>OX589598.1:6310000-7529400 GCA_951329385.1 Polia nebulosa
ATGTGAAGTTGTCACCAATGAATGGTGCGAAAGGTATCACGTGGTCTTGTAGAACTTCCTCCACGTACCTTTGAGCGTTCACACTCCCTCTATCGAACACAACAAGATCGGTACGAGCCTCGTAAGTGATACCTCCCCAAACCATTACGGACCCTCCTTGGTAACCCACTGTTTCGACAATAGCACACGGAGCAACCCTTTCATTTTGTCGCCTGTAGACACACTGACGTCCATCTGGTCCTCTTAGGGCTATTCTGCTCTCATCTGAGAATAGCACGTCCTTCCATTGATCCACAGTCCAGTCAGCATATTCCCGCGCAAATGCAAGTCTAGCTCTACGGTGTTGTGGGAGCAGTTGTGGGGCGCGAGCTGGACGAAAGGCCCTTAGATTTCTTTCTGCCAGTCTTCTTCTAATGGTACGTTCACTCACACTGACATTTCAAAAAGACGCGTACGAGCTTCAGTAGCGGTGAAAAAGCGATTTGGCAATACGTTGCTGACAACAAAGCGGTCATCTCGAGCCGAAGTGCATCGATGTCGGCCTTGCCCAGGCCTGCGGGTGTATGAGCCTGTCTCCCGAAATCGTCTGATAGCATCCCGCACCGTGGTTCGAGGTACACCGAGAGTACGAGCGATGCGACGTTGGCTGTACCCAGCGTCAGCCAAAGCTACTGCCCTAGCTGCACCAGTTGCATCGAGTGGCATATTCAGTCACAAACAATAATCATACACTACAAACACAAATTAAACAATATTCAGACACTATGGCTGAAAATAACAGGAAGTCTTAACACGATATCGCAACGGCAACAATGTCTGACAACGACTAAATTCCAAAAACCCGTCGGTGACAAAAATTTAGGAAACGAAATAAGGGTATAAGTGTTTAATTTATTGCCAGAATACCCACTTGACAAAATATAATACAGTGGATAAGCCATACTTAACGTAAACAAGCAGGGTGACGAATGATATAGGTGGGTTAATTGTGCCTGTGAGTGTATTTTAATATTATAACAAATTAATACTTTATTTAATTATTATTATAAAGAAGAATGAAGGAGGTTATTATATATGATAATAATGTGTAATTATAAATGGATTATTTACAATGAGCTTTATCTTGACTGTTGTCGTCATTCACTGACTGCGGGTGACTGCGGATAAAACAGTATGCAGAAAACCAGTATGCAGTAAACCAGTAAACAGTAAACCAGTAATTAGTAACATAATATTCAGTAAGCAGGAAAGCAGTATACCAGTAAACCAGTAAGCAGGGAACCAGGAAACAGTATGCAGTAAACCAGTAGACAGTAAACAAGTAAACAGTAAACCAGTAAACTGTAAACCAGTAGACCCGCATACAGTAAAACAGTAAACCAGTAAACAGTAAACCAGTAAGCCGTAAACCAGCTAACAGTAAACCAACAAACAGTTAAACAGTAAACCGTTAAACAGTAAACCGTATGCAGTAAACCAGTACGCAGTAAACCAGTATTCATTAAACCAGTAAACCATAAAACAGTAAACAATAAACCAGTAAGCAGTTAACCACTAAACAAATTTTGACAAATAAATAAACAAACCAGTATACAGAACACCAGTATGCAGTAAACCAGTATGCAGTAAACGAGTAAGCAGTAAACCAGTAGACAGTAAACCAGTAGACAGTAAACCAGTATGCAGTTAAACAGCAAGCAGTAAACCAGTAAACAAGTAAACAGCAAACAATTACAATAATGCATACCAGTAAACTGTCAACCAGCAACCCGTAAACCAGTAAACACATTTTGATAAATAAATAAATAAACCAGTATACAGAAAACCAGTATGCAGTAAACCAGTATGCAGTAAACCAGTGTGCAGTTAACCAGTAAGCAGTAATCCAGTAGACAGTAAACCAGCATGCAGTAAACCAGTATGCAGTAAACCAGTGTGCAGTTAGCAGTAAACCAGTAAGCAGTATACCAGTAGACAGTAAACCAGTATGCAGTAAACCAGTATGCAGTAAACGAGTAAGCAGTAAACCAGTAGACAGTAAACCAGTATGCAGTTAAACAGCAAGCAGTTAGCAGTTAACCAGTAAGCAGTAAACCAGTAGACAGTAAACCAGCATGCAGTAAACCAGTATGCAGTAAACCAGTAAGTAGTAAACCAGCAAACAGTAAACCAGCAAACAGTAAACCAGTGCACAGCAAACCAGCGAATAGTAAACCAGCAAACAGTAAACCAGCAAAGAGTAAACCAGTAAGTAGTAAACCAGCAAACAGTAAACCAGCAAACTGTAAACCAGCAAACTGTAAACTATCAAACAGTAAACAGTAAACCAGCAAACAGTAAACCAGCAAACAGTAAACCATCAATCAGTAAACCAGTAAACAGTAAACCAGCAAACAGTAAACCAGCAAACAGTAAACCAGCAAACAGTAAACCAGCAAACAGTAAACCAGCGAACAGTAAACCAGCAAACAGTAACCCAGCAAACAGTAAACCAGCAAACTGTAAATTAGCAAACTGTAAACCAGTAAACCAGCAAACAGTAACCCAGCAAACAGTAAACCAGCAAACTGTAAACTAGCAAACTGTAAACCAGTAAACCAGCAAACAGTAACCCAGCAAACAGTAAACCAGCAAACTGTAAACTAGCAAACTGTAAACCAGTAAACAGTAAACCAGCAAACAGTAAACCAGCAAACTGTAAACCAGTAAACTGTGAACCATCAAACAGTAAGCTAGTAAACAGTAAACCAGCAAACAGTAAACCAGCAAACAATAAACCAGCAAACAGTAAACCAGCAAACAGTAAACCAGCAAACAGTAAACCAGCAAACAGTAACTCAGCAAACAGTAAACCAGCAAACAGTAAACCAGCAAACAGTAACCCAGCAAACTGTAAACCAGCAAACTGTAAACTAGCAAACTGTAAACCAGTAAACAGTAAACCAGCAAACAGTAAACCAGCAAACTGTAAACCAGTAAACTGTGAACCATCAAACAGTAAGCTAGTAAACAGTAAACCAGCAAACAGTAAACCAGCAAACAATAAACCAGCAAACAGTAAACCAGCAAACAGTAAACCAGCAAACAGTAAACCAGCAAACAGTAACTCAGCAAACAGTAAACCAGCAAACAGTAAACCAGCAAACAGTAACCCAGCAAACTGTAAACCAGCAAACTGTAAACTAGCAAACTGTAAACCAGCATACTGTAACCCGGCAAACTGTAACCCAGCAAACTGTAACCCAGCAAACTGTAACCCAGCAAACTGTAACTCAGCAAACTGAAACCCAGTAAACTTTAACCCAGCAAACTGCAACCCAGCAAACTGTAAACTAGCAAACTGTAAACCAGTAACAGTAAACCAGCAAACAGTAAACCAGCAAACAGTAAACCAGCAAACTGTAACTCAGCAAACTGTAAACCAGCAAACTGTAAGCCAGCAAACTGAAACCCAGAAAACTGAAACCCAGCAAACAGTAAACCAGCAAACAGTAACCCAGCAAACAGTAAACCAGCAAACAGTAACCCAGCAAACAGTAAACCAGCAAACAGTAACTCAGCAAACAGTAAACCAGCAAACAGTAAACCAGCAAACAGTAAACCAGCAAACAGTAACCCAGCAAACAGTAAACCAGCAAACAGTAACCCAGCAAACAGTAAACTAGCAAACAGTAACCCAGCAAACTGTAAACCAGCAAACTGTAAACTAGCAAACTGTAAACCAGCAAACTGTAACCCAGCAAACTGTAACCCAGCAAACTGTAACCCAGCAAACTGTAACCCAGCAAACTGTAACCCAGCAAACTGTAACCCAGCAAACTGTAACCCAGCAAACTGTAACCCAGCAAACTGAAACCCAGTAAACTTTAACCCAGCAAACTGTAACACAGCAAACTGTAAACTAGCAAACTGTAAACCAGTAAACAGAAAACCAGAAAACAGTAAACCAGCAAACAGTAAACCAGCAAACAGTAACCCAGCAAACAATAAACCAGCAAACAGTAACTCAGCAAACAGTAAACCAGCAAACAGTAAACCAGCAAACAGTAACCCAGCAAACAGTAAACCAGCAAACTAGCAAACTGTAAACCAGTAAACAGTAAACCAGCAAACTAGTTACTGTTTGCTGGTTTACTGTTTGCTGGTTTACTGTTTGCTGGTTTACTGTTTACTGGTTTACAGTTTGCTAGTTTACAGTTTGCTGGGTTACAGTTTGCTGGGTTAAAGTTTACTGGGTTTCAGTTTGCTGGGTTTCAGTTTGCTGGGTTACAGTTTGCTGGGTTACAGTTTGCTGGGTTACAGTTTGCTGGTTTACTGTTTGCTGGTTTACTGTTTTCTGGGTAACCCAGCAAACAGTAAACCAGCAAACTGTAAACTAGCAAACTGTAAACCAGTAAAAAGTAAACCAGCAAACAATAAACCAGCAAACAGTAAACCAGCAAACAGTAAACCAGCAAACAGTAACACAGCCAACTGTAAACCAGAAAACTGTAAACTAGCAAACTGTAAACCAGTAAACAGTAAACCAGCAAACAGTAAACCAGCAAACAGTAAACCAGCAAACAGTAAACCAGCAAACAGTAACTCAGCAAACTGTAACCCAGCAAACAGTAATCCAGCAAACTGTAAACTAGCAAACTGTAAACCAGTAAACAGTAAACCAGCAAACTGTAAACCAGCAAACTGTAACCCAGCAAACTGTAATCCAGCAAACTGTAAACTAGCAAACTGTAAACCAGTAAACAGTAAACCAGCAAACTGTAAACCAGCAAACTGTAACCCAGCAAACTGTAAACCAGCAAACTGCAAACCAGCAAACTGTAACCCAGCAAACTGTAACCCAGCAAACTGTAACCCAGCAAACTGAAACCCAGCAAACTGTAACCCAGCAAACTGTAAACCAGCAAACTGTAAACCAGCAAACTGTAACCCGGCAAACTGTAAATCAACAAACAGTAAATCAGCAAACTGTAAACCAGCAATATGTAAACCAGCAATATGTAAACCAGCAATATGTAAACCAGCAATATGTAAACCAGCAATATGTAAACCAGCAATATGTAAACCAGCAATATGTAAACCAGCAGTATGTAAACCAGCAAACTGTAAACCAGCAAACTGTAAACCAGCTATATGTAAACCAGTAAACTGTAAACCAGCAAACTGTAAACCAGCAAACTGTAAATCAGCAAACTGTAAACCAACAAACTGTAAACCAGCAATATGTAAACCAGCAATATGTAAACCAGCAGTATGTAAACCAGCAAACTGTAAACCAGCAAACTGTAAACCAGCTATATGTAAACCAGTAAACTGTAAACCAGCAAACTGTAAACCAGCAAACTGTAAATCAGCAAACTGTAAACCAACAAACTGTAACTCAGCAAACTGTAAACCAGCAAACTGTAACCCAGCAAACTGAAACCCAGAAAACTGAAACCCAGCAAACTGAAACCCACTAAACTTTAACCCAGCAAACTGTAACCCAGCAAACTGTAACCCAGCAAACTGTAAACCAGCAAACTGTAACCCAGCAAACTGTAAATCAACAAACAGTAAACCAGCAAACAGTAAACCAGTAAACTTACCAGTAAACTTGTAAATTGTAAAACAACCCACTGCAAACAAGCAAACTGCAAACCAGCAAATTGTAACCCAGCAAACTGTAACCCAGCAAACTGTAACCCAGCTAACTGTAACCCAGCTAACTGTAACCCAGTAAACTGAAACCCAGCAAACTGTAACCCAGCAAACCAGCAAACTGAAACCCAGCAAACTGAAACCCAGCAAACTGAAACCCAGCAAACTGACACCCAGCAAACTGAAACCCAGCAAACTGAAACCCAGCAAACTGAAACCCAGCAAACTGTAACCCAGCAAACTGTAACCCAGCAAACTGTAACCCAGCAAACTGAAACCCAGCAAACTATAACCCAGCAAACTGTAACCCAGCAAACTGTAAACCAGCAAAATGTAACCCAGCAAACTGTAACCCAGCAAACTGTAACCCAGCAAACTGTAACCCAGCAAACTGTAACCCAGCAAACTGAAACCCAGCAAACTATAACCCAGCAAACTGTAACCCAGCAAACTGAAACCCAGCAAACTGAAACCCAGCAAACTTTAACCCAGCAAACTGTAACCCAGCAAACTGAAACCCAGTAAACTTTAACCCAGCAAACTGTAACACAGCAAACTGTAAACTAGCAAACTGTAAACCAGTAAACAGTAAACCAGAAAACAGTAAACCAGCAAACAGTAAACCAGCAAACAGTAATCCAGCAAACTGTAAACTAGCAAACTGTAAACCAGTAAACAGTAAACCAGCAAACTGTAAACCAGCAAACTGTAACCCAGCAAACTGTAATCCAGCAAACTGTAAACTAGCAAACTGTAAACCAGTAAACAGTAAACCAGCAAACTGTAAACCAGCAAACTGTAACCCAGCAAACTGTAAACCAGCAAACTGCAAACCAGCAAACTGTAACCCAGCAAACTGTAACCCAGCAAACTGAAACCCAGCAAACTGTAACCCAGCAAACTGTAAACCAGCAAACTGTAAACCAGCAAACTGTAACCCGGCAAACTGTAAATCAACAAACAGTAAATCAGCAAACTGTAAACCAGCAATATGTAAACCAGCAATATGTAAACCAGCAATATGTAAACCAGCAATATGTAAACCAGCAATATGTAAACCAGCAATATGTAAACCAGCAATATGTAAACCAGCAGTATGTAAACCAGCAAACTGTAAACCAGCAAACTGTAAACCAGCTATATGTAAACCAGTAAACTGTAAACCAGCAAACTGTAAACCAGCAAACTGTAAATCAGCAAACTGTAAACCAACAAACTGTAACTCAGCAAACTGTAAACCAGCAAACTGTAACCCAGCAAACTGAAACCCAGAAAACTGAAACCCAGCAAACAGTAAACCAGCAAACAGTAACCCAGCAAACAGTAAACCAGCAAACAGTAACCCAGCAAACAGTAAACCAGCAAACAGTAACTCAGCAAACAGTAAACCAGCAAACAGTAAACCAGCAAACAGTAACCCAGCAAACAGTAAACCAGCAAACTGTAAACCAGCAAACTGTTAACTAGCAAACTGTAAACCAGTAAACAGTAAACCAGCAAACTGTAAACTAGCAAACTGTAAACCAGCAAGCAATAAACCAGCAAACAGTAAACCAGCAAACAGTAAACCAGCAAACAGTAAACCAGCAAACAGTAACCCAGCAAACTGTAAACCAGCAAACTGTAAACTAGCAAACTGTAAACCAGCAAACTGTAACCCAGCAAACTGTAACCCAGCAAACTGTAACCCAGCAAACTGAAACCCAGCAAACTGAAACCCAGTAAACTTTAACCCAGCAAACTGTAACCCAGCAAACTGTAAACCAGCAAACTGTAACCCAGCAAACTGTAAATCAACAAACAGTAAACCAGCAAACAGTAAACCAGCAAACAGTAACCCAGCAAACAGTAAACCAGCAAACTGTAAACTAGCAAACTGTAAATCAGTAAACAGTAAACCAGTAAACTTACCAGTAAACTTGTAAATTGTAAACTGTAACCCAGCAACCAGCAAACTGTAACCCAGCAAACCGAAACCCAGCTAACTGAAACCCAGCAAACTGAAACCCAGCAAACTGTAACCCAGCAACCAGCAAACTGTAACCCAGCAAACTGAAACCCAGCAAACTGAAACCCAGCAAACTGAAACCCAGCAAACTGAAACCCAGCAAACTGAAACCCAGCAAACTGAAACCCAGCAAACTGAAACCCAGCAAACTGAAACCCAGCAAACTGAAACCCAGCAAACTAAAACCCAGCAAACTGTAATCCAGCAAACTGTAAACCAGCAAACTGTAAACCAGCAAACTGTAAACCAGCAAACTGTAAACCAGCAAACTGTAAACCAGCAAACAGTAAACCAGTAAACTTACCAGTAAACTTGTAAATTGTAAACTGTAACCCAGCAACCAGCAAACTGTAACCCAGCAAACTGAAACCCAGCAAACTGAAACCCAGCAAACTGAAACCCAGCAAACTGACACCCAGCAAACTGAAACCCAGCAAACTGTAACCCAGCAACCAGCAAACTGTAACCCAGCAAACTGAAACCCAGCAAACTGAAACCCAGCAAACTGAAACCCAGCAAACTGTAACCCAGCAACCAGCAAACTGTAACCCAGCAAACTGAAACCCAGCAAACTGAAACCCAGCAAACTGAAACCCAGCAAACTGAAACCCAGCAAACTGTAATCCAGCAAACTGTAAACCAGCAAACTGTAAACCAGCAAACTGTGAACCAGCAAACTGTAAACCAGCAAACTGTAAACCAGCAAACTGTAAACCAGCAAAATGTAACCCAGCAAACCGTAACCCAGCAAACTGTAACCCAGCCAACTGTAACCCAGCAAACTGTAACCCAGCAAACTATAACCTAGGAAACTGTAACCCAGGAAACTGTAACCCAGCAAACTGTAACCCAGCAAACTGTAACCCAGCAAACTGTAAACCAGCAAGCTGTAAACCAGCAAACTGTAACCCAGCAAACTGTAAATCAACAAACAGTAAATCAGCAAACTGTAAACCAGCAATATGTAAACCAGCAATATGTAAATCAGCAATATGTAAACCAGCAATATGTAAACCAGCAATATGTAAACCAGCAATATGTAAACCAGCAATATGTAACCCAGCAAACTGTAACCCAGCAAACTGAAACCCAGCAAACTGAAACCCAGCAAACTGACACCCAGCAAACTGAAACCCAGCAAACTGAAACCCAGCAAACTGAAACCCAGCAAACTGAAACCCAGCAAACTGTAACCCAGCAAACTGTAAACCAGCAAACTGTAAACCAGCAAACTGTTACCCAGCAAACTGAAACCCAGCAAACTGAAACCCAGCAAACTGTAAACCAGCAATATGTCAGCAATATGTAAACCAGCAATATGTAAACCAGCAATATGTAAACCAGCAATATGTAAACCAGCAATATGTAAACCAGCAATATGTAAACCAGCAGTATGTAAACCAGCAAACTGTAACCCAGCAAACTGTAAATCAACAAACAGTAAATCAGCAAACTGTAAACCAGCAATATGTAAACCAGCAATATGTATACCAGCAATATGTAAACCAGCAATATGTAAACCAGCAATATGTAAACCAGCAATATGTAAACCAGCAGTATGTAAACCAGCAAACTGTAAACCAGCAATATGTAAACCAGCAAACAGTAAACCAGTAAACTTACCAGTAAACTTGTAAATTGTAAAACAACCCACTGCAAACAAGCAAACTGCAAACCAGCAAACTGTAACCCAGCAAACTGTAACCCAGCAAACTGTAACCCAGCTAACTGTAACCCAGCAAACTGTAACCCAGTAAACTGAAACCCAGCAAACTGTAACCCAGCAAACCAGCAAACTGAAACCCAGCAAACTGAAACCCAGCAAACTGTAAACCAGCAATCTGTAAACCAGCACCAGCAAACTGTAAACCAGCAAACTTTAACCCAGCAAACTGTAAACCAGCAATCTGTAAACCAGCAAACTGTAAACCAGCAAACTGTAAACCAGCAAACTGCAAACCAGCAAACTGTAACCCAGCAAACTGTAACCCAGCTAACTGTAACCCAGCAAACTGTAACCCAGCAAACTGCAAACCAGCAAACTGTAACCCAGCAAACTGTAACCCAGCTAACTGTAACCCAGCAAACTGTAACCCAGCAAACTGTAACCTAGCAAACTGAAACCCAGCAAACTGAAACCCAGCAAACTCAAACCCAGCAAACTGACACCCAGCAAACTGAAACCCAGCAAACTGAAACCCAGCAAACTGTAACCCAGCAACCAGCAAACTGAAAACCAGCAAACTGAAACCCAGCAAACTGAAACCCAGCAAACTGAAACCCAGCAAACTGTAACCCAGCAAACTGTAAACCAGCAAACTGTAAACCAGCAAACTGTAAACCAGCAAATTGTAAACCAGCAAACTGTAAACCAGCAAACAGTAAACCAGCAAACAGTAAACCAGAAAACAGTAAACCAGCAAACAGTAAATGAGCAAACAGTACACCAGCAAACTGTAAACCAGCAAACAGTAAACCAGTAAACTTACCAGTAAACTTGTAAATTGTAAACCAGTAAGCAGTAAACAAATAAAATGTAAACCAGTAAACAGTGAACCAGCAAACATTAAACCAGTAAACTGTAAACCAGCAAACTGTAAACCAGCAAACTGCAAACCAGCAAACTGTAACCCAGCAAACTGTAACCCAGCAAACTGTAACCCAGCTAACTGTAACCCAGCAAACTGTAACCCAGCAAACTGTAACCCAGCAAACTGCAAACCAGCAAACTGTAACCCAGCAAACTGTAACCCAGCAAACTGTAAACCAGCAAACTGTAACCCAGCAAACTGTAAATCAACAAACAGTAAATCAGCAAACTGTAAACCAGCAATATGTAAACCAGCAATATGTATACCAGCAATATGTAAACCAGCAATATGTAAACCAGCAATATGTAAACCAGCAATATGTAAACCAGCAGTATGTAAACCAGCAAACTGTAAACCAGCAATATGTAAACCAGCAAACTGTAAACCAGCAAACTGTAAACCAGCAAACTGTAAATCAGCAAACTGTAAACCAACAAACTGTAAACCAGCAAACAGTAAACCAGCAAACAGTAAACCAGAAAACAGTAAACCAGCAAACAGTAAATCAGCAAACAGTACACCAGCAAACTGTAAACCAGCAAACTGTAAACCAGCAAACAGTAAACCAGTAAACTTACCAGTAAACTTGTAAATTGTAAACCAGTAAGCAGTAAACAAATAAAATGTAAACCAGTAAACAGTGAACCAGCAAACATTAAACCAGTAAACAGTAACCAGTATGCAGTAAACCAGTATGCAGTTTAATAGTAAACAGTAAACCACTATGCAATAAACCAGTATTCATTTAACAAATAAACTAGTGTTACGTCGACCGTATTACACTGGAACGTTCGAGAATGTGGTCGAAGTTTCCAGAAGTTTCCACTAGGTTCGAGAACATTCCATTGTGGTACTGTGTAGAAGTTCATAGATGTTTCTAGAATATTCCACTATAAGATAGTTCGACAATGTTCTGGAAACTTCCATGACCGTATAAATAGGCCGGACGGCGGGCGAGTAAGTCAGTCTGTTTTCGACTACGAATGCGAACGGAAGCGAATACAAGCGATTACGAAGAGAATAGTGATTATTAGCGAATTAGTGTTTGTGTTTATAAGTTGTTGAGTTAATAAAGGATATTTAGTTAATTAATAGGTGTAAAATAATTTATCCTATACCCAGCTCGTAACAAATTGGTGTCAGAAGTGAGGGATAAATTATGCCAATTTTACCAAAGGACGACACGGACGGTATTCGTACAAGGAGTCAACGGCAGCAGGACATGGATCAGAGGCGGTTTGGAGATACCCCGATACAGACGCCGGCTGGTGCTCAGCCTGCGACAGAGTCAGTCGCTGGCCAATGTGGAGTTTCGTCAGCACCAGCGGTGCCAGACTTGTCTGTGCTAATGGTGCTGTTGCAGGAACCGGCTCGTCGTTAAGAGGAGCAGGCCCGCCGTCAAGAGGAGCAGGCCCGTCGGTTGGAAGAGAAGCTTCAACAAGATAAAGAGGAGCAGTCCCGCCGCCAAGAAGAACAGGCCCGTCGGATGGAAGAGAAGCTTCAACAAGATAAAGAGGAGCAGGCTCACCGCCAAGAAGAGCAGATGCTCCTCATAAAAGACCTTCATTCAACACTTGGCAAGGAGCTCAAGGTGATGAAGGAGCAGGTTCACCAGCATGAGAATCGTATCTCAGAAGCTGAAGTTCAGATTGCTGGGGTGAAGAAGGCTTTAGGTGAACTTAGGGTTGGTGACGGGGTTGTGCCTTCAGTGGTTGCTGCACCTTCGGCACGTGGATTTAAGGTGCCGCCATTCGACAGAACATCTTCATGGTCGGCCTACAAAATTCAATTTGAGGCCGTTATAAAGGCGAATGGGTGGACCAAAGAGCAAGCTATGACCGCACTCACCTTAGGCCTCCGAGACCAGGCCCTAACCATACTTGAGGCTCTTGGCAAGGATGTGACCTACGAGCAGCTGCTGGAAGCGTTAGAGTCCAGATACGGCGACGCGCACTTGGAGCACGTATTTCGCGCTAAGTTAAGGGATCGCGTTCAACGTAGTGCCGAGAATCTACAGCAGTGGGCCTTGGAAGTTGAAAAGTTGGTTCGGAAAGCATACCAGTCTGCCCCTGCACTCATCAATGGCTATCTGGTACAGGCGTTCGTCGACGGAATACGTGACTTGGAAGTTAGAGCCGCTGTAAGACTTGGGCATCATGAGACACTGAAGGACGCCTTGGCCCATGCCTTGGAAGTAGAGGCAGTGAGGCAAGACCATCGAACACACCGTATCAGGGAGGTTGTGGCATCACCTGTACGCGACCGTCCGCAAGGGTATAGCCCTAGGTGTTACACTTGTGAAGAAAGGGGTCACCTTCGGTTAAGCTGTACAAAGCGAGGCATACTGAGAGAAGATCAATCCCAGCAAGGAAGGGCAGCTCGGCCAGTTCAGTGGAAGAGTGCGAGTGGCGCGAGATGGCGCACGACCGTGGCGGAGGCTCCTGAAAATGTGAGTTCAAGTGATGTCGTCAAGGTCGGTGCGGCACCCGACAAGTGCGTAAAACAGAAGCAAGTGAAGAATAAAGTGAGTGCAGGCGCGGATGGTGTTGCCAGTGCCGTGGCCTCCAAGAAGGACGTCTGTGTGATAGTGTGCGCGCGCGATGCGGACGATAGGTCTGACCCGGGAATGAGCGGAGTGAGGATGCTAAGAATGGATGTCAGCAATGAATGGAAGGAAATCCTACAGCATGCTCAGCAAAATGACACGGACCTCAAACCGATCTTCGAATGGATTAAAGCTGGTGCTTGAGTGATGTTGCGGCGTTGAGTTCAATCACGAAAAGTTATTGGGCACAATGGAACAGCTTGGTTATCCAGGATGAAGTCTTGTGCCGTAAATGGGAAAACGCTCGAGGAGACAACTGTCATCTACAAATTGTTGCCCCAAAGCCAAAGTACCGGATGTTTTACGGCTCCACCATGATGGATGTTCAGGAGGACATACGGGGGTAAAAAGAACTCTACTGAAGATACGAGAGCGATTTTACTGGATTCACTGTCGAGAGGATGTTGAGGACTGGTGTCGCAAATGTACCAGTTGTGCGGCTGTGAAAGGACCCCAGACACGCAGCAGAGGTGCTTTAAACACACAACGTGGGAGCCCCCTGGGAACGGATAGCACTAGACGTTGCAGGACCATTTCCGGAAAGTGAAAACGGAAACAAGTACTTCATGGTTGTCATGGATTACTTCACAAAGTGGCCAGAAGTCTTCGCCATTCCCAACCAAGAAGCAACAACAGTCGCAGATAAATTGGTTCAGGAAGTCTTCTGTCGTTTTGGAGTACCCTTGGAAATTCACAGCGACCAAGGGAGGAATTTTGAATCACAACTTTTCCAGGAGACTTGTCGACTGATGGGTACTCACAAGACCAGAACCACTTCTTACCATCCGCAATCTGATGGAACGGTAGAACGTTTCAACCAAACGTTGGAGAGATATCTGGCAAAAGTTGTGGAAAGCAGGCAAAGGGATTGGGACAAGCACATACAGCCATTTCTTCTGTCCTACCGTATTGCAGTTCACGAAAGTACGACTGTGACACCAGCCTTCGCGAATTTTGGAAGGGAATTACGGTTGCCTGCAGATTTAATCACCGGAACCCCCCCTGATGCCCCACGCAGTGTAACCGATTATGCGAATGACTTGCGTAACAAGTTGAATGATGTATATGCGCATATCAGACAATCCGGCCAACAAATGTCTGATAAGATGAAGACCCGATACGACCGAAAGACAAACCATAGAGGTTTTGACAAGGGTTCACTGGTGTGGTTGCATAACCCAGTGCGCAGCAAAGGGAAGTCTCCCAAATTGCAAGCAAAATGGGATGGACCATACCGAATCGTGACCAGGATCAACGATGTTACCTACCGAATACAGAAGGGTCCACGAGGTGCGCCTAAGATAGTCCATGTAGACCGATTGGCGCGATACTACGGGACTAATGATGCTCGGGACGAGCATGTCTAAGGAGGGGGCAGTGTTACGTCGACCGTATTACACTGGAACGTTCGAGAATGTGGTCGAAGTTTCCAGAAGTTTCCACTAGGTTCGAGAACATTCCATTGTGGTACTGTGTAGAAGTTCATAGATGTTTCTAGAATATTCCACTATAAGATAGTTCGACAATGTTCTGGAAACTTCCATGACCGTATAAATAGGCCGGACGGCGGGCGAGTAAGTCAGTCTGTTTTGGACTACAAATGCGAACGGAAGCGAATACAAGCGATTACGAAGAGAATAGTGATTATTAGCGAATTAGTGTTTGTGTTTATAAGTTGTTGAGTTAATAAAGGATATTTAGTTAATTAATTGGTGTAAAATAATTTATCCTATACCCAGCTCGTAACACTAGCAAACATTTAAACAGAAAACCAGTATGTCTGACACGCCCTCCCGCTCCACCCAGATCGGGAGAAGTCTTTGGAAGTCTTTGAATTCTCACAAAAAAAAGCCAGGATTGTATTAACTCCCCCTGCCTGTGCCTCGCTACGCCCTTGCTTGAAAGGTTAAAGCTGTCTTACTTTCCAATGTAATTAAAACGATTCGCCTTCGGATACAGACGCTTCCGTAGCTAATTGCTCTGGAATACATTTTAGTGCGATTAATTGCAATAACCATTTTGGGGCGATTAGTCGCAATAATCATTTTAGTGCGATTAGTCGCAATAACTATTTTAGTGCGATTAGTCGCAATAATCATTTTAGTGCGATTAGTCGCAATAACCATTTTAGTGCGATTAGTCGCAATAATCATTCTCTTCATTAGAATGGAGCAGAACAATGTTCTACCACCATCAAAATTCAAGTGAGAAAAGGGTATTAGATTCCAAACTTACATAAAACTCCATAAAAATCGCACGCACATACAGCCCGTTACATTTTTTGTGTAACATAAAATTGATTTAATTTTCTAGTAGATAAAGTTGAGATTCATTTACTTTGTACGTGGAATGACTTCATAAGGGGAAAAAAGATATTCTCTAATAGATTTCTCTGGATTCAACTGTGACATGGACATTCTTTTTGCTCGTCTTCCTTTAGGAGATTACCTGCCCGTCGCTTACAAATCATTCTTAGTTAAAATAATGGAGTTTCATCTGTCTTCACACACACACACACACACACACACACACACACACACATAAGCACACACACACACACACACAAACACAAGCACACACACATAAGCGACTCCATAGTTAAGCATTAATGTCGGCAGACTTTATTTTAATTTTAATATCGCTTATAGGCACGCGTTTGATTTGACTGTCATCACATTAAATTGTTAAAATATTTGTTTAGATTGTCAAGTGAGAATATTAAATAATATTAATTAATTTTAAGTTTTTGTTGTGCACTTATAATAATAAATCATAATAATCTTTATATATATAATATATAGTATAAATATTTATAATATAATATATACAATATATTACAATTGACACATATTTACAATTGGTGAAGTCATAGAGTAGTTTGACAAAAAAAAAGACGTGTGGCACTCGGAGACTGCCGCGGTAAAGCTATTGCATAGCATTTTTTATCAACTTATGCAATTATAATTATCTATTTATTTTATTTATGCAGTATTTTTTTTCCTTTGTTTTTTTTTTCTTTGATATTAATTCAATTAACACTTTTACCACTGTTACTCGTAGGTTATTTTTTCGTTACGGAATTTCTGGATTCGGTCTCCACGCTCAAGGCCCGCGATAGAAGCTATGCAATAGCTTAAAAAACTAACAACGCCATCTACCGTCCGTCCATTGAAGAGAAGTTTGAGAGTTGCGGAAACTAGAATCATGAACCAATCTTTTGGTTAGAAGCTAGCAATCAAATACGAGGTTGTGATTCAGAAATCGTGAAACCAGTACTTACCTATTCGTACAATATTTCAGATTTTTTATTTTGTTGTAAAAAGTAACTATTGTTACATATAATTAAAAAAAGGTGCCAATTACCCATCACGTGCCACGTCTGTTGTTTTTTAGGGTTCTGTAGTCCTAATAAGGACAAGGAACCCTTATAGTTTCACACATTGTTAAATTTCTCTGAACTTAACAATGAGTCATAAATTACAGCAGCTGTAAGCAAGTATTGTTTATGTTTTCTAAAATGTCGGGGAAGTTAGGAACTTACATTGTCTTTGCGCACTTTTGGGCTTTACTTTTATTATTAGTCAATGTACCTTTCTTCGCTATTGATAACTAAAAGAAAAATTCAAATGTTATCTAGAATCTAACAGTTAGATGATAAAGCCGCTGCCTGGGGTCGCGGATAAATTCTAAATAGAGTTACCGCGGTCCTTGGCACACAGGCAACTGAAGGAACAAGGGTAGGTTTTAGTCAGTAAAAATCTGACACGGCCTCCCGCTCCACGCAGAGCGGGAGAAGTCATTGGATGATTTTCCAACCTCCAAATAAAAAGATGATGAAGCCGACCGATCGCAGACTGTTGATACAGAAGTAGAGAACATTCATAAGAAGCAAGAAATTTTAAATGCAATAGAGAAGATACGAGTACATAAACAAGCTTAACATATAATTGTAATATTGCAATCATTGCAATGCAATATTCGATAAAATTTACGAATTAGAAAACCAAAACATAACGGATTTTTAAAAATAGATGTGTAAGATTTATTGTTTCTTTTTTTTGTAAAATTTATGTCAAATATGTACTTATACTTACATGTATTTATTCGCTTGCATTTCAGCTGTAGGTATCATTTATTTAACCTCTATTAGTGATAATGGCCATTTCTGTACCTCTGTAAGCTAGAAACTCGGGTTAGTGAGAAACCTCATCATTATTCTCCTGCCCTTATCCCAATTTATTTGGGGTCGGCGCAACATGTCTTTTTCTTCCATACTTCTCTATTAGTCGTCATCTCTGTTATGTAGTCTACCCCTTTTTTACCCATATCCTCTTTCACGCAGTCCATCCATCGTTCCTTTGGCCTTCTACTGTTCTTATAGCCATCCACATCCAAACACAAGACTTTCCTCACGACATTTTTTTCATTCCTCCCCATCGCATGCTCATACCACGACAACCGATATCCACACAACTTTTCAGTCAGCGGTGCCACTTTCAGACTTCCTCTAAGTTAGTGAGAAACCTCCATACTTAGCCAATAAAAAAGATTGCGGTCCCTTGAACTCTATCTTATCCTGGTTCGAATGTATATTTATTTAACAACTTCTCCTTTCTAAATGTTATTGAGGATGTTTTTTTTTTCCTTCCAGGAGTGACTGACTTCTTTTTAATACAATACACACATAGATAGTTACTTATTATACATTAGAACCCCATTGTAGGTACCTACATGTATAAACCGATTTTATAATAGTAAATAAATCTTCCGTTACCTTATTAGAGTACCTACCTAAATTAAATATAATATTGAATAAACCCCAGATGATAAATTGAAAATTTATAGTTGAGGACTAGACAAACTCTATTTTAGAACGAGTTCTTGTTTAAACTTTAGCAAGAGTTTCACAAGTTGATAACTTAAAAACCTTTAATTCTGAAACCGGGTGTAAGTTATATTGGTATTATGTTCAATATAAAGGTTTTAACCTGTAGATACTTTACAAGAACAGGGTAGCCAGGTCATAAAACTATACATACTATATATTATACTAGGTTTAATATGAGTAGGTATAAATACTGGCAACACCGCCTCCGCTATAGTTGGGAGACCCCGAACGGTGTAACAATTGCATGTTAGCAAATTACCGTTACAAGCTATTAATAAGTATGCAAGAAAGAGATGGCGTATGCCCTTTTCCATAAGAGTAAAGAGTGCAACCCAAGGGATATCAATTACCATGTGTTGAATTTGCCATAAGGTAAATATTGCAGGAACAGCTTGTTATACAAACAAGTAAGTAGGTACCAAGAATAAGTTAGATTAGGACGCAATAACCTAGTAGCCTACATAGTTACTAGTGTAAATTAGGTATATGACCTAACTGCATCAGTAAGTACCTATGTGCCTACTTCATTATAATGATGATATTTATCATCATGCGTCAGCAACGGAATATGCAATAGTATTCCGCTTTACTTCGCTTTACTTTGTGTAAATTATTTCATCACCACTGCTCTCAAAACGGTGAAGAAAAACATCGTGAGGAAACCGGCATGTCCTAGAAACAAAACTTCGAAGACATGTGACATCCACCAACCCGCACTGGGCCCGCGTAGTGGATTACGCCCCACACCCTCTCTCAGAGAGGAGGCCTGTGCTCCAGCAGTGGGGACAATAAATGGCTGATGATGATGATGACGATGATGTACATTTGATGTGTGTGTGTATTGGCAAACGTCATTGTAGCTGCGGCGGAATGCACGCCCGAATTGAAGGCGGGGTTGTTTTGGAGGCGAGAAACTGCAATGACTGTACCTTTCCACACTAATGCGAAATACGCTACATTGTGAGACCAAAAGCGGTAGGAGCAGGTTTTCGAGTAATAATGTTGAAAAACAAACTTTGCACTTATGCAGGGCTGTGCCATGGGGTTAGGGTAAGTACCTACATAAAATGAAGATGAACCAATAAATGCAGATAGAACGCGTTTTCATAGAAATTGTTCTAACCGGGGTGGAACAAACGTGATACGCGTCGTCAAATCGTCGGGTAGCAGCACCTATTCTATTCCGAAAGGCAATTGTGAGACCAAAAGCGGTAGGAGCAGGTTTTCGAGTAATAGTGTTGAAAAACAAACTTTGCACTTATGCAGGGCTGTGCCATGGGGTTAGGGTAAGTACTTACCTACATAAAATGAAGATGAACCAATAAATGCAGATAGAACGCGTTTTCATAGAAATTGTTCTAACCGGGGTGGAACAAACGTGATACGCGTCGTCAAATCGTCGGGTAGCAGCACCTATTCTATTCCGCAAGGCAACTATGACTAAATCAAGACGATGAGCAGCACCTTATTCGTAGTTTTACGCACATTACTAACGCGCGTACCGGAAGACATAGCGTTGGAAGGCCGCCCACAAGGTGGGCCGATTACCTGGTCAGGTTTGCGGGAAAACCAGAGCCGGTCGTTGTGGTGACACTTGGGGGAGGCCTATGTCCAGCAATGTTTTTCAGCTGAAACGAGGTTAATATCTAAAGAAAAAGCTCATGGAACATGGTCAGAAGGTAAACGTATCCAAGAAAGAGCAGTGGAAAGGTTGTCGTAGGCTACATCGGAGGATACACCTGCGGCGGTCACACTTCAAAGCTAAACAACACATGTAATTTATGTAAATTAAAAATAAAAGTATATTTCGAACAGAGTGAATTTGAGCCCTCTTCTTTCTTGTCATAACGACATATTTAGGACGGGTAGGTTAAATCAATAATACGTATCGAACCAAAATGATTGACAGTTAGCAAATTAGGTGTCGAATAGCCCAATTGGTTACAGCCCGAACTTACGACAGGTTTGAATTCAAGAAAGCAGCTCTTTTAATAAGTGAAATATTTAATCATCAGTGTTAACACTGCAACACGATTAATAAAAACATCGTAAAAAAACACGGTATGATAGAGAACCGAAAACTACCCCGGCCTGCGGACGGCGAGTAATGGGTTGCTCGCCGTCCGATCAGCACCAGGCCCGAGAGTCGACGGCGCGTAGTGTTCCACGCGCACCTCATAGAGTTGTCAGCATTCGTGACGGGGCCCGTCATGGCCGATGCCTGCCCAGGGGTTGAGGATAAATTCGAAACAGAGTTACCTCGCCCCTGGGCAGTCAGGGCAGGGAAGGAACAGGAGTGGGTTTTAGTCAGTAAGAGTCTGACACGCCCTCCCGCTCCACCCAGAGCTGGAGATGTCATTGGATGATTTCCCACCCACAAAAAAAAGAAAAAAAAGAGAACCAAAAACTGTCTGCTATGAGATAGAATCTGCGCTCGCGCAATTCGTGGGAGTGGTAGGTAGATTACAGCCTACTCGTCTAATAGAGTGGAGGTCTGTATTCCAGCTGATTATGCTAGTTTGATAGCAGGACCTGCTACCCAACCCTATTTGCTATTGTACACATCACAAAGACGAGAGACGCGATGAGGTTTTCAACCATTGTGATTGGTCGATTCCTCCACGTCTCCACTCTACTCCGCCCAGAGCCTTCAGACAAAATACTTTTCTGTTAACGTTAACG
Organism: Polia nebulosa; assembly: GCA_951329385.1. Lineage (NCBI taxonomy): Eukaryota > Metazoa > Arthropoda > Insecta > Lepidoptera > Noctuidae > Polia > Polia nebulosa. The sequence continues at coordinate 6,330,415 of OX589598.1, forward strand.
GTAACGCTTCGTGCAAAATGTATGGCTACGACATTTTGCACGAAGCGTTAGACAGAGAACTGTCACGTGACTCACGCCCAGTAATGTCTTTGCCGTACATTTTGCACGAAGTATTAGACAGAGAACTTTCACGTGACTCACGCCCAGTAATGTCTTTGCCATACATTTTGCACGAAGCGTTAGCTTTAAAGTTAACAGAAAAGGATTTTGTCTAAAGGCTCAGCTCCGTTTCAGTGGAAACGCACCCGGACGAGAAATACGGAGAAATATACAGACGCGAAAAGCGATTTTGATTTATATGAGTCCCAGTACGTTATACAGAATTACCCTTTAACGATACTTTTGTCTACAGAAAGCATGGTTCACCGTTGAACGGTAATACGAAAAAACTATTAGTCGATACCATTATTTAGCGACAGCACGTTTCGCCGAATAACGCTACAAAGAATGAATGAATGGTATTTTCACCGAAAGCTCCTTTCCTTATTATGTAGTGATAGTGATCAAATAATTGATCATGATTGTAGGATTTTGTAGATAAACCCTGTTAGAGCACTGCAAATTATAGTATGGTTTGCTGTTGATTCTGTGGACGTAATATACAGATGGAGTTCATTTTGATGCGCTCAAGCATCTACTCAAAGTTTGAAAGACCTCTGAAAACACTCTAAAACACGTCATCTAAACGGATACTGCTTAAGGCCCTACTAACGGCCAAGTGGAGCCCTCATTGAACAAAAAATCGTAGCATAGAAAAGAAATATTAAAGAATCCAATGTCACGTTTGTTACAAAGAGGATAAAGTATTTTTACGTTGGTAAGACAGGTCTCAGAATGTTTCGCATCCAAAGTAGTAGGCAAAAGTACCAAAAGAGCCGTTTCTGACACTTTTGCCTACTTCTTGGTGTGTATTTATTTCACGAGAAATGGTGATATTCCATATTAGGATACTATTCCATATTTGGTTACTTTCTTCGAGTAACACTTAAAAAGAAATATCTAAATATACTGTCTAGTCTTTTCCCATCTATCTTGGGGTCGGCTTCCAGTCCAACCTGATGCAGCTGAATACCAGTATTTTACATGGAGCGACTGCCTATCTGACCTCCACAACCCAGTTAATGAATAAAACGATACCCCTTGGTAAGACTGGTTGTCAGACTTTAGAGCTTCTGACAACCCGTAACGACTGTCAAAGATCCACAATTGATAGCCGGGACCAACGGCTTAACGTGCTTTCCAAGGCACGGAGAAGTCTCGGTATGTAAAGATATTCACCCATCCATGGGCCAACCCCGGCAAGCGTAGCTTAACCTAATGGATCGGCCCGTGCGGCTGTTATTACTTTAGCCACGAGCTCCTCATTACTTTAGTCAGTAAGAGAATGACACGTAATCACGTAATTTCCCAGCACCCAAAAAAAAAAGTATCACGCTCCACTCTATTTATGTGCTAATTATTTACATTGCTTATGAGATGACACACATACACACAACAAAATAAAAACAATGAAAAGTCACTTACAAAACTGAAAATCCCCGCGAGCACGCATCCCAAATTCGCCGGCACGACGTAGCAACATCTTTCGGCCCAGCACATTTTTATCACACCCTTTAGTTTAGTTAGCACACGGAACAGCACAGCACGACTTTATCCTCCAACCGTTTAGCACAGACTAATGGGCAATGGCCAAACTAAACGGGATAATATTAAGTAACTTATTCCTTCCTCCCCCTCTGCCCCCCGGCGGTGCTTAACTAAATAAATATTGTAAACACTAGTCCGTGAAACTGAATCTATTATGATTAGTGCGACGAAAAGTGTACAGGGACGTATTCGGGGACCGAATACGCCCTCGGGGCTTGGGGTCCGATTGTTCATTCGGGTTATTTCTTTAAGTTAAGTTACAAGTGGTTCTTTGGCAGCACTTGAAACAATTTTTTTTTTTAAGTCGGAGTCAAAAAAGTTTTCTATTTTTCACTTTTCAGTTGTTATACCCCAGTAAATTGTGTTAACAATACAAAGACATACGATCGCAGCAATCGCTAGTCATCAGATTTTGAAAATACATTCATACGGTTCGAATAAAAAACCTTATTGGTTAAAAAAAAATCACAAATAAATGGGTTAAAAATAAAACCGACTTCCAAAAAAAACAAAACGAACTTTTTTTGTTTTTTTTTGGAAGTCGGTTCTATTTAAAAAAAAAAATATTTTTATTTTTCACTTTTTTGTTGTGGTTCCCCATTAAATTGTGTTAACAATACATAGACACGTTCGCAGCAATAGCGAGTCATTGCTGTTAGATATTGAAAAGTTCCACTGTCTATCTCCGAAGATCTTCATCAGATCCTAATGTATTAAATACTAAAACCTTCCTTGAAAAATATGCATTTGAATTACGAAAACCCCTTCCAAATCGGATCAGAAGTTTTCGAGAAAATCGCGAACAAACAAGATACATACACACATACGGATCGAATACAGAACTTCCTTTTTTGAAGTCAGTTAAAAACTACAATGTTCATTTAGTTTTAAATCGATCTAATAAAATAGATGAACAAAGAGTAAATATTATTTATATATTTACTCTTTGTTCATCTATTAATTTAATTGCCTCGTTGGTCTCGTGATACCAAGCGCGACTGCTAAGCCGCCTGAGCCGGGTGGGGCAAAAAAACTTTTGTACAAAAAAAACAACCGACTTCCAAAAAAAAATTACTCTAAAAATTAAAAAATAACTTTAATTTCGGAAGTCGGTGTTTGTATTTTACTTCTTCGTTATTTGACACTGACTTCCGAAATTAAAGTTATTTTTTTTTATTTTTAGAGTAATTTTTTTTTGGAAGTCGGTTGTTTTTTTTGCAAAAAAGTTTTTTATTTTTTACTTTTTAGTTTTTATACCCCAGAACTTAAAACTCCAATAACATGGAACGTGGAATTTAAACATTTGGAGAACACCAAAACGTCATCGAGGTACGCGTATTTTCCGTTTTTGTTCAGTTTCTCAAAAAAGGCTGAAGCAATTTCGATAAAATTTATATGGGACCAACTTGAGAGTATATTCTTTCGGATAAAAAAAGAATTTTGAAAATCGGTCCACAACTGACGGAGAAATCGGCGGACATACATAAAAAAAAAAAAAAAAAACATACATACTGTCGAACATAGAACCTCCTCCTTTTTCGAAAGTCGGTTAAAAAGTGCTATTAGTTTTTTCGATTAGGAATTACTTGTAGTAGCCCAGAGCTTGAAAGTTGTTGGTGTGACAGCCCCGTGCCACGAAAAGCACGTGTCGCTGTTTGTCCTGCGCCTGATCTCTCCCCGGTCGTGTCGGATAGCCGACCCATCGGACTATGACAGTAAAGGAACAGAGGGATTAGACAAAATACTTTTCTGTTAACGTTAACGCTAACGCTTCGTGCAAAATGTATGGCAACGACTTTACTGGGCGTGAAACACGTGACAGTTCTCTCCGCAGGTGGCTAAGGGGGCAAAGAGTGTACCTGTATTTGCGCAAACACGTGTGCACTATAATATCTCCAGGTTACTTGGCGGGAGTCGCGGATAAATTTTAAATAGAGTTACCGCGACAATTGGCACTGTGGCAACTGAAGGAACCGGGGTGGGTTTTAGTCAGTATAAGTCCGAGACGCCCTAGCTCCACCCAGAACTGCGCCAAAGCAGTCATCGAATGATTTCCACCCCAAAAAAAAAGAAGTTTACTGAAACGCTGTTGAGATTGACCACTGTGGTCGAAATTCAGTCGGAAGGATTATATTAAAAATAATCCAATATGTTGGTTACTTTTCGTTGACTCACGAAATCTAACCATCATACATCATACAATTAATTGTAGTCCAATTTCATTATTTTAGGAGTTTTTACGCTCTACATCCGAAACGAATTTGTATTTGAGTTCAGAGTTATATTCGAGTTAGATCATAACCTGAAAAATAATTGACTTTCTTTTAAATATGAACAGAGACAAGTTATATTTTAACTTGCAAACACTATTTTTCACGACAATTTATAATTTATATAAATTTTAATGAACAACTTTTACCGCTCGTAACAATTAAATTAACTTGTCAGAATATAGGACATAAAAGTTTGCCTCCTTGTAACATTAATTTCTTAGCGAACGAATTCGGTAGTTACACGATTGTTAACCATGTCGAGACTGCAGTTCATGTGAAACTCAAAATTCATTGAATCGTTAACTTTCTCTCCCTTTATGAAACAAGCAGCGGCCCGACCTATTGTGCCCGGTGTATATTCACATACACTTACTAAACTTGCTAACCACAGCTTAGTTTAAATACTGATCCTAAATTCAATATATGTACATATATATATATAAAAGGATCTTAGGATCCTGAATAGTTTCTACAAGAAAAAGAAAACAAAAAAAAAATGGACCTGGATTGCCCCAAATGGATTACATAAAAATGAAATTGATTTCATTATGTCTAATAATGGCAAAATGATTCAAGACGTGTCAATCATAAATAATTTAAACTTTAATTCGGACCATAAAATGGTCCGTGCTAGACTGACAAGCACGCATATAAAGAGAAAAAGGATGTTCCATAATGAGAGTCCTTCCTTTACATACACCCGTAATTGCGACCAACTAACGACTTGTTTAAAAGAATCAATAGAAAAAAGCAAGGTAAATAACATATCAACTCAGGCCAAGTATGAATCACTTGTAAACATTTTACAAACAGAAACCAAGAAAGTTAATCCAAAAAATAAAAAGGTCGTTTCTGATAAGACACAACAGCTGCTGCAGGAGAGGAAAAAATTATTACAAAGAAAAGAAAACAAAGTCCACCGCTGTAAAATAGCAGAAATTAGCAAAGAGATAAATGAAAGTATAAGAAAAGATAAAAAACTAAAACGACAAAGTACACTGAAAAAACATATCGAAAAAACTGGAGGAATAAAAAAGGCTATTAAAGAATTGAACTCTAAAAAAGATTGGATGCTGAAGGTGAAGAATAAAGACGGAAACTATACAAACAAAAGAACAGAAATACTTAAAATAGCTACAGACTATTATCGAAATTTGTACCAAAGTAAGAACCCGAAAGAAGGATTATTCCTAAAGGAATCCGAAAGGAACACAACAGACTTTGAACCGACACCAAAAATATTAAAGGAAGAAACAATTAAAGCAATTAATACACAAAAGAGAGACAAGACTCCTGGAACCGATCAAATAACGAACGAACTACTAATAGCTACTTTACCGATCATTGCCCCTATACTAACTGATATATTTAATGAAATTATAGAGACTGAAAATATTCCTACAGATTGGACCAAATCAACTATGATATTACTACATAAAAAAGGGGATAGAGGAGAAATAGTAAATTATCGACCAATCAGCTTGATGTCGAATATTTATAAAGTCTTCTCTAAAATAATCTTGTCCAGAATCACATCTATACTTGATGAAAATCAACCGAAAGAACAAGCGGGGTTCCGTAGTAAATACTCAACAGTAGATCATATACATGTTTTAAGACAAGTCCTACAGAAATACAAAGAATACAATAAAACTTACTATCTAGGATTTGTAGACTACAACAAGGCCTTCGATTCCTTAGAACATGAATACATCTGGGAAGCATTGCGCTCTCAAGGTGTACAGGGAAAGTATATACGAATACTAAAAAACATATACTCAAAAAGTACAGCCCAAATTAGGCTGGAAGCAACGGGAGAGGAGTTTCCTATAGAAAGAGGCGTCCGACAGGGCGACCCAATTTCGCCCAAATTGTTCTCAGCGACCTTGGAGATGATATTTAGAAACCTAAATTGGAATAAAAATGGACTCAATATAAACGGTGAAAACCTAAATCACTTACGTTTCGCAGATGATTTAATTCTGTTCTCAGAATGTCCAAAAAAACTAGAGCAAATGCTAGAACAACTAGCAGATCAAAGCATAAAAGCAGGACTTTCTATGAACACAACAAAAACAAAAATTATGACTAATGCTTCACAGACATACAACATCACTATAAACATGGAGGAAATTGAATACGTAGATGAGTATATATACCTAGGCCAGCTAATAGCCACACAGGATACTATGCATAAAGAAATTGATAGAAGAATCGCCAACACGTGGAAAAGATTTTGGTCTCTTAGCGAAGTTATGAAAAACAAAGACATGCCAATTAAAGATAAAAGGAAATTATATAACACATGCATTTTGCCATGTTTAACATATGGCTGTCAAACATGGTCATTAACTGAGAAATTAACTAAAAAGATAATAGTGTGTCAAAATGGAATAGAAAGAAGTGTAATCGGAGTAAGACGAAAAGATAAAGTAAGATTAAACAAAATCAAAAATATAACAAAATTTAAAGATGTAAATAAAGTATGCAATACACTAAAATGGAGATGGGCAGGACATATAATGAGAGAGAAAAATGAGAAATGGACTAGGAAAATATCGGAGTGGTACCCCAGGGATGGCAAAAGGAGAAAAGGTCGACAAATGAAACGCTGGGAAGACGACCTCAAAAAAGTCGCCGGTCCAGAATGGACCAGAATAGCAAGAGACAGAGATAGGTGGAAGTCTTTGGAGGAGGCCTTTGTCGAAGGACAAGCTGTTGTAGGAATAACTGATCGTCAGTAATAAGTTTACTATATTGTAATATGTTAAACAGCAATAAAGGCTTATTTTATTTATTTATTTTATATATAAAAGGAGAAACTGACTGACTGACTGATATATCAACGCACAGCCGAAACTACTGGGCCAAAGAACGTGAAATTTTCCAAACGGCTTCCTTTTATAATGTAAGGTAGCACTAAGAAATGGTTTTTGGAAATTCATCCTCTAAGGGGTTAAAGTGATCCGCCTGACGCAGGTTCTAACCGGACACGGTTGTTTCGGGAGGTTCCTCTGTTGGATAAGGCGGGAGGAAACGCCCGGGTGTCATCACTGCGTGGATCGCCCAGAGGACACGGTGGAGCATACGGTGGAGGTCTGCCCCGCTTGGGTGGAGCACCGCCGTGTCCTCGTGGATGTGATAGGCGGCTGCGACCTCTCGCGCCCGGCTCTGGTTCAGGCCATGGTACGGAGCGGAGAGAGGGAATGGGAAGCAGTCTCCTCCTTCTGCGAAGCAGTTATGCTCTCGAAAGAGGAGGCGGAACGGGTGAGAGAAGCTCAACGGAGTGGCCCTCACGTCCGCAGACGCAGCGGCCGCAGGAGACGCCCTGGACGTAGGATGTCGCGAGACGATCTCCGGCCACCATAGACCCGGGCCTGCGGCCGACGAGTAGTAGGTAGCTCAACGTCCGATCAACACCAGGCCAGCTCCACGCGCGCCTCAAAGATATGATTGTCAGCCACCACTAACGGGGTCCATTATGGCCAGTGCCTGCATGCCCAGGGGTAGCAGATAAATTCGTAACAGAGTTACTGCTCCTCGGGGCACTCAGGCAAGGAAGGAACAGGGGTGGGATTTTAGTCAGTAAGAGTCTGACGCGCCCTCCTGCTCCACCCAGAGCGGGAGATGTCATTGGATTATTTCCCACCCCAAAAAAAAGGGGTTAAAGTGAGGTTTGAAAATTTGTATGTATTAGGTACCACTGCCACGCGGACGAAACTACTGGCAGAAGCAAGTATAATATATCTCATCCAATAAATTCAACTGTATATAGAACAATAGGTACTTCGTTTAAATTATTAATGAACACGTAAGGCACAGTTATACGACTTTTAATGTTTTTTTAATTGAACACCACGTCTAAACGACTTGTCTTATTTCTTTGAAAAAAATATATGTTACTCTAGACAATTTCCGACGTAATTTGATCTCAGAATATTTGAAATTATATTTTTATAACATTGTGTAATTAATTAGTAAAGTTATGTCTAACGCGGATAAAAAATTGAGAATCACGCAAAAACTATAAAGCGTATTTTTATGAAACCTTCACCATTTTAAAGATCATTTAATTATTTTAAGTCTCAGTGTTTTAGTTTAATACTTGTTGTTTGAAGTGTAATAAATTAATAATGCATCTAATTTCGGACAGCGCTTCTTGATGGGTAATATTATCAAATCATACTTAACAAATATATTTTACAATTTATTACAACAGTAATAATTATTATTTCAAATTCGATGCACAGCCGGGCGAGAAGGGTTGCAAATATTTTACCTGAGCGGGTACCAACCAGTTACAATAAACAATAGAACTAGTGACTATGCTACATTATAAAAAATATTTGCTGAAAGTGAGACTGATTTTGCGTATTTTTTTTATTATGTTCATGTTCTATGTAGAGTAGGTATTTTGAATTGCTGTATTGAAAAAGGTACTATTATGATAATCAGTAAAACCTGTGAATGTTCTAGGAGACTCTATATTGTATTCTCTAATTATAATTTTTAACATAACCAAGCAAGATTTTTTTTTTTATTTGGAAAAAATGATAGTTAAGTAAGTATTATAATTTTAGTAAGTATTAATATTTTTTTTAACAAATCCTTGGGATCGGGGTACTCAGGAAATAATCCATTTAGTTAGAAAGGCCGACGACAGAAACCGACTTATTGACAATTCAAAAGTGCCTGTAGTAAATGGTTAATTTTAAATAAATGCTTAGAGTTTCAGAATTACAATCATGGTATGTACCATGTAAACCAGCACATAAACATACAAAAATCTCACAAGTTAGCACACTTTCTTTGTGAGTATGGATTACCAAATTCGTCCCTGTGATGTCAAGTGGAGTTTTTCTAAATCAACGTCAGAAAGATATCGGCAGGCCGCAATAAACAATGTTATTTATGATACACATGTGTTGGCACGTCCTTCGTCCACTTTGACGAAGGGCCATCGTTTGACATATTAAGTACCTCACTGCTTAATAAATAAGCCCCGAAAAAAGTGACATTAAAAAAAGATTTTTGAAATCGGTCGACCTTGTAAAGAGTTATTACGTGTTTGAGTTGCATTTGCATTCCGTACGATTTTCATTATTTGATGTTAAAATGGCAAAAAAATACACACAGTAAAAAATTCAACAGCCCACTGACAGACAGACGGACTGACAGACAAATGCTTAATATTAGAGTTCCGTTAGTTACCCCTCGGGCCCTAAAACGAGTTAAGAACTTTTCATTTTATGAAGTCGGTTAAAATAAGGTAATCCTATTTTTTGCCTGTATTCGATTCAAGATTGTTCCAAATTCAAATTTAAAATATTTTTGAGATAGTTTCCAATTCGAATTTTAAAGCACGTCACAAGCTAGTGAATTGAGTCTATTAGTTACAAAACCGCAATGTCCATTTTATGAAATTGTGAGTAATTAATTATTTTTAAAGAACGTCACAAGCTAGTGAATTGGTCGTTTCTATGGAAAAGAACCACCAAGAAACTTCATTCCACCGCCTCTATACCTATCAATACTATTTAATTTACCTAGTTTATTGAATGTTTTACAATTAATAAACCTTACTTATATTTAACTTACCTATCTGGATGTTTGAATGTTTATGAATGAAATGGTCGCTTGTTCAAGGGCTATTGTGTTACGCAGTAATTAGGTTGTGGAGGCCAGATACTCCATGCGTGCGGGCCCCTAAATACAACGGGCTTTATATTTATATAAATATTAAGCATACAGTAATCACAAATCTTGAATTAAGAACCCGCTAATCAGTGTCACTGAATACTGACTAAATAGCGCGCATCTTAATTCAAAATGTCAAAACCAATCTTATTAAAACCTCATTTATTATAATCCATCCAACCGTTTAGGCTACAAGGCGTGCGTGCGTGGTTAAGAAATAGACATACCATTTTCATTTTCTGGTGGAAACCTTCACAAAAGGAGCCTGGACTGCCTTAACTTTTGGGGAAAAGACCCTGGGAGTGTGGGATTTTTACCTCACTAAAATAACCCCGGTGATCAGCACATGGAAGAGGTTCCGTGACCTCTAAAACACCACCGAACCCCTAATGTGCAGCGGCTATTCGGGCACATGGCCTTTTTTTTTTTTTTGTGAGTTTGGCAAGTCATCCAATGACTTCTCCCGCTCTGGGTGAGTCTTAGTCACGTTTGGCTACGACTTGTAATTTAGCAATCGGCAGGATCACTAAATTACTAGCCGCTAAAAAACTATCATTATGATGAAAAATTTCAGATCATAACCTGAAAAAATTATTGATTTTCTTGAAAAATGTATAGAGACGGCGTAAATTTTAACTTGCAAACACTATTTTTCATGAAAACGTAATAAAACGTACGTACGTAACGTATTTAAATTTTAATGAATAACTTTTAACACTTGTAACAATTACTTAACTTGTCAAAATATTAAAGGACATAAAAGTTTGCTTGTTTGAAACATACATACCAACATACCTACATACATACATACATATAATACATAAAAAAAAGTGCAAAATAACTTTAATTTCGGAAGTCGGTGTTCCTGTTTTGTGTCTTCGTTTTTTGACACCGACTTCCGAAATTAAAGTTATTTTGCACTTTTTTTGGAAGTCGGTTCTATTTTTTTGTAAAAAGTTTTTTATTTTTCACTTTTTAGTTGTGGTTCCCCATTAAACTGTGTTAACAATTCATAGACACGATAGCAACAATCGCGGTTGATTTGCTGTCAATTTTTGAAGAGTTCCGTTGTCTGTCTCCGAAACCCATCATCAGATCTTTTTGAAATTTAAATGGGACCATTTCGGAATAAACTCCTTTCGAACAAAAAAAGAATTTTGCAAATCCGTCAATATATGACGGAGTTATGCCCGAACATACATAAAAAAAAAAAAAAAAAAAATACAAACATCCGAATTGATAACCTCCTCCTTTTTCGAAGTCGGTTAAAAAACAAAAATTATTAAAAATAATGTAAGAATAAGAAGAATAATTTAATAATAATATAAGAATAAGAAGAATAATTTAATAATAATATAAGAACACACACACACGGTGTCTACTTCTCTATTTTTTCCATCTCTCCTTTCACAGGTTTGCTGTAAGAGATTTCTATAGAAATAAGCATAACCTTTGTACATATTTCTCTGTTTCCTTCTTCTGGTCTGTTTTTTTTTGTATGTGTGTGTACATTAATTGTTAAATAAATAAATAAGAATAAGAATAATAATTTCATAATAATATAAGAATTTCATAATAATTAATTACAATTAATAGCCATTTAATATACCTATATACGCAAACCTTATATATATACATAAAATTATACACCCAATAAACCACAACTAATAATTTATATTGCTTAATTGAATAACTACTTAGCCCTCTTCCTCTCTTCTACTTTGCTATGCCTGACAGGGTCCATATTGATATTTTATTATGTTATACCACCTATTTAACACTTATCCTCCTACTTACTTATCTTAAACATTATCCTCCTTCTTCGGAAGTTGGGTAAAAATATGCAAACCCAAATGCCATTCGAACGTATCAGCCAGGCAGCGTCGTTGATATAAAATATGCAACCGTTTCATTCTCGCTACACATTCCGGCTTGCTCTCGATTTCATTTCGCCATCATCGACTGTTCTAGTGTTCATTGTTGTCGATTTGCTCCTACTTAACTATAGACTGACGTTTTCTATTCGATACTTTTTGCTCGTTTTCCTCTTAGATGTTGATAGCGTGTAATGGTTTGTTGAACGTTTGTGTTTTTAACCGCTTCTTATCTTATCTTTTTAGTGTTCCGAACGTCAGAATGAAAACTTTTTATAAAAAAAAAAATACAGATGAATTGAGAACCTCCTCCGTTTTGAAGTTTTGAACAACCAAAACGTCATCTGTGTAAGTATACATATTTTTGGTTTATGTTGATTTTTTCAAAAAGTGCTGAATCAATTTCGATAAAATTTATATGGGACGACCTTTAAAGTTCATACTTCAGAGGTCCCACATTTTTTTTTTGTAGGTCATTCTACCAAACAAAAAAAGAATCATCAAAACCTATTCACAAAATGTTTCTTCGTTTTTTGACGCCGACATCCGATATTAAAGTTGTTTTGCATTTTTTTTTTATTTTGGTTGTCTGTTCTATTTTTTGTAAAAATATGTTTTATTTTTCACTTTTTAGTTGTAGCTCCCCATCAAATTGTGCTAACAATACATAGACAAACGATCGTAGTAATCGCGAGTCATTTGCTGTTAGTTATTGAAGAGTTCCACTGACTATCTCCGAAGATATTCATCAGATCCTAATGTATTATATACTAAAACCTTCCTTAAAAATTACGCATTTGAATAACGGAAACCCCATCCATATTGGATCAGTTGTTTTCGAGAAAATCGCGGTCAAACAAGCATACATACACACGGGTCGAATACAACCTCCATTTTTGACGTCGGTTAAAAACAGAATTCTAATAGGATCACTCTTGTGTCTGTTTTTCTATCCGTCCGTCTGTCTATCTATCTATCTGTCCGTCTGTCACAGCCAATTTGGTCCGAATCTACTGGACCGTTTGAGTTGAATTAAGACACACAGATGAATATGTCTAAAAAGTTTTAATATCATTTAAAAAAATATGTAGACGACGACGTACACCTTGTCTCCGACACTACTAAATCGAAAATTTTGAAAATAATCCTTTAAATACTTCTTTACTTAGGTACAGATTACTGGAAAGTCTATAAGAAGTCTATGTTTTTTTTATTTAGAGGGCGAATCGATGACCAGACAAATGTCGCGGGAATTTGCTAGTTGCCAGAAACACAGGCCCAACTGATGTTCGGAGGATGGAAAGGGGTCGTCCTCTGATGGAGAGGCCACTGCCCTGGCCCGCAAGATGTCCACCAGCGGGCGGGGTAGGGGCCCAGGGAGGCCGTCCAAGCAGGGGCAGGCGGCTCAGCGAGCCGCGGGGCTCGCCATGGTGACACCCCGGAGTGACCCTCCCCGGGTCTTCAGGCGAAGAGCCGAACGCCGCTGGCGGCTCTAACTCGGAGCTAACGGCTGGTGTTGCGGAGGTCGTGAGAGCCGCAATAAAAGGTGTGACCCATAAAAAGGATCGCGGACAAATTCGAAATAGAGTTGCGCGCGGCACTCAGGCATGGAAGGAACAGGGGTGGGTTTTACCCAGTAAAAGTCGGCCGACAATACCAAGAAGAAGAAACAGGGTATGTACTGTACCACATCCTTATTTTACATTTACAAAAAGATTCTTTCTTTATCAAGGACCATTTCTTTATAATAGAATAAATGCAATAATTCCACTGCAAACATGCTGTAAGCTAACATGCAAAAAGCGGATTACTGAATTTCTTTCTACCAAAAATTATGATGATACCGAATCCCTTCTTACAACAGTTAACTAACTCATAATACATACATACTCACTCACACTCTTACACACAAACACATGTACACGCACACACACATGTAAGCGCACACACATACACCCAAACACAAACAACGCTGCATGCGTTGTGTGTGTTTGGGTGTATGCTCACACATGTTTGTATTTGACTTTCATTATTATTGTTTTTCTTCTTTTTTTCTAAATTTTGTTAATAATTATGTGCCAGTCTAAATAATAATCTTGTCCCATTTTCGGGAAATGAGGGCTGATTGTCCTTAATACAGGCTACTAAGTAACCTAGCAAGGACATCAGATACTAGAATTATATTGTTACCTACTTATAAGTGCGTGTCGACTGAAAAAAGGACTTAGCTCTACTCAGCTGGGCATTCCGGGCGTATCGCACTCTATCTTCATCAATGAACACCTGACTCTCAAAAATAAACAACTTCTGAGAGAAACACGTGAAGCGGCAAAGAAGCACGGGTACAGGTTTGTGTGGGTCAAGCACTCCACAATTCTCGTTAAACAATCAGAAAATTCTGCAACATTGGCTATTAAATGTACCAACGATTTAGATAAAATCCGGAGTGACAAGCTCTAATTATTTACACTACTCCATTAGGTTATAAACTTTATGTATTTACTAGTAATATCTACCATGGCTAACAATTATATGAATAAGAACGAGATAAGCATTTATTATCAGAATTGTAGAGGTATACGTACAAAACTCAACACTCTTTACATGAACATCCTATCAAATTGTTATGACGTGATCGTATTAACCGAGACCTGGCTTACTCCTTCGATATCTGACAGCGAGTTTTTAGATAATCGCTATGTGGTATTTAGATGTGACCGTAACCGTGTTACCACTGATAAATCTGACGGAGGGGGTGTACTTATCGCAGTATTACGTGAGTTGAGCCCCGTTTGTGTCTCAGTATGCCAACATAATACCTTAGATTCAAGTAAATTTTATGAACATATAATAGTCACCATTCCTAGTTCTAATAATACGAATCAAAACCTGATTAGCGCCGCCTATATTCCTACCAACTCACCGAGTGTTGCATATAAAGTACACTTTGAAATACTAAATAATATAATCAATTCAATAAGTATTGACAACTTAATACTACTAGGTGATTACAATATACGGGATGCTAACTGGGTCAAGCTAAACTCTTCTCATAATTACCTGACTTGCTCTGGTTTGACTCCTACTTGTAACCTACTACGGGACTTTATGACCATACATGATGTCAAGCAATTTAACCACCTCAATAATATTAACAATCGCATACTTGACCTCCTTATGTCTAACACTATTTGCTATGTTTATCCACCTCATCAGAACGTACTACAAGTGGACACCCACCACCCTCCATTTTACACTATCGTGTCAATTACGATAAGATACACCCAAATGAGATCCCTAGACACACCTAGATATAGTTTTCACAAAGCGGATTACAATTTAATTAATAAAGACATAGAAAAGGTTGATTGGAAGTTAACTTTGGATAATGAACTGACTGAAACCTCTATTGATATATTCTACAATATCATATATGGCATAATCAAAAACCGTATTCCACTATCAAAACCTAAAAACGCAAAATTCCCTATTTGGTTTTCACCTGCCCTTATTCACATATTTAAATATAAGAAAAAAACTTGGACCAAATGGAAAAAATTTGGAAACATTTCAGATTACGAGGTATTTTCTTTGTATCGCACCCGTTTTGGTGTTGAGTGTAAAAAATGCTATCGTAAGTATATAAAAACTGTTGAAGATAGCATCCCCAAAAATATTAAATATTTTTGGGCGTATATAGCTAATCGACAAGGCAAGTCTGGTATTCCATCCCAAGCGTATTATAATAGTCAGTCTTCTAACGATCCACATAAAATATGCAATTTTTTCTCATTATTCTTTCAATCAATGTACGAAACCTCGACACTCAATAACCGCTGGTGTCCTGCACTTGATCAAATTCATGACAATAATGTTTCCCTAGATAGTATATACTTCAGCCTCTCATTAGTTCTCAACCAATTAAAGTTATTGGATAGTACTAAAGGACCAGGTCCAGACGGTATACCTCCTAGCTTTCTTAAGAATACAGCTGAGACAATATGCGTGCCACTTCATTTAACCTGTGAAGCCCCATGGCAAAATCCAATCTTCAACAAGAGTATTAGCGCCGGTATATTTCCCACAATCTGGAAGAAAGCTAACATAATACCAGTTTATAAGAACGGCTCCAGGCAGAAAGTTGAGAATTATCGGCCAATCTCAATACTATGTGCAGTTGCTAAACTCTTTGAAAAACTTATTCACCTCAAGCTTTACCCTTTCATTCAACAAAATTTAATAGCAGAACAACATGGTTTCGTTAAACGAAAATCAACGATTACGAATTTAATGATTTTTACTAACTTTTTATTTAATAATATGGATAAACAGACACAAACGGATGCAATTTACACGGACTTCAAAAAGGCGTTTGATAGGGTGGACCATGAAATATTGTTAAATAAAATAGCTTTCAACGGGATTAGAGGTAATTTACTGCGCTGGTTCCATTCTTATGTAAACAACCGTATTCAAACAGTAGTAACTCATGGATATCACTGTGATACATTTATCGCCACGTCTGGCGTACCACAGGGATCAATTCTCGGGCCTTTGTTATTCATTATCTATATTAACGATATTGGTCACTGTTTCCATAATAGCAATTTCTTATTATATGCTGATGACCTAAAAATTTTTAAATCTATTAAGACATTTGACGACTGTGCCTTGCTGCAAGAGGATTTGAATAGATTAACTGAATATTGTGATCATAATAAACTTGCATTAAATATATCTAAATGTAAATACTTAATTAAACTTTACGAAAAAGAAAAATATTATTCGATTTAATTATAGTCTATGTGCAGAAAATCTTATAAATGAAACTCAAATTTGTGACTTAGGAATACTTTTGGATTGTAAACTACATTTAAATCTACACATAGATAAGATTATCTCAAAAGCATACCAAATGTATAGCCTTGTCATGAGAGCTTCTACTGATTTTAAACGCCCGGCCACGTACCTACTTGCAACTATTAAAGGCCTTGGTCCGCCCGCAGCTAGAATATGGTTGTATAATATGGGACCCCTACTACGACAAATATGTTAAAGCGATTGAAGGCGTTCAACGTAAATTTTTACGAGTTATGCAGTATAAATGTAATCTCATATGCCTGTCTTACGTCGAGTCACGAGAAAAGTTTAAATTGCTCACTTTACAATCGAGACGCCTACTACTTCAAACCATGATGCTTCATGGATTGGTTAATAATAAGTTTAACTGTATCGAACTAATTAATAGTATATATTATGT
The DNA here is from genome assembly GCA_951329385.1 of Polia nebulosa. Lineage (NCBI taxonomy): Eukaryota > Metazoa > Arthropoda > Insecta > Lepidoptera > Noctuidae > Polia > Polia nebulosa. The sequence continues at coordinate 6,347,166 of OX589598.1, forward strand.
TGTGCCTAGAACTGTAATAAGACGGGAGGTTCGTGCTTACCCGCTTTTTGCAACAACTACTAGCCGAACAAATGCTGGTGAGCGGGCTCCACTCCGTCGACTAGTAAAGATTTATAATAGCCACTTTTGTCGTTTGGATATATTCTTTCTGTCTCAAAGCATTTTTAAGAAAAAAGTTATTGATAGTTTATGCGACGGTTAAATATAAGATAAAATTTGATTAGTACCTAAGCTAAATGTTTAAGATAGTATTTAAGTGTAATTGTAATTGTCTACCTTATTAATAATGTACCTACTAAAGTAATCTGTGGAAACGTTGTGGATTGTACATTTACCCATATGTCATACCATATTTTACCGTAACATACATTGTACAATTGTTTGTTTTTCCCAAATAAATAAATAAATAAATACTTATCTCAGATATAAACAATTTAAATTGTCATCCTACTTTGTAACAGACTGTACCACTTTTTATGAAATAAATTATTATTATTATTAAAAGTCTGACACGCCCTCCCGCTCCCCGCAGAGCGGGAGAAGTCATTGGATGATTTCCCAACCCACAAAAAAAGGCCCGTCTGATGTGGCGACGCACAGGGGAGGCCTATGTGCCTATGCCCAGCAGTTATATATATATATAGGTTATAGCTTAACATCTTTCGGAAGATACGATGACAACTATAATGAGACCCTTCGTTTTCTTCCTTAGACTTAATGATATTTACAATTTACATATATGAAACATAAACTTCAAATAATAATATAATTTTATATTATAAGCAAATATAAGTATAATTTAAACACAGGGCTTAGTATATATGCAACTATTATATATATGTACGCACCAGTAAAGACATGTATTATAAAGGAAAAGTCGTATCCTTGGATTATTGATACGATAAAATTAATGAAGCGTTTACGGGATAATGCACTGACTTGTTACCGAAAGACAAAATCAAAATCAAAAGGCGAGTACTACAAAGAATTAAAATCTTTAGTGGTAAGTTCCTTATATAACGAAAAAATGGCGTACTATAATCATAACATAAATAATCAAATTAAAAACCCAAAATCCACTTTAAAGGCCACTAAGTCAAGACAAGACCTTCCGTCGCACTTTACAGATCCTGACATAATTAATAACAACTTCCTGTCCGTCCCGGGTAACGCCGTGGCGAGTGAGGCTCTCATGACTTATTATGATAATCACAGGCATGGCGAAGCAACCTTTTCAATCGCTCCAGTGGAGCAGGTTGACATCTCGCGTATTATCACCAACCTTACAAGTAATGCCGAAGGCTACGACAACATTACTCGGGACATGATTGATTTGACTCTGCCACACACGTTAAGCGTTATAACGGACATTATAAACCGCTCTATAACAACATCTACATTCCCCGAACAATGGAAGATTGCCTCCGTTAGGCCCTTACCGAAAAAATCAAATCCGACTTGTCTAGAAGACTTACGACCCATTAGTATTTTACCATGTCTGTATAAGGTACTGGAGAAAGTTGTCAGCCACCAGGTAACACTTTTCTTGGAACAGAATCACATCTTACCAGATTTACAATCAGGTTTCAGAAAGCAGCGCAGTACCTCTACTGCTTTACTGGACGTGACTGATAATGTGTTGTCTGCCCAGGATAAGGGGATGTGTACTTTGCTTGTTTTGCTCGATTTTTCCCGGGCGTTTGACGCAATAAATATACAACTACTATTATCCTGACTGCAGATCTCCTCAACAAACTTGACCGTCTTCTTAATTACTGCATTCGATTTGTTTTCAATCTGCGCAAATATGACCATGTCTCTGCGCATCGGTCGCTTCTTAATTGGTTGCCCATACGCCAGCGTAGAGAGCAAAGGGCGCTTACCACCTTGCACTCGTTTCTTTTCTCTCCCAATTCTCCTAGTTATCTAGCCACTCACTTTTTATACATTTGCGCCAACCACAATAGAAATCTACGGTCATCGCATAACCGTCTTCTTTTATGTCCCACTCACCGTACTGACTTTCTTCACTGTTCTTTCTTCGTTCAGTCTATCTCTCTGTGGAATGCGCTCCCCCAAGAAATCAGGATGGTAACTAACCGATTAACCTTCAAAATTAAAGTTCGCGAACACATTTGTAAAAAGTTGGCAGTAGTATCCTCACAGCGTTAATTCTTTTTCCAATCATCTATTTGTACCTATGTCGTTGGCTATGTATATTTGTGTATTAAGTTTATTCATATAAGTATATATTTTATTTGTAGTTTACATATGTATTTATGTTCCTTTGCATTTAAATAAAGATGCCCTGTTTTTTTTGTTTTTTTCTTTATGGCACCTACCACTATTTGTTTCTGCATCACCCTAAGGTTGACTGGTAGAAAATGCCTGAGGCATTAAGTCCGCCTCTGTACTTGTATGTGCGTGAAGTGTTAAATAAAATAAAATAAAATAAAATAAAATAAAAATAAAATTATCTAAACTGAGTTATTATGGCTTCGACCCTAGCGCTACTCAATGGTTCCGTTACTACCTCAGTGATAGGAAGCAAGTTGTGGATCTGCGTTTGGGGGACGGCACCACTCTTAGATCGGCACTTAGTTCTATAAAAAGGGGAGTCCCGCAAGGCTCTATATTAGGGCCTATTCTTTTTATTCTGTACTGCGCTGATATTATTAAATGTCTTCAGAAATGCAGGTATCATATATACGCCGATGATGTTCAACTGTACGTATCATTTGATCCAGAGAAGTATGATAGCGCCATAAAAGATCTAAACGAAGATCTTCGCAGAATTGCTGCCTGGTCAGAAGATAATTGTCTGTCGCTAAACCCAAACAAATCTAAATTCATGGTACTTGGCACAAGACAACAGCTAGCTAAGCTACCCGCAACTTTCATGGTCGAACTGATGGGCAAATCAATTGACAGAGTCTATGAAGCGCGGAACCTAGGTCTTACCATGGACAAGGACCTTCGTTTCGAAAAGCATGTCGCCGACTCAGTTAGAAACTGTTTTTACCGCCTCAAAATTCTATATAAAATGAGGCCGTACCTATCAGAAACACTTCGGGAACAACTAGTGGAAAGTCTTGTTTTGTCCAGGCTAAACTATGCAGACACAATGTACGGCCCGCGCCTATTAGCTCGTACAGACCGACTCATTCAGAGGGTTCAAAATGCGTGTGCTCGGTTTTGCTATAAAATTCCTCCTAGAAGCCACATAACGCCATTCCTTAACAAACATTTTACTCTTAAAATGAAATCGAGACGGAAGTTGCACTTGGCCTGTCTGTTGTTCGGTGTCATTAAATTTCAAAAGCCAGACTACCTCTACAACAAGCTGAGCTGGATCGCTGAAAGACGAGAATGTGGAAGAAGGCAATGTTCACAGCAGCTTTCTTCGCAGCCCCATAGTTCAGCAGCTTTAAGAGGGACGGAAACTCCGTTACGCAGCATCCAAAGTATGGAATAATCTACCGCCGCCTATTAGAGCAATAAACACAATAGGTACATTTAGAAGACGTTTACGGCAGCTTTTAATAGACGCGCAACGGAAGCTAGACTTGATTCACTTGAACATTTCACTGATATGATGTCGAGCCTATTTGCAGTTGAATATATTTGGTGTGTGTGTGTATTGGTTTGCGAATTAAGTTGCAAACATATAATGACTGCTTTCCTTCTAAGTTGGGAGGCCTGTGGGTTAAAAATGGCATGTTGCTTCATTTTAGTTTTTGTTTTAAACACTAACTTATTGTTTTATTTTATTTGTTATATTTATCACTGAACGCCAAATTATTATACTGATATATAAAAAAAATATCTATTTAACTGTTTAAAACCTGATTCACATCCGTACACTTCAACATTAGGTTTAGTTGAAAACCAGCGTCAGGCAACTACTAGTTGTCTGGCATTTTGCTGAACTAGACCTATTTGGCGCAGCCGCGGGGCACACGATGTACTCTTATTGTTATAAATTAAGTTGTTTTTTTTTTTTAATTTTATTGTACCTACATTGTGTGTATCTGTGTGTGTCAAATAAATTAGTTTTCTTTCTTTCTTCTTTCTTATATGCATGCAAATTAAAGGTTATGTATACACCAAACTAAATACCATACCATACTTAGAGTTAATGAAAATAAATAACCCGAAACAAGTACCTACTTGTCGTTTTTAGGGTTCCGTACCCGAAGGGTCCAAACGGAGACCTATTGCTGTCACTCACGTGTCCGTCTGTCCATCTGTGCGTCTGTCCGTCTGTCCATCTGTCCGTCTGTCCGTCTGTCTGTCCGTCATCTGTCACAAAGTTTTGTTCCAAAGAATTTTTTAATTCCCATGAACTTGAAATTTGGTGAAAATGTTTGTATATTTTACAAAACCAAAATATTGATTTCACTCCTAAGGAACGGAACCCTAAATATACGAAGTCCGACACGCACTTTGCCGGTTTTTTTACAATTCCGTAGTGATGGGTGATGACGCCCACCACTTCACATAGTTTCGATAATAATATCCTCGCAAATGGCTCGGCTCTTTAAGTTTTAAGTGGCTGACAGACGGATGAGGAAATATGTGTTTTGAAATTCATAATAAGAATAATCAGAACTGTGTGGTGGATGTTAAAAGAGTAAGTGATAGAGTGATAGCTATTAAAGTGGTTGTGGAGAGTATGATAGTAAATGTTATTAGTGCGTATGCACCCCAATCAGGATGTGAGGATAGTGTAAAAGAGAAGTTTTGGAAGGACTTCGATTGTGTGATGATGAATATACAGGAGAGTGAAGAGGTGTTTGTGGGGGGTGATTTTAAAGGGCATGTAGGAAGTCTGAAGTATGGTTATGGGAGAGTGCATGGTGGTTGGGGGTACGGAGACCGTAATACTGATGGCGAGACATTGCTGCAAGCTGCTTCGGCTTTTGACCTGGCAATACCCAACACCTGATTCAAAAAGAAAGACTAACACCAGATCACTTACAAAAGTGGCCAGCTCGCGACCCAATTGACTTTTTCTTGGTGAGACAAAACAGTCTCAAAACAGTCAAAAACTGCAAAGTGTTGCCAGGCGAAGGCTTAGTCTCTCAACACAGGCTCATAATGATGGACGTAACAGTCAGTGTCTCGTCCGATAGGAACAAAGAACGGCCCTCACCCAAAATCAGATGGCGTATGATAGAAAATGAGGAGTGTGTAAGTATGTTTAAGAGTCAATTGGCAGATAAAATGATAAAAATGAAGGATATGGAAGGAAAATCTGTGAATGAATGTTGGAAAAAGATGGCGGACAGTATAAGGCAAGTAGCAAAAGATGTGTTTGGAGAATCGCAAGGGAAAGGCATGATAGAAAAGGATACGGATGATGGTGGTATGAAGATGTGCAAAAGATGCTGAAAGAAAAGAAAATTTCGTTTAAAGTATACCACGCGAGCTTATCGTCGCAGATGGTTTAACACTCAGCCGCGGCGGCGAGCGTTACAACCACCTGCTCCTCAACTCGCGGGCCGCCACGCCCCTTCGCGCCTACGCGATTCTAAATTACACTCTAGGGATAGGGCCGATAAGACTGCGTGAAGTCGGATTTACAGCGATTCGTTTCTGTCACTTAAACCTAATTTCTAGCCAATGTTTTAGGACTAACAATTTTATTATAAATGAACATTCGGAATGATACACATTATATATAGTACAATATTTAGGACATACGACTTTATTTCATTCAAAATTAGGAGATTGAATTATTATAGTACTCGATATTATGACAGAATAGTTTTAGAAGTAAAAATAATTAAGTATGTAAAACAAAATTTCGAATTTTTGAACATTATGGTTACTAAAGTTTATAGCAAACGTGCTGTGGATAATGATTTTCGGACAAAAAATTTTAGAAGAAGAAAGGGAGTACCGTTCACAAGAACTTGCACATGGTGTTCATCGATCTTGAGAAAGCGTATGATAAGGTACCTCGGGATGTGTTGTGGTGGGCCTTGAACGAGAAAGATTTGCCTGGGAAGTATGTTGAGTTGATTGGTGCTATGTACAGACAATCTAGTACCTACGTCCGGTCGGCTGCTGGCAACACCGATGAGTTCAGTGTGGCTGTAGGCTTACATCAAGGGTCGGCTTTAAGTCCTTACCTCTTCCTGTTGATTATGGACGCTCTTACGTTGGAAATACAGGAGGAGGCACCCTGGTGCATGCTGCTTGCCGACGACATTGTTCTGGTCGGTGAAGATGGACCTGAGATCCAGAGCAGATTGGGGAAGTGGCAACAGAAGCTGGAGAAAGTTGGCTTGAAAATCAGCAGAACCAAAACTGAATACATGTTCAGCGATTTCGGTGGTCTCTCCAGTTCTGAAGCTACAATGTTAGATGGCGCGCTTCTCCCAGTCTGCTCCGATTTTCGGTATCTCGGTTCACTCGTGCAAAGCGATGGCGAAATAGATCGGACTGTTAAGCACAGAATTAACACTGGATGGATGAAATGGCGGCAGGTCACCGGGACTATCTGTGACTCCCGCATTCCCCTTAAACTTAAGGGGAAGATTTATAAAACAATGATCAGACCTGCTGTCGTGTATGGTTCAGAATGTTGGGTCACAAAAGGGATGAATGAAAAGCAATTGCATGCGGCTGAGATGAGAATGCTAAGAGCGATGTGTGGCGTTACGAGCATGGATAGAATTAGGAATGAGTATATAAGAGGAAGTCTGAAAGTGGCACCGCTGACTGAAAAGTTGTGTGGAAATCGGTTTTCGTGGTATGGGCATGTGATGCGGAGGAATGAAGAAAATATCGTGAGAAAAGTATTGTGTATGGATGTGGATGGCTATAAGAGTAGGGGAAGGCCAAAGAAACGATGGTTGGATTGAGTGAAAGAGGATATGGGTAAAAAGGGGGTGACTACAGAGATGACGACTAATAGAGGAGTATGGAAGAAAAAGACATGTTGCGCCGACCCCAAATAAATTGGAATAAGGGCAGGAGAATGAGTAGGAAGTAGCATATAATTACTTAGAATTATAATATTATGTTGGATATATATAGAATGTATGCATGCCCGTCAGGCCCTGGAATAACAGACACAATAAAAAGCTTATTGTCACGTCTCCGATCGGAGACGCGCGAGCCTGACGGATCAATACTTTTTTTTGTATTGATTTATATTAAAACCATGATTTATTTTATGACCAACGGTATATGAATAAAATTGGAACAAGCTCGCAACGTCCTAGTACTCGTACCTAAATGACTTTTATTCAAGCACAACTTTAGGAATAATTTCGTCCCTATTGATATTAAGACAAAATATGGATCGCTATTTTTGCAATTGATGCAATTATTCTTATAAGCCACAAGCTACAAGCTACAATGGCGACCAAATTTAAGTGTTGGGACGGTGAATTCAGCTCGGCGAATCTCCGGAGTGAGATTCAGCAGCCTTTGTTGGAACCCTCAATGTGTGCTGGCGTATTGGTAAAGGTTACCAATACGCCAGCGCAGAGAGCAAAGAACGCTTACTACTTTGTTCTCAATTCTTGTTTCTCCCAATTCTCCTAGCTATCTAACCACTCACTTTCTATACATTTGCGCAAATCACAGTAAAAATCTACGGTCATCGCATAACCGTCTTCTCCAATGTCCTGTTCACCGTAGCGACTTCATTCACTGTTCTTTCTTCGTTCAGTCTATTTCTCTGTGGAATGCGCTTCCCCAGGAAATCAGGATGGCAACCAACCGGTTGACCTTCAAGGTTCGCAAGCACATTCGTAAGAAGTTGGCAGTAGTATCATCACAACGCTAATGCTTTCTCCAGTTATCTGTTTGTACTTATTGTTTATGTGTATTGAGTTTATTTCATAGGATTTATATTTTTAACCGACTTTCGAAAAAGGAGGAGGTTCTATGTTCGACTGTATGTATGTTTTTTTTTATGTATGTCCGCCGATTTCTCCGTCAGATGTGGACCGATTTTCAAAATTCTTTTTTTATCCGAAAGAATATACTCCCGAGGTGGACCCATATAAATTTTATCGATATTGCTATTGCTTCAGCGCTTTTTGAGAAACTGAACAAAAACGAAAAATACGTATACCTAGGTGATGTTTATGTTTTCTTCAATTACGAGTATGTTTAAATTCCACGTTCCATGTTCTTGGGGTTTTTAGTTCTAGGGTATAGCAACTAAAAAGTGAAAAATAAAAACTTTTTTACAAAAAGAAAACAACCGACTTCCAAAAAAGAAAATAGGTACCTACACTAAAAATTAAAAAATAACTTCTATTTCGGAAGTCGGTGTCAAATAACGAAGGAATAAAATACCACCACATTATAAAAAAGTTTTTTATCTTTTTATTTAAATAAATATTCATCGCATTGTTTTTTTTTTATATTGCACCTACCACTATTTGTCTCTGCATCACCCAAAGGTTGACTGATAGAAAATGCCTGAGGCATGAATTAAGTCCGCCTTTGTGCTTCTGTGCATGAAGTGTTAAATAAATAAATGAGGTCTGTGGAGCCCTAATATCACCTTTTTTTTTGTGGGGTGGGAAATCATCCAATGACATCTCCCGCTCTGGGTGGAGCGGGAGGGCGTGTCAGACTCTTACTGACTAAAACCCACCCCTGTTCCTTCCCTGCCTGAGTGCCCAGGGGAGAGGTAGCTCTGTTACGAATTTACCGCACCTAAAAACATTTCATGTTTTGAGCCTAAGCGTACCCCTTTATTACCCACTTAAACTCCATGTAAACGAGAGTTATGTACGTGTGTGTGTTTCAACTATATATATGAACAGTGCAGTATCTGTACTTATGGTATGTTATCTGTGATAACATCTTACGTCTCAAGCCGGTCCCTTTCGGAGTAGGTGCGTATGCGCAGTTTGCGCCGGCGCGCAACGCGATCAAGTCCAGTGTAACTACAACATTATAATTTTTATTATTTATTTATTTTATCGTGCTGTGTTGTGACGATAGTACAGTGTTGATGTGACAATAAAATGGATAGAATTAATTTCACGATTAACGGGGATCAGTATTCTTTAAGTGAGTTTTTTATGTTTTTTAAGTAGGTAATTTAAATGTGAAATATGTCGGGCTGTCTGTTGTTTTTTTATGCGTATAAATACACACTCTATTATACATATTATTACTATTTATTGTGAAACTTTTATACGCGTCAAATACTTATAAGATACTTAACAATAATAGAGTAGACACTGTACTACAAAGGTAAAGACATTAAACAATGACTCTGGAGGTCATCAGTTCAAATCCGGAAAGAATTTGAACTTTTTATTGTTTAGTGGTACAATTCACACTTCACTACTAATAATACTCTGTACCATAATCCTAACTAGACCTAATATTATAAATGTGAAAGTAAGTTTGTTTGTTACGTTTTCACCAGTAAACCGATCATCATGGCATTTTGCATATTCGTTGTCAGGTGTACAGAAAACAACATTCATCCAGAAACAAATCACTGATGCTGAGCAAAAGAACAATAACTTTCGACAGTCACAGTTGCTTTAGGACGCTAGATGGTGCTACGTATCTTTTGAATCATTTTGCTCCCGTGCGAAGCCGAGGCGGTACACTAGTAATAATAAAAAAACTTTTTTACAAAAAATAGAACAGTATTCCCAAAAAAAAATATTTTTCACTTTTTTGTTGTAACGATCGCAGTAATCACGAGTCATTTGCTGTTAGATAACTTTAATTTCGGAAGTCGGTGTTTGATTTTATTTCTTCGTTATTTGACACCGGCTTCCGAAATTAAAGTTGTTTTTTTTAATTTTTAGTGTATTTTCTTTTTTGGAAGTCGGTTGTTTTTTTTTGGGAAAAAAGTTTTTTATTTTTCACTTTTTAGTTGTTATACCCCAGAGCTAAAAACCCCAAAAACGTGGAACGTGGAATTTAAACATACTCGTAATTAGAGAAAACAAAAACGTCTAGGTATACGTATTTTTCGTATTTGTTCATTTTCTCAAAAAGCGCTGAACCAATTACGATAAAATTTATATGGGACCATCTCGGGAGTATATTCTTTCGGATAAAAAAAGAATTTTGAAAATCGGTCTACAACTGACGGAGAAATCGGCGGACATACATAAAAAAAAAACACATACAGTCGAACATAGAACCTCCTCCTTTTTCGTAAGTCGTTTAATAATCATAAATGAAGTTAAATAGGATAGATATAATCTTATTGTTTGTATAATATAATAATAATATAATAAATTTATTTATTTCAGAACTAGTCCATATTATGCATACATGTGAAATTAAAATTAAATATGTATAGGACAGATAACCACTTTTGTACATGAGTCCCCTACATCCGTTAATGGAATCCTCCGCTACAATATACTTCCAGTCACGTCAAGTTGAGTGTTACTGGACTGTTTAAGGTTGATTGAAGACAATGATTGATGGATGACTGACTCATTGTCTAGTAGTCGCAAGCGTTACTGCTGAGCATGGGGTCCTTTTGTAGGGTTCCGTACTCGAAGGGTAACCAACGGGGCCCTATTACAAAGCCTCCGCTTTCCACTGTCAGCGGGCTGTATCTCATGATCCGTAATAGGTAGACAAAAGAAATTTTCACAGAATGTGTATTTCTAGTGCCGCTTTGTCAAAAAATAATAAAAATTAAAAATGTAATTAAAAGAGTGCTCCCCTACTAGAAACGTGTTTTTTTTTGGCTTTTTTTGCTTGATCTTTATATCAAATCTTGCACGATGGTACGGAACCCTGCATGCGCAAGTCCGACTCGCACTTGGCCGGTTTTTTTTAATTAGGTGGGGAAATCATCCAATGACTTCTCCCGCTCTGGGTGGAGCGGGAGGGCTTGTCATAATTTTACTGACTAAAACCCACCCTTGTTCGTTCAGCCTGTGCCAAGGGCCGCGATAACTCTCTTTCGCATTTATCCGCGTCCCCAGGCCGCCATCGGCCCTAACAGGCTCCGTCAGGTACTGCTGAGTGCTGACATCTCTTTGAACTACCCATTACTCGCCGTCCGCAACCCGCGCCTACGGTGGCACGCGGGAGTCGCCTTGCGTCTCCCGTAGAGCATGGGGTACTGGGTTCAATTTCCGGGACAAGCAAAGTGTATTTACAGAAATATACAAACTATTAGATTACTAAGTATATGCAAGCTAATTACAAAATAAATAAAATATGTACAAGAGGAGGCGTAAAACTCATTGGACATCGAAAAATTCGTCAATGGGAAAAATGCCCGAACACTGGCAGCATTGTCACGTTGAATGGCAATGCTGATTCTTTGGCCAATAAAAAGGCCAGCCCTCTTGTTACATGAAGAGTGGACTAACCGCTTGCTGATGTACAGAAAAACTCGATGAGCATTCGGACCCCATAGTATTTAAATTGAAAATTCTCAGTAGCAGGTTGAAGTTAATTTACCTAGGAAACTCCGCAGTTTAGATGAATATCGATATAATATGGCAGTAAAATAAACAAATACTTGAAAAGTGTTTAGATATTTTGTTTCATTGTTATTGACACAAATTATACATTTGCACGGGTATATTATACACTTAAACTATATACACTATATACAAATTATACACTTAAACATTCCTCATGAATCACTCTGTTTATTGGTGGAAATTTCATGAAAATACGTTCAGTAGTTTTTGAGTTTATCGCGTACAGACGCGGCGGGGGACTTTGTTATATAATAAGATTGTAGGGATATGTAGTGATCCTGTATAGCAGAGAAATATTATGATTCTTTTTTTAGGGGTTTTGTAACTGAAGGGTCCAAACCGAGCCTTATTGCTGTCAATCATGTGTCAGTCTGTCTGTCAGTCCGTCGTCCGTCACAAAATTTTGTTCCGAAGAATTTTTCAACTTCCTATTGATATGAGAACTTGAAATTTGGTGATAATGTTTATTATTATGTATATTTTACTAACAAATACCAATATGTTGATAAATCAGATTTTTCTTTGATAATTTCCTCATTTGGTACGGAACCCAAAATGTGCGAAGTTTGCATTTAACCGGTTTTTTTAATTGAGTAAACGGTAGTCATGATTGTGTAGCTATATGTAAAACGTGATAAACGTGATATCTAGCAAACTGATAGAAAGACTTATCGGTCGATTTGTTTACATAACAATCTTTGTTAGGTATAAATTTTGCTGTATTATTAAAGTATTATCACAATAATTGCAATATTCTATTCAATTGTTAGTGTAGAAGGAAAATCGTTAAGTAATTTAATTTTGTAATACCATACTTTCATACTTAATGTTATAAATGCGAAAGTAACTCTGTACGTCCGTCTGTTTGTCAGATCTAAATAGCTGAACGAATTTAGACATGTTCTTTCGGGGTGATTTTTCTAAATCTGTTTACAAACAAATAATAAGCTTCTCTGGAAAAACAAAAAACAACTTATTCCAATAATCACACAAATCACAACCCTGGATTACTAAATATCAAGTCATCTCCTATTTAATCAGTAAATTTTAGTAACGATCTTTCCGTCAATGATGGTATGGTAATAATGTCTCTATAAACCAACATACCGAACTACCAGTACAATGCAATACTTTTGTCCTCCTCGATACTGACCCCAATGAAGTTGATCAAATCTTGATGGGCCTTAAATCTGACAGTGTCTCGACAAAATAAAAAAATAAAAACGCAAGAAAGGAAGTCGTCCCAGTAATAATTCATCTTGCAAACCTTAGCTTCCAAAGTGGCATCTTCCCTGACTTACTGAAACATTCCATTATTACTTCCGTTTAAATTGGGGGGGCAGAGATATTATTAACAACTTTAGACAAGGCTTATCCACTGAAGATGCAGTTAAAGCACTGAGTTCTCTAGTAACTGAACAACTGCCTGACTTTTGACACCGTCTCTGTCCCTGTCCTTGTGAGCAAATTGAAAAAAGCTGGAATAAGAGAAACCCTGCTGAAATTGCTTAATATCTCTCGTCCAGAAAGCAAAGGGTATTAACACTTTGCTATATTTTTCTTTTCTGGTCACCTGACCAGTTGTGACGCTGAAGTCACATACAGCGTTCCCCAGGGCAGCGTACTGGGCCCTGCACTATTCTTGGTATATTTGAATGATCTCTGCAATATGTAATTCAATTATGCAAAGGTTTTCTCTTACGCCGATGACACTGGTGTCGTTTTTTTCTGGAAACTCCTGGCAAGATGTGAAACTCAAAGCTGTGATGGGTATGGCGCAATTAGCAAATTGGCTAAATAATAACCTGCTCACTTTGAATACATCAAAAACCAATTACATATGTTTTAGTATTAACAAAACTAGTCAACCAACTGATGATCTGAATCTAAAAATACACACATGTGGAGATACTAATGACAGACACTGTAAATTGTTCATGCATTAAACAAGTAACACAGACTAAATGTCCAGGTGTGATAGTTGATCAGCGGTTATCCTGGTATCCACATCTTGAGCAGGTCTCAAATAGGGTTAAGAGATTAAGTTGGATCTTTAAAACACTTCGTCATATTGTTCCAAAAACTATGACCAGTAAACGAGACCCCTGTTCTCTAAATGTTCTCAATGAGATCTACATAGCTTTGGTACAATCTGTTTTGTCATATTGCATCCCTATTTGGGGAGGTGCAGCAAAAACTAATTTTATTGACGTGGAACGAGCTCTGATAAAGATAGTGTACTTTAAAAAAAGATTTCCTACTGACAGTCATAACAAAATTAGTGATCTACTTTCCGTAAGAAAAATGTGCAGTATCAAAACAGTCAAAACAAAACAAACCCAGCCATTTGATCCAGACTTATTACGGAAAAGCAAACTAAAACAATGTTTGCTTGTAGCCAACTGAATAAACGGTGTGCTCAACTATACAACATAATTAACAAAATTATTAACATACCTATACAACAAAAAGAGGTCATGAATGAAAGAAACTATAACCAATTGGATCAAGACACTTACATATAATGACACGGAAGCACTTTTAGAGCACATAAAGTAGTAGATACACTCTCGCATACACTCTCACATACAAACACAATACGCACAACTTTTCAAGAAAGATCAGCTACCAATGGCCCTGGTGTTACAGTGTCCCAAAAAGCATATCTTGATTACCGAAGTACTTTGCCATATAGCCAGCAACCAGGCAGCTTAGGAGTAAATGAGCTCCTGTCTCGTCCTCTTCCATGCAGGCTCTACAGAGTGGACTGTTTTTCACTCCTACGACAGCAATATATTACATGCTTACTAGCGACCCGACCCGGGTACAAATTATAAACACAAACCTTCCTCGTTCATTGCTCTTTCTATTAGTGAAAATTGCGTGGTTTAGAAGGAGTTAGCGGAGAAACAGAAAGACGTGGACGTTTGATTTATACCATGTAGTGATGAATGATGATAGTGAAAGTGATTAAAGGGCCCATGGCCTCTTGTGACGGCTGTAACTATACGCAACTGTAGTTTAGTCAGTCGGAAGGCCAAGCCAAATGAACGGCCAAAAAAAAACATGTGGGCAATTCACACGTGGTAGAAGTGAAACCTTCAAAAATTTTTGGCTAAAAAACACAAAAACAATAAAAAAACATAACACAAAAACCAAACACTGTAAAATTCTTCCTATCTCATTTTCTCCCACGTTAAATCTTATGAATTTATGTGTCTGTCTCTTTTTACTGTCACTTTTTCGTTTCATCGACTTTCAAATCACAACGGTGCTAAAGAAGTTTTCACTTCAAAAAATACAATCAGCTTAAGGTGGAAGTTCCAGGGTAGCCCGCGAAATTCTATTTTTTTTACGTATTTTGCAATTTGCAGATCTGTGTCAGGTTGTATCTTGGTCAAAATTCGAGAGTTAGAATTATAATCATTAAAATCTTCAATACAACTCTCTCAGTTAGAATTGATTCCAAATGTAAGTATTTCATGAAATCATGACATTTGGCATCAATTCTAACTGACAGAGATATATTGATGATTGTAATTCTATAAATAAATACTTGCTACTGCCGCGAATCAAATTTAGACCAAGATACAACCTGACACTGACCTGCAAATTGCAAAAAACGTCAGAAAATTTGGATTTAGCGGTCTACCCTGAAGCTTCCACCTTAAGTAGGCCCGTCACACTATTTCCCAAACCACTGTAACTTCTGTGTGTTCTTGCGTGTGTGTGTGTCTTCTGTGTTTTTGTGTTGTTTGTGTCTTCTTCTTCTGTTTCTTCTTTTTCTAACTATGTACTAGTATTGAAGTTCATCCGAGATTGCAAACTCTGGGATGGCAAAACAAACATCTGCTTGTATTGCAATTTCACGAGTACAAATGCCACCTTTGTACAACTGCTTTACAGTACTTAGTATCTTACTAGATACTTAGTGGTGGTGGTGGTGCTTGGGAGCATGTGGACTGGCTCAGTGGCATGTAGCTCTGTCTTGGAACTTCCCTGAGAGTGTTCTTACTTGAGGAGTGTGATAACGGAAACACCGGAACCAACCGGAACGCAATACTTGAAATATTATTAACTAGCGACCCGATCCCGAGGCTTTGCTCGAGTACAAAGTGTACTACTAAACCTTCCTCTTGAATCACTCTGTCTATTGGTGAAAACTACATGATAATCCGTTCAGTAATTTTTGAGTTTATCAAGTACAAACGCGGCGGGGGACTTTGTTTTATAATAATTACTAGCTGACCCGGCAGACTTCGTACTGCCTAATTAAATTGCAATAAAGTCCTGTCAAAATGATTTGTAATGTGACATTTTTTTGTTCCTACATATTTTATAGTCGGGGCAAAAAAATCTCCTGAACAGAACCGTCGCCCTGGTGATAGGGCGTTGTGAATAAGAAATATAATTAAATAAAACATATATAAGCATTTAAAAATAAGTAATCGCTTTATTGTTAATCATGTGAATCATAATTATTAACAAAAATCAGTTTTATTTTCATTGTAGTGCTTTGTGATATACGATGTTTTTTGTTTGATTACCTGGCGCATAGACAAACAAATCTGATGGTTTTCCAACACGGAAACAGGCAACATACAATTGACCATGTGAGAAATATGGGTTTTCCAGATTAATACCACAAACACTTAATGATTGCCCCTGGGACTTGTTTATGGTCATAGCAAAAGCAAGCCGAACTGGAAACTGTAGTCGTTTAAAGTCAAACGGCACATCAGTCGGAAGCATTGGGATGCGCGGTATGAGAACGTCTTCTCCTTACACTTTCCTTTCAGTATAGTTGCTTCTATCACGTTGTTTAGTAATTTTTTTATCGCTAACCGTGTGCCGTTGCAAAGACGCGGTTGGTTGATATTTCGCAACATTATAACTACCGATCCAACCTTTAATTGAAAATTGTGAGGTGGCAATCCTGGCAAATCCAGCGAGTTTAAAAATTCTGGTGGATAGTTCACTACATCATCTTGGTTAGTAGCCGAATCAACTGATTTATATATCCTTGATTCGCCTGTAATTTGTTCTTGAATTTTTAAATTTAATTCATTTACATCTATGTTTTTTGCAGCCAATATAGCTCGTTCGCTCAACCAATCATAGCTTCTGTAATTTTGAGAAACATCTGGAAACACCTTCTGAATAAGTTCATCTTTTGATCGAGTTAACTGACAAAAACTTTGAGGAAACTTAATGCAGCCAGTCAACATGTCTATAGGAAATTTGCCATTACCAATGTCAATGAGTTGTTTAGAGAATATGTTTCCAGATTGGTCATTTTGCAACTCGACACGCATATTCTTGCTTAAATGAAGTACTTTGACATGTTTCCACAAATTGGAGGACTTTAGACATGCATTGAGTTCATCAGCTGGTGTTGATCGTGGAATCACTGGCAATGTTTGACGAAAATCTCCTGCTAATAAAATCATTGCACCACCAAATTGGTTATGATTGCTGCATAGGATCTTCTAAGGTTCTGTCTAAAGCCTCCAAAGATTTTTTATGTGCCATCGTGCATTCATCCCAAATAATTAATTTACATTGCTGCAAGACCTTTGCCATTGCAGAGTTCTTCGAAATGTTGCAGGTCGGAGTTTCATTGCTTTGCATATTAATGGCAATTTTAAAGCTGAATGGGCTGTTCGACCACCTTCAAGCAAAGTTGCTGCGATTCCCGACGAAGCGGGTGCAAGTGCAATTTTGTTTTGTGAGCGAATCGTTGCTTAGTTTTTCCTGTACCACCAGGTGCATCTAAGAAGTAAATCCCTCCAGTTTCATCATTTATTACTTTCATAAGAGTATCAAATACATACTTCTGTTGTTCATTCAACAGTGGAAGATTTGTTTGAATAAATTCTTTCAAAGTGTTGAGATCATACAGTTTTTCTCGATTCAACTCTTGGTTAAAAGCATCATGCATTGGACGATTGGGCGCGGCCAGGCCTAATTGAATTAATAGTTTGTTTGACATCATCAAGCACATGACCTCAATTGAAATCAATGCTTCGTTGTAAATTTCTTCACTGATTTGTAAATTTGGATTTCCCATTCTATTTCGTATTTGATACAAAATATCATCACACATATAATCTTTGTACTTGATCCACAAATCAATTGGGTTTGATGAGAAACATGTAGATATGATTACAGAAAACAATGTTCGTATTTGATGAGCGTGTGATGATATTACAGCATCATTGAGAGTTTGATCCCAATGAGCGTCATTTTCTAGCAATTGCAAACGTTGACAGTCGGTAATTAGCATGGTTTGTAACATTTCGGGTTCTTCTACCTAAATTGCTTCGTCTAATAAGAGGCATATCTATATTATAGATTATTGTATCACATGCAATAATTAGTGATCATAGGTGACTAAACACTGCACAAAACACGATATAGGTACAAATTTGTTTCGTGTATGTTGACAAAACCAAACTCAGTAGAGTAGGTAACCGAAAATCCAAGAAAAACAAAACTGACATTGACAGTTTGTTGTTGTTTCTACTTTTTTTTAATTTGATATGACTTGGAGTCAAATCCTTCAAGAGATCCTTCCTTCTTATGCATTTTAAAGTAAAACAAATGAAATAATATCGCGAAGCCGACCAAATTGATTGATTGAATTTGAACTTTGTATAGCGGTAATAAAGTGCAAATTGACTCTTTGACGTTAGGAACATACCTACATTGTTTAATCAACAGTGAGTGCTTGTAATTTAATATGAACTTTATACAATAGCAATAAAGCTCAAATTGACTCTACGTTTTAGTTAGAAAACGTTTGTATGGGAAAAAGAAAAGGGCTGTTTTAAGGGTTTTTCCGGCAATTATTAGAATTTTTCTCGCCGTAAAAACCATCTTTGAACTTCAACGAACATTTAAATAAAAGAATTGGCCAAATTGGTCCAGGCGTTGTTGAGTTATGCGCTTACCAACACATTTTGCGATTCATTTTTATATTATAGAAGATGTAGTGATACAACCGAGTGACTTCGTATGTACGGAGGTTCCCTATTGAATCCTCTCCAAACAAAACCAATACGTCTAGCGGACTGCGAGTAATGGGTAGCTCGCCGTCCGATCATCGAGAGAGGTCCGAGAGTCGACGGCGCGTAGTGTTCCACGCGCGCCTCAAAGAGTTGTCAGCATTCATGACGGGGCCCGTCATGGCCGATGCCTGCCCAGGGGTTGTGGATAAATTCGAAATAGAGTTACCGCGCCCCTCGGAACTAAGGGCAGGGAAGGAACAGGGGTGGGTTTTAGTCAGTAAGAGTCTGACACGCCCTCCCGCTCCACCCTAGAGCGGGAGATGTAATTGGATGACTTCCCACCCCACAAAAAAAAAACGTCTAAAAATTCAAATTATTTTTCATAATTTGCATCACCCTTTAAAACTAGTATTTTTTGCTCAAGCAGCCTCTCTGCCAAAAAGGTTTGGATTTCATGCTACCTCTTTGAACGTAATATGTGGTCACAGTACCATCTGGCAAGTCGTCGATTATAAAAAAAACGGTCCGTATTAATAAAAAAACCGGCCAAGAGCGAGTTGGACTCGCGCGCAAAGGGTTCCGAACAAATCATATTTTTTCAGGTTTAAACTATATATTGGTACTTAGGTACTTCTCATAGGTTTTCCTGTAATCCATAAGTTAAGAACTACATTCTATATTTTTTTTTAAATTTTGGGCCAAGTGATTCCGGAGATAAGGGGGGCGGGAATGGTCATTTTCATCTATTTTCTCAAATAACATAAAAAACTATACGTTTTGGAATTATGAAAAAAATATATTTGAAATCCTTACAAAAAGTTCTTTCATTTTCTAAGTAGCACAGTACAGTTTTAAAAACTTTTATTTTTATTTTTCTGATTTGCACCACCAAAGTGACCCCCATATTCCAAATTAATGTATTTACATTACATGTCCGTGTGTACCAAATTTCAACTTAATCGGTCGAGTACATTCGGAACAAATTGGCTGTGACAGACGGACAGGCAGACAAACACACTATAGTAATCCTATACGGGTTCCGTTTTTCATTCGGACTTTCGGAACTCTAAAAAACAGTTAAAAGATATTTTTAGAAACTTATACCAGTTTTAGTATTATTTTTATATGTTTATGATAACAATGACCCTGATATTCTTAATTGTTTTTTTTATTTAACTGCTTAAGTTGTCAGTGAGGTAATAAAATTACCACCTATATAGTATGTGGTTATCAGAATTTAATTAATACTAAAACCACATATTTTTCCGTATTCATACATGATATTGTTAATAAACTTCTTATCGCCTAAACTTAAATTGTAATTATTTTAATCTCAAACTGCAAACGTTATTAATAAAATGATTTAGCAAAATTGAAAATTCTTAATTAGAAATGGACTAAAATGCTATCGGTTTTCTTTTATTCTCGGAAAAACACGGATTTTTAAGGTACAGGCATCTGCCTAGTTTAGTAGTCAGGGTTTAATTTTTTGTAATTTTAGCCTCAATGTTTTTATTTAACCACACCTTTGATAATATACAGGGTGTAAGGTACATGAACGCACATACGTGTACTAGTGATTCAGTACATGATTCTGGACTCCCTAGCGTTGGAATTTTTCGTCGGCCTTTTCGTAATATTAGAATTTTTTTTTTTTTTTCACTTTAAACTGTATAAAATCGTTATACCTATCTACCCCAAAGACTTAAAAGAAGAGAAGATTTTAATTTTCATTTAAAATGTGTGAAATGAAAAATTAATTAATTAAATTTTTACACAATTATTGGTAAAGTACTTGACGGTCTGCTTGAGCGCCAACTAAGTGGACATCTAAAACTGAGTGATGCACAGTTTGGTTTCAGAAAAGGACTCTCAACTGAAAGTGTTAGTTACAGTTTTGAGTCGTTTGGGGTCGAAACCCTCGGGTCATGGGGTCCGAGTGCGCGTCTCCTTTTTAAGGATATTTCACGCCAACTGATCAACACTTTACGTGACCAGAGGGCTGGCTCGTTCTTTGCTCAAAGAATTAGCATTGCCATTCAACGTGGCAATGCTGCCAGTCTTCTGGGCACGTTTCCAGATGACAGCGATGTGGAGGAGGACTTCAACGCCTGAACGTATTTTGTTTTTGTATATGTCTATTATGTACGTAGTTAGGTAAGATTTTTTGGTTTTAGTGTAGATATAGTTAGTTAAGTATTTTATAAATATGTAAATCTAGCTTATTATGAATATAAGAGTAGAGATCGTATTAAATAGATACATGTAGTACCTTAGTAAATACAGTTAAATTCCTACACGACAGTTAATCAGTTTTATTGTTTGAGCAATAAATGTTATTATGACATAGCAATAAAATGGTGCTCAAGTATTTAAACCTAGTGCCACTTGTCCAGTGCCTTGCGTAACGAGAGCAACTTTCATTTATTTTATTATAAAGGGCACTTTTTAGGCTAGTTACATAACTATGTAGATCACAGTACTTACAAAACTTTGGCTTTGTGAAGGGACAACAGATTTTGCAGCAACGATGAGTTGATTGTTTTTATTCAGATATAATACATAATCAAATATACAAAATACCGCACCGCATCGGCCATGACGGGCCCCGTCAGTGGTGGCTGACATCTCTTTGAGGCGCGCGTGGAACACTACGCGCCGTCGACTCTCGGGCCTGGTGCTGATCGGACGGCGAGCTACCCATTACTCGCCGTCCGCAGGCTCGTGCCTACGGTGGCCGAAGATCGTCTCACGACAAGGCCCAGGGCATCTCCTGTGGCGGCTGCTGCTGGGGGCGTGAGGGAGACTCCGTTGAGTCTCCCTCACCCGTGCCGCTTCCTTCTTCGCGAGTATTACTGCTTCGCAGAAGGAAGAGACTGCCCATTCCCTCTCGCTCCCTACCATGGCCTGGACCAGGGCCGGGCGAGAGAGTTCGCTGTCGCTGATCGCCTCCACGAGGACACGGAGGTGCTCCGCCCAAGCGGAGTAGATCTCCACCGTATGCTCCATCGTGTCCTCTGGGCACAATGTAGGTCCCTGACGTCTAACGTGATATTTTCATCTATGTAGATAGCTACCAAAGCACCAGTAAGTCGTTATTCATGACGAATAAGCGTGTAATTTATGTTTTTCTTCATTACAGCGGGAACAGAAGTCAGTCCGGCTACGTCCCTGAATGACTACATCCGCAACTACCTGCAGCTGCATGGCACGAAGGCGATGTGCCACGAGGGGGGCTGCGGGGCGTGCGTAGTGTCCGTGTCACAGGTGCACCCTGCCACCAAGGAGAAGCATGTGTTCGCTGTTAACTCTGTAAGTGTTTTTGGTCAATATTAAGGTGCTGCAGGGTAGCCCGCAAAATTCAAATTTTATTACGTTGTTTGCAATTTATAGATCAGTATCAGGTTGTATGTTGGTCAAAATATGATTCGCAGCCGTAGTAAGTACGTATTTACAGAACTGTAATAATATTATTAAGCATTTTTGATTTTTTATTAATTATTATCAAGTTTTACTATATTATTGACATTTATTATTAATTATTTTCAATCTTTGATATGCAATATGAATTATTAAAAATGTTATTAACTATTTTCATTCAAAATATCTGCCAAAACTGTACCTAAGTCTGTTATTTGATAAAATCATTATGCTTTGTATTAATTATACTGCTTATTATTGATGTTTAAAGCTGTAGGAGGAAGGCGCCGGTGTCTGTCACACAGTCAATACTAGCACAGACACTGTCGTTTACTCTATCACATAAACAAAAAAAAAAATTAGGAAAATGCACCTTGTATTTTTGATTAGGATAGATAAGCTGTACCTACTTTACTGTTAATAAAATTTATTTATTTATTAATTAAAATCATCAATACAACTCTCTCAGTTAGAATTACTACATTTGACATCAATTCTTAATGATTTTGTAGTTAACGTCTTTAAAACCTATTTATAATTAAACTAGACTATGTAAGCTTTTTTTTGATACCCCTGAGTCATTACGTGAAATTTTCTAAGTACCACAATATACCCAAACAGACACCCCCATTCTCTAATTTTTTTTTCCGCCGATGGCGAGTCAAGTTACGACATGATGGAATATTTACCTATGTTATCGTTGTGTTTTACTGTTATTGTTTGTAAAATATACTAATTATTAACTAATTTCCACATAACGAGCGACCATTCCCATGTTTCGTATTTCAATATTATCGTTTTCAAGTCACTTTGAACCTCTCACCTATATAGTTATTCGTAAAACTTGAACATTTGATGACTTTTTGGATATTTTACACAAATTCACTGGATTTTAAGTAAATTCTAATTAAATAACAAATTCAAGTAAATAAATATCACGCCACAATTTGACTCTGACATTTGACAGACGACATTTCAACATTATATTGTAATTTTTTTCTATACATACGTGCGGGGTGCTCAAGAAAAAAAATAAGCGGAGTTTAATACAGTGCCATCTCGATTTTATTAAGAAGAACTAAAATAGAGTGACCACAGTACAAAAGGGATTTAAAGTGAACAACCCACTTACGCTTCAAATGTGACTCGGGCGCTTGAGAGTTTTGCAACTTCGCATCAAATTGTGCAGTATAAATCAAGATAAATTGTTATTATTGACGTAAGAACATCATAATTAAGTAGGTAACTACCTACAAAATATTCCATGCAAACAATGACGTAGGTAATAACAATAATTGAGGCTCAGTTTATTTAATAATAATAATACCTCTTAGAGTAAATAACAGTTAATGTTACTGTGACGATAAACCGGTTAGGTACAGCATGATTCTGTAAAGTAAGCTAGTTGCTGCGTAGTACCCCGCCCGCCGGCCACACCTCACCCCTGTCGTCATATTTTATTCTATTCAATTTATTAGAGACAAAAAAATCAGTTTGGCGATACAATAGTATTCTTATTTTAAATAGGTAGATAAACATTCAATAGATACTGCGCAGCGATGGTGGCTCGAAACACTCCGCTGTGTTCCGAGCCACCATTGAGTTTAAATCGTACTGTACTCTCAGATAAACTCGCACAGACAGATGAGTAGCAATATCATAGACAACAAGGTAAAAAATAACTTACGATAACCTGAAAACATGCTAAATGATAACCAATATATATAATATCATTGTAGATAACGGAATTCGGTTATCTCATACTTTCATAATATTTTAAAATTCTCGAAGATTTGGTCTTTTAGGTACGTAGGTATAGGGTCATGCCAAATCTTAACAGAATTACCGCTCCCCTGGGCACTCAGGCAAGGAAGGAGCAGGGGTGGGTCTTAGTCAGTAAGAGTCTGACACGACCTCCCGCTCCACCCAGAGCGGGAGATATCATTGGATGATTTCCCACCCCGACAAAAAAAAAAAAGGTATGGGGTCGCGGGAGTATTTGAAAGAATCCCCACGGCCTTTTTTTTTGGCACGGGCAACTGAAGGAACACGTATAGGTTTTAGAAAGTAAGAGTCTGACACGCACTCTCGCTCCTCCCAGAGCGAAAGAAGTTATTTGATGATTTCCCACCCTCAAAAAAAAAGGTGGGTAGGTGTGTTAAATACCTCGAGAATCGACGGCGCGTAGTGTTCTACACGCAACTCAAAGAGTCAGTCAGCCAGCACTAACTGCAACCATCATGGCCGATGCCTGCATGCCGAGGAGTAGCGGATAAATCTTAACAGAGTTACCGCTCCCTTGGGCACTCAGGCAAGGAAGGAACAGGGGTGGGTTTTAGTCAGTAAGAGTCTGACACGCCCTCCAGCTCCACCCAGGGCGTGAGAAGTCGCTCCCAATGATTTCCCAACCCCAAAAAAAAAAGGTGTTAAATACCTACTTACTTAAAATTCTAAGTAAGGAGAAATCATGAGTATAGGTACTCTAAGTTTTTACTCTAACGATCTTCAATAACAACAACAATAACATAGGAATAATACAATAGATGAATCAACACAAAGCAATTAAATGCATATTTCAATGCAATGCATGTTTAATTTTCGAGTGAATTTTCCGAGGTTGGAAAAAATCACGATATTTTTAATTAATCCAAAGAAATGGAACAGTGCGATTCCGAGTAGCGTGCAAAAGGTTCCGAACAAATCAGATTATTTTAATATGATTTTTTTTAAACATAGACTTCATATTTTTATTATTATTTTTCCTTTTCAATAGTCAATAGTAGAAATTAATAAAATGTGTCTCTTTGTAATGTCAAAATAATAGTTTTTTTAGCTCATACAGTTATTTGCACGATACAGGACCTATGCATAAAAATCAGTTTTTAAAATTTCTGTCTGTCTGTTTGTTCCAGCTAATCTTCGAAACGGCTGGACCGATTCTAATAAGATTTTACTGGCAGATAGCTGACTATATAAAGAGTAACTTAGGCTAATAAAATTCCACGCGGGCAAAGCCGCTGGCAAAAGCTAGTCTATAGACTAGGTTCTGCCTTTCTTTACTTATAAGTAAACAACTATATACCGTATATTTTCTCATAATTTAAAACTAGATTAGAGAGAAAGATCGAAAGACCGACAGACAGACACACGAGTGATCCTATAAAGGTTCAGGAGGTTTTAAGCTATTGCAAAGCTTCTATCGCGGGCCTTGAGCGTGGAGACCGAATCCAGAAATTCCGTAACGAAAATAACCTAACACCCCCCACTCCGACCGGCACAGCGGTGATACTTTTTAGTTTTGCCATCTATCGATGAATAGCAGAACTCTTGACTTTTTTTTCATACGGACGTTCGGAACCCTAATATCGTGATTTTTTCAATCTTAAAACCAATACTATGATTGAACTTGGCGAGTGCCATAGACGATAAAGCCTGACCTAGATACTAAATCCTGTAGTAAATCAGCAACTAACCGAAAGGTTTCAAGCATGGAACTCTAGCAAACTTTTCATAGTTTCGGTAGAACGAGTATAGGTACCCAACCATCTGGAAACACAAAGAACTGTTTTTAACCGACTTCGAAAAAGGAGGAGGTTATCAATTCGGATGTTTGTATTTTCTTTTTTTTTATGTATGTTCGGGCATAACTCCGTCATATATTGACGGATTTGCAAAATTTTTTTTTTGTTCGAAAGGGGTATATTCCGAAATGGTCCCATTTAAATTTCAAAAAGATCTGATGAGGGTTTCGGAGACAGACAACGGAACTCTTCAAAAATTGACAGCAAATCAACCGCGATTGCTGCTATCGTATGTCTATGAATTGTTAACACAGTTCAATGGGGAGCTACAACTAAAAAGTGAAAAATAAAAAACTTTTTTACAAAAAAATAGAACCGACTTCCAAATAGTTGTAGCTCCCCATTGAACTGTGTTAACAATTCATAGACATACGATAGCAGCAATCGCGGTTGATTTGCTGTCAATTTTTGAAGAGTTCCGTTGTCTGTCTCCGAAACTCATCATCAGATCTTTTTGAAATTTAAATGGGACCATTTCGGAATAAACCCCTTTCGACCAAAAAAAAAATTTTGCAAATCCGTCAATATATGACGGAGTTATGCCCGAACATACATAAAAAAAAAAAAAAAAAAAAAAAATACAAACATCCGAATTGATAACCTCCTCCTTTTTCGAAGTCGGTTAAAAATAGAACCGACTTCCAAAAACAGTGCAAAATGAATTTAATTTCGGAAGTCGGTGTCAAAAAACGAAGAGACAAAACAGGAACACCGACTTCCGAAATTAAAGTTATTTTGCACTTTTTTTGGAAGTCGGTTCTATTTTTTTTTTATATTTTGACAATGACATTGATAGCGATACAGCAGTCAGACGATATGATTTATTTAGATAGGTACTGTTATTAGACCTTCATTTGTAAGTTTGATAATACGAAGTGAGAAAGAAAGGCACTTGATTAAATCATTATTTTTTATTGAAAAAAAAAGTTTGATTTAAATCGTAATTGTACAAATGTATGAAAAAAACTCATTGGGTATCAAAAAATTCATCCACATCGCTGTCAATGGAAAACCACGTTGAATAGCAATGCTGATTCGTTGGCCAAAGAAAAGAGCAGCCCTCTGGTCACGTGAAGAGTCGACTAACCGCTTGCTGATATGTCGAAGAAATCGATCGGCACATGGCTCTAGTGTTTCAACCCCAAACAGCTCAAACATGTAACTCCCAATAAGGTTGTCATATTTGCGCCGTTGATTTAAATCAAAATGATTAAATAAATTGATTTTGAATAAAGTTACTTTTTGACACAAATAGTAAAAAAAACTGGCCAAGTGCGAGTCGGATTTCGCACATTAAGGTGAAAGCTCCAGGGTAATCCGCGAAATTCAATTTTTCTGTCGTTTTTTGCAAGTTAGAATTGATGCCAAATGTCATGATTTCATGAAATACTTACATTTGGCATCAATTCTAACTGAGAGAGTTGTATTGATGATTTTAATTATTACGAGTATAATTCTATTAATACATACTTGCTACGGCCGTGAATCAAATTTTGACCAAGGTACAACCTGACACTGACCTGCAAATTGCAAAAAACATAAGAAAATTTGAGTTTCGCGGGCTACCCTGGCGCTTCCACCTTAAGGGTTCGGTATCAAATGTTGGTATTTTTTAGTAAAGTATACGTAACAACAAACATTATCACCTCAAGTTCAGTGAAAGGGAAGTTAAAAAATTATTCGTAACAAAATTTTGTGACAGATGACGTACGGACAGACAGACAGACAGACAGACACGTGAGTGACAACAATAGGGCTCCGTATGGACCCTACGGGTACGGAACCCTAAAAATTGAGTCAAATACCCTATTATATGGCAGAAGGCTCTCTCTCTACTACATAAATGGCCAATTATGGATGTCTACTATAATAAGTAGGCCCCTTCGAAGATTACAGACGCGTTGTAATGCTCAACTTTAATGGACCCTCATTTATTAGTGTCATCTTAACACTCCGATAAACAAGATGTCTGAGTTCTCGATAAATAGAGAAAACCGGCTGTAGACGGTAGTCTTACCCACGCGTAGCTCGAATAAAAACATGTTAGATTATTTTATTTTCGTATGGGTTTCAACGGTCAGTGTCGCCACTGAGGTGATTCAACCACGCTCAGCCAGGTTCACGGACACGCTTTGTTTGTGAGGCGTCATGTTAAGTTATTGCTTTAACGTGTTTATTTATTAATGTACGTGCCTTGTTATAAATATGAACGAACAGGTTATTCCCGTGTAAGTCGCTTGCTTACATATTTGAAACAAAATGAAAAGGAAAAAACTGGGCAAGAGCGAGTTGGACTCGCGCACAAAGGGTCCCGAAGTAATCATATTATTTTCAGATTTAAACTATAGTATAGTGAATCCTGTAACCTGTAAGTAAAGAACTACATTCTGTATTTTTTCAAAATTGTAAGTCTTAGTGGTTTCGGAGTTACGGATAGTAATTTTTCATCTATTTTCATAAATAACTTAAAATCTGTATTTTGAAATTATGAAAAAAATATATATTTGAAATCCTTACAATAACCTTTCATTTTTGATATGTAACATATATTACAGTTTAAAAAACATTTTTTTTTTAATTTTCTGATTTGCACTCGAAAAGATGACCACCATATTCCAAATTTATTTATTTACGTTAGGTACTTTACATTTCTGTGTTTGGATCACAGATATTCGTATTGTGTGCACCAAATTTCAACACAATCGGTCAAGTAGATTCGGAGCAAATTGGCTGTGACAGACAGACAGATCCAGATCCTTTAAGAAAAACGGAATTTTTCATTCGGACTTTCGGACCCCTAAAACCCAGCAAAAACCTCACCATATTTCTATAGAATTCCAGCACCATATCTGCTTCAAAGCTTCTACAGCAGACCGAACCTTATCCTACTAATATTAAAACTGCGCAAGTTTGGATGGATGAATGTTTGTTACTCATTCACGCCAGAACGGATGAACCGATCTGCAAAAAAAATTAGCACAGATATAGATTATAGTCTGGAATATAAATAGGCTTTAATTAATAGCGAAGGATGAACTAATTACACTTGGGCGAAGTCGCTGGTAGAAGCTAGCTTATTTAATAAATCTTTATGCAACACAAATGTACAAAGGCGGACTTAATGCCTCAGGCATTCTCTACCATCGGCGGCAGCGACCTCTCGCGCCCGGCCCTGGTCCAGACCATGGTACGGAGCGAGAGGGAATGGAAAGCAGTCGCCTCCTTCTGCAACGCAGTTATGCTCGCGAAGGAAGAGGCGGAACGGGCGAGGGAGACTCAACAGAGTCGCCCTCACGCCCCCAGCAGCAGCCGCTGCAGGAGACGCCCTGGGCGTTGGGGGTCACAAGCCGATCTCCGGCGACCGTAGGGCAGTAGCTCGCCGTCCGTTCAGGACCAGGCCCGAGAGTCGACAGCGCGTAGTGTTCCACGTGCGCCTCAAAGACATGTCAGCAATACCTGACGGGGCCTGTCAGGGCCGATGCCTGCCTGGGGTCACGGATAAATTCGTAACAGAGTCCCCTCAGCCCTTGGCACTCAGGCAACTGAAGGAACAGGGGTGTTGGATGATTTCCTATCCCCACATAAAAAAAAATTGCAGTATCTACCAGTCAACCAAGGGCAAAGGTAGAATTGAGGGCTTTTGTTGTTAACTAACATATAGTTCATATACGTACTGTGTGTAATTCAATGCCTGTTAGCAATGAACGTTACGTCATGAATGTTTGTAGTCGTAACTCGTAAAGGTAGAGGAAACAATGGTTGAGACTTAATTGTTTTCGAAACATTAACTAAGTATAGTTTGAATTAATGCTACGAAAATTTTAGTAACATTCTGGGTTTTGGCTTCATAATTCGGGCTTTGCGCAGACCTTACCTAGTCGCATTAGATGGATCTGTTTTGACTGGGGGCGTATAGTGTAGCACAGTTTATGTACTTCTTGAGTGTTCTTACGTTGAGGTGTGTAATAAAAGAATGACTGGATCACAAGACTCGTTACTCTTATATTTATAAAATAATCCTTTTATATTAACAAAAAACACTGCCGATAAACTGTGCTGCAGTTTGTCAGAGAAATTATGTATTAACGTTGTATTAAGTTCCTGAATAAACAAATTTAAAAAAATCCTAACTGACTAATAGTAGATACCTATAATCGAATTATTTTCTTTTTAATTTAAATACCTAAATGACCAGAGGGCTAGGCTTTTCTTTATCCAACGAATTGCTATTCAACGTGGCATTGCTGTCAGCGTTCTAGGCACTTTTCCCAATGACAGCGATGTGGATGAATTTTTTGATGCCCAATTCAACTTTGCAGAAAAAAAAACATATTCTAAATTTGCATCACCGTTTAAAAGTTGTAATGACCAACCAGCCTAACTGCTGATAAGCTCCGTATTTTCAAACGATCTCCGAGACGTCACAATATCGGGTGTAAAAAGACAGTTTCTGAAGCCGAAAGCCACATATTCTACCCGTTATTTCGATAAAAAAATTTCCACTAGACCATACCTGGGAATGCACTGGTTCTGGAGCTATTGAAAGCCAAAGTAAAGTAAATTTCGATTTTTTTTTCGAAATTACACATTTGCAGTTACAAAAACGCAATTAATATCAAACGTATCCGACAAGTACCTGCGTGGCTTAGAGCAAAAGGGTGCGGTTTAACTCCAATTGCTTGAGTTCACGTTACACTGCGCATAATATTTTTTTTTCTTTTTCATACCTAAAAATAGAAGTCGTTTCGCAGCAATAATTTTTGCGCAAAACTACTTTGTTAGACGTACAGTATGCGTTGTTGACGGCTATGTGATGTGTCTTTTTACACCCTGTATAAGGTAAAAGCGCCAAGGTAGCCCGTGAAATTCAAATTTTCTTACGTTTTTTGCAATTTGCAGGTCAGTCTCAGGTTGTATGTTGGTCAAAATATGATTCGCGGCCAAAGCAACCCAAAGGTAAAATAGACTACACTGTACTGTTTCGCCTAAAATAGTGTTATTTTATAGCTTAATTAGGAAAAAATCTACAGTCGTTTTGCAGATACTAATGACGAACTGTTGCCGTCAATGACGAATCGTGAGCATTCAACTTTAATACACTATTATTAAAGTACATTCATAGTACTACTATTCTTCATGATAACAAAAAAAAGATTTTTACAAAAAAAAATAAAACCGACTTCCAAAAAAAATGACAAATAAATGGACTTTGAGTAGGTACCTGTTCCATATTTAGCGCCCATTTTGTAATTTAATTTCTTGCTCAATTTTGATAATGTAGTTTACTTATAATAATATAAGACTGTAATTACTTTCCTCTCTAATAATACATGTTTGATTAATAATACTTAGAAATACATATATTTTAAATTTTTTTTTTTAATTATTTTTAGTCCAAAAACAAGATGACCTGTTAATGCCTTTAAGTTTTTTTTAGATCTTAATGTTTTTGTTAGGTCTCTTCGAACCATCTTTCATCTTGAGACAGTTTTTTACCTCCAGTCAGTAGGGAAAACCAGGTGTAATCAGGTTTTATTAATTAGAACTTACCTGGATGACCGAGCTTTACTCAGGTTTTTTTTTTGGTAAATCCTGTGTTTTGCCAAAAAAAAATTGATCGATTTATTGCCCCCGAAACCCCCTGAATACTAAATTTCATGAAAATCGTTGGAGCCGTTTCCGAGATTCAGATTATAAGAAGAAGAATTGAATTAAAAGAAGAATTGCTCGTTAAAAGGTATTAGATATCAATTCATAATGATGAACTTGCCCTTTAAAATACGATATGATCACTATTACAAGCACAATTTAACGTATTTGTTTTCCTCTTTCTATAATATCGGGATACAGCATCGAAAATATGTCATTCACGGATAATATTAGTCCTATCATCATAACAATGGCGTGTTTTTACCAGACTAGGCAGAAGCTTCCTCTTCGGACACGGCTGTTTCGGGAGTTTCCTGTGTCGGATAAGGCGGGATGAAACGCCCGGGTGTCACCACTGTGCGGATCGCCCAGAGGATATGGTGGAGATCTGCCCTACTTGGGCGGAGCTCCGCCATGTCCACGTAGAGGCGGTCGTCGGCAGCGACCTCTCTCACCCGGCCCTGGTCCAGACCATGGTACGGAGCGAGAGAGAATGAGAAGTAGTCGCCTCCTTCTGCGAAGCAGTAATGCTCGCGAAGCAGGAGATGGAACGGGTGAGGGAGACTCAACAGAGTCGCCCTCACGCCCCCAGCAGCATCGGCAGATCTCCACCGTATGCTCCAACATGTCCGCTGGACGATCCGCACAGTGGTGATACCCGGGCGTTTCATCCCGTCTTATCCGATACGGGAACCTCCCACTATGGAAGCAAAGACGTTTTGACGTCAATATACAAAATATGTATAAGTAAAATAACAGGGAGACGTAAAAACCTTATCGGGAATATGTTTGAAACACTAGGGCCATGGGGACCGAATGCTAATCGAGTTTTTTGTTAGATCAGGCAAGCAGTTAGTCGACTCTTCACATGAACACAGAGACCAAAAAATCAGCATTGCCATTCAATGTGCCAATGCTGCCAAT
Source organism: Polia nebulosa (assembly GCA_951329385.1). Classification (NCBI taxonomy): domain Eukaryota; kingdom Metazoa; phylum Arthropoda; class Insecta; order Lepidoptera; family Noctuidae; genus Polia; species Polia nebulosa. The sequence goes on from OX589598.1 coordinate 6,379,209, forward strand.
GTTCAATTTGTATCAAAAAGTAATCTAACCAAAATCGATAGTAGAAAGATTAAAAAAAAGTAGGTTGATGAAGAGAGATAGGAGAGAGAAGAATTTTAAGGAGGAAGGAAGAATTTTTTTTTTTGGTTATTTCAATGAAAATTCTTTTAAAATTAAGTACTTGCCTATTTATGTAAGTTAGAAATCTTTCAAAACTGGCGAAAGGTGCAACTGTCAGGTAGGTAACAGAAAAAAGATGCACACACTGACGTAAGACGTCACCGCTATTAAGTTACGCACGTAACAGAGTTAGCGAAATGTGCCCACCTTCCTCATACCAATATTTGAAACTTTGTTGCTGATTCATTTATTAAACAATTTTGATGATGTTTTGAGAAAAAAAAATATGATAGTTGTTTTGACGCTGATTTAGGATAAATCGACACGTTGCCTGCCAGACAACAGACACAATAGAAAATCTATTGTTCGCTGTCACCGGTGATCTATGTGGCGGTCAACGTGTTACCTACTTTCCTTGTTTTAGTGTTATTTGTTGTTTAATACCAAAATAAACACAGGAGAATACGATAATTATTATGTTAAATGTTATAACTAAGCTAAGGTAATTTATGGTGCTCCAGTCCAGTAGGTAAATAAGACACGTGCTTGAGTTCAATAAGTACAACTCATCGTATTTACAGAACTGTAATCATTAAAATCATCAATACAACTCTTTCAGTTAGAACTGATGCCAAATGTCATGATTTCATGAAATTCTTACATTTGGCATCAATTCTTACTGAGAGAGTTGTACTGATGATTTTAATTATTATAATTCTATAAATACATGCTTGCTAAGGCCGCGAATCAAATTTTGACCAAAATACAACCTGACACTGACCTGCAAATTGCAAAAACGTAAGAAAAATTGAATTTCGCGGGCTAGGGTGGAGCTTTCACCTTAAATAATCAAAAAATATTTCGACAAGTATTTTTTGCTTTACCAAACCAATAAAAAATGACAAAGATAAAACGCATCAAACTTCAGGAGTGGCTCGTTACGTCACTTTGGTGGTAAACAGTCTCGCGTAGCGTGACGTCACGCGAAATTTCAACGCACTGTAGATATACCCCTCATTTTATGTTTACGTGACAAAAGAAAAAATACGTGTCCAATATTTTTTGGTAATGTAAAATACGTGTCCAATATTTTTTGGTTATTTAACTGACGGACTAATTCGATTATTTTAGTAAACAACCCTATTGTGTCGTGAGATACGTGTTTAGACTTTACACGAACGAAATAGTAAACAACAAAAATAATGTTATTTAATATTTTGCGTGTAGGTATTTCCCAAAGCAACAGATACTTAATATGAAGTCTATAAGGAAAACGAATGACTTACGGCATTTATATAATGTTGGTAGGTTACTCACATGTATTGTACATATTTGATAAAATTTATAATAGGTGTTCGGTGGTATTTTTCACTCGATACCTTTTATTGTTTGTTTGGAGTCAATACAAACCAAAAAACGTGAGCACAAGGGAAGTATTTTTTTACATAAATATAAAGGGTACGTCGTCCACGATACAGACTTACCCGGGCCTGCGGACGGTGAGTAATGGGTAGCTCGCCGTCCGATCAGCACCAGGCCCGAAAGTCGACAGCGCGTAGTGTTCCACGTGCGCCTCAAAGAGTTGTCAGCAATAAGGACGGGGCCCGTCATGGCCGATGCCTGCCCGGGGGTTGAGGACAATAATTCGAAACAGATTAACCTCACCCCTGGGCACTCAGGGCAGGAAGGAACAGGGTCGGGTTTCAGTCAGTAAAAGTCTGACACGCCCTCCCGCTCCACCCTAGAGCAGGAGAAGTCATTGGATGATTTCCCACCCCACAAAAAAAAAAAATGATACAGACTTACACGTACATTTCTATAGAATTTCGTCTGTGCAACAAATGTCGGTGTATTGTTACGGTATCGTGTGAACCTTAGACTATGAAAGGTTATAGACGGAACGTCATTGGACATTAAATGAAGCAGGATCGTTAAAATGTGTAAGTGACCTTGACGAACGTAACGATGACGTATCGGCTTCTCATTTTGTCTGTGTAAGCTTATATCGCGTGTACAGATACAAGCCGGCTTCACATTCTGGTACTTCAGATTGCAGGATTCTGACACTCCGTCTGTAACCATTCATAGTCTAAGGTGTGAAGGTTCCTTTATAAATGGAAAAATTTGGATGGATGTTTGTTACTCAATCACGCCAGACTGGCTGAACGGATCTGGATGAAATTTGGCACAGAGATAGATTATATTCTGGGATAGCACTTAGGCTATAATTTATAACAGGGGAAGTACTAAGTCCACGCGGGCAAAGCACCTAGCAGAATACAGTTTTTTTTTTAATTTATCGTCTGAAGGGGGAAATACCTACTTTATGCATTTTTTTCATTTTTACCGGTGAGAAATGTGAAGGCTTGCAGACTTTTATGTAGAACTTAGTTACTAATACAAAACAATACAAACCATACTCATGATTAACTAACTTACCGTACATTTCATTTGATTACCGCCTTCCCAATTCTTTTTAAAAAGATTTAATTTTATTCTAATATCGTGAGATAATCTATAAGCATCAGGCTTAATGTTTGTTATACTCAATATTTTTAATTAAAAGTGGTCACAAAATATGCCTGCAAAAAATAGGCATGCCGGAGAATGACGTACCTACATAAAGAGTACCTAATAAATGAGAAACAAATTTTCCATTCGTGTTGCGTATAAGGAAATAAGTATTTTTCGTGCACAATAACCCACACTATGGTCTATTTGCCATATAAAGCCAAGAATACCTAATTCTCAGGCTTGGCTTACCTAATTCTCTCTCACGACATTCTGGCCTTGCGCCATTGAACTGGTAGTAATGTTCCTTTCATATAACTCACATAGTGACATAGGTCACATAATTATATGATATGACTCAGTACTGGGACTCTGGACCCCTCTCCGGGAAAAAGAATAGGTCATAAATTCACCACGTGGGTCAAATGGAAATACCACCTTAGGAATATTTACCACCTTAGGTTTTTTTTGGACGTTCTAAAGTGGCTTATGCCTTTTTTTTTTGGCGGGGTGGGAAGTCATCCAATGACATCACCCGCTCTGGGTGGAGCGGGAGGGTGTGTCAGACTCTTACTGACTAAAACCCACCCCTGTTCCTTCCCTGCCTGAGTGCCCAGGGGTGCGGTAACTCTGTTAAGAATTTATCCGCTACCCCTAGGCATGCAGGCACCGGCCACGATGGTCCCCGTCAGTGGTGGCTGACACTCATCTCTTTGAGGCGCGCGTGGAACACTACGCGCCGTCGACTCACGGGCCTGGTGCTGATCGGACGGCGAGCTACCCACTGCTCGCCGTCCGCAGGCCCGGGAAGGCATACCCTGACGCAGAAACGAAGTGAAAATCTAAAATTATACATAACTAATTAAAACAATAAAAAAACTGACCAATAGCGAGTCGGACTCGCGCGCAAAGGGTTCCGAACAAATCATAGTTTTCAGGTTTTTTTTTAAACTACTTAAATATAGGTACTTCTTATAGATTTTCCTGTAGTCTATAAGTAAAGAACTACATTCCGAATCGTTTTTCAAAATTTTTGTCCTAGTGTTTCCGGAGGGGGGGATGGGGGAAATAATGACCATTTTTCCTCTATTTTAAGAAAATTACTTAAAAAATATAAATATTGTAAAAAATATTATTGAGCCCGTTACAATAATAAGCCCTTTTATTTGATATATGCAGCACGGAACAGTTTGGAAAACTTTCTTTTAAATTTTCCTATTCGCATCCCAAAAGTGACCCCAATATTCCAATTCCATTTATATACGTTATACTTCCGAGTTTGCTTTCAACATAATAGGTCCTGTAGATTTGAAGTAAATTGACTGTGACAGACTGGCAAATGGACAGACAGACAGACACACGAGTGATCCTATAAGGGTTCCGTTTTTCATTCGGACCTTCGGAACCCTAAAAAATGAACTCATGCCTCCCACGTAATGCCCACATCCTTACTTTAATATTATAAATGCGAAAGTGTGTTTGTTTGTTTGTTACGCTTTCACTTCTTAAGGCGCTATTAACTTCCAACGACCTTGAGTGGTTAGCTTGCGTGTTCTGGGCTGAGCTCACATTACGCGCGCGTCGTACGTCTACTCAGTAATAGGACTCGCCCATCAAGAAGCGCTGTCTGAAATTAGACGCATTATTAATTTATTATACATAAAATAGCAGGTATTATTAACCGACTTTCGAAAAAAGAGGAGGTTCTATGTTCGACTGCATGTATGTTTTTTTTTTTATGTACTCGTATGTCCGCCGATTTCTCCGTCAGTTGAGGACCGATTTTCAAAATTCTTTTTTATCCGAAAGAATATACTCCCGAGGGGGTCCCATATAAATTTTATCGAAAAAGCTTCAGCGCTTTTTGAGAAACTAAACAAAAACGAAAAATACGTTAACCTCGATGACGTCTTGGTGTTGCGTCAAATGTTTAAATTCCACGTTCCATGTTATTGGGGTTTTTAGTTCTGGGGTATAATAACTAAAAAGTGAAAAATAAAAAACTTTTAACAGAAAAAAGCAACTGACTTCCAAAAAAAAATACACGAAAAATTAAAAAAATAAATTTATTTTCGGAAGTCGGTGTCAAATAACGAAGAAGTAAAATACAAACACCGACTTCCGAAATTAAAGTTATTTTTTAATTTTTAGTGTATTTTTTTTGGAAGTCGGTCGTTTTTTTTTTGTAAAAAGTTTTTACTAAAATACGTATACTAAAAAATAAATAATTAAATAATCTTTAATCCGTCAGGCCCCTCGCGTCTCCTTAAGGAAACGCGACAATAGGTTTTTAATTGTGTCTGCTAATGAGGGGCTTGACGGGCCCGTCAGGCCCCGCGGGCCCCACATCGGGGACGCAACAACTGGTTTTTAATTGTGTCTGTTATTCCGGGGCCTGACGAAGTAATTTAATGTGTTTCCAGTGCCTGGTCCACATTCTATCATGCCACGACTGGGACATAACAACGGTGGAAGGCATCGGCAACCGCAAAGATGGCTATCATCCCATCCAGGACCGTCTGGCCACGTTCAACGGCACCCAGTGCGGGTACTGCACGCCCGGTTGGGTCATGAACATGTACAGGTATTTGGGGTCTGAAGTTTATATTTATATTTACAGTCCATAGGACACCGAAGTTAGTATCTATCCAGATCATCTGTAATCGGAACATTTTTCATAAAAAATCTGCCCGCGCCTTTTCCCAACTATTTTGATGGATGCAGCTGAATACCAGTATTTTACATGGAGCGACTGCCTATATGACCTCCACAACCCAGTTACTGGGTAATAGGATACCTCTTGGTAAGACTGCAGGTTGTCAGACTTTCGGGCTTCTGACGACCCGTAACGACTGTCAAAGATTCCCGATTGACCGTGCTTTCCGAGGCTCGGAAGAGTCTAGGTATGTAAAGATAGTCACCCATCCATGGATAAACCCCGGCAAGCATAGCTTAACCTGATGGATCTACCCGTGCGGCTGTTATTACTTTAGCCACGAGCTCCTCAACATTTTTCATTCATCCTCTTTATTTCGGCCGAGACTATCACTGCTAGAGATAAGCCGTAATATTCCTTACATTCAAGCAAAACCACTGTCCCCATTTGCCTTAATTTATTAGTACTAGTCTGTTCGCAGAACAGTCAAAATCAGGACATTCATTATTCCTTAGCCTCATGCAAACTGAATGATAGGTCGTTTTGTCAGTAATACTTTCCGTCCTTAACTATTAGTTATTTTCAATGAAAATATCGTTCCCAGTCTCGACAAGTCCACCAGGAAACTGACGACGCAGCAAGTAGAAAACTCGTTCGGCGGCAATATGTGTCGCTGCACCGGCTACAGGCCCATTCTGGATGCCTTCAAGAGCTTGGCCACCGACACCGACCCTGGGCTCCAGGAGAAGTTACAGGTAAGCAGTATATAGTTGGACTGCTTTCGAAAACTCTAAGCGAACAAACGCCTTGACTGTATTTCAGTTATTTTGTTTATAATTCGTTATTGAATCTACTTAGTTTTATTGGCCTCTTTCAACAAGGCAGTAAAAATGTGCTATATTCTAGCCGAGTAGTACCAATAGATGTGCATAATTTGAAGCAGTAACCTACTTTGCTACTACTTGCTACTGTCGTATATGTAGAACTTTGACGTTCAAGAAGTGCTAGCTCTCAGCCTAGTTTGTATAAATGAGTTTGATTTGATTTGATTTGACTGCCACATTAGAGGCAGGTATATATTGTGTGATGTAAGAAAATAGCAAAAACAGGTACAGATAGAATTAAAGCTTATGGCGGTTCGGAACACTCTGCGGGACGCTGTGCAGTAGCATATTCATGCGACAGCGGTGTTGAAGGGTGGGGTACTGCGCAGCGAAACGCGAACTTCACACACGACATTAACTTTGAATCGAGCTACAGGCTTTTTTACAATTTCGTCTTCCTCGCTTGTTCCGGCAGCAGCTCGAAAGCTTACCTATATGATCAAGTAATGAGTCCCCTTCTTCAGGATTTAGAAGACCTGCACATAAACAAATGCGCCAAGAAATGCAGTCGCAAGTGCAGCACCTCAGAAGAAGAGTGGTGTGTCATACAGGACACGCGCGGTTCGATGAGGGAGCTCCGCACGGCTGCCGGGCGCTGGTACAAGGCTTACAGCGTAGAAGATGTCTTTAAGGTATTTTGTAATGAGTATTATTGTAGTAAGTCGACCCTTTAAGCCTTCATTGTGGCCCACTGCTGTGCAAGGGCCTCCTCTTTCTTGTTCCATACCTCTCTGTCTTGTGCAATCTCTGGCCAAGTTCGCCCCGCAAACATGATCAGATCCGTTCGTACGTTCAACTTACGGAAAGCAAAAAGCTGGTAAATTTGGGAGTATGCAAACTTGTTGATTTAATGCATCGAGCTGTATGGATAAAACTAGATCTAGGGATCACTGGCATAGGTGCCACACAGTAATGCAGGCTTATGTATTATTTTTTGAAGCATTGTTTACCCAATATGCGCCAAAATAATCTTTTATGTATCTCATCAGGTATTGGCACGCGAAGGTACCAGCAACTACAGGTTGGTGGCAGGCAATACTGGAAAAGGTTTGTCAATTTCCTTAACGAAAACTGATTCGGTATTGTGGACTTAAGCATTAGTAAAAATCCTATTCCTCATTTCAGGAGTATACCCAATTTCTCTCGAACCAAAGATCCTCATAGACATATCGTCGATAGAGAATCTAAAGCTGACGCAGGCTGATGAGAACCTCATCCTGGGCGCGGGGATGTCTCTCACCGAAGTCATGAGCACCTTCCAGCAATGGAGCCGGAAGAATGGGGACTTCAGCTACTTGGACACTCTGTACAAACACCTGGATTTGGTTGCACACGTACCTGTGAGAAATGTAAGTAGTTCATTCTACTTCTGATTAACGTAGAATCGGTCTACGAGAATTGTGAGTCTTCGTAGAATAGTTTCTCCGAGACTAATTGAGCTTCATTGACTGGGGGTTTTTATGGTGGTCGCCATTGTAGGTAGATTCTGGCTTTTAGGAGTTGCAACGGTTGGGGTTTAGTGTGGCGAACTTGACAGTATACCAATGTTGCTGCCTGTACTCCTGAGATGAAGTAAGGTGCTGGAGTCGTCATCATGACGTCACGCCTGAATTCCTTCAAGAAGACAGGCGTTAAACTGGACGAGATTAAATATCATCCTATCTTCTTAGCGTGGCGTTGGGAAATTTAGTCTTTAAATATAATGTTTGGCCCAGTATTCAACGACGGCAACAGCATTCGCTACCGCATCCATAAGGTCCTCGCATGTACAGGCGACAGGGCATGCGATGCAAGATGAGAGGTGGGCCATGGTCTACGGAGAGATTCCAATAACCAATCCCTTATTCGAGATCTTTTCTGGTTATTTCATTATTTCAATAGAAATTTATCGATTTTCGTGGTTTCAGATTGGAACAATTGGAGGAAACCTAGCATTAAAAAATCAGCACCATGATTTTCCGTCAGACTTGTTCTTGATCTTGGAAACTGTTGGAGCTACCGTTACCATAGGTAGGTACAGTTACTTGAACACTACACTGGAGGAGAGAATTTTCTTATGAAACATTTCAGTTCAAAGAAGACGTTCTAAAAGTCACTCACACAGTCTTTTCTAACTTTATTCTAAGTCATCTCCAACAGAGATGATTCCTGTGTACACAAATAATATTTCTATTTAGTCTGTAAAGTTAGGTTATCAAAAAATATTCGACACGTATTTTTTGCAACAAAAAACGACAAAGATAAAAACGCATCAAAGTTCAGGAGTGGGGGCTTGTTACGTCTTGTTATTTTTAACGAAAGTGTAACGTCTCGTGAACTTACAATCCACTGTATCGTCCTCATTTTTTGTTTACGTGACAATAGAAAAAATACGTGTCCAATTTAATTATATTTATTAGATATTTAACTAATTTTATTTTATTATTGAATTATATAATATTATTAAATTAATATACTTAATATCATAAATTATTAATTTAATTATATTTGTTATTTAATTATTTTTATTACGTCTTTAATTTTATTTATTTTTTGTTTACGTGACAAAGTTGGTAATCTGACGGACCAAACAGATTTTCAGTCATCTACCGATTCGACTCAAATTCAAATCATCAATTTGACGGTTATTAAAGTTCGTTATTATATGTTATATTGACATTCATTGGGGGTTATTTCCGTTGTCATGGGGACTGAGCCTAGTGGAGGTCCTTCAAACTGACTACGTGGGAAATGACCTTTTGAAGGTTCTCCACAAGCTATAATTACTGTTAATTTGATAGAGGAAGGCCAAGTCGAGTAGAGATAATAATTACTTAGAATATTCATATTTATAAAACTCTCTTAGTGTAAATACTGATTAGCGGATTCTAAATTCAAGATAGCATACGTCTCCGCCATCAAATTCTGTCTGTAGGGCAAAACCTCCTTCAAATGGTTAGGCACCTAGAACTTTACCAACCACCTCTATTTTTCTTCTGAGTAGAAAATTTTGAAGTGTTTAAACTCAACACACGTTTTTTTTTTTTGTATAAATAAGGCCCCTGGCCCATAGTTACAATCAGAGATCGGAATATGGGCGACACACCAGAAAACAAAAAAAATACCTATTTCTAGAAAAAATATTAATCACTTGAATAGAATTTACAATAAATTTGAATACTATTATATTTCTATAAATAGGTAGTCTTGTGTAATGTAGCGACATCTATGACGCAACAAGATTAAGACTAGGTACTTACCTATTTAAAAAAATATAGTATTATTCAAATTTATTGAAAAATTTATTCAGTTGATTAATAAATTTTCTAGATACGGCCCTTTATTTTTTTTTTTTTTTTGGGGGATGGCAAATCATCCAATGACTTCTCCCGCTCTGGGTGGAGCGGGAGGGCGTGTCAGACTCTTACTGACTAAAACCCACCCCTGTTCCTTCCCTGCCTGAGTGCCCAGGAGTGCGGTAACTCATTTTCAGAATTTATCCGCTACCCCTAGGCATGCAGGCACCTGTCACGATGGGCCCCGTCAGTGGTGGCTGACACTAATCTCTTTGAGGCGCGCGTGGAATACTACGCGCCGTCGACTCACGGGCCTGGTGCTGATCGGTCCGCAGGCCCGGTAGATACGGCCCTGGAATGACGCCCAGTATTCCGATCTCTAATTATAATACACTCTAAACCAAGATGACGAGATACTTGCAACAATAAAATGTGAACCTCTGAGTATTCGGACGTAAATCCAGTGAAAATGAAATGACTTAATTTTTCAGTAAACAGCGATTTAAGAAAAGCCGAGGTGAAAATGCACGACTTTTTAACAACAGATCTCAAGGACAAACTGATATTTAACGTGAAGCTTCCTCCGTTGTCCAACAACAACTTAATTAGAACATACAAGGTAATTATGACCAATTATTAGCATGCATATTTTTCCTCCTTGTCTAAGTATTTACTATAAGTATTCGTATGATTAATTGTTTAATTGGTTACCGCTTTAACTTTAAAAGGTAAAAAATGAGTTATGAAATCATCATCATCATAATCAGCCTTTTTAATGTCTCCACTGCTGGGGCACAGGCCTCCTCTCCTCTCTGTGAGAGGGTGTGGGCCGTATTCCACATGTCTTTGAATATTTAGTTCTAGGACGTGCCGGTTTCCTCACGATGTTTTCCTTCACCGTTTTGAGAGCAGTGGTGATGAAATAATTTACACAAAGTAAAGCGCCTGCCTGGGTTTAAACCTACAACTTGTAAGTCGCGACCGTTACCACTGGGCCACCACTGCTCTTTGGTTATGAAATAATTATTTATTATTAAAGCTTCGCAATTACTTTTAAAGACTTAACTGATTGTTAGTATGTGGCGACATAGTCATGTCTTTATGATAGTCATAAAGACATGACTAAGTTTGTCGCCACATACTAACTTAACAAAGAAATTCTGTGTCGTGGAAGCAGAGTTTTCCGCGTGATTTGAACTTAAACAACAGTCCAAAATCAACATTCCGCATTCCTCTAACTAAAGGTACTTAAGGGTCTACTACCGGCCAAGTGGCGCCCTCATTGAATAAAAAATCGTAGCATAGCATAGAAAAGAAATATTAAAGAACCCAACGTCACGTTTGTTACAAAGAGGATAAAGTATGTGTACGTTGTTAAAACAGATCTCACAATGTTTGGTATCCAAAGTAGTAGGCAAAAGTGTCAGAAACGACCGTTTTTTGGTACTTTTGCCTACAACTTTGGATACAAAACATTCTGAGACCTGTTTTAACAACGTAAAAATACTTAATCCTCTTTGTAACAAACGTGACGTTGGATTCTTTAATATTTCTTTTCTATGCCATGTTACGATTTTTTATTCAATGGGGGCGCCACTTGGCTGTTAGTAGGGCCTTAACGTTTGAAACTTCATGAAACACAAATATTGGGTCTCTTGTATTCGTATATATTTTTAAAATCATCATTGGACATCAGTCTTTTGCAATTTAGCCTTGTTAGGAAAATTAGTCTCGTAACTATTAAACAAAATAAATGTGCACAGCTGGGTAAATCTCCTGGCATTTTGCAGAAAATAATGTAGGAGTGCTGCCGACAGTGAAGAATCGTGGGGAATTCAACTTTACTGCACCAGTATTAACGTACATTAGTACAACTAGGCAATGAATATTACTAGTGTACTTTCTTCATTGAAATTCACCCAGCTACAAAATAGTTTTATGTGCTTTAGAAAAACACGTCTTTAGTGAATTAATAGACACAAGTTTATCAGTAGATAGGTGATTAGTTTCATTGTGAGTTTTATTGCTACTGTGCACTCTCTCTTGATGTAGCCTAATCCCATATTTGGGGTCCAGTCTCCTTGTCATTCTTCGCCTGACGTGTCTATGCTGGGGTCGTCGAGACATACATATTTCAGGTCGTTGTTTACAACGGACATCCAATTTAGGAGGGGGGGTCTCCCATGCAATTTCGTACCGGTTTCGATTCTGGGGACTTGTTTAGTCCTGTGGTCTTCGGGTGTTCGTGCACGCTATCATAATATTATTCGTAAAAACATAATGGGTTATTATTGACCCTAGCAATCTACCGACTGTGTTATTGAATACAGTATTAGTTTAGGTTTGCACATACCTAGCCTAATTTGATTTTTTTATTTAGGAACAACAAACAATAGGGAGCGTGCAGGAACTAAAGATGGCGCCACATAAATGTCAATGTCTAGTATTTATACAATACAAGTTGCGGATTTCACTCACTAGATGGCAGTCTACGTTACGAGTGCTGCATGTGTGCATGATACGTGTGTACCTATACGGCACGGAAATGTCAATGACAAGTTTTTAAAGGGTATAAGTTTCGAATTTACTCCACTAGATGGCACAGACTACGTCGTGCAAGTTCCCTATAGATGTTTCCTGGGTATAAAAATAAATAATTCTATTTAGTCTGTAAGTTACATTATTATAAAATATTGGAAACGTATTTTTTACTTTACCAAACCACAAAAAAGTACAGATAAAACGCATCTAAGTTCAGGAGTGGGGGCTTACGGCGCGTAGTGATCCATGCGCGCCTCAAAAAGATGATTGTCAGCCACCACTGACGGGGCCCATCATGGCCGGTGCCTACATGCCCAGGGGTAGCGGATAAATTCGTAACGTTCGATAACAGAGTTACCGCTCCACTGGGCAAAGTCAAAGTCAAAGTCAAAACGTTTATTGCGAACTAAGTGTACAATGTTGGTGTTATATTTTTTTTTTGGTACTTATGACACTCAGGCAAGGAAGGAACAGGGATGGGTTTTAGTCAGTAAGGCGGAGAGGAGATGTTTTTAAACAACCAATAGAATTGTGTTATTAACACATCTCCTCTCCGCTCAGCTTCAGTAGAGATCGGTGTGCGGAGATGTGTAATATTTGTATGGCGCGATGGAAGCGGAGATATGAGCTGTGCGCGGACGACGCGCAGTGGAGACGTGAGACGTGAGCGGCGTGCAGTGAGCGATGTCACCCTCCCCCCTCTCGCCCGCTATATATCGTCTACCTTTCGTGTCAGAATGCGTACTGAGCACTCAACACCTCGTACCCGAGCTGAAAAACATCTCTTCTCGCACAGCACACCGCACACATCTCCGCTTTGGTAGAGTCCCGGCCTAAGAGTCTGACACGCCCTACCGTTCCACCCAGTGCGGGAGATGTCATTGGATGATTTCCCAAAACTATATTTTCTACACTAGTGGGGCCCAACCTGTGGTCCGCGGACCAGGGATGGTCCGCTAGAGCTAAAATGTGTATATGTGTGTGTGTGTGTGTGTGTGTGTGTGTGTGTGTGTGTGTAAATTACCAACAATTTTGGTCCTTTCATAGATGCAAAGGCTCAAGGGGCTGCCAAAAAGTTGGGGATCCTAGCAAAGGTGAGACGGTTCTTCACGCCGGAACAGCTGCTCAAACTTTATAAAGCGCAATTTCAATCGTGTATGAAGTACTGCTCTCATCTTTTGTGTGTATGTGTGTGTGTGTGTGTGTGTAAATTACCAACAATTTTGGTCCTTTCATAGATGCAAAGACTCAAGTGGCTGCCAAAAAGTTGGGGATCCTAGCAAAGGTGAGACGGTACTTCACGCCGGAACAGCTGCTCAAACTTTATCAAGCGCAAATTCAATCGTGTATGAAGTACTGCTCTCATCTTTGGGACGGATCTGCCAGATATCAGCTTAATGCGCTTGAGTCAATTGATAAACGCGCCAAGAGGATCATCGGCAATGATAGGCTCGTCGAGTCGAGGCTTTAAAAGTCTTGAGCATCGACGCCGAGTTGCTAGCCTGTCGGTTTTCTATCTAGGTTGCATTTTGGAGAGTGTGCGACGTAATTGCATAGTTTAATTCCACCAAGCCCGTTCCATCATCGGATCACTAGACGTACGGCGATGCGCCACCGGTACCGACATGGTGGACATCCCACCCACACGCACGAAACGATTTGGGAACACAGTCATTGTGCGTACATCTAAGGAGTGGAATTCCCTGCCAAAGTCAGTGTTTCTCATCATCGCTTACCATCAGGTGAGATAGCGGTAGAACGCATGCCTATCAATAACAAAACTGATAAGTAATATTGATGCGAGCCGATTTTAAGTTTCTATCAGAAATGTTGTGTTTTTTATGCCAATACTTTTGATTTTAAAGAATAAGTGTGCTACAAGTTTTGAATTAATGACATACTTAAGTTATTTTTTAGATTAACGTAGTATCGAAATATTTTTATTATTTGATTACAGTATACATAACTAAACTAATAAATAACTTAATAAATAAAATATGTACAAGCGGCATAAAAGATCCGAAGGAGTACAGCAGCATCGCTGTTAATGGGAAAATTATCCAGAACGCTGGCAGCATTGCCACGTTGAATGGCAATGCTGATTCTTTGGCCGAAAACAAGGCCAGCCCTCTGGGCACCGTGTGAAGAGTCGACTAAATGTTTGCTGATGTCATGGAAAACTCGATGTGAACTCGGACCCCCTGGCCCTAGTGTTTAACGTAGTTAATTTTTCTTCTGGAGTTCAGATCCCTGTTAACAAAGACAATTCCTTGTCTCCAAAGTAGTCCGCGCTGTCAAAAATACGTTGGGAACCACTGCTACACTAAACCTACAAGAAGTAATAGAGATAATCATAAAATATAAGGGTTATGTTAGTTTGTACCGTCATAATCTTCCTGGCCTTGTCCCATATGTTACTTGGGGTCAGAGGAACACGTTTTTTCTTCCATTTTGTCCTGTCAACCGTCACGCTATCACTGACTCCCTTTTCTTTCATATCATTCACTACAAAAGTCATTCATCTTTTAGAAGGCCTCATTCCCCTTCCAAATACATTCACTTTTTTTTTGTTTGTCTTTGCTATCCCACTTCTGGGCAAAGGCCTCCCTCCTTTCCTTCCACTTCTCTCTAAGCTGTGCTTCGTCACACCAATTCGCCAGGAAACCATCCAAGGCCTCCCACCATCTTGTCTTCGGTCTGCCGTGACCCCGTCTAGCTGTCAGGGCTTCATTCTTGCGATATATCCCACAGCTTTGACTGCATCCGACAGATATGACCAGTCCCGCAGCTTTTTGAGCTATGTCGGCAATTTGCGTTCTGGCATAATTATAAATCTATTTTAACATTTTCCTCACTGGCGCCACTTTCAATTTTCCTAGAATATACTCATTTCTCGTTTTGGTTTGTACCGTACGTATAATGTTATCAAATATGTTGTACTTGTGGCATTTCCTTTAATTCTTAAGTACTACATAATAAGGAAAGTAACCAAAAATGGAACACCTTTTTGTTTTTACCATGCACTGACAGACGGACACGTAAGTGACAACAATAGGTTGGTCTCTTCGGCCCTCCTCCCTCAAAAACTACCTCAAAAAGTTTTCTTGTTGAGAAAAACCAATCTCTCTCGCCGCGGGCTCACCACTCGCTCGACTTATACGTTGAAACCAATACGCGATCCCTAAGATTAAAAGAGATCACTATTTTCAGCAGCTAGCAGTATTTATTTTACGAGAAATGGCGAAATGCCATATTAGGATACTATTCCGTATTGGGTTACTTTCCTCTAGTTATAACACCTAAAAAGAAATATCTAAATATACTGCCTAGCCTTTTCCCAACTATCTAGGGGTCGACTTCCAGTCTTAGTCAGTATTTTACATGGAGTGACTGCCTATCTGACCTCCACAACCCAGTTACTAGGTAATACGATAACCCTTGGTAAGACTGGTTGTCAGAATTTCGGGCTTCTGACGACCCGTAACGACTGTCACAGATCCACGGTTGACAGCCGGGACCAACAGCTTAACGTTCTTTCCGAGGCACGGAGGAGTCTCGGTATGTAAAGATGGTCACCCATCCATGGACCAACTACGGCAAGCGTAGCTTAACCTGATGGATCGACCCGTGCGGCTGTTATGACTTTAGCCACGAGCTCCTAAAAAGAAATGAAAGCTAAAAAGTCATTACGGTGCCGTAATGTTCAGTCAACCGCAGCAGGTATTATTGTAACATTTGTAGGTAACACAGACCATGAACAAGCAGTTGGCTGTAGGCATGAATTATATCGTTAACAACTTTCCAGATAATGCCACGCGCGCAAAACGCACACGCCATAGTCAACGCCGGTTTTCTTTTCAAACTGGACACGGCGAAGGCAATCAAATCCGCCAACATTGTCTATGGCAACATCAGCCCTACGTTCTCGAGAGCGGCACAAACAGAGGGCTTGCTCGTCGGACAGAATCTGTTCAGCAATGAGACTCTGTTGAAAGCTCTGAAGAAGTTGGAAGAGGAGCTAGTGCCTGTGGAAGTTCTGCCGGAACCGTCTGCGAGCTGTAGGAAGACTTTGGCGTTGGGGCTATTTTATAAGGTAAGTTGAGTGTATAATGGGGTGCATGACGTATTGTGTGTACCTACTAAAGATTCTATCAAACAGGCACATACACCGTGTAAGGCACATAAACGCACATACGTGTACCAGTGATTCAGTACATGATTCTGGACCCCCTAGCGTTGGAATTTTTCGTCGGCGATTTCCTCAATTTTTTAATTTTTTCCGCAGTTTTTTTTTACTTTAGTCTGTTCAAAATCGTTATTCCTATCCAACCTAATGAGAGTTTTAATAAAAAAAAGTAATTAAATCGCTAATTACACTAAAAACAGCAATATAAATAAAATACGTACAGCTGTTTCGCTAGAGTTCATTCAATTTTGCCGGCCTATTACCTAATACATCCGGGCGGCTCGGCGCGCTCGTCCGGCGTGAGTGTAGGTCAGTAGTGCGGAGCGTTGAGGTCGCATTATTTACAATACATTACGCGCTCAAAAATGACAATTTCTGTAAGCGATCATTACCAAGACTATCATAATTTTTTTAGTGGCATTAGGTGTAACCTTGTCGCGAAGTTTGCGGTATCTTGTTCCTTACAGGCTGTATTGTTATTTAGCGATGTATAGTTTTTAGTTTGGAACCTGATAACATCTGCCCTGATAGACCCTGGTAAATGGCCCGTTACGGCCCTTCAGTTAAGGAGACCGTACGTAGGACTTATGTAAACCTAAAGTGCTCGTGAAACCAAATATTTGGCAAATAGACAAAAGTAATTTTGTCCACACCCAAAGTTGAAGATACGAGGTCTGTCCCAAAAGTATCCGACCTGCATTCATATCTTCTCGCCACAACACTCGGGCGAGTTCTATAGACCAACTGAATACTTTAAAATCTAATATTTTCAGGCAGTTCTATCACTATACCCGGACGCGAATCCCCGCTTCAAATCCGGTGGTAGTGTGCTTGAGCGACCGGTCTCGCGAGGGACGCAGACATACGAGACAGATAAGACTCTGTGGCCTCTCAACAAACCTGTTCCGAAGCTTGAAGCACTCTCCCAGGTAAATATATACCTATAAGGAAAACAAGATAGAAGTGAATAAGATATTTTTGTGTTTATTAACCAACAGCTTTTGTATCATCATCATTATTATCAGCCTTTTAATGTCCCCACTGCTGGAGCACAGGTCTTCTCTCTGTGAGAGGATGTGGGCCATAATCCACCACGCGGGCCCAATGCGTATTGGTGGATGTCACATGTTTTCGATTTTTTGGTTTTAGGACATGCAGGTTTCCTCACAATGTTTTCCTTCACCGTTTTGAGAGCAGTGGTGATGAAATAATTTACACAAAGTAAAGCGCCTACCCCGGTGTGAACTCACGACTTGTAAGTCGCGGCCAATACCACTTTTATATCCATCAATCTAAATAGTCTGCCCTCCAAACAGACACAGAACGAAAATGGCTAAGCGGCATTATAAAGTTATTGGCTGTTTCCTTTATAATAAAATTAACAAAATTCTAATAACCCCTTGAGAAAAATGGAGTTAAAAAGAAAATTAAAACTTTGGCTTCAAAAATTAAAATACACAGCTACTGAGGACCTCCTTAATTAACACTAATAAAATGTCAAGGAATCAATCTCAAATGAAACCCAAATTGAAGTATTAATAATATATAAAATAAAAAAGCACCTCTTACCTTAAATAATAGCCTAATTTAATTAATCGTCATAACACAACACAAACACACTCATATCAGCACACTCACACCAGCACACTCTCTCACACATAGTATATGCAAACACACACCCTTGCATGTGGCACATTCATGTTTTTGTACCTAATTTTATATGGATACCCTATATACAGGCATGGCTAAATTGGGAATCCATCCAATCCAAATCCATCCAAATCCCATCCAATAACTCAATAACCTATTTACGACAGACGCTTGAGGTAATGTTTAAAGTGAGATAATGGAGTGGCCCCTAGTGTCCGTAACACAGGTTAATTCCTAGCACGGAACTGGGTTCTGCTCCGCTATCCACAGTGGCATTTTTGTTCGTCACTCATGTTGTATTATTTAAGTTAACCTGTACTCATAGTTTTTAAATAAAGAGATTATTATTATTATAATAATAACATAAGTAAGCAATCCGCATTGGACCAGCGTGGTGGATTACGGCGTACATCCTCTTACAGAGAGGAGGCCTGTGCCCCAGCAGTGGGGACATTAAAAGGCTGATGATGATGATGATGATGATGATCCTTCAGGATATTGCAGTCTCAGATAGCATACGTCCTGTCTGAATCTGCCATAAACTGTTTAATCCGTCAGGCCCCTCGCGTTTCCTTAGGGAGACGCGACAATAGGTTTTTAATTGTGTCTGCTAATGAGGGGCTTGGCCTATAATGATGAATCAATATCAAAATATTACAGGCACTCAATATTTACCTATGAGCGCAAAGCAAAGTTTTTTTTATGACGCACGCCCTTGTTGTAGTCATACTTTGGGGTTAATTTTATTTCGGAAATCACAGGCTTTTTCGGAATCTAACGAACCCACGGGGTCTGAATTAAGCACTCGAAGATAAGAGCTGTTTAAACTCTTCTTTAACACGAAGACTTGTATATCTTCATTACATACTCGTGCTTATAGTCCCCCGCCGCGTCTGTCTGTTCGCAATAATCTCAAAAACTACTAATCGGATTTTCATCCGGTTATCACCAATAGACAGAGTGATTCCAGAGGAAGGTTTATGTGTAGGTATAATTTGTATTTGTGTGTTGTAGATAGAAGGGAACAGAATATTATTATTATTCTGGTTATTAACCAACAGCTTTTATTTACCTACAGGATATAGCAATCACAAATAGGACATATACAGGGTGTAACGTAAGGGTGTTGCCTGCGGACGGCGAGCAGTGGGTAGCTAGCCGTCCGATCAGCACCAGGCCCGTGAGTTGAAGGCACGTAGTGTTCCACGCGCGCCTCAAAGAGATAAGTGTTAGCCACCACTGACGGGGCCCATTGTGGCCGGTGCCTGCATGCCTAGGGGTAGCGAATAAATTCTAAAAATGAGTTACCGCACCCCTGGGCACTCAGGCAGGGAAGAAAACAGGGGTGGGTTTTAGTCAGTAAAAGTCTGTCACGCCCTCCCGCTCCACCCACAGCGGGAGAAGTCATTGGATGATTTCTGACCCACCCAAAAAAAAAAAAACGTTAAGGTTTTGTCATATATTAAGCACCGGTTCTGCCCATGGAAATGAACCACTTTCTCTAAGAAAAACAGAATATGCCCAAAAAAAATAGGTCTTTCCATAAAAGTTATCATCAGCTAATCAATATTTGTATGGGAGGTAATTTTTTTTTTGAGATTCTCCTTAGGGTTTCTTAAAGAAAGTTGTTCATATCAATGGGCAGATGCAGTTCTTAAAATATGACCACACGTTTCCGTTACACCCTGTATATCCAGTCTGAGTTTGCAATAAATTGTTTATTATACCAATAATGATTAATCATAACCAAAACATTTACAGGCACACGATATTTACCTATATGACCTCTAAGCAAAGCGTTTTATGACGCACACCCTTGAGTCATACCTACTTTGTGGTCACATCACCGCTCACCATCAGCTAAAAAAGTGCTTACAGAACTATAATCATTAGGGTACAACAATTTGACGGGGCCCGTCATGGCCGATGGCTGCCCAGGGGTCAAGCCCTGAGAGCCTGTTTTACACGCTCGTCGAGACACCACGAGACAGGCCGAGTACGAGTGTGTAGATGGTGCCCTCGTCGCGTCTCTCGGTGGCTCTCGTGTCGAGCCTCTACGCCACGAGAGCCACATGACGCGAACGAGACAAACGTGAACAGCCGGCATTAGAGATACAACGAGACAGGCCGAGTACGAGTGTGTAGATGGTGCCCTCGTTGCGTCTCTCAGTGGCTCTCGTGTCGAGCCTCTACGCCACGAGAGTCACATGACGCGAACGAGACAAACGTTTACAGCCCGCATTATTGCTTAATATAAGATTGTATTAAGCAATTTAATAACACTGGATCTTTAATTCTTAGTTGATATTCGAAGAATATCAACACTATCTGACAGTATTGTCCCAATCGTTTCAAACAACTTATTACATTAAAGTAGCAATATAAAATCCAAGATACAACACAACGATCATTAAAAAATGCGTAATAATTTATAGGAGTGTCATCAATTCAGCTTTTTAGAAGTTAAGCGTTTTATATCTGTACACAAAATAAGATTTACTTAGGCAGGTACGTCTACATTTGTTCCAAGATTCATAAATGTGACCAATGTTTAAAATGCAACGACCAATATTCTTGGCAAATCAAAATATATAATGAAATTATATCACATAATTCATTAAATCTAACAAGGGCTTGTAGCCTCTCTAAATAGTACAAACCAAAGTTGCTGTACTTCTTCTAAACCACCCTACGAATTTTAATGCTGTTTTCGCTCATAGAAAGAACGATAAATGAGGATGGTTTGTGTGTATAATTTGTATCCGCGCGGAGCCGGGGCGGTTCGCTAGTAAATTAGGTTAAGTAATAAATTAGGGTTTGACAAGATTTTTACTTCAAGAGAGAACTTCTCTTTTCAAACACTAGGTATAAGGTAACCTGCCCAGGGGTTGAGGATAAATTCGAAACAGAGTTACCTTGCCCCTGGGCACTCAGGGCAGGGAAGGAACAGGGGTGGGTTTTAGTCAGTAAGAGTCTGACACGCCCTCCCGCTCCACCCTAGAGCGGGAGATGTCATTGGATGATTTTCCACCCCACAAAAAAAAAAGAGGTAAAAGGAAACAGTGAAGTCTCAAAGGGATTGGACTAGTTATAATTGAACTAATTCATTTTAATTCAAATGATCATCAAATGTGTCATCATCATCATCATCAGCCTTTTAATGTCCCCACTGCTGGGGCACAGGTCTCTTCTCTGTGTGAGGGTGTAGGCCCTCTTTCTCCCACGCGGGCCCAATGCTGATTGGTGGATGTCACATGTCTTCGAATTTTCGGTTCATAGGACATGCCGGTTTCCTCACGATGTTTTCCTTTACCGTTTTTGAGAGCAGTGGTGATGAAATAATTTGCACAAAGTAAAGCGCCTGCCTGGGTTTGAACTCACGAACTACGACCACTGGGTCAGCATTGCTCGCAGCAAATTTCTACTTCACCTCTAAATAAACCTGTAGGTGTATTCGCTAACTCAGTTGAAATCAATTTGATGTACACTATGCAGTACATTCCTCGGTGGACATCGATTATAATAGGCACTACGGTTTTCCTCTATACGTCAAAGCAGCAATGTACGGTGCAAAATGCCTATCAAATTGATGTCAAGTGAGTTAGCGAATACGCCCTTTTTTTGGGGTTGTGGGACATTATCCTATGACTTCTCCCGCTCTGGGTGGAGCGGAAGGGCGTGTCAGACTCTTACTGACTAAAACCCACCCCTGTTCCTTCTCTGCGTTACCGTTACCGCACCCCTGAGTGACCAGGGGTGCGGTAACTCATTTTCAGAATTTATCCGCTACCCTTAAGTATGCAGGCACCGGCCACGATGCGCCCCGTCAGTGGTGGCTGACACTCATCTCTTTGAGGCGCGTGTACGGAACACTACGCGCCGTCGACTCACGGGCCTGGTGCTGATCGGACGGCGAGCTACCCACTGCTCGCTGTCCGCAGGCCCGGGTAGCGAATGCGCCTGCTGATCCAATTTCCACTAGTGTGCATGGCGGATGCCTATCAAGAAGCCTCACATTCACTAGGTCTGTAGACAATGTATGACTGAATTTATTACTTTCTCATGCAGTGTTCAGGTGAAGCGAAATACTCATGTGACGTGTTCAACGGTCCACGCGCAGTGCACGTCGCGCTCGTGCTGACTGACGTGTGTCGCGCTGAGATACAGGAGATCGATGCTACTGAGGCACTGGTATGTATGAGAGGGTCATTAAAAGATTTAGGTTTTGGCTGTCAGAACTTTTCTGTTAGTAACTTTCAATAATAATAAAGTCGTTTAGGTAAATCCTACAAATAGTGTTTGGTCCCAATAGCTCATTGTGGTCATTCAACAGTAACGACCTTTTTGAGTAAGGGTTAACCCTTACTTGGGTTTGGGCCCAGTAAGTAGGTGGTCATGTTTATTATAGCGGCATCAATGATGAATGTCGATTTAATGCGGTTACGTCGTAACATGAATAGAATAGAATAATACTTTATTGTACACCAAAACAGTTAATAAACTTGTATAAATGAACTACCTACTACTACTATGAGGTATCGTAAATACACTTGACTTGTTTTGTAATTTTCAGAAAATCCCAGGAGTCATTGCCTTCTTCTCCTCCAAAGACATACCTGGGAGGAACTCCTTCACTCCCTCCGAAGTACCCTGGATGGGAGCAGATGAAGAGATCTTCGCGTCTAAGAACATCTTGTACTTCGGCCAGCCCGTGGGGGTGGTGGCGGCCGTCACCAGGAGAGCAGCGGAGGCGGCGGCCGAACTGGTCAGAGTGAAGTATAAGAAGCTGGAGGACAAGCCGGTGCTGAGTGTTAAAGATGCGCTAGTGGCTCCTGATAAGGATAGACGAGTAAGTGTTTTATTTACGAAAGAATAGTTATTATCGGTCTCGGATATCTGCTTGATGCGGGTAGCGTAGAACTGATTGTAGTGGCGATGCTCAAGGTAGTCTAAGGGTCATCGATCGATGGTAGAATGCATCTCTGCCATGTTGTGACATAAAACTCGGTCTCCCGCCTTCCTCATCCAGCCCAGCCAGAGGGTAGAAGAGTTCTATATTTTTAAGGTTTCAGTCTACAAAGTTAATTGACATCCTTACTGCGTTTGTCATTTAACTCCTCTAACCGATCCAATTTACTTCCACAGCTCCGCAAGGACGTGACAGTGGAACCGACCTCTAAAGGCACCGACATCCAGCACACGATCACAGGCAGTTTCACCGTGCCCTCGCAGTACCACTACACGATGGAGACGCAAAGCTGCTCCACGCGCGTCACCGAGCACGGGCTGGTGGTGCGCTCGTCCACACAGTGGATGGACCTGATCCACGTTGCCGTGGCTAAGGCGCTCAATATTGATGAGAACCGGTATGTTTTGCTGATGGATTTTCTATACGCTGAAGCTGAGGTATTAGCATTATTTTAATCTAATTTCACCTGGACATAAACTTTTTTTTATAAAACTACTTTCGCCAAAAAATTACAATGAAATGGATACTACAAAAGCTACATTAGGTACTGCACTTGACTTTTATGGACATAAAGATTTTACTAGTTAAGATCTCCACTTTCTTTTCAGTATCTTAGTGGAAGTCCCGCGAGTAGGCGGCGCGTACGGCGGCAAGGCGTCTCGCTCGTCGCTCGTGGCTTGCGCTAGCGCTCTCGTCGCTCACAAGCTCAACAGGAGCGCGACGCTCGTGTTACCCATAACACACAACATGCACGCTGTAGGCAAGCGACATGCCTGCGAGTTTCAATATGAAGTAAGGGATAAACGTTTTCTCTCTTTGCAACAGATTGAAATACACACGACATCTGATCTTATAAACATTATACCAAAACGTTAAGCGAAATATTTCCCACTTTAGAGATGATGCTGTGATGTCTTGAATATCAGTGTAGCGGAATCAATACCGCAACATACGAATTTCAAGAAAAGAGCTGGCGTCACACAAATCCTACATTACACTATTAAAGTAACAGCCCGAAAAACCACCATCGGGCAGTTGTCCACCACATACAACACCCGTCTAGTCGAAGGATCCGTCCTTTCAAAGTATGATGAGGAACTTTCCACCCTGTTCCGCATACTTCTAAATAAGGACCTTACCACGTTCTTTAACAAGAATATCATTTAAGATAGAACATCGGGTTAATTCTTCTTCATGGGTCCTGTCAAAAAATTGTGTTTGTTTTTCAGGTTGGTGTGAACAACGACGGTGTAATCCAATACCTCAACGTGACCTTCTACACTGACTGCGGCTGTTCCTTCAACGACACTCCGTCCAGTGACATAGTAGGGTCTATCAGAAACCTGTATTCTAGTGACACGTGGAAGATCACCGGGTATAGCGTGCTCACTGATAAGCCCAGCGAGACTTGGTGTCGAGCACCTGGTGAGATATTTTATATTTGGACTTTAAAACTGTATTAGGAAGGACCAGGAATACGGGATGCCGAAACAGTATCAGGGTCATATTTTTCATTATAATCAAGATGCTTGAAGACATTTTGCTTACTCGGTGAACTATGTCAACCCTCACCATAAGTGATGAGGGTTATTCGACCCTCTATGTCGATAATCAAACATTACCTTTATCACTAACTGGTTATGGTGTATAAGTTAAGAGTCAATAGATTACTTCTAGGCAAGCGTGCTCCATCATCGACCACATCATCGCTTACCATCAGGTGAGATATTTGTCACTTGTTTAGCCTATGATTAAAAAAATCTCCACTACTATCTCCACGAACTCAAATCTGTTTAAATGCTTTTGAAACGATATCAGCATATGGTTTATTTACCTTTGAATTTTTCCAGGCACAACAGAAGGAATAGCATTCACCGAGCACATAATGGAGCGCATCTCGCACGCCACGAACAAGGACCACGTCGAGGTTCGACTCGCGAACCTGTCACCAAAACACGACGCAATCAGAGAAATGATCTCCTCATTCAAAATGGACGCCACCTTCGACGACAGAAAAGCCGACATCGTCAAATTCAACCAAGAAAACGCGTGGAGGAAACGTGGTCTAAGGCTCTCTATAATGTCCTATCCTCTTGGATACTCAGGCAACTTCCCTGTCACTATTTCCGTGTACCATGCTGATGGTACCATCGCCATATCACATGGAGGGATCGAAATGGGTCAGGGAATCAACACCAAAATAGCGCAAGTTTGTGCTTATGCTTTGAAAGTGCCGCTAGAGAAAGTTACGGTTCGAGGGAGTGACAGCTTCGTGTCCCCTAATTCTATGGCATCTAATGGCAGTATTACGAGTGATTCAGTTGCGTACGCCACTCTGAAAGCCTGTGAGGATCTGATGAAGAGATTTGATGCAGCGAAGAAGGACCTCGTTGAACCTACGTGGGAGGAGGTCGCGAAAAAAGCTTATGACAAAGGTAAGGCTTATTTAGACGATGAATTGACTATTATTTGAAGGAAGTTACTGAAGCGTTATTATAACGAGAACATTCGCCTTTCTAAATCCCAAGAAACTGAAGCAAGCCAATTCAAAACATTTTAAAATCTGTTGGTAGTACTCCCAATATATCCAGATAATTACTCTACGTAAAAATTGAATGGAAAAAAATTTGGGCTGCGACTTTCGATCTGCAAACTAGCAATTTCGGGACAGAACAGTAGGTATTGCACACAAATCTGAACTATTGTTTTTCCAAAAGGTATTAACCTCCAGTCGACGTACATGACCTCTTCAAACGACGGCCTGGTGGGCTACAACGTGTATGGCGTGTGCGCGGCGGAGGTGGAGCTGGACGTGCTGAGCGGCTGCCACACGGTGCGCAGGCTGGACCTGCTGGAGGACACCGGCGTCAGCATGAGCCCTGAGATCGATGTGGGACAGGTAAATTCATATTTAGCCTACTTGTAAAACAAAAAAAGATTACCCTTGTATGTTTGAACTGCTATTAATACCTTCGACTACCTTGCAAAATGGCTATTTTGAAGCGGTAGCTGATTTACAAGATAAATCACGTATAGTGCCCTTAGTGCAACTTGCATGACCACGTTTGCCGCATATGGAATAAACATCGGTTAACAGCCTGAAGGCTAACTCAGTCAATGTATCTTGAGTTTTTTTTCAATGGAACGGGTCTAATCTTTAGTCTAACAATGAAAGATACATAGCTAATGCATTCCAATCAACCACAGATCGAAGGTGCCTTCATCATGGGCCTTGGTCTCTGGACCTCAGAAAGGATCGTTTACGAGGAGAGTACCGGTCGTCTGATGACAGACCGGACCTGGACCTACAAGCCACCCGGCGCTAAGGACATACCTGTGGACTTCAGAATCATGTTCAAAAGAAATTCAGGCAATACTGCTGGAGTGCTGCGGTCTAAAGGTAAGGCAAATTAAGTTTTAGGATTTATTCATTGACCGGCTTGATGATGATGTCGTGTTATCGACCCAATTTTAGAGACCAAGTCGTTGGTTCAAACCACAGAGCATTTCAATTTTGACTGCTTGGCGTGGCGCCTGCTGGGCTCTGTGGACGGATTTCTTACATCCCATGGTAGTAGGATCAGCCAGTCAGCAGGTTTGAATATAGCTGACTGCAGAGTTTACAGTAAGCAAGAACGTTTAGTACCACCAAAACAGAGACCCTTTCTTGTTCTGTTTTTAAAAGGCATTTTTTCCCGCTCGGAGTGGAGCGGGAGGGCGTGTCAGACTCTTACTGACTAAAACTACAATGACCGTAAAACCCCGGTATATGCATGCTTCCTCGACTTTTCCAGGGCTTTTGATTTGGTGGCGTATGATCTCTTGTGGGAAAAACTTGAGCGTACCGACCTACCACGAGAACTTGTTACCATCCTCAAATATTGGTATACGAACCAAGTCAACAGCGTCAGATGGGCGGGGGCAATGTCGGAGCCATATCGTATGGAATGCGGTGTGAGACAGGGCGGACTGACCACACCCAAGCTATTTAACCTCTACATGGACGCGCTGATCGTCGCGCTGAGCAGTCAGCATGTCGGCTGTCATATAGATGACGTCTGTGTAAACAATTTAAGCTATGCGGATGACATGGTACTGCTGAGCGCGTCAATCTGTGGCCTGAGGAGGTTGATGGCGACATGTGAGGATTATGCGGTTAAACATGGACTTGTTTATAATATTAAGAAAAGTCAGTACATGGTCTTTGAGGCCGGTGGTGCTAGATGCCCAGACAATGTGCCACATGTATGTCTGAATAATGTACCCTTAGACAGGGTAAATAATTTTAAATATCTAGGGCATATAGTCACGGCTGACCTCAGGGATCATGCTGATTTGGAACGGGAACGAAGGGCTGTATCTAAGAGAGCTAATATGCTGGCTCGCAGGTTTGCGCGGTGTTCGGATGACGTAAAAATAACTCTTTTCCGAGCATATTGCACGTCTATGTACACTTGCAGCCTGTGGGATAATTACACGCAGAAAAACTACAGCACCCTTCGTGTCCAATTTAATAACGCTTTCAGGGCGGTTTTGGGTCTGCCCCGCTACTGTAGCGCTTCAGGTATGTTCGGATTGGCACGCACGGACTGTTTCCATGCGACCATGCGGAAGCGATGCGCGTCTCTTGTGCGCAGAGTGCGGGCCAGCACCAATACCGTTCTGAAAATGATAGCAAATAGGTTGGACTGTCCTTATGTGCGACACTGCTGTGACAGACAAGTTACATATAGTGTCGCATATAAGAGACTACTGTAATTAATTGTAATGAATTGAATGTGATGTATTTATGCTAATTAATTTTTGATAATGTATTGTATGTATGTAATCTCGTGACGACATATTGTGTAATTATTATTTTTTCTGATATGGGTTACCTGAAGTAAATAAATTTTAATTTTTTTTTTAAATTTTTTAAAATCCACCCGTGTTCAGATGCCCTTGCGTTCTAGGGCCACGGTGACTCATTCAAACACTCTCGTGACCCAAGCTGAGACCCTGTTGGCACATTATTGATTTTTCTCTGGAGTCTTTTTTTATTTCATTTGTTAATAAATGCAAGCTTATTTCTTTTGCCTTGCTAGTGTTGCTGGCTCTAACACAGGCTCAACATTTATGCTTATTTATTGATTTTTCAGCGACTGGCGAGCCAGCCCTAACCCTCGCCGTGGTAGTGACACATGCGCTACACGACACCATCTTGGGCGCTCGCACTGAGTTCGGATACACAGACAAGGAATGGGTGTTTGTTGGTGAGTTATAAAATCTTTTTTTTTTCTTGATAGGTACGCGTTTGACCATTATCTCACCTGATGGTAAGCTATGATGTGGTCGAAGATGGAGCACGCTTGCCTAGAAGTAATCTAATCACTCTTGACTTAAAGACTCCCAGGTTGTAGCTATCAGGAAATACTTCGGCAGGGAATTCCACTCCCTAGCTGTACGCACAATGAATGTGTTCTCAATTATTCAGTAGTTGTGCTAAATCTCACCCATTTTTTGAGGTACAGAAGCACAACTCCAGAAAAAGGGTGAAACCGATTCATACGAATTTAATTTTATCAAGAAACTTTTCTTGCCGTCACTCAGAAGTTTAGAAACGAGACGTAGAAACTAAAAGAGCCTGAAAGAAAAACTTCGCCTTCGTGTTGAGTCAAAACAACGATTAGACATTAAAAATATATCAATAAAAAACCAGTACCTATCAATAGTTGTTGTACTTTCTAACTACTAATATGCATGTATTTTATTTTTCCAGAATCTCCTTACAACATAGAAAATATACTGAAAGCAGTTTCACCCAAATTAGAAAACTTCAAACTGACGTAGTGTAACTAGAATAATAAAAAGAAGAGTTGACTATAGACCCTCGAGGTTATTGAAGACCAGAAACAGCGGCGTCTGCAGGAAGGACTTTGTAATAGTAAAAAAACCCAGTCGCGGTCAACCTACCTGTATAAGGTTTAGGGCTGTTTCTCATTGGGACGTTACGGCGGTGCTGCCAGTTCGCGCCAAAAAAATTGATGCAGCTCTATGGTGGGCAACTCATCTGCCAACCCCACGGACACAATCAACCCCACATTCTTAGGGTTCCGTACGCAACGGATAACCAACGGAACCCAATTACCAAGCCCCCGCCGTCAGTCTGTCTGTCAGCGGACTGTATCTCATGAACCGTACCGCACTTGAAATTTACAGTATATATCTAGATTGAAGCTATATTAGCAACAAATACATAAATATATAATTTTGACGACACGGTTGACGCAGTGGTGGAGCGTTCGGCTGCTGCGCTGCGCGTCGCGGGTTCGATCCCCGCACGGAACAAATATTTGTAAGGCCTACAGATAGTTGTTCCGGGTCTGGGTGTCTTGCGTATGTACCTATACATGTTTGTGAACGCACCCACGATACAGGAGTAATTCCTAGCGTGGGGCAACGTTTCTTTTTTTTAAATTAGAAAATAAAAAAGAACACCATAAATTAAAAAATATAGCGTAAAATTTAGGTATACGGTACGGAACCCTTCTTGTGAGAGTCCTTGACTGGCTTTTTTGGCGTCATAACTTGGCTGCGTGACCGTGGCGTATCAGTGAGGTAGGTATAAGTATCCCTAATTGCACGGCTATCAAATCTGTGGTAAAATGCATGTAGCCTGATTTTGATGACTCCTATTATTGTAAGGGCACATTATTTAATAAATGATGGTTAAATTGTAGGTAAGCTTGTTTTATTTTTGATACCTAAAACCATTTTTAACCGACTTCGAAAAAGGAGGAGGTTCTATGTTCGACTGTATGTATGTTTTTTTTTGTGTATGTACACCGATTAATCCGTCAGTTGTGGACCGATTTTAAAAACTATTTTTTTATCCGAAAGAATATACTCCCGAGGTGGTCCCATATAACTTTTATCGAAATTACTTTAGCGCTTTTTGAAAACTGAACAAAAACGAAAAATACGTATACATAGATGACGTTTTAAAAGGTTTTCTCCAATTACTAGTATGTTTATATTCCACGTGCCATGTTATTGGGATTTTAGTTCTGGGGTATAAAAACTAAAAAGTGAAAAATAAAAAACTTTTTTACAAAAAAAAAAACAACCGACTTCCAAAAAAGAAAATACACTAAAAAATAACTTTAATTTCGGAAGTCGGTGTCAAATAACGAAGAAATAAAATACAAACACCGACTTCGGAAATTAAAGTAGTTTTTTAATTTTGAGTGTATTTTCTTTTTTGGAAGTCGGTTGTTTTTTTTTTCGTCGGTTGTTTTTTTTGTCGGTTGTTTGGTTTTGCTCTATGTTTCCCAGGTATGGTCTAGTGGAAAAAAAAAATGATCCAAATAATGGGTAGACTATGTGGCTGTCGGCTTCGGAAACTGTCTTTTTACACCCGATATATTAAATGTTGAGCTTTAGTACTTACATGAAAATTACAGCTGTCTGCCAAAATGTAAATCTGCCTGCCTACTTACGAAGTGCATTATAGAATGACCTATACATATAATAAATCATCTTCATCATTTCAGCCGAAAGACGTCCACTGCTGGACATAGGCCTCCCCCAATAGTCGCCACAATGACCGGTCTTGTGCGTCTCGCATACATCGGATGCCCGCGACCCTCACCAGGTCATCGGTCCACCTTTTGGAAGGCCTTCCAACGCTACGTCTTCCAGTGCGCGATCACCGTTTTAGAACCTTTCGGCCACATCAACCATCTGTTCTCCTTTGAATGTCTTACTACATAACGCTGAGCATAGCCCTCTTCATGGCCCTTAGGATGACTTTAAGTCTAAATTAAAAATGTTCGTCGTTCGTGTTTTATCCTTGACACTATCATTTAGATTTACCTAAAGTTTGGGAGCTTGTTTAATTTATTTATTTATTTATTTATTAAAAACCACATTTGTATACAAAACAATTGTAACGTTAACAACTGCAGAAGTGCAACACTGTGTCGCAGTTATTAACGCCCGCAACCGTAGTTAACATGATAAAAGGATTCTATCTTAAAAGCTTCGAAAATTTGACAGATTAAAAATGAAAAAAGCTTGATGCTTATGTTGTAACAGAAACCACAAAAAGCAAACCAATGAAATAGACAAATAATTTAAAAATAATGTTTATTTCTTTTAATATTAGACGTTTGACATAATTTAATGCAGCCGCAATTATTATTATTCATTCAATTCAAGTAATCTTAAACTATAAAAGGTTAGTAAAAAGACTATAGTGTTAGTAACAATATACTTACAAACTATCTAAGTAAAACTTTAACACAGAAACCAATTTGTGATATTAATACTGCAAGGTGACAGGCCCAGCTGATACCTCGCAGCAGTGGTTTACAAACGCACAATTTAGCCTGCTTGCTACCATACACCAAATCAAGCCACCATTCCACCACCACCACCACCACGCCAAACCAACCAAACTGCTCAAATCTATGGCTTCAGTGCTCTCAAAGACCATGATTGCTTGCACCAACCGACAAAAAAATGCGCGCTCTATCCACCCGAGATCCGACCACTTCACCGAAGGTTATCCAGAGACCGGGATGGGAACGTTACGTTAGTGTGAAATTTTCTATTTTGGGTGATACTGCTTTGAGTATGTTTTCTATGTTGTAAGGAGATTCTGAAAACAGGAAAATAAACATAATATAATATAATTATGACATACTCGCTTAAAAGATCACGAGATTGTTTTTTTATTTGTTATATTTTTTTTTTTGTTAAAACTAAAACCATTGACATAGACTGAGCTGAGAGCGCGTTTTTCTGGATCCAAAAGTTGATGCATTTGTTCCTAATCTTCGGGAGCGGTCGGTTATCTTCAGGAGGAGTCGTGTACTTTTTCAAAGACACGGTACCGGTAGCCCGGAGTCTGGATTTATGTCTGATTGATGGCATAAGACTCGTCTTATATTACGTGAGACTATAACTGGACAAAGGTGGGTATAGGTACTATGCTATATAGGTCTAGGCACCGCTGCGACTCACCTACGCAAACCCAATCCTTGTCTGTGTATCCGAACTCAGTGCGGGCGTCCAAGATGGCGTCGTGTAGCGCATGTGTCACTACCACCGCTAGCGCCAGGGCTGGCTCACCGGTCGCTGAAATAATTAAATTATTGATTTATTTATTTAAACTTCATGTACAATCGCGGTACATAGGCGGACTTAATGCAACAGCAGGTGTATTCGCTAACTCAGTTGACATCAATTTGATAGGCACTATTCAGTACATAGCAATGTACTGCAAAGTGCCTATTAAATTGATATCAACTGAGTTAGCGAATTCACCTGCAGGGCGTTCTGGTACCTGTCAACCTTTGAGTTAAAGAGATTACTAACTTTTTCGCGCAATTTCCCTTTTCCTCAAGAAACAAACATTTTTCAGGATAAAACTAGTAGGTACCACTACTTTCTAGAGATTAGTTTGGGGGTTGGCGACCTATTGACTTTTTGTAAAAGAATTCTCTATAAAGACAGAAACAAGCTAGCTTGCTGCGTGAAAGGAAAAAGATTTTTTTTTTTTACATTTTGCTTTAAGAAAGCTGTAATTTTTATTAACAAAGGTTTGTTCATAAAAAAAGGAAAAAAATCCGTGAACTTTTTCTAGCAAAGGCTTCCCCTAGCTAGATGATATCCACCCGGACCTGCGAACGGCGAGTAATGGGTAGCTCGCCGTCCGATCAACACCAGGCCTGTGAGTCGACGGCGCGTAGTGTTCCACGCGCGCCTCAAAAAATTGTCAGTGATAATGACAGGGCCCGTCATGGGCGATGCCTGCCCAGGGGTTGTGGATAAATTCGAAACAGAGTAACCGCGCCCCTGGGCATTCAGGGCAGGGTAGTAACAGGGGTGGGTTTTAGTCAGTAAGAGTCTGACACGCCCTCCCGCTCCACCGTAGAGCGGGAGATGTCATTGGATGATTTCCAACCCCACAAAAAAAAAAACCTAGATGATATCCGCAAAACAGCTCTCTACTAACATTATCACCTTTAGACATGAGCACTCCAGCGGGGTTGAAAGCCTTCCTCTTGAACATGACTCAGAAGTCAACAGAGGTATATCCTTGGTGGCTTGTAGGTCCAGCATATGTTTACTTCTTTCATATTTCTACGAATATAATCTAGATCCTTTCTAGATTATCATCTTTCACACAGTGCATCCATCGTTTGGACTAAGCCAGTTTATTATGGATAATCTTCTAATACCTCATCTGCCTTACCTTTAGACCTGAGCACTCCAGCAGAGTTGGTGGAATTTCTCTTGAACATGATCCTGAAGTCCACAGGTATGTCCTTGGCGCCGGGGGGCTTGTAGGTCCAGGTGCGGTCTGTCAGCAGCCGGCCGGTGGATGCTTCGTAGACGATTCGCTCCGAGGTCCAGAGACCAAGGCCCATGATGAAGGCGCCTTCGATCTGTGGGTATTTGCATATTATAAGTTTTTCAAGCATTAAAATTGCAAATAAATCGGCTGCCCCTACATTTATTTTTACACTAGCTGTGCCCGCGGTTTCACCCGCGTTTATGGTTACTGTGTCGTAGCGTGATGTTATAAAGACCTTCCTCGATATAAGCTACTCGTATACAGTGCAATATGGTACCACGCCTCGCTACTGGCGGCGGCCGGCCGGCGCAAGCGCACCCTCACATCCCTCATGATCGCCCGCCTTGCACATCTTGAATGAGCGTGATAGATTATCCTAATTATAGTTACTTATTGTTATTATCATAAGTATTATTTTTATTGTTAAAAGTTGCTAAAATGGTAATTTTGGCATAATCTAAAACTCGTAACAAGTATGTAATACCTAATTTACAATAATTCTTACATTATTTCAGTTTGTCTGAAAAATTAACTAGTTAAAATATTGAGGAATAATGTAGCAAAACATAGAAAATATTTCAAACGGATATCCACCTTTTATGACGGTAGATAGAAGTGTCAAAGTTGTTTGTTCACGACTATAAAGGGGGAGTTCCGAGTGGCAGAGACCGTTCTTGTTCGAGACGACGCCTAGAACGGAGCTCCGGCCTACAAGTAAAAGTTAAGTAATTTTATTGCTGTTGTTATTATATTTTTGGTTATTATTTCGAAATATTTGTTGTTTGGCTGTGTTTAATTGCTATTGTTATTATGTTGAACAGAATAATGGTCATGGACCATTATTTACACCAATAGTTCGGTATTTTGGCTAGTTGTTGCTATAAATATATAATATGAAAGCTCGACTACCAAGGCTTACCAAGGCTCGCTAAAAGTTATTTGATGTTATATCATTGTTTCTACTTAGGTTAAATGGTATTGAGAAATTAAAGCTCTTTGCCTGACAAGATATTTATCGTGTAATATAGCACAATTAATAAATCATAGGTTTAGATTTATTGTGATAAACGATTATTTATGATGTGTCGATATATTAATAAAAGAGAGCTACCGTGGAGTTTCTTGCCGTTCTTCTCCACGAAGACCTAGTTTTGCGAACAGGCAATTAGATTTCAATTGATGACAAGCCTATTGGAAATAAATATATAGTCTTGTCTTTGTGTTGTTTTTCTGACCGACGCCGAATCGTCAGCCACCTCAATTTGGTCCGAATCTCCGACACATG
The DNA here is from genome assembly GCA_951329385.1 of Polia nebulosa. Classification (NCBI taxonomy): domain Eukaryota; kingdom Metazoa; phylum Arthropoda; class Insecta; order Lepidoptera; family Noctuidae; genus Polia; species Polia nebulosa. Next base: position 6,413,607 of record OX589598.1, read on the forward strand.
GTCGTATTTGCGGAGGGCAAAAATGAAGCGGATGCACAAGTTCTGCAGTCGCTCGAGTTTATTTAGGAGTACCTCTGTAGCATCTAGAAAACAGACATCCGCATAGTCTATTAGCGGTAGGAGAAGAGATTGAGCAAGAGTGACCTTAGTGTGAAATGGTAAGAATTTTTGGAGACGTTTAAGAGACCGAAAAGTAGTTCCTGAGATTAGCGCGTTCAACCAAACAATCTGCTTTATAATAATAATATGTATATTATAGTATCTTTAGATAACTCTAAAAAATTTACTGAACAGCTTTTTTTCGCGTTTTTAGGGTTAGTCCGATAGAAAAAGTTGTTCATAATGATGAGTATTACCAATAGTTTTATTTATTGTTGTATTGTTGTCTCCGTCATGTATAGGTTTCTCTACAACGGTTTTTACGTGATTTAGTACCATTATCGAGACGATTAGAATTCTTCTGTAGGTGGTAACAGCCCCGACTCACGAGTTGTTGATCATGGGATGAAACCCAGGCGGGCGATTTAATTTTGGTAATTTATTTCATCACCACTGCTCTCAAAACGGTGAAGGAAACCTTGGTAAAGAAACAGGCATGTCCTAGAACCAAATATTTTGTGTCATCCACCAACCCGCACTGGGCCCCAAAATATAATTTAATAGTTTCTTATTAGTCCGTTTCTCCGTGCCTCGGAAAGCACGTTAAGCCGTTGGTCCCGGCTGTCAATTGTGGATCTTTGACAGTCGTTACGGGTCGTCAGAAGCCCGAAAGTCTGACATCTAGTCTTACCAAAGGGTATCGTATTACCCAGTAACTGGGTTGTGGAGGTCAGATAGGCAGTCGCTCCATGAAAAGTACTGGTATTCAGCTGCATCCGGTTAGACTGGAAGCCGACCCCAAGATAGCTGGGAAAAGGCTAGGCAGATGATGATGAGTTTCTTATTAGTCTATCTAAAAGGCTAGATTGTAATAAGATTAAGAGTCCATCCTGACGGGGCCCATCGTGGCCGGTGCCTGCATGCCTAGGGGATAAATTCTGAAAATGAGTTACCGCACCCCTGGGCACTCAGGCAGGGAAGGAACAGGGGTGGGTTTTAGTCAGTAAGAGTCTGACACGCCCTCCCGCGCCACCCAGAGCGGGAGAAGTCAAGAAAAAAAAAACAAGACAAGAAAAAAAATGCATCTACCTGTCCCACATCGATCTCGGGGCTCATGCTGACGCCGGTGTCCTCCAGCAGGTCCAGCCTGCGCACCGTGTGGCAGCCGCTCAGCACGTCCAGCTCCACCTCCGCCGCGCACACGCCGTACACGTTGTAGCCCACCAGGCCGTCGTTTGGAGAGGTCATGTAGGTCGTCTGTAGGTTAATACCTTACAGAAAGAAAATTATAATTCTAGTATTATATCCAGGAATGCAGGCATCCACATACATCGGCACCTATGTGAGTAGACCCACGTGGATTTCCATATCTGTGGACTACGCCCACGTGCGGGTTGGTGGGTGTCTTCGATTTTTTGGGTCTAGAACATTTTTCCTCAGGATGTTTTCATTCACCGAGTTGTGATGAAAGAAATTACGAATGAAAATACGATGAAATAATTTTTTGTGCTTGAGGTCAAACCTACCTACGACGTACGTACGTATGTAAGTAGCACCACTGTTCCAAAAAATAAAGTTAGACTTTCAAAATCACGGTTTTTTTATTTTCTATATGAGTCGAATCAATCAATCTGCCCGCGCCTTTTCCCAACTATGTTGGGGTCGGCTTTCAGTCTAACCGGATGCAGTTGAATACCAGTATTTTACATAGAGCGACTGCCTATCTGACCTCCACAACCCAGTTACTGGATAATGTATCGTATTACGCAGTAACCCTTGGTAAGACTGGTTGTCAGACTTTCGGGCTTCTGACGACCAGTAACAACTGTCAAAGATCCACGATTGATAGCCTGTACCAACGGATTAACGTGCTTTCCGAGACACGGAGGAGTCTCGGTATGTAAAGATGGTCACCCATCCATGGACCAACCCCGGCAAGCGTAGCTTAACCTGATGGATCGACCCGTGCGGCTGTTATTACTTTAGCCACGAGCCATACAAGACTTATACGTACATACTTAAAAAAATCCTGCCCAGGGGTTGAGGATAAATTCGAAACAGAGTTACCTCGCCCCTGGGCACTAAGGGCAGGAAGGAACAGGGCTGGGTTTTAGTCAGTAAGAGTCTGACACGCCCTCCCGCTCCACCCAGAGCGGGAGAAGTCGTTGGATGATTTCCCATCACACAAAAAAAAACCACAGAAAATTTATTGCGCAGGAGATCTAATCATCCGTAGCTGCTTAGACTATCTTCATAACTTAGGTGATAATGAAAATGGAAATAGAAGATCTTATAAATATGTAAACAACCAACCTAAATCATACGCCTTTTTCACGACCTCGTCCCACGTGGGTTCATTTAGTTCCTTCCTCGCTCTCTCCAATCTCTTCATCAGATCCTCACAGGCTCTTACAGTGGCGTAAGCAACCGACTCACTGGTGATACTTCCAGCACATACTGTAGAATTTGGTGACACGAAACTATCACTCCCCCGAATTATAATCTTCTCTAGCGGCACTTTCAAGGCATAAGCACAAACTTGCGCTACTTTGGTGTTAATTCCCTGACCCATTTCAATCCCTCCATGAGATATGGCGATGGTACCATCAGCATGGTACACGGATATCGTGACAGGGAATATTCCAAAATATTTTATAGGATAGGACATTATAGAGAGCCTTAGACCACGTTTCCTCCACGCGTTTTCTTGGTTAAATTTGACGATGTCGGCTTTTCTGTCGTCGAAGGTGGCGTCCATTTTGAATGAGGAGATCATTTCTCTGAGGGCGTCGTGTTGTGGTGACAAGTTCGCGAGTCGGACCTCGATGTCGTCCTTGTTCGTGGCGTGCGAGATGCGCTCCATTATATGTTCGGAGAATGCTATGCCTTCTGTTGTACCTGGACATGGACAAATTGCTAAATTTTATTTTAATGAACGGCAGGCTCTGTTTTAGATAGAGATTTAAAAAAAAACCTGGCAAGTGCGTGTCGGACGTTGCACATTAAGAAAGAATCTGATGTATCAATATATTGGTATTTGTTAGTAAAATGTACGTAATAATAAACATTGTTAACAAATTTCAAGTTCATAGGTCAATCGCAAGTTAAAAAATTCTTCGGAACTGTGACAGACGACGGACGAATGGAAAAAGGGTAGATGTGGGTGGTAAAGTGCTGACTAATCATTTAAAGGAGGTTTGTTCTATGTACAGTTGAATTTGATGGATGTGACGTATTTTTCTTGAGTTTAGAATCCCGTGTTTAAACTAAGCATATTAATAATAATATGGTGAGTTTACTATATAGGGCTGTTTATGTTTGCGAAAAAACGTCCCACACGTAAAATGGGGATTATCTAGGTTTATACAGAGAATATCACTTTGGTCTATAGTTCACAATCGTTTATGCTGAACACGAAGTCCTGGATTCAAATACCAGGTCGTGCAAGATTTTTTTGCGTTTTTCCATATCCAATGGCGGTATCCATCCGTTTCGAGAGCAGTGGTGATGAAATAATTTACACAAAGTAAAGCTCCTGCCGGGGTTTGAACTCACGACCAGCTCACGCAACTTGTAAGTTGCGGCCAATACCACTCTATCACTTGTTTTGACTAACAATTCGCCGCGACATCGTCCGCGTGAATTTCATAAATGTATAGCCTATGACACTCACAAATAACATAGCTTTCTATTGGTAAAAAAAAATAAAAATCAGTTCAGTAGATCCAGCGATTACCCCCTACAAACTCACAAACTTTACCTCTTTATAATGATAGTATAGATACCTTAATAAATTATTTATTGTCAGCGACGTTGTTTAATACTATTTAGAAGACTGACCAGGCGCTCTACACGTGGTCTCACTCGGCTTATCGGTGAGCACGCTGTAGCCGGTGATCTTCCACCGCTCGCTCGAGTACAGGTTGGTGATGATCTTCGCTATCTTGCTGGCCTGGCTGTCGTTGAACGAGCAGCCGCAGTCAGAGTAGTAGGTTACGTTGAGATACTGGATTATACCCTCGTTGTTTACACCTACCTGCGAAACAAACAACTGTAGTATTTAGCAGCCTATCTATGTATATATGTATGTATGTATGTTTGTTCCTTTGTGGCACTATAGAGACCAAACGCGTGGGCCGATTTTGATAATTCTTACGTCTTAACCTTGCGAGTGCTACCAAAGACATGACAGTAATCAAATACAATATGGCGACGACTAGACGCCATATTGTGAAAAATAATAAAAAATAAAAATCGACGAACTATACCCTTCAGCCCCAGCGGACAAACCCCGGTTATCAAATTGAACCCCGACGACAACCCGGGTTGACAGCCGATTTTTTTTTTTCATTATTTTTTTTTTTTTTGTCAAACTCACCGGTGAGTTTCAGGGCTTAAGTGGGTATCAAAATAAAGGGTTCGAGGAGGCGATTCCAAAAATACTCACTAAAATGTAGAAAAATAAAAATTGAATATTTTCAAAAAACCCGACTGTAAAAAATAACTAAAAAGTGACTTGTTGGGAACTTTTTAGTTATTTTTTACAGTCGAGTTTTTTTATATCTTTGATAGGTTCACGCTTGACCACTATCTCACCTAATGGTACGCGATGATGTGGTCGAAGATGGAGCCCGCTTGCCTAGAAGTAACCTATTCACTCTTGACTTAAAGATCCCCATGCTGTAGCTATCAGGAAACACAGGCTCTAGCAAGAAATTCCACTCCTTAGCTGTACACACAATGAATGTGTTCCCAAAACGTTTTATGCGTATGGGTGGGATGTCCACCGTGTACCTGTGGTGCATTGCCGTACGTCTAGTGGTCCGATGATGGAACGGGCTTGGCGAAATTAAACTATGCAATTCCGACGCACACTCCCCGAAATGTAACCGATAGAAAACCGACCGGCTAGCAACTTGGCTTCGATGCTCCAGGCTTTTCAGCTTTGACTCGACGAGTTCATCATTGCCGATGATCCTCTTGGCTCGTTTCTAAAGTAGTTCACAGTACAGGTTGAACTTCTATCATCATATTTTTAAAGATTTATGAGGCATGGTCTCGATATAAATTGACAGTGAATCGTCATTAGAATGATATCGATACCATCACATCTGCGGAGTTTTTCTACCAAATTTTCGACCCTGTATACCTATATACCTATTACAAAAAGAGAAGATGCTTATCCCTTACCCCATAGTGAAACTCGCAGGCAGATCGCTTGCCTACAGCGTGCATGTTGTGTGTTGTGGGTAACACGAGCGTCGCGCTCCTGTTGAGCTTGTGTGCGACGAGAGCGCTGGCGCAAGCCACGAGCGACGAGCGAGACGCCTTGCCGCCGTACGCGCCGCCCACTCGTGGGATTTCTATGACAATCCTGTGTAAAATAATGGTAATAATGAAGAAATCGGTTTTGAACAGTTTAAGGTATATACCTCTCTCTCTGCCTAGCCTTATCCCATTATTTGGGGTCGGCTCTCCTCGTTATTCTTCGCCAGACTGTCTGTCCTGGGTCGTCAAAACGTCCAAATTCCCTGCCTTCAGGTCGTTGTTTACGAGGGACATCCAGGTTAAGTAAAGTTTCGGTCCGAAAAGTTTTCGGACCGGTGTCGAAGCTCAGGACTTGTCTGGTCATGTGTTCTTCGGGTCTTCTCATCACATGCCCGTACCATCTCAGCCGTGTTTCGGAAAGCTTTAGTTGGATTGGGCGGATCTTAAAACTGCCAGGGACATGTTCGTTTCTTACCCTGTCAAGTAGAGTGACACCTCCTGCCCACCTCAACATTTTCATCTACGTCGAGTGCAGTTTCAAGGTGTGGACCTTTTTATTCGTACCGGCATTCTGCTGTCACATAACACGCCCGATAGTTCTCGCCACTGCATCCACCCAATGTTGACGCGGTGGGTTATTTCGGCGTCAATCGTACCATCGTTTGCAACAACAGAGCCTAGGTACTTGAAATGGTCGACTTCCTTCAGCTGGTGGCTCTATAGTTTAACCGAGTGGTGTTAGTTGGATGCTGAGTAGCAACACCGCATGTATTCCGTTTTTTGACGGCTGATTTTTAATCCAGCAGTTTCCAGGGCAGATCTCCAGACTTCAAGAGATGCTTCTGGTTCTTCCGGGCTATCTCTGACAAGGACGATATCGTCTGCGTAGAGTAGGTCCCAAAGTGGCATTTTCTGGAGGTGTGCTGTAAGATATTCCATCACAAGGTTGAAGAGTAATAGGGTCAAAGCCCTTCGTGTACACCTACTCCTACCTGAAACTCGTCACCTATTCCAGCTGAGCTCCTTATTTTTGTAGAGACGTCGGAGTACATGTCGATGATAACCCTAACATAGTGTTCTGGAACCCTTTGAGCACGAAGAGATTGCCATATCAACTGTCGCGGTACTCGGTCGAACGCTTTTTCTAAATCTATGAATGCGAGATGTAGGTCCTTCTGGCGTAGCTTGTGGTTTTCAAATAAGATTTTGAGGCTGTGGAGCGCGTCAGTTTGTGATTTCCATGCTACAAAACCGCACTTGTTTTCGGTTACAGCTGTTATTAGTAGCGGACGTTTGTTAACAACGCTTTCCCATATTTTAAACACACCACCACACCTTTATTTATAAGTTTTATGGCGCGATAATTTTCACAGAGTGTGATGTCACCCTTGTTTTTGTAGAATGGGACTAGATAGCTCTGCCTCCATTCGTTGGGTATTCCATCACTCAGAATCTTATTGAAGAGATTTGTAAGGAATCAGACGCGACATTTGCCCAACCGTTTCCATAGTTCTGCGGGGATCTCATCTGGCCCATTCGCTTTGTTATTAGCCATTTTCCTTACTGCTGTTTCCACTTCTTGAGGCGTTATCTCTTGAACTGGTCCCTCGGCAGCGTCCACTGGGGCCGGCCTCTCAAATGGGTAGGTCTCATTAAGAAGTTCAGAGTAGTATTCCCACCATCTTGCATTTATCTCGGCGTTCGACGTGAGCATTTGGCCATCCTTGTTTTTGACGTATTTGGTGTTCCGTGCATCCATGTCTTTGCCTTGCGACTTTAAACAGCTCTCTGTCGTCCTTGGCATTTTCAAGCCGGCCATAGTAGTCGCATTCACAGCTTGCCCTTGCACACGCCACTTGCCGTTTGGCCTCTTTCTTGGCAGTGCGGTAACTTTCACGATCTTCACTACTCCCACTTAGCTGCCAGGTCTTAAAGAGGCTCTTTTTGGTCTTGACTTTTTTTTGACCTCTGGTTGCCACCACCTCGACTTTTTGGTGTTCGTAAGCGGTCCTTTCGAGATTCCGAGGAATTCGGAGGCCTTTTTGTCTACAATGGTCTTGGAATCTGTTCCACATTGTGTCAGCAGTCTGTTTGTGTCTCGTTTTCTATGTATTGTTTGTTGTTGTCAACTAAACGGTCTCCTTCCGCGAGGGGTAGCTTGTGTCAACGAATTTTAGGCCTCTCTTTAAGGTATACACTAATCTAATATATAAAAATCTCGTGTCACGGTGTTTATGGTTGCACTCCTCCGCCACGGCTCGACCGATTTTAATGATTTTTTTTTTATTTGGTATGAGAATAGGTCGCAAAGTATTATTCACCCTCCTACCCCCACCCCCATTTTTCAATCGCAGAACGTTTGCCGGGTCAGCTAATTAGGTATACCTGCCCAAGGGTCGTGGATAAATTCGAAACAGAGTTACCGCACCCCTGGGTACTCAGGCAGGGAAGGAACAGGGATGGGTTTTGGTCAGTAAAAGTCTGACACGCCCTCCCGCTCCACCCAGAGCGGGAGAGGTCATGGGTGATTTCGAACCACCACAAAAAAAAAAGCTAGTAAGGTATAAGAATCGATGTCATTTGAAATTCATAAAACGTTGTCTAGGAATTGTTGCCAAAAGCTCTTGATCTTTTAGGTTAAGAAATGATCAAATAATTTCTCCCGCTCTGGGTGGAGCGAGAGAAATTATTTGATAGAGGACGTGTCAGACTCTTACCAAATAAAATTCAACCTTGTTTCTTTACATGCCTGTGCCAGGTCTGTGGTGACTCTTTGAATTAAACTCTGTGATACTCCCGCAACCGGGCTTTTGATCAACAAAGACAATCACTTTCCTCTCACAGAATATCTTGCAGCATTACATACCTATTCTCATCAATATTGAGCGCCTTAGCCACCGCGACGTGGACCAGGTTCATCCACTGTGTGGACGAGCGCACCACCAGCCCGTGCTCGGTGACGCGCGTGGAGCAGCTCTGCGTCTCCATAGTGTAGTGGTACTGCGAGGGCACTGTGAAGCTGCCGGTGATCGTGTGATGGATTTCGGTGCCTCTGGAGGTTGGCTCTACTGTCACGTCCTTGCGGAGCTGTGGAAGTAAGTTTGTCCATTCTTTTTCTTTTTTCGTGTCGATTTTGACTCAAATTTTGGGGTATCTTTGACTCATCCAAAACTCAGTGTCAGTGTGGAGTACCTTCACAGGACATGCGCCACCCCCTTGACTACCCAACATGCACAACCACCACCACCACCCGCTTGGATGAATTAAGGCGCAGTTATACGACTTCTAATGATTTTTAATTGAACATCACGTCTAAACGACTAATCTTATTTCTTTGAAAAAAATATATGTTACTCTATACAATTTCTTTCGTAATTTGATAAGTGAATATTTGAAATTATATTTTTATAACATAGTGTAATTAATTTATAAAGTTATATCTAACGCGGATAAAAAATTCAGAATCACGCAAAAACAATAAAGTGTATTTTTATGGAACCTTAATCATTTTAAAGACCATTTAATTATTAATATATTAATATTTATTATATTAATATTTTTTAGTATACGTGTTTTAGTATAATAATAATAATATAATAATATTCCACAACTATCACACAACGCCATCTAGTCCCATGCTAAGCAGAGCTTGTGTTATGGGTACTAGACAACTGATAAACATACTTATATATTTCTAAATACATAAATATTATAGATAAATTACACCCAGACACAGAACAAATGATCGTGCTCTAATACACAAACATTTGTCCTGGGTGGGAATCGAACCCACGACCTCCGGCATAGCAGTCAGGATCACTAACCACTAGACCAACAGGCCAGTCAATATGGCGGTAACTGGACAGTTTCGATGCTAGGATATACTTAATGCGAGGACGGCATACTTCATTAATTTTTATGTACCCACATATTAAATTTCAGGCCTGCATGGCGATAGGTGATTGCAGTAAGCTGGATGAGTTTTTAAATTCATTACCTATCTGGACAAATAAATATCACAGCCGAAAGACGTTCACTGCTGGAAAAAGCGCCTGCTTGCTTGCCAAACCATGCCTTCAAAGATCAAGAACCATCTCAAAAAATCACCAAGAAAACTTACTCGTCTATCCTTATCAGGAGCCACTAGCGCATCTTTAACACTCAGCACCGGCTTGTCCTCCAGCTTCTTATACTTCACCCTGACGAGTTCGGCCGCAGCCTCCGCCGCTCTCCTGGTGACGGCCGCCAGCACCCCCATAGGCTGGCCATAGTACAAGATCTTCTTAGACGCGAAGATCTCCTCGTCATCCCTAATCCAGGACACCTCTGAGGGAGTGAAGGTGTTCCTACCTGGTATGTCTTTGGAGGAAAAGAAGGCGATGACTCCTGGATATTTCTGAAAGTCCAAGACAAGGTTTCATTCGAATAAGAATTGGTAGGATAAAAAAATCATGTCTCACACACACGCACTCTCATACGTACACCCCACACACTGAGGGCTACATTAGTAAATTATTTTAATGTTTAATTTATTTATTTAAACTTCATGTATAAATAGTGGTACAATAGGTGAACTTAATACAACAAGGCATTTTCTACCAGTCTAACTTTGGGTTAAAGAATTCGCTGTGTTAGGTGTAACTACAACAACAAATAAAAAAAATCGAATTTACTATAGATAACTAACAAAGTACTCATACATCCTACTAATACTATAAATGTGAAAGTTTGTGAGGATGTACGTTTGTTACTCGTTCACGCAAAAACTAGTGAACGGATTGTGATGAAACTTTACAGCAATATTACATACACTGATATCAGGCTATCACATCTATGCTAATATTATAAACTTGACAAAATTCCTCAGCTTTCAGCTACCTGTTATGGGAAGAGCGAGACAGCTGCAACATCAGTACGTAGTAACTTCCTTTGAGCTGGATCGGTTCGCGGATCAGTAATGCGACTTTGAAAAAGTTTTGTACAGTATTATTTACTTTTGTAACAAAGAAGTGAAAATTGATGGCATGGAGGTGAAAGCTCCAGGGTAGCCCGCGAAATTCAAATTTTCTTACGTTTTTTGCAATTTTCAGGTCAGTATCAGGTTGTATGTTGGTCAAAATACGATTCGCGGCCGTAGCAAGTACGTATTTACAGAACTGTAATCATCAATACAACTGTCTCCCTTAAAATTGATGAAGAAAATTTGAATTTCGCGGGCTACCCTGGCGCATCCACCTTAATATCAATTTTCCAGCCTGTACACTAAACGTTAGTTATGGACAACCATATAAAGATCTCGTAAAGAGCTTCAAATACATACCAGTGCCTCAGTAGCATCGATCTCCTGTATCTCAGCGCGACACACGTCAGACAGCACGAGCGAGACGTGCACTGCGCGCGGACCGTTGAACACGTCACATGAGTATTTCACTTCTCCTGAACACTGCAAGAAAATTATGGTAAGTAAAGTTGATCCATATTGGTCTTTTTTTGGGTTCCGTACCGAAGGGTTCAAAAGGAGCCCTATTGCTGTCACTCATGTGTCCGTCTGTCTGTCTATCCGTCATCTGTCACATAGGTTTTACAGCCTAACGGTTGGAGCTGCAGTCTCCAAATTTTCACAGTATAAGCTTCTTGTTGACCCAAAGCCATACAAATAGTCAAAAATACATTTGGTATGGAAATACATTTGCTCTCAAAACGGTGAAGAAAAACATCGTGAGGAAACCGGCATGTTCTTGAACCAAAAAATCGAAGATATGTGACATCCACCAATCCGCATCGGGCCCGCATGGGGGATTACGGCCCACACCCTCTCATCTCACAGAGAGGGGACCTGTACCCCAGGAGTGGGGACATTGAAAGGCTGATGATGATGACGTGTCCGTCTGTCTGTCTGTTCGTCCGTCGTCTGTCACAAAATTTTGTTACGAAGAATTTTTTAACTTCCCATTGACCTATGAACTTGGGTGACAATGTTTATTATTACGTATGCTTTACTACCAATATTTGGTACGGAACCCTTAATGTGCGAAATACGATATGCACTTGACCAGTTTTTTTTATATAAATAACGACAGTAGGTTACAGGCCAGCCAATAGGGGCGAGACTTTTTTGGTAACCAGTAGTTATTACAAAGTGCGATAATTTGTTTGATTAGTTATTTCAATAGGTAGTCATATAGAAAAATGTGAATGCGAGAACTATGTATGTCGTTATATTCATGTAGATTTTATTATTGTCTGGCAGTTTGAGTATTTTTGCGGCCTACTCAAATGTCCTTACTTTGGTATTGTTCGTCGGTTCGTTGAGCTCCTCAAAGTTCTGAGTTGAGCTTCGCGATGACTGACAAATGCTTGCACTGTCTGGACAGGTCCACTCGAATTCGTGTGTTGCTTTCTTCAAAAAGCTCATCCCAGACATAAACGTACATGGTTCCCAGTACACACTTTAAAAGAGACTTTGACCTCTGAGTTTGTTTCGGTGTTTCTTCTCAGGGTAGTCAGCTAGGAAACACCGGCCTCATCTAGCTTAAACTGACAAAAACCATTGACGTGTAAAAGTGTTCCTTGTAACCTATTTACTGAATAAACATCATTTATCATTTATCATTTCATTTATCATTTATCATTAGGTGTTCAATGTTGTGGTTGACTTCCTGGAAGGTTACGTGTAGAACCCCTAATAGGAGACGCATCCTCCTCTTCACTCATCGGTGATTACAAAATTAAGTCCTTAGAGCCTTCTGAATGCTAATAGGGACAGCGATAAAGAGCCACCAAGCGATAGTGATTTCAGTTTTATTATTCCTAGGTACCTTTAACGAGAGTGGTATAATTTTAAAAAAAAAGCAAAATAACTTTAATTTCGGAAGTCGGTGGTCGGTGGCTGGCTTTGTTTCTTCGTTTTTGAAACCGACTTCCGAAATTAAAGTTATTTTGCATATTTTTTGTTTTTTTTTTTGGAAGTCTTTTCACACTTTTTAGTTGTGGTTTCCTATTGAATTGTGTTAACAATACATAGATAAACGATCGCAGTAATCACAAGTCATTTACTGTTAGTTATTGAAGAGCTCCACAGTCTATCTCCGAAGATCTTCATCAGATCCTAATGTATACTACTAGAGCCTTCCTTGAAAAATATGCATTGGAATAACGAAAACCACATTCAAATCGTATCAGTAGTTTTCGAGAAAATCGCGGATAAACAAACATACATACATACGGGTCAAATACAGAACCCTCCTTTTTTGAAGTAGGTTAAAAATCAAGCAGAAAGCGGTGGCCCTAACTTGTTCTCCTTCTCATGGTTTTTTTTATGGTATAAGCCCGCCACACTATTCCCAACCACTGTAACTCCTGTAAGCCAGAATCAACAGTGGCGACCACGGAATAGAAAAAAACAGAGAAGAAACGCCGCGCCGAGTCAATGAAGCTTGACGAGTTTGGAGAAACGATTCAACCGTATTGGGTCCCGCAACGAAATTAACGCGTCAAGTCCATCATTAGCAGACACAATTAAAAACCTATTGTTATGTCGACGCGCGGGGCCTGACGCGTTAATCAGGAAAGGACAGCGGAGGAGTAAGAAACATTTTGTGGAAATTATGTTTTTCTTCTCACGGATACCCCTCAAGTTAAAGGGGAAAATCTATAAGTCCGTGATTACACCTGTCGTACTGTATGGATCAGAATGTTGGGCTGTGAAAAAGACGAAAGAAAAAAGATTGCATGTGGCGGAGATTAGAATGTTGAGATGGATGTGTGAAGTACTCGTAACGAGAATGGATAAAGTGTGAAATGAGTAGATTAGAGTTAGTTTAAAAGTGGCGCCAATAACAGAAAAGTTGAAAGGGAGCCGCTTATCTTGGTATGATCATGTGATGAGGAGGGATGAAACACATGTAACTAAAAGAGTAATTAATATAAATGTGGATGGATGTAGTGGGAGCGGGAGGCCAGAGAAAAGATGGATGGATTGTGTGAGAAGCGATATGAAAGAAAAGGGAGTTAGTGATAGCGTGACGGCTGACAGGACTGAATGGAAGAAAAAAACGTGTTGCGCCGACCCCAAGTAACATGGGATAAGGGCAGGTAGATGATGATGATGTTTTTCTTCTCACGGTTTATCATTTTCCCAGGAAATAGGATATCGAAGGTTCAATGATGCAACGAGCCGTTTGTTTGTTCGAATGTTGACAGTTACCTGAGAAAGTGCCTCCAGCTTAGGAATAGGTTTGTTCAACGGCCACAGAGTTTTATCCGAATCATAGACCTGCGTCCCTCGGGAGACCGGTCGCTCTAGTACACTGCCGCCAGATTTGTAGCGGGGGTTCGCGTCCGGGTGTAGTGACAATACTGCCTGGAAATATTAAAATCAAAGTATTTAGTTGGACACAATCGATAATCGCCTTTGGGTATGAGTCGGTGTTTCTGGTTTTGTTTCTTCGTTTTTTGACACCGACTTCCAAAATTAGTTACGCACTTTTTTAGTTTTTTTTTGGAAGTCGGTTCTAATTTTTTCGATAAAAGTTTTTTATTTTTCACTTTTTAGTTGTGATTCCCCATTAAATTGTGTTAACAATGCATATTTATGCGCATATTTGCGATAGCAGCAATCGCGGTTGATTTGCTGTCATTTTTTGAAGAGGTAGGTAGGTACGTTGTCTGTCTCCGAAACTCATCATCAGATTTTTATGAAAATTCGGAATAAACACCTTTCGAACAAAAAAATATTTTTGCAAATCTGTCTATACAGCATGTAACAAAAACCCTGTCCGATCCTGAAGGGTATTACTTGGTATCGTACTGCGTTCACTTACTCGTAATCATTTAATGGCGACGAGATAATTTTTTTCCCCAATGAAAATAATAAATTTAAAAAAAAATTAAAAACTTATCAAAGGGTACACATATACGTAATCATTTAATGGAGACGAGATAATTATTTTTCCCCAATGAAAATAATTAATTTAAAAAAAAATTAAAAACCTATCAAAGGCAACACTGAGCGCTCGACAAAGTTCACCTACTATTTCGTTTCAAAGATGCGCCTGAGCGAGACAGAGTGCCTACAGCGCGGCTAGTGCAGGGCGGTATCGTTTGAAATAAAAATAGGTAAAATAAAAAGATTTTGCCGGCCGGTGAAGTGTTGTCAAATTATGAAAATTTGCCATATTTAGTGTGAAATTTCGCATATTTAATAAAAATTAAAAATCCAAAAGTTTTGGTTTATAAGAGACACACGTTTACATTTTTTCTACAACTTTTTCTAGTACGTGTGTTTGTTACATGCAGTATATGACGAAGTGATGCCCGAACATACACAAAATATATATATATGTATACATCCGAATTGACAACCTCCTTTTTGAAGTTGGTTAAAAAATACTAAAAGCATTATAACACGAATCTCTTACTTTGTTTGAAAGATTGCTATAAATTATCTCTTAGTAGGTGTGGAAAGTATTCTCCTTGGGGATAAATGTGTTTTTTTAGCTAGCTTAAATACGTAAGTGACATAAGACACTGCTGTATCACCTCGGTGCGTAATCATCTATTTATTTTTGAATATCTCGTCACTATAGCACTTTAGAGTGGGGTAGTTAGGTATCCTTATAATGTTGACAGGCAATATACCAGAGGCTATCAGGGCAGGTGTAATCAGAAACCGATCTACTTACTATCATACATCGTCGAGTAACAAAATGCCTGTATGTTGTTGCCTTTAGTACACACAAACGGCATGCACCCCAATTCACCGTACCTTATAGAACAGCCCCAACGCCAAAGTCTTCCTACAGCTCGCAGACGGTTCCGGTAGAACTTCCACAGGCACCAGCTCCTCTTCCAACTTCTTCAGAGCTTTCAACAAAGTCTCATTGCTGAACAGATTTTGTCCGACGAGCAAGCCCTCTGTCTGTGCCGCTCTCGTGAACGCAAGACTGATGTTACCATAGACAATATTGGCGGATTTGATTGCCTTTGCCGTGTCCAGTTTGAAAAGAAAACCGGCGTTGACTATGGCGTGTGCGTTTTGCGTGCGTGGCATTATCTGGAAAATTGTAAGTGTTATCCTTAAGGTGAATGCTCCAGGATAGCCCGTGAAATTCAATTTTTCTTATGTTTTTTGCAATTTGCAGGTCAGTGTCAGGTTGTATCGTGGTCCAAATTTGATTCGCGGCCGTAGCAAGTATGTATTTATAGAATTATAATCATTAAAATCATCAACACATCTCTCTCAGTTAGAATTGATGCCAAATGTCATGATTTCATGAAATACTTACATTTGGCATCAGTTCTCAATTCAATTCTTAATTCTTTATTGCGTACCATAATGTTTATAGTTGGTAGGGAAATTATTATATTAGTCACAATTATGGACCCTGTCGGGCACAGCATAGATCAAGTAGGAGAGAGGAGGAAGACAACTACTGTTTTATTAATACAGAATTGAATTAAACAATTATATTGTTTTTTTAATCATTTATTTTTTTAATTATGTATTAATAAGTTAGTACCTAACATTGTGAAAAACCATTATTATATTATAGTTTTATTCACTTTGATTATTCGTTCGTATATACATATCAATTAATTATTATTAACTTATTGTTATTTTTATTTATTACTAAATATTTACTATCAATAAGGTGAGTTATTTATTGGACGCTCCATATCTATTAAAATATACTTAAATATATATAAATTTTTCGTATTATGAGTAGGTAGGCGTATCATTTGGTGAGTATTTGTACATAGAAATAGATAGATAAGAAGTTACTTACAATTTATCATTTAAGTATTCGCTTATACTATAGTAGCATTTGCTTACAAGGAAAAGCTTTAATTTATTTATAAAAATGTTGTATTTATTTAAATTCTTTATTATTTCGGGTAACTTATTATAATTTTTTATGGGCATGACAAAGGTACTATTGGAGTGCATTATTAGCCGCGATGTTGGTAGGTTTAGTCTATATTTATGTCTTGTTCGTTTGTATGTCCTCTCTTTTTGTAAAGAATTCATCAAATTTAACTGAAAGAGATGTATTGATGATTTTTATGATTACAGTTCTGTAAATACGTAGTGTAAGTGTAGCCTACCGGCGTTCCTGTCTTCGGTCCACAGCACTCAACAGCTAACCACACGAATTTTAACCCCATCGCTGGTTAACTGTGAGGTGCCGTGCTTGACCGATGCTGTGAACGCCTGGAAAGCGGCTTGCCCGAACACGGCGTTGCCCAAGAACCCATCTTCCCAGAGACAGTGGGATGAGCCGCTCTGCAGGTTGGTACAGAATAATCTCATTAATACGTCCACCAATACTGCTGAGCGTGCCCGCCTACTGGCTGTGGGTGAATGGGAGTCGGGCCTTTGGCTACAGGCACTACCATCACCCAACATTGGTACTATGCTGAGTGACGCTACTTTCCGGATCGCTACATGTTTGCGTCTGGGTGCTCCGAGTGGAGCTCCACATCGTTGTCAATGCGGTGAAACATTCGACCGCCTCGGACACCATGGCCTATCTTGCGGTAGGAGCGCTAGTCGGATAGCACGGCACGCCAGCATTAATGACATCATCTGTCGGGCTCTTGTCACCGCCAGGGTGCCAGCTGTTTTAGAACCCAATGGCTTGGCACGTGACGACGGGAAGAGGCCAGACGGAATGACCATAATGCCTTGGAAGTTGGGTAGGCCTTTGGTGTGGGATGCAACATGTGTCGACAACCTTGCGTCAGATCTTGCAGAAAACCTCAAACGTCGCAAATATAACAACCTTATTGGGAGTTACATGTTTGAGCCGTTTGGGGTTGAAACACTAGGGCCATGGGGTCCGAGTGCTCATCGAGTTTTTCGGCATATCAGCAAGCTGTTAGTCGACTTTTCACGTGACCAGAGGGCTGGGCTTTTCTTTGGCCAACGAATCAGCATTGCTATTCAACGTGGCAATGCTGCTAGCGCTCTGGGCACTTTAGCCATTGACAGCGATGTGGATGAATTTTTTTGATGCCCAGTGAGTTGTTTTCATACGCATTTGTACATGTTAGGTATTATCATTAGTTTGTATATATCTTTTAAGTAATATATCATATCATATCATCATAGTAATATATATCTTTTAAGTAAGTTAGACATCCACATTACTAAAAGAGGTTTCCTTTTCCCATTCCAGTATCTATTTCCAGTCATGCCATCCAGTTCTGAAATCAAACCGGTTGTGATATCACTAAAGTAAGGCCAACTAGCAGCGATACGAAAGCTAAAGAACAACTGTGGCGTTGACAATCTAATATTTATCTCTTTCCATCTTGTGCCTTTGTCGTAATGTCTCGTTCTCCCGGCAAAAACATTACAACGTTAAGACGGGTTCGCCAACATTCGGGCGGCCATTTTATCGCTCATTTTACGGTTCAAATATCATTTATTTCTCAAAGATTTACAATAATCACTTAATGAGAAACAAAGTTTTAAATAATAACATGCAGGTAGTTGTCCAGAGCGCTTGTCATGCAGATATGTAGAAGTAGAAATAAATAGTAGGTGAGGGTACATCGTTCAAATACTCGAAACGCGCGCATCGTTGCAAACATCGAGCGCGCTATTCTTATCAGTAGTGTTATAAAGCGCCGTACACACTATACAACACCAGACAATAATACAGTACTTTATTTATTTATGTGGGAGCTGTCGAAGATGTGTTTCTTTAAAAATTTTTTAAAATATAAATTAGTTTTAGCTTCTTTAATGTTTTTAGGTAGTGAGTTATATAGTTGTACTCCTTCATATTTAATATTTCTCTTTCCGTGACTTGTTCTAGGTCCGTGTAATAGTACTAGGTCATTTGCCCGACGTGATGATCGTGTTTGCACTTCATTGTGCCTTTTATATGTAATTTCTGTGTGTATTTCTTTTGTTAGGATTTTTCTTATTAATATACAGGTATTATATTGGTAGGTTTTGGTGATGTTAAAGAGCTTAGTGTCGTGATAGATTTTGTTTGTGGATGTTAAGTAAGGATATTGAAAAAGGGCTTTAATAATTTTATTTTGAGCTATTTGAAGTTTGTGTAAATTTGTTTTTGCTGTCGATCCCCAGACCTCAATTAGATATTCGATGTGTGGCTTTACTAGTGAATTGTACACAGTATATCGAATTTTTGATGGTAGACATCTAGCTATACTGCGTAACGCACCCGTAAGACTTGACAGTTTAGAACAAATCTTTTCAATGTGTGGCTGCCATGTCAAATGACTGTCAAGTGTAAGGCCCAAATACTTCTCTGTGTTTACTTTATTAAGGACATCTCCATTTATCGACAAAGGCTTGTGGTTGTGAATTTTTTTGTTCTTGGCCGAGAAAATGATGTAGTTCGTTTTTGATGTGTTAATTGTTAACAGATTGTCCAAAAACCACCTTTCCAAAATAACTAGGTCATCTTGTGCGTCCTGTATAACTGTTTCTATGGAGTTACTGAAGTAGAACAGACAAGTGTCATCAGCATAGAGTGTTATATGTCCCTTTAATCCTAATTCGTGAACATTGTTGATATATATAAGGAACAAAAGAGGACCCAGTATTGATCCTTGAGGCACACCACATTTTATCAATTTTGATCCACTAATATTATTTCCTATTTTAACAACTTGCAAACGATTTTCTAGGTAAGATTCGAGCATTTTGAAAAAACTTCCAGTTATTTTTATAGCTGCTTATTTTTGCAGGAGCACATCATGACTCACGGTATCGAACGCCTTTTTTAAGTCTATAAAGACACCCAAGGCAATTTGCTTTTGATCAATTTTAGTCCTAATTTTCGTGACCAAGTCAGTTGCAGCTGCTAGTGCATTGGATTTAGGTCTGAAACCATATTGCCGTTCAAAGAGAAAACCGAAAGAATCGAGATAGTCCATAAGTCTAGAATGAATTAGTTTCTCCAGTATTTTTGACAACACTGGCAATACCGAAATGGGTCTATAATTTCCCGGGTCTGATTTGGAGCCTGACTTAAAAATGGGAGTTACTTTCGCAATTTTAAGTGTATCTGGAAAATAGCCTTCGAGTAAACATTTATTCATGCATTGTACTAGACATGGCAGTATCAGTATTTTTATATGTTTAATTGCTTTGACACTGACACTGTCCAGGCCAGCGCTGGTGTTTGGTTTAAGGCTATCAATAATTTTTGAAATTTCATCGACGTTTGTTAGTGACATTTGTGAGACACCTAGAGCGTTGGTATGTAATGAGGTTGTGTTGATGTTAGTATTGTGGTGTTTTGGAGCTATTTTATTTGCCAGGAGAATACCTATACTAGCAAAGTAGGTGTTGAAGTGTTCACAGATTTCTTTGTCTTCTGTGATGAGTCCTGAGTGGGTTTGTAATTTAGAAGGAACACAACTATCTTTAATTTTGTTATTATACTGATTATTTAAGAGTTTCCACATCTTCAACGGCTTACCTTTGCACTCTTCAAATGATTTTGTGAAGTATTTATTTTTAACGGTCTGTATATGCGAGAATACTCTGTTTCTCTCACTCTTAAACTTCTCTTCAAACTCCAAGTTGTTCGGATTATTTTTGTATTGTTTCCACAATATGTTCCTTGCGTTTATTTTGTCAATTATGTCTTTCGTGACCCATTCTGTTTTAGGTGGATTTGAAATCCTAACTTTTGTAGTCTGATTCTTGCTGATTGCCGATTTTATTGCGTCTTCTAACATTGTAAAGTCTTCGCCCACGGCAGTGAAGTCAATTTCTGCCACAGTTTCATACAGTTTTGCGAATGAAAGTGTTTTTATTTGTATCTTTTTAATTGGTTCAGGTTCGTACTGTTTGACCTCTAGAAAAATCTGTTTGTGATCTGACATGCTTGATTCAATTATTACTAAATGAAAATCATGGCCCCGTAGGTTTGTAGAAACATGGTCCAAGATAGTACGTGTCGTAGATGTTTCACGAGTACAGTGCCTTGCATCAATTTTGTTTATTATAGTATAACCATTTTCCGAGAGTGTATCTTTATATGCCTTGGTGTTTCGATCGGAGCCTAGTAAATTAAAATTAAAATCTCCAAATAGTATGGTCCTCTTCTTGTTTTGTAATTCATTTGTTAAAGTTTCAAGGAATTTATTTGTGTTAGTTCTTTCCGGTTTATATATTCCACATATGTTTAAAGCAAATTTCTGAAGGTGAACCCAAAGGAAGTGGTTATCTTCTTCCCATTTCTGGCTTATAAACTCGTGCTTCATATTGCTTCTAACAAAAATTGATACACCACCCCCTCTGCTGTTACTTCTAAAATTGTAATAATGTGTGAAATTTGGCAGTTGTAATCTCTGTGCTTCTGCGTCTGACTTAATCCAAGTTTCAACCAGTATCACCAAATCAACATCTTGTATTGATGTTAGTATACACCTCAGCTCGTCAATCTTTCCGGGTTTGACTAAACTTCGTATGTTTGAGTAAAAACATTTCAAGGAATTTTTTGTTGTACATAAGCTATCGTATTTGTTGGTGATTGTATATGTTATGTTTTTATGTTTACTTGTTGGTTGGTCTGTCACTCGCTGGATTAGTTTTTTGACGATTTCTTTATTATTTTTGGAGTGCCATTTATGTACTTTATTGTAAGATCTGTTTCACCATTATCTGTGCGTAGATGTAGTTCTTGTTTGAGGTTTTTAATGAATTTCCGTTGATAAGGAGTTTGATCTGAGAATATTTTGAATGGTTCAAGACTAATTATTGCTTTATTTCGGAGAATCGTTGCTGCTAAATCTGGAGATTGCAGAAAAACCTTAATGTGTCGGTTTCCTTCGGGTTTGTAGTTACCAAGGCGACGTATCATATTTGGTTCGGGACATTCAGGGTGTATTAACTTTATAATTTTAGAAACTTCGCGAGTATCCGACATCGATCTGTCTTCTTTTTTTAATTCTTTAGCTTCCGGAATTCCCACTATGATTATATTTCTGCTCCTTGATTGCCTTTCCTGAAGTTCAGCAACCGCGTCTTCACAAGTAATAATATTATCTGGATTTTGTGATGAAGCAGCTGCCTTTATATTTTCAAGTTCGGTTGCAAGAGCAGAGACCTTGGTGTTTGTAGAAATATTGGAAATTTTCAATTCAGCTATCTCAGATTTAATCTTAGTTTGTTCTGTAGCTAGATTTTTAATCTCATTCCTGATTGATGATACGTCATCGGATATGGTTTTCATCACCTGTTTTTGACTTTCAATAAATCCATTCAAAGTAGACATTACCTCTTTGCGAAAGTTGTTGAGGTCTTGCTTAAGATCATCTTGCTCAGGTTGCTTCCGTTTACGAAATGTCACCTGGAGCGGAGTCGTATCTTCTTCCGTATTAAGGGTGGATAGATCTGGATGAGAACTTCCGCGCATATTTGTTCCGGATAGAGATCGCAAAACACTCATTTTAAAAACTTTATAAGTGTGCAAGCTCCTTTATAACACCACGGAATCGGCTACGTTCGTCGAGCTACCGATGGTGGTACTGCCGTAGGCCGGTCAAATGGAGTGAGATGAATTATAGGAGCCTGTCTTGCTTGCACTTGAGGTTTGCGGGGGGCAGGACCGCGCTCCGCTTGCGCCGGGGTTGGCGTGAAGTAGTATGATATGCTTTAAAACGTAAGGATTTGATCAAGGAGAACGATATTTGCACTGATAGATATAGAATTCAGAGTTCAATGACAAACTTTATTTGATTTTAGTAAATTTAATAACACGTCCGCACTCTGCGCTCTCTGGTAGTCTAGTCATTTTCGCATGGGTTTTGTTTACATTTGGTATCGCTTCTCGTTGGCCGTACTTTAGTCCTTTTTTTTTGTAGGGTGGGAAATTATCCAATGACTTTTCTCGCTCTGGGTGGAGTGGGAGGGCTTGTCAGACTTTTACCGACTAAACCCACCCTTGTTCCTTACCGCGCAGCTACCAGCACGCTGACCAGCAGAGTCGGATTCGACGGTTGACCTCTTTCTCGGAGTTTATACCACGTTTATTCCGCGAAGTTTTTTTTTTTTTTTTTTAAACTTTGCCCCACACTAGGAGTTACTCCTGTATCGTGGGTACGTTCACAAACATTTAAACTCACATACACAAGACACCCAGACCCGGAACAACTATCTGTAGGCCGTACAAATATTTGTTCCGTGCGGGGATCGAACCCGCGACACGCAGCGCAGCAGCCGAACGCTCAACCACTACGCCAGCCATGCCGTCATAGTTGTCATAGTTTGTAGCACGTTTGCCATTAATTTCTCACAGTTACCCATTCCAATTCAAGCGCGTGCGGTTCCCTTTAAGTAAATGCTTCACAAAGTCCATAAACAAGAAGTCGCAGTGGGTAGACACTGAAGACAGCGAGTGCCGACCTCTGGACCAGCCGCTTCTCACACGAGACAAGTATAAGTACGTCAGTTGCTCCCGCGTCCCCACACCCAACTCTCAGTACATTTTGGGTGTCGTAAGCAAGAGTAATTTCCTTTAGAAGAGTTTTTTTTTAATATCTAATTTTATTACTTTATCCACTTTTTGGCTACGATCCTTACATACTCTTTCTGCTTCGTTGACGTTCATACATCTGGTCATAATACATACATAACTTATTTACCGAATGTAATTGGCGTTTGGCCTTTAGCCGTCTTATGTGAAAGCCGTTTTGTGTGTGTTTGATGGATGTGGATGGCTATAAGAGTAGGGGAAGGCCAAAGATACGATGGTTGGACTGTGTGAAAGAGGATATAGGTAAAAAGGGGATGACTACAGAGATGACGACTAATAGAGGAGTATGGAAGAAAAAGACATGTTGCGCCGACCCCAAATTAATTGGGATAAGGGCAGGAGAATGATGATGTGAAAGTAAAATAAATGAGTTAGATCTTTTCGGAATGCATCGCAAGCACAAGCATAGAATTATTAGTTTAATCTGTGCAGGTTTACTAGCTTGAAGCGGACGAAGTCGCGGGCAACAGCTAGTAAATAATAAAAATTATTATAGTTATTTTATTACCTTAAATGTCCTTATTAGATCGTTACTGGACAAAGGAGGAAGCTTCACGTTATAAATCAATTTGTCCTTGAGATCTGTTGTTAAAAAGTCTTGCATTTTCACCTCGAGTTTACTCAGATCACTTTTTACTGAAAAAGTCGGAGAAAAGGTATTTAGTTATCAAAGGGTTGACTTCTCGAAGGAAACTGAACAGGGATGATTCCTGGGTAAATATAATAATAATTCCCAATTTCCCGAAATTTTCTTTCAAAATCAAAATCAAAAGTCATTTATTCAAACTAGGCTGAGAACCAGCACTTTTTGAACGTCAAAGTTCTACATAAAGACAGTCCCCCAAAAAACGCCCGCCCGTCACCACTTCCTAGTGTTTTAGCTGTGAAGAAGAAGTGGCCAACAAACTCCCCAGCAACACATCTGTCTGTTAAGTTTTAAGAACTTGAATCTATATAATTCTAAGCAACAATCTTAACATTATGTAAAACAGAAAAATAAATATATGTCGTCTAAAATATAATCATAAAATTAATAATCCGCCACTTGCCAGCTAGCACACTCAATCATGCCATTAAAAACAAACTCAAGCATAAACACGAAACCAAATTAAAGAAGCCTCCATACATAACTGGTGTGCCTGCTTACAAGAACAAAGATAGAAACTATCAAAGGGCTGTGATTCGAAGCCACAAGTGATGAACTAGGGCCGTCACACTAAATTTGGTAGACAATTATTATATGAACTCATATAATCTGTCATAACCATAAGCTAAATATGGAGAAAGAACATCAAGTGTAACATTGTCTTGCGTTCAACACAGCGACCAACTATTATTATCTTCTAAGTAGTCGTTGATGGAATAGTATGCCTTCGAACAGAGACTAGATTTAACTTTAGTTTTAAAAGCATTAAAAGGCGTCAAGAAAAGAACGGGGTAGTTTATTGTAAAATTCGATACCGAGACCCTCAAACGAACCATGAACCCTGCGAACACGGTGGGAAGGAACATGAAGTTTATACTTATTTCTGGTGTTAAAATTGTGGATATCACTGGTCTTTTTGTATAAATGTATATTTTGTCTAATGTATAATATGTTTGCAAAAATGAATTGAGATGCCACCGTGAGAATTCCAATCTCTTTGAAAATTTCTCGTAAAGAAACTCTTGACCCTAACCTGTATATTGCTCGTACAGCACGTTTTTGTAAAACAAATATATTTTGTATGTCCGCAGCTTTACCCCACAAAAGAATACCATAAGACATAACACTATGGAAATAACTAAAATAGACTAACCGTGCTGTGTCAACGTCAGTATATTGTCTAACTTTTCTGACGGCGTAGGCGGCAGAGCTGAGCCTTCCTGATAGGCCTGATATACGAGTATGTGCGCCCCATTGAAGTTTGGAATCAACAGTTATACCCAAAAAAACTGCCGAGTCCACAGTTTGAAGCACTTCTTTATTTAAGATGACATTAGGTCCTAGATTTATAACATTAGGTAAGGCAAACTTTATACATTTAGTTTTCTTAGCATTAAGAACTAAGTTATTTGTCGTAAACCAATCCGTAACCATTGAGAGAGCGCTATCTACGTTATCAAAATCATTTCTATTCCTATCTACTTTAAAGATAAGAGAGGTATCATCTGCAAACAGTACTACGTCACAGATACCCTTTAAAATATGGTAAATCATTGATATACACCAAAAACAAGAATGGTCCCAATATCGAGCCTTGAGGCACACCTAAATGAACTGGTAGCCCGGAAGACTTAACACCATTGATATCTACACATTGGAACCTATTACATAAATATGAATCAATTACATTTAGAGATTTTCATACAAACCTTGTCCTAACAAACACGAACACAACAATAAAAAGAATTATCTAATTTGGTGCAGTCATTCGGAAGTTATGCGCGCACATCTGGGAGGCGCACATACATTTCAGCGATTCATTTTATAAATACCGTACCCGAAAGTTCAAAACGGAGCCCTATTGTTGTCACTCACGTGTCCGTCTGTCTGTCTATCCTCTGTAACAAAATCTTGTTACGAAGAATTTTTTAACTCCCCATTGAAACACACACAAGACGAACTAATCAATTACATTTAGAGATTTTCATACAAACCTTGTCCTAACAAACACGAACACAACAAAAAAAAGAATTATCTAATTTGGTGCAGTCGTTCGGAAGTTATGCGCGCACATCTGGGAGGCGCACATACATTTCAGCGATTCATTTTATAAATACCGTACCCGAAAGTTCAAAACGGAGCCCTATTGTTGTCACTCACGTGTCCGTCTGTCTGTCTATCCTCTGTAACAAAATCTTGTTACGAAGAATTTTTTAACTCCCCATTGAAACACACACAAGACGAACTTGAAATTTGGTGATAATGTTTATTTATTACGTACTTATCCTTTACTAACAAATACCTATATTTGGTACGGAACCCTTAATGTGCGAAATCCGACACGCACTTGGCCAGTTTTTATTTATATAGATTCAGTCATCTTTTGCTTAAGGGTCAGCTCACACCATGACGAGACTCGCACCTCTCACCGAACTGTGTCCCTTTTCGTGTAGCAAATAAAGTTCAATTTTGAAGGCTTTTTTTGAGTGACAGTCAGTGGCTGTTTTAATTATTCGTAAAATAATTCGTAGTGGATATTGTGATGTAAAGTTGGTGTAATTTTGTGTTTCAAGTGTCTACACAACTGGACAATTATGTGGAATAATTGAAACAGGCGCGATCTCGGTAAAATGAAGGTGAGATTTTTATTGTAGTATTGACTACCTCTGCGAATCTTGCCGAGAAGACACATTTGCTGTGGATGTAATACATTCTAATATTTTTGCAGTGTTTGGCATTGCAAAAACATAAGAATTAATTACATTCGCATTCTAATGAAAAACAAAGTAAAATAATGTATTCTGTACCAACAACCTAACTTTCTAAACTTGACACAGGCTAAATTCAGAAACTGTGCAAAGCCAAAAGAAAAAAAAAATCCATATTGTCGATACAATATGGATTTTTTTTTTCTTTTGGCTATTTTAATGAGTACGCGCAGCGTCGCGTTGTGTCTTAGTGCGAGATGACCTTAACCAGCCCAAAGCACAAGTCACAGATTTTTGAGAATAAGCCGTGTAACACTGTATACTTAGTTTATAAGACGTACCTATGGTAACTGTGGCGCCAACAGTTTCCAAGATCAAGAACAAGTCTGATGGAAAGTCATGATGCTGATTTTTTAATGCCAGGTTTCCTCCAATTGTTCCAATCTGAAATCACAACAAACATCTGAAAGAAGAATATATTTCAAAAATCACGAGTGGCTACCCCATTCAGGAATACAAGCGTGATGCTATGATGATCACACTAATTCTCATCATCTTCCTACTAATATCTCATGTTACTTGAGGTCGCCGCAACACGTTTTCTTCTTCCATTCTCTCTCATAAAAAAACTTTTTACAAAAAAAACAACCGACTTCCAAAAAAAAATTACATTATAAATTAATTTTTAGTGTATTTTTTTTTTGGAAGTCGTTTGTTTTTTTTTTGGATTTTTTTTATTATTTTTCACTTTTTAGTTGTACCCCCCAGAACTAAAAACCCCAATAACATGGAACGTGGAATTTAAACATTTGACGAAACACCAAGACGTCATCAAGGTTAACGTATTTTTCGTTTTTGTTCAGTTTCTCAAAAAACGCTGAAGCTTTTTCGATAAAATTTATATGGGGTCCCATATAAATTTTATCGAAAAAGCTTCGGGAGTATATTCTTTCGGATAAAAAAATATTTTTTGAAAATCGGTCCACAACTGACGGAGAAATCGGCGGACATACATAAAAAAAAACATACATACAGTCGAACATAGAACCTCCTCCTTTTTTGAAAGTCGGTTAATAAAGTCAAATCAAACTGAATCAAAAGTATTTTATTCAAACTAGGCTGAATTGCAGGTCAATTGGTCAGGGGAAGGCCAGCATTGAACGCCAAAGTTCTACCTATAGACAGTTCCCCAAATCGCCCGCCTGTCACCACTTTGTTTTAGCTGTGAAGAAGTGGCTTAACAAACTTTCCAGCAACACATCTTTCTGTTATGTTTGAAGAACTTAAATTTATACAATAACACGCAAAGTAATTAATATTCATGGTATCTTTTTCTTTCTAATAAAACAAGAAAGAGAAGGACGTAAATTAGAGCTTTCAAATTTAGTTGAACTAATATTTCCATACAAATTAAGGGTACACTATCTAGGATATGCCAATTTTGGGATATGCCAATTTTTGGTTCTAGGATAGGCCAATTTCGTCGATATTTTCCTTCACCGTTTTGAGAGTATTGGTGATGAAATTGTTTCGAAAATATAAAGTGCCACAGAGGCCAGCTGTCTCCCAGAAATGTGAAAATTTTGAGCAGATTATGCAAAGTGTCTGTCTGCTGGGTAAACTCGTAAGACGCGTCCTTTACCACTTTTTTCTTTTCTTATTCTTAAAAAAAAAAATAACATTAATATTATATATTCTTATGGATCAGAAGCTCAATTAGTTTTTTAAAAAGAAACGCAAAACTAGCTAGAAGTATTTATTTGAAAATAATAAAACAAAGAAACAAATCACTATAACGAAAAACCGTTACACACAAAAATTAATTTAACACTAAGTCCTAAGAACCGTCCGTCGCATCCGAGCTCCCGAGCAAAAGTGACCGAGGCACCCGAGCGCCCCTCTCACGAAGTGTTGCCCTCTCCACCGGCTGCGTCACCACGATCACGTGATATCTCTGCCTTGTCAGCTGACAAATCCTCTAAGACGGCCGTTCCTGACAGCTGAACGACCTCGTCAGCTTGGTTCGCTGGCATTGCTTGCTGGTCCTCGCTTGGTCCATCCTCCAAAGCTAGGTTGTTCTGCGCCTGGTCTTCATCACTTTGGTCCTCATTGGTAGACTCGTCTTCTAAAA
This sequence comes from Polia nebulosa, assembly GCA_951329385.1. NCBI lineage: Eukaryota > Metazoa > Arthropoda > Insecta > Lepidoptera > Noctuidae > Polia > Polia nebulosa. The sequence goes on from OX589598.1 coordinate 6,441,987, forward strand.
CATAATAAAGACAAGTCTTGCATGAAATGTTCTAAAAGTTTGAACTTTTAACTGCCCATTGTAATGAAATTACAATTAATTGCACTAAAATAGGCAGCAGTTTGTAGATTGTATTCGCCAATGAAAGAGTTCCGGACCTCAATCATTACCGAAACAACCACAACATCGTCTGGCAACCACTATCGGGGTTCCAGCTGGCCATAATGTCGAGGCCATAATAAACAGAATTGCCACAATGTCGGGGCAAACAGCCACAATGTCGGGGCTATAATAAACACAAATGCCACAATGTCGGGGCAATGAGTAATAACGCTGCCACAATGTCGGGGCTGCTTAAATTACTCACCATTACCAAAAAACGCTGCACACGCATCCGGGGTCCACTCACCGCGCCATTGAACCATGTGTTCTGCGGCAGTCTGAGTCTTCTTGCCGTACGAGCCAGCCAATAGCTCGAGCTCGTATCGGTGATGTGGTAGCGCTTGTACGACCTTATAGGGGCCGCGCATCCCGGAGTCCAACTTCCCAGTGCTTTGGGATCCCTTACCCACAAACACAAAACTGCCGACAGCAAATGTACGCGGCTGTCGACGACGCTCGTTCACGTACGCGTCTTGTCGCTGCTGATTTTCAGCAAGCAACTCAGATGCCCTCTGTCTCCTCAGCGTAAGGAGCGCTTCTCGGTTAGAATGAGAGCCGTTCAGCGCAACGTCTCGCACCAAGGATCTCAGGATCGGAGTCGTGCCTTCAACACCAGTCAGCAGCTGTAAAGGCGAGGTGCGGGTCGTGGCTTGCTTTGTTATGTTTAGAGTTAGTTGTATTTTCCATAACGCGTCAGACCACTGAGCACCCTTATTATTCACCTCGATACGCAACATATTAAGGACCGTCCGGCAGTAACGCTCGACTTGCCCGTTCTCGCGGTGCATTTCCGGCGTGATAAAGTGCATGTCACAGCCTAACTCTGCAGCAAAGCTTTGAAAGGATGCGCTTTCAAACATCCTGCCACGGTCACAAACAATTGTTGACGGGGTACCAAAAAGTGAAATAATATTTGAAAATACGCGTTTCAGTTCGGCCGTATCTTGTCTGTATAGAGCGTACAAGAGGCAGTATTTTGAGAAAGGATCTATGACGATGAGTATATACCGGAACCCGTTTGACTCCGTTAGGGGGCCAAGAACGTCGGTGTGAACCACTGAAAACGGTATTTCAGGCTTCGTCCACGATTCTATCGGTTGGCTAGGAGCTCGAGGTACTTTCTTGTGTGCCAAGCACACAATGCAATGACCTATGTATTTCTTAATAAAAGGTCTTAGACCGGGGAACCAGAAATGTCGCAATACAAGCTCTGTTGTTTTATCTATTCCAATATGATCATGATCATCGTGGAACACTCTTAACAAACTAAGTCTATGACCTTTAGGAATAAAACATAGGAGGCGAGAATCCTCACCAGTAGCCGCGTACTTATAGTACAACAAATCATCTATACATATAATAAATCTGTAGAAAAGTCATTTTTGTACATTGAAGAAATTGAAACAAAAAATAGCCAGCGTGTGAAAAGATAAGTAACAGAACCCATTTCCATCATTTTTGAAATTTTTGTCTGTTTGTCTGTTTGTCTGTTTGTCTGTTTGTTTGTGCGCACATCACGTAAAATCTACGAATTCAATGCTGACAATGTTTATATACAAAAATTATACGCAACTTGAGGATTAACTTAGTTTTTGTTTCATCGAAATCGGTTCACTCTATCAAAAGATATGATTAATTTAGTGAGTTCAAGAAGTAAAATATTACGTTACGCAATTAAGTATAGTACTTGCAACGACATCTTAAGACTAAAAATAGAACTAATGTTGATAGTTGAAATCTAAATCCGATAGATGGCGTTGTGCAAATGACGTCATTTTCTGAATCGCGGTGTTAAGATTTTCCGCGCGAGGATGACGTCCACCGTGTTTACTAGGCAAATTGGGTTTCGTTAGGTGTCTTAAAAGTTCTTGCGTGTGTCGTAAAAGTTCTTTGGTTGCTTGGTTTATCGATTTTCTAAATTGGTCGAAAAAAAAGTATTTGCTTATCTTATTGGTTTCGTTTGGTCAACTTTGGTCATTGGTTTGAAGTACGAAGTAAAGATTGTAGTTGATTTACTTCGTAGTTTGAATCCAATAGTGCCAATCGTTATACAGTAAGTTAGTGTTGCCAATTCGTTGAGTCACGACCACGAACAGACGATACGTTGTCACACTAGACTGTTCGACGCACCGATCTTTTAAGTTTGTAGGCTATTCAGTCATAAGTGTTGTTAGTTTTGTTTATTGCTTTAATTTTCCTTGAAAATGCCTCAAAGAAAAAAAACTAACCTTTCGCTGCGTAGCCGAAATGCGAAAAGGATGAGACTTTGTAGGTCTCAGGAATCGGAAGAAGATCGTGAAGCACGGTTATCTGCTAACCGAGAGCACATCGCTCTTTCACGTGAATCGGAAACGTTCACCGAAAGGGAGTCACGTTTAAGTTCACAAAGAACACGGACCGCGACTTTGCGGTCTCAAGAGAGTATCCAGGAACGCGAAGACCGGCTGTCTGCTGATCGGGAGCGCCACTCTCTCTCACGTGAGTCAGAGACATTCACAGAAAGGGAGTCGCGCTTAAGTTCGCAAAGAACTCGGACCGCGACTTTGCGTTCTCAAGAGAATATCCAGGAACGCGAAGTTCGGCTGTCTGCTGATCGGGAGCGCCAGTCTCTCTCACGCGAGTCAGAGACTTTCACAGAAAGGGAGTCGCGCTTAAGTTCGCAAAGAACTCGGACCGCGACTTTGCGTTCTCAAGAGAATATCCAGGAACGCGAAGTTCGGCTGTCTGCTGATCGGGAGCGCCAGTCTCTCTCACGTGAGTCAGAGACTTTCACAGAAAGGGAGTCGCGCTTAAGTTCGCAAAGAACTTGGACCGCGACTTTGCGTTCTCAAGAGAGTATCGAGGAACGCCAAGCACGTCTGTCATCTGACCGAGAGCGACACGCTCTCTCGCGCGAGTCTGAATCTCTCTCCCAAAGAGAAGAACGATTACAAATAGCTAGACATAACTATGTAGGTGTACAAAGAAACAATGAAAGTTATCTTGCATCTGAAAGGGAAAGAATAGATGAACTAAGACGAGCAGAAACAGCAGAACAACGTCAATCTCGCCTAGAAATAGAACGAGCTCGATACCATATGAATAGAGAAACAAATAGCGGAGCTGATGAGTCCATGGAAAATGACGATGCAAATATTTTATTACCTTGGGACAATAGGGAAAAATCAGGGTTCACATATTCGTCTAGAATTAATTATGCTGGCTTTACTTTCGTGGGTGACATGAGAGAAATTTGTAATTTTTGTCATGCTTTGAAATGGAGGAAAGAGACAGATGGAATGTGCTGCTCAAATGGAAAAATTGTTCTTCCAAATTTCCAAGATCCACCACACTTACTTAAAAGTCTCCTGAATGGCGATCATCCCCAGTCGAACCGTTTTTTGGATAATATTCGTTTATATAACAGTGCTTTCCAAATGACTTCCTTTGGGGCAAAACAAATAACGGAAGGACCGTTCATGCCAACCTTCAAAGTACAAGGTCAAGTTTATCACCTTATTGGATCTTTGCTGCCAGAAAATGAACCCAAATTTCTCCAAATTTATTTTGTATCCGATTACACGCAACAGCTCAATGTTAGAAATCACAATTTTCCCCAGCTCAATGCTGAGCTTTTGGGTCAACTTCAAGAATTGCTGCATCACGTTAACCAGTACGTTCGTGAATTCAAAGCTGCATTGGAGTCAATTCCACAAGGCAGCAATGATTTCAAAATTGTTATAAGTGCCGATAGACGTCCTGTGGGTGAACACCGTGGAAGACACAATGCACCCGTCGCAGATGAAGTTGCAGTTGTTTTAGTCGACCAGGAGTGTGAGAGACGTGATATCGTGTTGCGTACACGCGACGATCGCCTTCAACGCATTTTGGAAACCCACCGAGCTTACGACGCCCTGCAATATCCACTAATTTATTGTCATGGTGAAGATGGGTACAATTTTGGGCTGTACCAAGTGAACCCTACTACGAGAGTCACTAATTATCAAAAAAAAATATCTGCTCAACAATACTATTCCTACCTTTTACAAATAAGGCAAAACAGTTTCGTATATTTGCAACGATTTCGTGGTTTGTTCAGCCAATTTATTGTGGACATGTACGCAAAAATAGAAACTGAACGTTTAGTGTATATTCGCACTAACCAGCGACGGTTACGCGCTGAAGAATACGTGCACTTGCGGGACGCCATGCAATCAGATAATAACGTCGAAAACTTGGGTCGATTGGTTATTTTGCCATCCAGTTTCACAGGCGGTCCGCGGTATATGCACGAACGAACGCAAGATGCTTTTTGTTACGTCCGTAAATACGGCCGGCCGGACCTTTTTATAACATTTACAACAAATCCAAAGTGGACGGAGATTTGCCAGGCACTTCTCACAGGACAGGCGTCATACGACAGACATGACATTATTGCTAGGATTTTTCATTTAAAACTCAAAGTCTTGATTAATCTACTTACAAAGGAGAAAGTTTTCGGTTCAACTCTTTGTTTTATGTATAGCGTCGAGTGGCAAAAGCGTGGTTTACCCCACGCGCACATTCTTCTGTGGCTGGAAGAAAAAATTCGTCCCGATGCTATAGACAGTGTCATAAGTGCAGAATTTCCGGACTATAATGCAGATCCGATTTTGCATGACATAGTAAAAACACATATGGTTCACGGGCCATGTGGCCTCTTAAACAGGGAATCACCGTGCATGAAAGATGGTCAATGCTCAAAAAAATACCCCAGAGCACTGAAAGAACTAACTATGGCTGGGGAAAATGGGTATCCGCAATACCGGCGAAGATCACCGTCACAAGGTGGTTTCACAGCTACTGTCAGATTCCGTGGACAAGAAATAATTCTAAATAATAGTTGGGTGGTACCGTATTCTCCAGTTTTGTCAAACGCTTTTCAAGCACACATTAATGTTGAAATTTGTAATAGCGTCGAATCTATAAAATATATATGTAAATATGTTAATAAAGGTAGTGATCAAGCCATGATAGCACTAAGAAATAACAACCAATTTGATGAAGTGACAAGGTATCAATCTGGCCGATACATAAGCTCTTCGGAGGCAGTTTGGCGCATTTTGAGTTTCCCTATTCATGAAAGGTATCCGCCAGTCATCCATCTTGACGTGCACCTGGAAGGCGGGCAGCGAGTTTACTTTCAGCCAGAAAATGTGGCAGAAAGAATGAACAACCCAAGACAAACCACCTTGCTCGCATTCTTTCGCCTTTGCGAAAGAGACAATTTCGCTAAGTCTCTGTTGTACAATGAAGTGCCACATTATTATACTTATAACAAGCAGCAAGGTGTTTTTAATCGCAGGAGACGTGGAACTGCTGTAGAAGGCGAGTCCGGCATTTTTAAAGAACACGTGATTGGAAGAGTATACACGGTGCACCCAAATAATGCAGAGTGTTATTATTTACGCCTTCTTCTTCACACAGTGCGAGGACCTACTTCTTTTGCTGAGCTCCGCAAAGTGGACGATATAGAATATCCCACATTTCAAGCTGCTTGCCGCGCACGGCATTTATTAGATGGCGATCAGCATTGGGATGATGCTTTAGCCGAAGCATGCGTCAGTGATAGTCCACATCGTTTGCGCCATTTATTTGCCATTTTGTTGACATTTTGTGGCCTATCGGACGCTGGGCAGTTGTGGCAAAAATATAAAGACGCGTTTGCCGAAGATTTTTTGAGACAGCAAAATATAAATAGTGAAACTTCTGACCAAGTACGTGAAAGCTGCCATAATAGGGCTTTGCTGGCTATACAAGATATAGTTACAAGTATAGGAGGGAACCCCCTCAGTCAATACGGCTTGCCGACACCGACAGTTGGTGGGGAACGAATTAATAGGGAGTATACATCTGAAATAAATTACAACCCCGAAGAGTTAGCAGAAATATTGCGAAATGGCTGTTCAAATTTGACGACAGAACAACGTCAAATCTTTGATAGAGTATGCTGTAGTGTAGAACATTCATTAGGAGAAATGCTGTTTTTAGATGCACCTGGTGGAACAGGTAAAACTTTCCTCACTAAAGTTATCTTGGCTCAAATAAGGAGCCAAAACAAAATTGCCCTTGCCGTCGCTTCCTCAGGAATAGCTGCCACTTTATTACCAGGAGGAAAAACTGCACATACAACATTTAAAATACCAATCGACTTGGACCGCACAGAAAACCCTGTTTGCAACGTGTCTCGCAATAGTGATAAAGCAAGGGTTTTACGCGATTGCGCCCTTATCGTTTGGGACGAGTGTACGATGGCAAATCGTAAAGCTGTGGAAGCTGTAGATAGAACGTTGCGAGATATAAGACAAAATGACCGACCGATGGGAGGCTTAACGGTGCTATTCTGTGGAGACTTCAGGCAGACACTCCCTATAATACCCAGAGGAACGAGGGCCGATGAAATAGGTGCCTGTTTAAAGAGCTCTATTTTATGGCGTAGTGTCATATTAACTAATTTGAGCTTTAATATGCGAGCATATTTGGGAGGTGACGCAAACGCGCAGGTTTTCTCAAATTTACTACTTCAAATTGGTAACGGCACATACCCGACTCAAGAAGGAGGTAAAGTAACTTTAGTCGAAAGCCTGTGTTCTTCTGTTGCCTCACAGCAGGAACTCATTTCCTCTGTATACGGAGATCCATCAGAGATCTCGAACCATGACGCTGCTTGGCTATGCCAACGAGCTATTTTGGCACCTCGCAACGACCAAGCAGCAGCAATAAATTCTCAAATATTGGTACATGTTTCTGGAGAAAGTAGGGAATATTTATCTATTAACACGGTTTTAGAAGAAGGAGATGCCACCCACTATCCAGTAGAGTTTTTAGACTCTCTAAATACACCAGGTCTTCCAGCACACAAAATTTATTTAAAAGTCGGAGTACCAATCATTCTACTCAGAAATTTAAGCCCACCAAAACTATGCAATGGAACTCGGTTGAGAGTAACAAATCTCCAACGAAATGTCATCGAAGCCGAAATCTTAACAGGTTGCGGCTCCGGTGATGTTGTTTTCATTCCCAGGATACCCATTATCCCCAATAATTTTCCGTTTACTTTCAAACGTGTGCAATTTCCTGTAAGCCTCTGTTACGCTATGACTATTAATAAAGCCCAAGGCCAGACGTTATCCGTTGCGGGTGTAGACCTTACTTTTGATTGTTTTTCACACGGCCAACTCTATGTTTCTCTATCACGTGTTAGCAACCCAAACAACCTTTTTGTATATGCTCCGGGTAATTCCACCGCTAACATAGTATATAGAGAAGCATTAACGTAATCAACTATACCAAAGTCAGGACTCTTATCTAAATCATCAAAAAGGTGATATACTCTTATCTAAACGACGTTGTTTTGTTCTCGACAACCACGCGAACGAAGTCGCGGGCACAGCTAGTTTTTAATAAAAAACCGGGTGGAATCTAATTGACCGTCTCTCAGCTTTTGCATCAAACTTTGAGTTTCAGAATCGGCCGTCTGAGCAATCTTCGCCCAATTTCGTGGATTTTGTATTTGGAGAACAGTAGCGGGCTGTCGGCTTAAAAAGTCTGCATGTTGCATGAGGCAACCCTTTCGATATTCTAACGTGAACTGGAAGTCTTGCATATAGATCCACCAGCGCGCTACACGTGGCAACAAGTCTCTTTTACGTTCGGTCAGCTTTAAAGAGTTGCAATCGGTAACTATTTTAAACTTAACACCTATTAAATAGTGCCGAAAATGTTGTAACGCACGAACAATTGCCAAAGTCTCGAGTTCGTAACTATGATAACGGGACTCTGCGCCCTGAGTGGATTTACTAAAATAGCCAACAACTCGCTTCCGTTTACCCTCATGCTCCTGCATTAAAATCGCACCGTAACCGATAGCACTGGCATCGGTATGAAGCTCAGTAGGCAGATTGGGATCGAAAATTGCTAAAACGGGTTCTTCGGTTAGACTTTTAATAACAAAGTCACGCGCTAAGTCTTGTTCCGCACCCCATTTAAAAGGCTCACCTTTCCTGAGCAACTTAGCAATAGGAGCAGTTTTTGAGGCATAGCCTGCAATGTACCTACGAAAATAGCCCGCCAATCCCAGGAACTGGCGAACCTCTCTTACATTAAATGGTTTCGGGGACTTAACCAGAGCTTCAGTCTTACTTGGGCTCGGCCGTACCTGACCTTGACCAATAAGTCGACCAAGGTATTCGAGTTCAGTATGCAAAAACGTACATTTCTTTAGGTTTACCGAAAATCCCGCGTGAGTAAGAGTTTTTAATACCTCGCGTAAAGTTTTCAGACCATCACCAACGGAATTAGTCATTATCAGTACATCATCTATATAAATCAACACTTTACCGGTATCCATCAGCTGCTTCAGAGTTTTGGAAATGACTCTCTGATAGACAATAGGAGCATTAGCGAGCCCATATGGCATCTTTAAATATTCGTAATGCCCCTCAGGCGTTACGAATGCCGTTTTACTAATAGAGTCATCATCCCTCATGGGCAGTTGATGGAACCCTGTAGCCATATCAAGGCTGGAAAAATATTTAAAGCTGCCCAATCTGTCTATATGGTCATCGATCAACGGTAATGGAAATCGCTCTTTAATAGTGATCGCGTTTAGAGCCCGATAATCAACGCACATCCTATCAGCTCCGTCCTTTTTCTTAACGAGGATGATAGGACTTGCGTAATTGGATTGCGACTCGCGGATCACGCCCTTACTTAATAGGTCACTTATTATCTCGCGAACGCGACGTTTTTCATCCGCAGACAGTTTGTAAGGCCGATAATTTACAGGAATGTCACTGCTAAGCTTTATTTCCATACTTCCGGTGTTAACTGTAGACGTCGCTGTTCCAGTGGTAAACGTATCATAAAATTCGTTTAGCACAGCCAACAAACACTCTTTATCGTCACCAACCAAGGGTGTTTTTATATTGGTGAACTCTACAGTTGACACGTTATTTGTATGCGCGACCCTAATCAAACGTTGAGAGTCGTTCTTTCGAATGTATGTAACTCCGCTACGATTTAAAACATCTGTGCCTATTAGAATTGGAGCTTGAATGCAACCCGGGGAGACAACATACAAGTCTATGTCCAAAGAAAGTTCTGGGAACTCTATAATAGTATTTACAAATGAAGTAGATTCTATATCCTGACTTCCAATACCTCGCATACGGCGGTAGGTAGGTATTTTATTTAAACTAAAATGCTTCAACACTGAATCAGATATAAGCGAAATATCAGAACCGGAATCAACTAAAACATCGACAGGCACATTCTGAATGACTGCCGACATCACATTGTTTTGTCTGGGGGTGGCTCTGAGCAAAAATTTACGTTACTTGTTTTATTTGATTTTGATTCCGTGCGCTCTTTAATAAAGCAGGTCTCAATGGAATGCCCAGTCTTTTTACAATAAGTACAGGTCTTAACGGGTTTATGAACCGATTTTGTTGTTTGCAAGTTGGGCTCAGCTTTCACTTGAGGATTCACAGAATTTGTTTCAGATTTAGCAGACTTCTTCGAACAGTTAACCTGCTTATGACCTAGCTCTCCGCACGAAAAACAAGTCAACCGATCATATTGCATAGGAACCTTGCGTTTACGGGGATCAGAGGCATTCGGGTTTGACGTGCGAACAGGATTGCTTGTTGTGGTAGGTGCACTTTTAGGTTTCAAATATACTGACAAAAATTCTACAAGATCTTTTGGCTGTAGTTTAGCGTTGGTTGTCGCGGCTTTTACTTGGGGATCAGATATACCACGGATCACTATGGCGGCTTTCAGTTCATCCGAAAGCCCCCTGACAATGTTCAACCGCAGCAAGGACTTTCGAGCATACTCTGCATACGTGGTGAATTTATTCGAATTCGTACTCATAACTTCATATAGCACAGAGGCCATATCAACTTCACGCGGACACAGTGACCGAAATTCAGCTTTAAAGTTAGTCCACGTTCGGTGATTGGTCACCCAATCGTTGAGCCACGTCTTAGCATCACCACGTAAACAGCCACCAATGCGTCCCAGGCATTCCCGATCGCCCCATTGACTTAATTCGCGCCCCTTATCTACTTCCGCACACCACACGTCAAAGTCATGTACACTGGGATCAAAATTCGAAATATAGTAATGGGTGGATCTTACTTGAATCAGGGAAGAAAGTGCGCCCACAATCCTGTCCGCAGAGTCTACCTCACGCGATGCCACGGAGGCGGTGGTCTCGGTAGCACGTGTTGCCATACCAGCAACAGGTTCCTCGGCAGCCACCGATTTTGGCGCCGGCGTGTAGCTTCTCGTGCACGGATGCGACGACGTGGGAGTCACGGTTTGAGACAATCGTTCCTCTAAAGCGTTCAAGCGATCAAGGACTTTATTTAAAGGGTTGCGGCGAGGGCTGTCCCGACGCCCATAAGAACAATCGCGACGCCTACGTGGACTTTCGAAACTCGCAGATCTATCGCGACGACGCCTAGAGGATCTGCTACGCGTTTCACGATAACGGTCTCGACGCCCCGTATGAACATCACGAGGGCTACGCGAGTCATTACGACGGTAGTTGCGAGAATTACGTTTAGGCGAATGTTCACGCGGTGTGCACTCGCGATCCGACATAATTAATCAACAGTTAGCACACTACGTTAATTAAAAGACAACGTAAACCAAACACAATATAACTAACACGTGGGCATTAACCTAAACACGCACTAGAACTAGAACCCGAAAAAAAAAATAATTAACACGTCGTTGTGAGGTACTTTTGAATTGCACTCAAAACTAAAATACGGCTTTAAAATTATTTTTAAAACGAAACACTTCAGCAAAAATAGATGGCGAACGATCAAAGTCACGTGTATTTTAAACCTATCCCACTTCTGATCTTATGGATCAGAAGCTCAATTAGTTTTTTAAAAAGAAACGCAAAACTAGCTAGAAGTATTTATTTGAAAATAATAAAACAAAGAAACAAATCACTATAACGAAAAACCGTTACACACAAAAATTAATTTAACACTAAGTCCTAAGAACCGTCCGTCGCATCCGAGCTCCCGAGCAAAAGTGACCGAGGCACCCGAGCGCCCCTCTCACGAAGTGTTGCCCTCTCCACCGGCTGCGTCACCACGATCACGTGATATCTCTGCCTTGTCAGCTGACAAATCCTCTAAGAATATATTATTCCACAACTATCACACAACGCCATCTAGTCCCAAGCTAAGCAGAGCTTGTGTTATGGGTACTAGACAACTGATAAACATACTTATATATTTCTAAATACATACATATTATAGATAAATTACACCCAGACACAGAACAAATGATCGTGCTCATTACACAAACATTTGTCCTGGGTGGGAATCGAACCCACGACCTCCGGCATAGCAGTCAGGGTCACTAACCACTAGACCAACAGGCCAGTCAACATTAGTCCCACCACCACACTAGGATTACCTACGCTTAGATAAGTGTCAAACCCATAATCAAAAAGGATGATGAGAGTGAAGAGTCGTCAAAAGATGGAAAAAAGAAGCCGGAAGCGTAGGTGCGTTCACAAACATATAAACTCACATACACAAGATACCCAGACCCGGTACAACTATCTGTAAGCCATACAAATATTTGTTCCGTGCGGGAATCGGGATCGAACCTATGACACTCAGTGCAGCAGCCGAACGCTCAACCACTGCGCCATACGTGTCACCACCACTGGCCCACCGCTGCTCCCAAAGCGCTAGAAGATCTTGTTATTAATTATGAACCGCTTACATTCCTCACAGGCACGTGTGCAACCAATTCCAAGTGTTTATACAGAGTGTCCAAGTAGCTGAAGTCCCCATTCTTCCGGCTCCACTGCTGGAAGGTATTCATGACCTCGGTGAGAGACATCCCCGCGCCCAGGATGAGGTTCTCATCAGCTTGTATTAGTTTTAGACTGTCTATCGACGATATGTCAATGAGGATCTTCGGTTCGACTGTTATTGGGTATACTCCTGCAATAAGTGTTATGATTTATTAACTTTTAACGTGTCGCCTTCCTGATGCGGCGGGTGCGGGGCAGCGCTAACAGCCTCTTGGTCACTGTGGCCAATAGAGCGGAAAGTTTAATACTTAGGCACTGGACCAGGACACTAGTAATGCCTTCAAATCGTGCCTTGAAGTGATGTTGTTTGGTGGTACGGTCTATGGTATAGGTATGTATTTATCGCGTTTGTATTGATTATAAATTATTGTATTATGATTATTAATGATGTAAGAATTATCAAAGAAGGATGGCCAAATCGTACCCGACAACGAAACGATGGCCTCCCAATACGCCATATTTATGAAAAATACCCTTATTTTTTAAGGTCATAGAAAACACAAGAAATATCTCAATAAGTAGCCACAAAAAAAAGTTATCCAATTTTTTTGTTTTTGTAACTTTTTCTAAATTATTTAGAATAATAGTTTCAGAACGCACCTCTTGACGATTCATTTCGCGTTTGAAATGACTTGGTATTCAAAGACTGTAATTATTCACGTTTTTCTGAAAAGTTTTAACTGTAATTCTATTCAATTAGTTTAGAGGCATCAAATCAACGAATATGCTGATATTATGTATTGGATTCTTGTCATAAAAAATAATTATGTTGGTATAGTAAGTAGTTTTGTTCAAATGCGTACAACGGAACGTCATTTGTCATTGACAAGTTACTTAATCTGTCTGTGGTCATCGTTCATCGACCCGCGCCATTTATATGGCAATATACTACGACAATATCAGAGCCAGCAGCATTCCTCGATGGTGTAGTGATAAGTGACAATTTGTCAATATCTATGCAACTTGAGCATTGAAGACTGAAAGGCAGTAGGTATCTAGTGACTAACTCTTCAGCCAGAATTGAAGTGGTCAAACCACAAAAAAGGCTTGGAAGTCTTTCAAGAACCACTTCACGTGTGATGTTATACCAGCTTTGTTGTCTACACTATACATTGTGCAAGTTAGAGCAATATAGGTGTAGTTTTCATTGAATGATCGATGGACAAACAGAGTTGGTGCGCTTTGCTACAAGTCCTATTTTTTTGGGTAATTCTCTGAGAGAAATCGAAATAAATAGAAACGAGATCGCTAATTACCCTTCTCGCTTATCGCTAACTAGACTCATAAGCTACGCCGCAGTCGGGCAGAAGGTAGTTGTAGATTCTAACCTCAAAAGTATTGTTGACGTTATTATAAAAAATCGTGGTTATTTAGAAATAATTTTCAAACGGGATAGTGTTTACGACATAAAAACAAACCAATCTAGCTATAGTTTATTTTGGGACATGAAAAATAATAGTCGAGTCCAGCTCCTATAGAAATTTGGCCATTCTTCTTTAATGTACTAACACTATTTTTAAGATGTATATTAACAAAGTGGATTTGTGAATTAACTAAGTAAATTAAAAAGAAAAATAACTTAGGAATCAAAAAAATCATTACTATGCTATTGCCCTTTTTTTTACTCTTACTGACTAAAACCCACCCCTGTTCCCTTCCTCCTCCTGTTGCCCTTATCCCAATTTACTTAAGGTCGTTACAACATGTCTCCTTCTTCTACTTCTTACTTCTTCTTTTATACTTCTCTATTAGTCATCTCTCTTTTAAGCCATATCATATTGTTCAGACAACATAAATGTTTTAAATTCATAATAATATAATAAAAGTTTGAATCGAGAAATCAACGTACCTCTACCAGTGTTGCCTGCAATCAGTCTGTAACTATTGGTACCTTCGCGCGCCAATACCTGATGAGATTAATAAAAGATTATTCTGAAAAACAGTGCTTAGGAAAATATAACAACCTAATTGTGTCACTGTGCAAAGTGTACCCACAAAAAATAACCAGTAGAAAAACGCCGAAGCGATTAAGCTCGACGAGTTCTTTAGAAACGATTAAATATATACTCTTATTTCTCAACATACATACATAGGTATTTGTTAGTAAAATACCTATACCTAATAACAAACATTCTCACCTTCAAGTTCATAGGTCAATGGGAAGTTTCAAAATTCTTCGGAACAAAATTTTGTGACAGACGACGGACACATGAGTGACAACAATAGGGCTTCGTATGTATCCTTCGGGTACGGAAATAATAACATAATTTCCACTTCCCTCCTTATCAAGCAGGAGACAGAAGAAAGCCAGGCCAATACTGGGGTATAAGCCCAGTTATCTAATATTAGTGAGTCATTTTGTAAGCTACAATAATAGGTATGGCAAAAACGCTTGAACGCACGGAATTAAGTTCTAGTTTCTACAAAGTCCGTGAAGTAGACAAATTCAGGCGTAACATTTTTTTTGAGATGGGTTTGCTCTTGAGCCTCTTGACTCTAGTCTAGTTCAGAAGTGACAGAGACAGAGTCGACGATGGAGCAAGCTTACCCAGAAGAAGCCTGTTCATTCTAACTTTGAAGAGATTAGGGTTGTATGTTGTTTGTTCTCCCCCTCCACCCAGAGCGGGAGAAGTCATTGGATGATTTCCCACCATCCCAAAAAAAAGGGGTTGTATGCGTTCGGAAACACAGACGCAGGTAAAGAGTTCCACTCTTTTTCTGTGCGTATTATGAAAGACGTTTGGAAACGCTTAGTGCGAATTGGTGAAATAGCAACAAGGTAGGGATGGTAACTTGCTGTGCGCCTAGAAGTCCGATGGTAGAAGGAGGCCGGTGGGATGAGGTCGTGGAGTTCTTGGGCACACTCTCCGAAGTACATTCTGTAGAAGACCGACAAGCAGGCAACCTTGCGGCGATGAGCCAAGCTATGCAGCTTGGCATCCACGACTTTTACGTCACCAATGAGCCTCTTAGCTCTGCGTTCCACCGAGTCAAGTGCAGCAAGTTGGTGTTTAGCTGAGCCACCCTAAAGGTGGCCGCAATACTCCATGCAGGATCTAACATAATATTGTGTTCAGTTTGCCAAAAACTACACTCCCAACAGATATGATGTTCGGATTGTTCGAATTCACGATCAGGTGTAGAACATGTCAAACATTGACCCCGCAGGAGCACACTCTACTTTTCACGCCTAGGTAATTGTAAGCAAGCCACGAGGAGTGGTAGCTGGCCACCACGGGCGCTGCTGATATGCTCCCGCTGTCATGGCTCAGGTCGCGCAATCAAAATGTTCATACGAATGTTTATTTATTTGATTTATTTCATCATTTATGTACACACAGAGACACAATAACAATAGACATCACTATAAATATAGTACAAAGGAACTGCTTATTTCTTAAGAAATTTCTACCAGCAGAGAAAAGAGTACGGTACAAGATGTCTTACACTCATCGTCTGCCTAGCCTTTTCCCAACTATCTTGAGGTCAGGTTCCAGTCTAACCGGATGCAGCTGAATACCAGTATTTTACATGAAGCGACTGCCTATCTGACTTCCACAACCCAGTAACTGGGTAATACGATACCCCGTGGTAGGACTGGTAGTCAGACTTTCGGACTTCTGACGACCCGTAACGACTACCAAAGATCAACGATTGACAGCCGGAACCAACGGCTTAAGGTGCTTTCCGAGGCACGAAGAAGTCTCGGTATATAAAGATGGTCACCCATCCATGGACGAACCCCGGAAAGCGTAGCTTAACCTGATGGATCGGCAAGATGTCTTACACTAAGGTATTAAATAAACCTACGCATATAATGTAAATATTAATATACCTATACTTATATAAATATATAAATGTATACCTAATATTGTTCATATTATACATGACATACATATAAATAAATTATATTATTAGTCTCGAATGCTAGGCGGCAGCGAGTTCCACAATCTTACTGCATGGACAGAGAAAAAGTAGGAATAGTAACTGGATTTATGAGGATGGGTTTTGAGGTGGGATCAAAGGTGAGCGGCGCGTCACTAGGGGTTTGGTTGAGGTTCCATGTTTTTTTTTTCTGGGGGGTGGGAAATCATCTTATGACTTCTTCCGCTCTAGGAGCGGAAGGGCGTGTCAGACTCTCACTGACTAAAATCCACCCCTGTTCCTCCCTGCCCTACGTGCCCAGGGGCGAGGTAACTCTTTCGAATTTATCCTCAACCCTCGGGCATGCATTGGCCGTGGCAGGCCCCGTCCTTTGCTGACAACTCTTTGATGCGCGCGTGGAACACTACGCGCCGTCGACTCTCGGGCCTGGTGCTGATCGGGCGGCGAGTTACCCACTACTCGCAGTCCGCAGGCCCGGGTCAAATCACATTAGTGATCGGCGGGTTCTAATGAAATTCAGTACAATATTATAGGTATAGTAGCAGGAGTACCTAACCTCACCGCCCGGGTGTCACCATTGTGCGGATCGCCCAGAGGAAACGGTGTAGATCTGCCCCGCTTGGGCGGAGCACCGCCGTGTCCTCGTGGAGCCGATCGGCGGCAGCGACCTCTCGCGCCCGGCTCTGGTCCAGGCCGTGGTACGGAGCAAAAGGGAATGCGAAGCAATCTCTTCCTTCTGCGAAGCAGTAATGCTCGCGAAGGAGGAGGCGGAACGAGTGAGGGAGACTCAACGGAGTGGCCCTCACGCTCCTAACCGCAGCCGCCGCCGGTGACGCCCTGGGCGTTGGGGGTCGCGAGACGATCTCCGGCCACCGTAGACGCGGGCCTGCGGACGGCGAGTAATGGATAGCTCGCCGACCGATCAGCACCGTGCCCGAGAGTCGACAGCGCGTAGTGTTCCACGCGCGCATCAAAGAAATGTCAGCCACCACTGACGGGGCCCATCATGGCCGATGCCTGCATGCCAAGGGGTCTCGGATAAATTCGTAACAGAGTTACCGCGCCCGCCACTTAGGCAAGGAAGGAACAGGGGTGGGTTTTAGTCAGTAAAAGTTTAACACGCCCTCCCGCTCCACCCAGAGCGGGAGAAGTCATAGGATGACTTTCAACCCCAAAACAAAGGGGGTAGGTACACCTCCAGCCCAACGTCGGGTACCTAATAATGACTTACTTTAGGTTAGGTTTGCATGTTTATTTGACATTTTCGACCAGGTGTAAAAAATACCTTAAAGACATCTTCCACACTGTATGCCTTGTACCAGCGCCCGGCGGCAGTGCGGAGCTCCCTCAGCGAGCCGCGCGTGTCCTCTATGACGCACCACTCGTCTTCTGACGTGCTGCATTTGCGACTGCACTTCTTTGCACATTTGCTTATGTGCAGGTCTTCTAAATCCTAAAGAAAGGATATTCATTATCTTCAAGCCGTTCTCGAAATAGCTGACTTCAACTGCTGAATGGATTTGAATTTAAAATGGGTAGATTTGCCTGTATTACTTGCGAGTTAAAAAAAGTATGAAGCTAGTCACGGGCTGTAGCTAGTGACTTTAAGAGTCTGATGTCATAGTAAAAAAAAAAAATTATTTTCAAAAAACCACTTTAGTTCAATTATTGATTTCATGCCACCAACTGCTTGAAAAGTGACTTGTTTGGAACTTTTTACTTGTTTTTTACAGTCGGGTTTTTTTTGAAAATATTTTATTTTTATTTTCTACATTTTAGTGAGTTACATTTTTAGCATCGCCTCCTCGAACCCTTTATTTTGATACCCCACTTAATACAGTTCGTCGACTTTCATTTTTTTCTTTTTCACAATATGGCGTCTGGTTATCGCCATATGGTATTTTGATTACTGTCATGTCTTTAGTAGCACTGGCAAGGTTAAGACGAATCAATTGACGTAAGAATTATCAAAATCGGCCCACGCGTTTGTTCTCTATAGTGCCACAGAGGAACAAACATACATACATAGGCTGATAAACACATTACCCTCCCTTGCGTCGCGCAGTCGGGTAAAAAGGGACAATCTATTTTCGTGCTCCTTTCTTTAATGGATTGAACGCGGCAGTGCCAAATTAGGTGTGTACCTTTTTTTTTTGGCGGGGTGGGAAATCATCCAATGACATCTCCCGCTCTGGGTGGAGCGGGAGGGCGTGTCAGACTCTTACTGACTAAAACCCACCCCTGTTCGTTCCCTGCCTGAGTACCCAGGCGTGCGGTAACTCTGTTAAGAATTTATTCGCTACCCCTAGGCATGATTTTTCTATCTCGAACTAATCACATTGGTATTATAAAACTAGTTGGCTTTGCCTTGGTTGTAGAATGGGGAAAATTTTCTGAGCAGTTTCCATTATGGGTAGAAACTACAGTAAAAGTGAATGCTCCCATCGCATACAGGTATCGTAGACAGTCCAACCATGTGCTGCTTACCTGTAACTTCTCCTGGAGCCCAGGGTCGATGTCGGTGGCGAAGCTCTTGAAGGCATCCAGGATGGGCCTGTAGCCGGTGCAGCGACACATGTTGCCGCCGAACGAGTTCTCTACCTGCTGCGTTGTCAGGGTCTTAGTTGACATGTCGAGACTGAAATATATACATATATCAGTAGCTTAGTGTCAGGTTACACACACAAACGCGAAAGAGAACGAACGAACGAAACGAACGAGAAACGAACGAGAAACGAACGAGAAAGAACACGAAAACCGAACGTGAAAGAGTAGTCTATTCTATTCTAAACGCGACGCGTCGATACTTGAAGAGACCAGCCCCATGTGGAATACCTCAGGTGCCGTTTAAACGGGTGCCCAATGTGGATTACCTCAATATTACTGCCTTATTACTTTTCTATTAACATTTAGGTACGCTATAAGTCACATGTATGACAATTATCTACAAGTAATGTCATTGCCATACATTTTGTACTAAGCGTTAGCGTAAACGATAATAGAAAAGTAATATGGTTAGGGGGTAGGAGCCCTGCTATGATCGGGAGAGGGCTGATCCCGCTAGGAGAAGAAGGCGTCGGGGAGGCAACGGCTTCGAATTTCTGAGTGGGGACTCTGTCCCCCTACCGAGTGACCCCAGAGAAAGCGGTGGCACAATGATCATGTGCTAGCATTCACAGCGAGGCTCACGGGGGACCCCTTTACAGTCTCTCTAGGAATGTGCCATAACAAGCTTTGTACAGAAGGGGTTCCGACGTGGTCTTTTAGGAGACGGGAAGCCTTCCATGTGCTGATGATATCAACGTGGTGGTTTTAGTGAGGTTAAAAGACCACACTCCCTTTTTTTTTCCCCCAAAAGTCCAGGCGCCTCATGAATGTTCACATCCGATAACAAAAGTCCAGGCGCCTCATGAATGTTCACATCCGATAACAAAAGTCCAGGCGCCTCATGAATGTTCACATCCGATAACAAAAGTCCAGGCGCCTCATGAATGTTCACATCCGATAACAAAAGTCCAGGCGCCTCATGAATGTTCACATCCGATAACAAAAGTCCAGGCGCCTCATGAATGTTCACATCCGATAACAAAAGTCCAGGCGCCTCATGAATGTTCACATCCGATAACAAAAGTCCAGGCGCCTCATGAATGTTCACATTCGATAACAAAAGTCCAAGCGCCTCATGAATGTTCACATTCGATAACAAAAGTCCAGGCGCCTCATGAATGTTCACATCCGATAACAAAAAAAAAAAAACCGGCCAAGTGCGAGTCGGACTCGCGCACGAAGGGTTCCGTACCATTATCTATAAAAACAAAAAAATCATGTCTGTTGAATGGGAGCCCCCTTAAATATTTATTTTATTCTGTTTTTTTAGTATTTTTTGTTATAGCGGCACTAGAAATACATCATCTGTGAAAATTTCAACTGTCTAACTATCACGGTTCATGAGATACAGCCTGGTGACAGACGGACAGCGGAGTCTTAGTAATAGGGTCCCGTTTACCCTTTACCCGGAACCTTAAAAAAGACTGCTTATTAATTTAACTGATGACATTGAATTTGTATGAAGCTGAATTAATGTTCTGATTATGGCTGATAAATAGAGGTTATTTTCTGTTTTTGATGGTCAAAATCAAAATCAAAAGTCATTTATTCAAACTAGGCTGAGAAACAGCACTTTTTGAACGTCAAAGTTCTACATAAAGACAGTCCCCCAAAAAACGCCCGCCCGTCACCACTTCCTAGTGTTTTAGCTGTGAAGAAGTGGCCAACAAACTCCCCAGCAACACATCTGTCTGTTAAGTTTTAAGAACTTGAATCTATATAATTATATGCAACAATCTTAACATTATGTAAAACAGAAAAATAAATATATGTCGTCTAAAATATAATCATAAAATTAAATAATCCGCCACTTTCCAGCTAGCACACTCAATCATGCCATTAAAAACAAACTCAAGCATAAACACTAAACCAAATTAAAGAAGCCTCCATACATAACTGGTGTGCCTGCTTACAAGAACAAAGATAGAAACGATCAAAGGGCTGTGATTCGAAGCCACAAGTGATGAACTAGGGCCATCACACTAAAATTGGTAGACAATTATTATATGAACTCATATAATCTGTCATAACCATAAGCTAAATATGGAGAAAGAACATCAAGTGTAACATTGTCTTGCGTTCAACACAGCGACCAACTATTATTATCTTCTAAGTAGTTGGTGTGGCGAGTTGCCGCCACTCTGCAAGTTGGATGGGGTTGGTATCACGTCGCGTGTGTGTCTCGCTTTAATTTGTAAGACAGGTGTGTGTAGCCGGCTTGACGGGAACCATAGATAATTCAGTGTGCCTATCGCCGCGAGGCAGAGCGCATCTCACCGCAGACTAAATTAATGTCTTATTAATATCGTCCCCGCAAATACACTAAAATCCCGAGTAATATCCCGTAAACGTTGGGGATTCTCCGGGAATAATAAATAACCCATATTTACCGCGTCCGTGTAACTATTGAACGAGAATAATCAAGAGTGTTGGTGTGAAGAAACGAGTGGCCACTCGTCGTCGTCCAGCGTGAACAGCCAGGAAAGTCAGGTAACGCTTGTTCTTGATAGCTTAGAGTAAGGCCACATGCGCCGACTACTGCCAACCACTTCTAACTTGAAGTTATACAGACAAATATAGGCAATTTTGGGCCAGCATTCAATCCAAGTGTTTGGCCGTAATTAATGTCCTGCATCCTGCAGAGAACCACGGCTATTTACACGCCTGACCATCTCCATTAGATGGTCCTTTCGAGCCTGGATAGGCATCAGTAAAATTCAGTACAAATTAAGTACAAGTCATTACGGTAGGCACATAACTTTATTAGTGCCCCAAAATGGCGTCCCGCAAGCAAGAAGCTAAATTGGCTCAGCTTACCGCTAAAAAACAAATGATTTTCGAGCGAGTTAATCGCATATATAATGATTCCAGAAACATCTCGAACTTTGATTCACGTTCAAATGAGACATTCTTAGCGCAGTCAGAAACAATTACTGAGCAATACAACAAATTTGAGGAAATAGTAGAACAAATGAATGAATTGCAATTCGAGATTGACCAAACCGCACCAGACTATTCGAGTCTATATTCTATTGAAGACTTATATTCTAATATTAAATATAAACGTAATCTCATACTTTCGAAAAACGAAACATCGGAACACAAAGTGGGTACTCGGATAAAATTACCGCCCATAGATTTGCCATCGTTTAATGGTAAAGCGGATAATTGGCCCATATTTTATGAAATGTTTCGCAGCAATGTTCATTTAAATACCGATCTGGTTGACTCGCAGCGTGTCCAGTACTTGATCAGTAAATTGACTCATGATGCCTTAAAACTAACCGCAGGCATTGTTCCTACAGGTGATACATACAACGTTATGTGGAACAGTCTCGTTAAAAGGTATCAAGATAAGCGTAGTTTAGGGATTCATTATCTCAATAATATACTGGACATTAAACAATGCGCCGGAAATGCCGCGAGCCTCAATACTTTTGTGGAACGATATTCAGCGTCCGTCGCAGCCTTGAAGCAGTTGGACATTCCAGACTTACTGGATTTTGTTTTATTACACTGTGGTTTAAGAAAGGTTGACGCGCAAACTGTCTTACAGTTTGAATCACGTGTGAGTGAAAAAGAATTACCTTCCTATGCGGAGTTTATAACATTCATGCAAGCATATGTTAAAGTGCTGCAGCGCTCATACGGTAATAATTTACAGACGGAACCGCGCGCTAAGTCTAGTTCAGTTAATCATCAAACAAAAAATAACACCGCTAAGTCATTCGTGTCGCGTAATGAACCGGTTTCAAATAGCAAATGTACTCTATGCGATAAGGATGACGTACGACATCAGCTGTTCTATTGCCCGCAGTTTAAAAATATTAGTACACCGCTTGCACGTTTTGAATTTATTAAAGCTAAACGTGGCTGTATAAACTGTTTAAGTCTATCCCATTCTTTGGTTAAATGTAAGTCACGTAACGTTTGTAAAATTTGTAAAAAGACCCACCATTCTCTCTTACATTTCCGAGAAAAACATGAGTCATCATCGCCCGAGCCACAAGTGCCTACTAAGGATACATCTGTTTCGCTCACTACAGCTGTTAAAACTGGGTCAACCATTTTGCTAGCGACCGCGCAGTTATATGCATACTATAGCGACATCAGAGATAAGGAGGTGGTTCGGTGCCTACTAGATAACGGATCACAAAATAATTTAATTACTGTGGACTGTTGTAAACGTTTGAACTTACCCATAATTAAATTACGCAATTCATTTTTACAAGGTGTTGGAATGTCAACGAAACCAATACACGGTTATATTCATCTAAACATAGAATCTCGGTTTGATCCTCATACGAAGTTTTCGATACAAGCGTTAGTTGTTGATTGTATTACAGATAGACTTCCCGCGAAATTAATTAGATTACATAACAATGATAACATGTCATACTTAAATAGCTTGCCGCTCGCCGACTCGCTCTGGAATGTTCCGAGCGGAGTAGATCTTGTGCTTGGAGCACAATTGTTCCCCTTTATTTACCTGGGAGACAGGGTCGACTCAGGTACTGCTATACTGACTAGCTTCGGTTATGTACTTATGGGTGATATTGATTGTTGTAGTAGTGATGTGACACACATTGCATCTTCGTTTACCGCGCAGGCCGACATTGAAGTCGAGTCAAATTTACATAAGTTTTTTGAGCTAGAGGAAATTCCATCTCAACGTTTTATTAGTCCGGACGAATTAGAGTGTGAAAATAATTTTAATACTTCAGTCTTATTTGAAGACGGCAGATATTTTGTCGATCTACCTTTTGCGCGCTCACCCAGCGAGCTAGGTAGCTCGCGCGGTTACGCCCATCGGTGCTTACTTGCGCTCGAGCGTAAGTTTACGTTAATGCCGACCCTACGCGAGAATTATAATAAAACTATCGCGGATTATATAACTCAGGGGTATTTAGCGGAAGTGCCCGACTCTGAATTGACAGAGGAGGGTTATTATATACCGCATCATGCCGTCATTAGACCGGACAAGGACAGCATTCGAGTGGTTTTGGACGCTAGCGCCAAAACTCACTCGGGGTTGTCGCTCAATGACATTTTGTATGTCGGACCTAATTTGCAAGCAGACTTGTTTTTGTTATTACTTGATTTTCATACATTCCCTGTCGCGATGACAGCGGAAATAAAACAAATGTTCTTACGTATCGGTGTAAAAGAGCACCACCGCAAATATTTACGAATCTTGTATCGTTTTAGCAAAGGTGAGCCTATTCGCACCTTTAATTTTAACCGCGTTCCCTTCGGACTAAAACCTAGTCCTTATTTAGCGATGCGCACACTGCGTGACTTGGCGTGTGAGCAAAGCGACCGCTTTCCTGAGGCTTCTAAATTGGTAGAAACTCAGTTTTACATGGACGACTACGTCAACTCTGTTTCGGACGAACAGACAGCTATGCGTCTTTTTTTTTTTTTTTTTTTGGGGGGTGGGAAATCATTTAATGACTCTTTCCGCTCTGGGGTGGAGCGGAAGGGCGTGTCAGACTCTTACTGACTAAAACCCACCCCTGTTCCTCCCTGCCCTACGCGCCCGGGGGCGAGGTAACTCTTTCGAATTTATCCTCCACCCCCGGGCAGGCACTGGCCGTGGCAGGCCCCGTCCTTTGCTGACAACTCTTTGAGGCGCGCGTGGAACACTACGCGCCGTCGACTCTCGGGCCTGGTGCTGATCGGACGGCGAGTTACCCGCTACTCGCCGTCCGCAGGCCCGGGTCTATGGTGGCCGGAGATCGTCTCGCAGCCCCCGGCGTCTCCTGCGACGGCTGCTGCTGGGGGCGCTAGGGCGACTCGGTCTCTGTTGAGTCTCCCTAACGTGTGCCGCCTCCCTCTTCGCGAGCATTACTGCTTCGCAGAAGTTGGAGACGGCCCCCATTCCCTCTCACTCCGTACCATGGCCTGAACCAGGGCATGGCGCGAGAGGTCGCTGCCGCCTATCGCATCCACGAGGACACGGCGGTGTTCTGCCCAGGCGGGGCAAACCTCCACCGTATGCTCCACCGTGTCCACGGGGCGATCCTCGCAGTGGAAACACGCAGGGGTCACCTCCGCCTTGATACGACACAGGTACTTCCCGAAACAGCCATGTCCGGTGAGCACCTGCGTCAGGCGGAAGGTGAGGGCGCCATGGCGCCTCTCCAGCCACTCCTCAAAGAGGGGCACTACCGCCTCGATGGTGGCGTGCCCAGCGCTGGGTTGCGACAGTCGCTCTCTCCATGTCAGTCTATCCCGCGATTTAATTGATTTAATGAAGGTAGGTTCCTTTGACTTAGTCAAATGGGCTACCAATTCACCCGCTTTATTAGAGATTCTCCCAGAGTCTCACCGCTTACCAGTTAATTTTTCTGGCATGGATAATGATGTCCATAATTTCAAAATCCTTGGATTAACCTGGGAACCCGCTGATGATTATTTTTCTTTGACAACAATCGCCGTGGATGATAAATGCACGAAGCGCGCGATTCTATCGCTAGTTGCCCGCTTGTTCGACGTACTGGGCCTTGTAGGACCCGTTGTGCTGTACGCGAAGGTATTAATTAAGGAACTTTGGTTAGCTAAAGTAGGATGGGATGAGGTTCCACCGGAATCCATTACAAATCGGTTTGCCGCTTTTACGCGCGATTTTCCTTCACTCTCTTCTCTAAAGGTTCCTCGCCACATTGGCGTCTTTAGAGAAGCTGTAGTGAACATCGTAGCCTTTTGCGACGCCAGCTTTACTGGTTATGGCTGTTGTATTTATTTACACATTACCAACCCTACAGGTGATATCACTGTCCGACTCTTATGTGCAAAGTCCAAAGTCTCCCCCGCAAAAATAACAACGCTAGCTCGATTAGAACTTGTCGCCGCTTTACTTCTGTCTAAACTTGTTCGCGTAGTCAAGGAAAAACTTTCCGCTCGTGTACCTATTACAGGTGTCCACGCTTTCTCGGACTCCACCATAGCTCTCTCGTGGATCCACTCATCTCCCCATAGATGGTCTATTTTTGTCAGCAACCGCATTGCTCAAATACAGGAAAACTTACCTGCCGCTTGTTTCCGTCACGTGTCCGGGAAAGAGAATCCTAGCGATTGTCTGTCTCGCGGCATGCTGCCGTCGGATTTAATAAGACACTCGTTGTGGTGGAACGGCCCCACATGGCTCCATCAGCCCATGAGCGAGTGGCCTTTAAAGTTCTCTCCTGCTCAATGTGAAACATTGCCGGAGTTTAAATCAAAGGTTTTTCTTGTAGAAACTTCGAATACTGAACCGCGTATTTTAGATACTATAGCTGACCGTGTTTGCTCATGGAATAAACTGTTACGTGTATTTATGTACATTCTTAAATTTACAAACAGACTACATAGTCATAGTTCTGTTAAAAACATTCAAACCGCCGAAAATTTCATTGTTCGAATAGTTCAAAGTTTACATTTTGCGAGCGATTTAAATTTAATTAAAGCAGGTGAACTTCCAGCTAAGAAGTTGCGCTGTTTATCTGTCTTCATTGATAGCTTCGGAATCTTACGTATTGGGGGCGGATTGTCTAAATCTGACTTACCGTATGAAGCCAAGCATCCCGCGCTTTTACCTAAACGCGACCGCGTAGTCGATCTAATTATCGATCACTATCACAATACGTACTGCCATACGGGCCCAGAGTTATTGATGTCCATTATAAGGCAGCGGTTTTGGATATTGGGTGGCCGAACGGTTATACGTTCTCGTTGTCGGAAATGTAATACTTGTTTCCGTCTAAATCCTAAGCATCCAGTACCCAAAATGGTTGAACTTCCTGGATACCGCGTCCGTGATGCTAAAGCCTTTGTACACACCGGTGTAGATTTCGCCGGGCCGCTTGCTTACATACCTATTCGACGTAGAGGTCAACGTTCGCAGAAACTTTACATATGTTTGTTCGTATGCATGGTGACTAAAGCCATACATATCGAGCTTGTTTCGGATCTCACATCTGAGGCTTTCCTATCCGCATTTAAGAGATTTGTTTCTCGCCGCGGTCCAGTGTCTGTTATGTACTCAGACAATGGTACCAATTTTGTTGGCGCTAAGGCGCAATTGGATGATATTTATTCTTTTTTATTAAATTCAACTGTTCAAACGGATATTAAAAATGAGCTTCTTAAATCACGCATCGAGTGGACAAGAATACCGCCGCGAGCTCCACACTTCGGAGGTATTTGGGAGTCGAATATTAAGAGTGTTAAAACTCACTTGTTTAGAGTCGTAGGTAAACAACTTCTCACTTACGAGGAATTCTCGACCGTATTGGTGCAAATTGAGTGCCTTTTGAACTCTCGACCACTTAGTGTCATTTCGTCAGACCCACATCCGGAGGTACTCACGCCCGCGCATTTTTTAATGTCCAGTCCACTCACGTATTTGCCTTCTTCTGAATTGACAGAAGAAAACATAAACCTAAACAACCGCAAAAGGCTCTTGGATCAACTTGTGTTATCCTACTGGAATAAATGGCGAATTGAGTACTTGCACACGCTGCAAGTTCGCCAGAAGTGGTGCACTCCCGATCGCACTATAGAGATAGGTACTGTCGTTCTCTTGGGTCAAGATAACGTACCTCCATTGACTTGGCCATTGGGTATCATAGAGGAAGTTTTTCCGGGATCGGATGGTGTAATTCGAGTCGCTTCAATAAAAACCGCGTCAGGCACGTATAAACGTCCTGTCACTAAGTTGTATCCTTTGCCAACTCAATAGATTATTATTACTACGTAATTTAGTTTAATTTAGTTTAGGGTTCATATTATACGTTCCAATGGTACGCCATTACATAGTTGTAATTTTGTTTATTCGACTTACCATAGTCAGGTCGAACCGCAATTCATTCTCAGGACACTGTTATTTATTTTTCCCGAGCATTATATCAATGCGATGGTGTTTCGGACTGCTGCTTGGATTTCCCTCAAAGCTCTTCAACAAGTAAATGCTTACATATCATCACCGCTTCTTGAACCTCACTCGCTCCGCATAGATTAGCAGCTTTTGAAAGCTCCTGGACCTTTCAAGGCGGGGAGCATGGTGTGGCGAGTTGCCGCCACTCTGCAAGTTGGATGGGGTTGGTATCACGTCGCGTGTGTGTCTCGCTTTAATTTGTAAGACAGGTGTGTGTAGCCGGCTTGACGGGAACCATAGATAATTCAGTGTGCCTATCGCCGCGAGGCAGAGCGCATCTCACCGCAGACTAAATTAATGTCTTATTAATATCGTCCCCGCAAATACACTAAAATCCTGAGTAATATCCCGTAAACGTTGGGGATTCTCCGGGAATAATAAATAACCCATATTTACCGCGTCCGTGTAACTATTGAACAAGAATAATCAAGAGTGTTGGTGTGAAGAAACGAGTGGCCACTCGTCGTCGTCCAGCGTGAACAGCCAGGAAAGTCAGGTAACGCTTGTTCTTGATAGCTTAGAGTAAGGCCACATGCGCCGACTACTGCCAACCACTCCTAACTTGAAGTTATACAGACAAATATAGGCAATTTTGGGCCAGCATTCAATCCAAGTGTTTGGCCGTAATTAATGTCCTGCATCCTGCAGAGAACCACGGCTATTTACACGCCTGGGCATCTCCAGTAGTCGTTGATGGAATAGTATGCCTTCGAACAGAGACTAGATTTAACTTTAGTTTTAAATGAATTAAAAGGCGTCAAGAAAAGAACGGGGTAGCTTATTGTAAAATTCGATACCGAGACCCTCAAACGAACCATGAACCCTACGAACACGGTGGGAAGGAACATGAAGTTTATACTTATTTCTGGTGTTAAAATTGTGGATATCACTGGTCTTTTTGTATAAATGTATATTTTGTCTAATGTATAATATGTTTGCAAAAATAAATTGAGATGCCACCGTGAGAATTCCAATCTCTTTGAAAATTTCTCGTAAAGAAACTCTTGACCCTAACCTGTATATTGCTCGTACAGCACGTTTTTGTAAAACAAATATATTTTGTATGTCCGCAGCTTTACCCCACAAAAGAATACCATAAGACATAACACTATGGAAATAACTAAAATAGACTAACCGTGCTGTGTCAACGTCAGTATATTGTCTAACTTTTCTGACGGCGTAGGCGGCAGAGCTGAGCCTTCTTGATAGGCCTGACATATGTGCGCCCCATTGAAGTTTGGAATCAACAGTTATACCCAAAAAAACTGCCGAGTCCACAGTTTGAAGCACTTCTTTATTTAAGATGACATTAGGTCCTAGATTTATAACATTAGGTAAGGCAAACTTTATACATTTAGTTTTCTTAGCATTAAGAACTAAGTTATTTGTCGTAAACCAATTCGTAACCATTGAGAGAGCGCTATCTACGTTATCAAAATCATTTCTATTCCTATCTACTTTAAAGATAAGAGAGGTATCATCTGCAAACAGTACTACGTCACAGATACCCTTTAAAATATGGTAAATCATTAATATACACCAAAAACAAGAATGGTCCTAATATCGAGCCTTGAGGCACACCTAAATGAACTGGTAGCCCGGAAGACTTAACACCATTGATATCTACACATTGGAACCTATTACATAAATATGAATCAATTACATTTAGAGCTTCGTTTTGGAGACCATAATGACGCAGCTTACGCAAAAGCGTGTCATGGTGTACGCAATCAAAAGCTTTGGAGAGGTCACAGAAAACTCCGATTGCATTTCGCGAGTTCTCCCATGCGTTGAATATGTGTTTTAGGAGAGCAACACCCGCATCTGTAGTCGATCGACCTTTTGTAAAGCCATATTGATCATTATGAAGGAGGCTATTTACATTAAAATATGTTAGCAACTGCTTCAGTATTAACTTTTCAAAAATTTTGCTAAATGCAGGTAGGATGGAAATATGCCTGAAGTTGCCTATATCATTTTTATTGCCTGATTTAAATAGAGGTATGACTTTACTACACTTCATGAGATCAGGAAAAGTTCCTGAGTCCACGCATTTATTAAAAGTTACAGCAAGATAAGGCGCTACGATGCCTATTATATCAATCAAAAGTTTGATTGAGATGCCCCAGTAATCACCTGTGTTTTTTGATTTTAGAGAGTTAAAAACGTTAACTACGTCAAGTGGTGTTACATGCTCAAAACTAAATGATTGATTGCACTTAGGTACACTACCGTTCAAAAGACTTTCAGCTTTAGACGGGGATGAATTTAAGAAGCGAGTTGTAGTTATAGGTATGTGGGAAAAAAACTCATTAAATGCCTGAGCTACGTCAGCTGGTTTACTAACTAATTTGTTTTCGAATAGAATCTCTAGCTGATTTACTTTTTTAACCGACTTTCCCGTTTCATTATTTATTATTTTCCAAGTGGCTTTTACTTTATTATCAGAATTTTTAATTGTCTCGCTTAAGAATTTTGATTTAGCAGCAACACAAATCTTCTTAAACAATTTAGAATATTTTTTAACATACTCTAGAAAAGGAGTATCGAACCTATATCTTTTTAAACCGTATAACTCGTATAGTCTCGCTCTACTTTTATATATACCAGCAGTGGCCCATTGGTTGAAGCCAATGGAGGTACCCGTAACGTCTATAGTTTTAGACTTAAAAATGGCTTGGTACTCTTTTTGCACAACATCAAAAAGGGCTCTATAGATTTCATTAGGATTACCGTTTTCTACTAAAGATGGTGTAAGTTTATTTGCAATATTATTTTTAAACTTATTACAACGGCTTACCGTATAAGGCCTGCATTCTATTTTAAGCGGCTTTTTATTTTGTGGCATAGGAAAGCTAACTAATAGTCCACAGTGGTCAGACGTTAAGTCACTTAACACTAAATTTTTTTCTGAATTACAATTACTAAAAAAGTTATCAAGGCAAGTCGATGAGGATGCCGTAATCCTAGTAGGTTCATAAAACAAGTTGTTTAAATTATAAGACGTAAACAGATTGATTAACCTGACACTTAATGAAGTATCATCTAAAATATTAACATTAAAATCTCCACTTAACACTATACTTTTATTACTTGATTTTATTTTATTAATTAAATCCTCCATTACCGATTCGAAAAGGCCAAAATCACCAGAAGGGGGTCAATAAACGCAAATTATAACGTATCGCTCAAGTTCAACACAAGACAACTCAAAAATGTGCTCGATGGAAAGATTAAGTAAATCTAAACGTTGTTTACATTTCAAGTTATTTGAAACAAGGATTAATGATCCACCGCGAATTATATTTTTTCTTACAAATGCACTTTGTACAGTAAAATAATCATCTATACATATAATAAATCTGTAGAAAAGTCATTTTTGTACATTGAAGAAATTGAAACAAAAAATAGCCAGCGTGTGAAAAGATAAGTAACAGAACCCATTTCCATCATTTTTGAAATTTTTGTCTGTTTGTCTGTTTGTTTGTGCGCACATCACGTAAAATCTACGAATTCAATGCTGACAATGTTTATATACAAAAATTATACGCAACTTGAGGATTGTTTCATCGAAATCGGTTCACTCTATCAAAAGATATGATTAATTTAGTGAGTTCAAGAAGTAAAATATTACGTTACGCAATTAAGTATAGTACTTGCAACGACATCTTAAGACTAAAAATAGAACTAATGTTGATAGTTGAAATCTAAATCCGATAGATGGCGTTGTGCAAATGACGTCATTTTCTGAATCGCGGTGTTAAGATTTTCCGCGCGAGGATGACGTCCACCGTGTTTACTAGGCAAATTGGGTTTCGTTAGGTGTCTTAAAAGTTCTTGCGTGTGTCGTAAAAGTTCTTTGGTTGCTTGGTTTATCGATTTTCTAAATTGGTCGAAAAAAAAGTATTTGCTTATCTTATTGGTTTCGTTTGGTCAACTTTGGTCATTGGTTTGAAGTACGAAGTAAAGATTGTATTTGATTTACTTCGTAGTTTGAATCCAATAGTGCCAATCGTTATACAGTAAGTTAGTGTTGCCAATTCGTTGAGTCACGACCACGAACAGACGATACGTTGTCACACTAGACTGTTCGACGCACCGATCTTTTAAGTTTGTAGGCTATTCAGTCATAAGTGTTGTTAGTTTTGTTTATTGCTTTAATTTTCCTTGAAAATGCCTCAAAGAAAAAAAACTAACCTTTCGCTGCGTAGCCGAAATGCGAAAAGGATGAGACTTTGTAGGTCTCAGGAATCGGAAGAAGATCGTGAAGCACGGTTATCTGCTAACCGAGAGCACATCGCTCTTTCACGTGAATCGGAAACGTTCACCGAAAGGGAGTCACGTTTAAGTTCACAAAGAACACGGACCGCGACTTTGCGGTCTCAAGAGAGTATCCAGGAACGCGAAGACCGGCTGTCTGCTGATCGGGAGCGCCACTCTCTCTCACGTGAGTCAGAGACATTCACAGAAAGGGAGTCGCGCTTAAGTTCGCAAAGAACTCGGACCGCGACTTTGCGTTCTCAAGAGAATATCCAGGAACGCGAAGTTCGGCTGTCTGCTGATCGGGAGCGCCAGTCTCTCTCACGCGAGTCAGAGACTTTCACAGAAAGGGAGTCGCGCTTAAGTTCGCAAAGAACTCGGACCGCGACTTTGCGTTCTCAAGAGAATATCCAGGAACGCGAAGTTCGGCTGTCTGCTGATCGGGAGCGCCAGTCTCTCTCACGCGAGTCAGAGACTTTCACAGAAAGGGAGTCGCGCTTAAGTTCGCAAAGAACTCGGACCGCGACTTTGCGTTCTCAAGAGAGTATCGAGGAACGCCAAGCACGTCTGTCATCTGACCGAGAGCGACACGCTCTCTCGCGCGAGTCTGAATCTCTCTCCCAAAGAGAAGAACGATTACAAATAGCTAGACATAACTATGTAGGTGTACAAAGAAACAATGAAAGTTATCTTGCATCTGAAAGGGAAAGAATAGATGAACTAAGACGAGCAGAAACAGCAGAACAACGTCAATCTCGCCTAGAAATAGAACGAGCTCGATACCATATGAATAGAGAAACAAATAGCGGAGCTGATGAGTCCATGGAAAATGACGATGCAAATATTTTATTACCTTGGGACAATAGGGAAAAATCAGGGTTCACATATTCGTCTAGAATTAATTATGCTGGCTTTACTTTCGTGGGTGACATGAGAGAAATTTGTAATTTTTGTCATGCTTTGAAATGGAGGAAAGAGACAGATGGAATGTGCTGCTCAAATGGAAAAATTGTTCTTCCAAATTTCCAAGATCCACCACACTTACTTAAAAGTCTCCTGAATGGCGATCATCCCCAGTCGAACCGTTTTTTGGATAATATTCGTTTATATAACAGTGCTTTCCAAATGACTTCCTTTGGGGCAAAACAAATAACGGAAGGACCGTTCATGCCAACCTTCAAAGTACAAGGTCAAGTTTATCACCTTATTGGATCTTTGCTGCCAGAAAATGAACCCAAATTTCTCCAAATTTATTTTGTATCCGATTACACGCAACAGCTCAATGTTAGAAATCACAATTTTCCCCAGCTCAATGCTGAGCTTTTGGGTCAACTTCAAGAATTGCTGCATCACGTTAACCAGTACGTTCGTGAATTCAAAGCTGCATTGGAGTCAATTCCACAAGGCAGCAATGATTTCAAAATTGTTATAAGTGCCGATAGACGTCCTGTGGGTGAACACCGTGGAAGACACAATGCACCCGTCGCAGATGAAGTTGCAGTTGTTTTAGTCGACCAGGAGTGTGAGAGACGTGATATCGTGTTGCGTACACGCGACGATCGCCTTCAACGCATTTTGGAAACCCACCGAGCTTACGACGCCCTGCAATATCCACTAATTTATTGTCATGGTGAAGATGGGTACAATTTTGGGCTGTACCAAGTGAACCCTACTACGAGAGTCACTAATTATCAAAAAAAAATATCTGCTCAACAATACTATTCCTACCTTTTACAAATAAGGCAAAACAGTTTCGTATATTTGCAACGATTTCGTGGTTTGTTCAGCCAATTTATTGTGGACATGTACGCAAAAATAGAAACTGAACGTTTAGTGTATATTCGCACTAACCAGCGACGGTTACGCGCTGAAGAATACGTGCACTTGCGGGACGCCATGCAATCAGATAATAACGTCGAAAACTTGGGTCGATTGGTTATTTTGCCATCCAGTTTCACAGGCGGTCCGCGGTATATGCACGAACGAACGCAAGATGCTTTTTGTTACGTCCGTAAATACGGCCGGCCGGACCTTTTTATAACATTTACAACAAATCCAAAGTGGACGGAGATTTGCCAGGCACTTCTCACAGGACAGGCGTCATACGACAGACATGACATTATTGCTAGGATTTTTCATTTAAAACTCAAAGTCTTGATTAATCTACTTACAAAGGAGAAAGTTTTCGGTTCAACTCTTTGTTTTATGTATAGCGTCGAGTGGCAAAAGCGTGGTTTACCCCACGCGCACATTCTTCTGTGGCTGGAAGAAAAAATTCGTCCCGATGCTATAGACAGTGTCATAAGTGCAGAATTTCCGGACTATAATGCAGATCCGATTTTGCATGACATAGTAAAAACACATATGGTTCACGGGCCATGTGGCCTCTTAAACAGGGAATCACCGTGCATGAAAGATGGTCAATGCTCAAAAAAATACCCCAGAGCACTGAAAGAACTAACTATGGCTGGGGAAAATGGGTATCCGCAATACCGGCGAAGATCACCGTCACAAGGTGGTTTCACAGCTACTGTCAGATTCCGTGGACAAGAAATAATTCTAAATAATAGTTGGGTGGTACCGTATTCTCCAGTTTTGTCAAACGCTTTTCAAGCACACATTAATGTTGAAATTTGTAATAGCGTCGAATCTATAAAATATATATGTAAATATGTTAATAAAGGTAGTGATCAAGCCATGATAGCACTAAGAAATAACAACCAATTTGATGAAGTGACAAGGTATCAATCTGGCCGATACATAAGCTCTTCGGAGGCAGTTTGGCGCATTTTGAGTTTCCCTATTCATGAAAGGTATCCGCCAGTCATCCATCTTGACGTGCACCTGGAAGGCGAGCAGCGAGTTTACTTTCAACCAGAAAATGTGGCAGAAAGAACGAACAACCCAAGACAAACCACCTTGCTCGCATTCTTTCGCCTTTGCGAAAGAGACAATTTCGCTAAGTCTCTGTTGTACAATGAAGTGCCACATTATTATACTTATAACAAGCAGCAAGGTGTTTTTAATCGCAGGAGACGTGGAACTGCTGTAGAAGGCGAGTCCGGCATTTTTAAAGAACACGTGATTGGAAGAGTATACACGGTGCACCCAAATAATGCAGAGTGTTATTATTTACGCCTTCTTCTTCACACAGTGCGAGGACCTACTTCTTTTGCTGAGCTCCGCAAAGTGGACGATATAGAATATCCCACATTTCAAGCTGCTTGCCGCGCACGGCATTTATTAGATGGCGATCAGCATTGGGATGATGCTTTAGCCGAAGCATGCGTCAGTGATAGTCCACATCGTTTGCGCCATTTATTTGCCATTTTGTTGACATTTTGTGGCCTATCGGACGCTGGGCAGTTGTGGCAAAAATATAAAGACGCGTTTGCCGAAGATTTTTTGAGACAGCAAAATATAAATAGTGAAACTTCTGACCAAGTACGTGAAAGCTGCCATAATAGGGCTTTGCTGGCTATTTGGGATGAGACCCAAACTATAATGTTGCTGGATTGGAGGAGTCACTTGGTTCAATTAAACTCTTCTTAGATCTTGAAGACTATTTATTTACATTTCAAAATATGGTTCATAAAAGAATATGTTACACAAACAATATATATATAGTCGGTACAAGGTGTGGTACACGACAATGCTCAGTCGGTTCAAGGTGTGGAACACAACGAGACTTAGTCTGTTCAAGGTGTGGAACCCAACAAGACAAGTGTCTGTACAAGGTGTGGTACTAGACAATAGAGCGAAAGCCAGAGGACTTTCAAGCTCACTGAGTCAACTGCCGCTGAGTGACTGAATTTGACTGCCAGGGACGCCTATATTTATCACCCAAATTCCATGGGACACGTAGTGTAGCAAATGCAGACCCGGACAGCCAATACATTTTGAGAATTTCACAAATTAACTTGGACATTAACATTTGACCAATCACAAACATTTCGATATTCTGACGATAACCAATCAGAAGGGTTTTACAAATCTATTAGGTAATGAACACCTGCATATTTACTATTACATATTTACTGATCTTAATAACAACAAAACTGATATATATACATACTACAAAGTATGTATTCTATGGACAAACTGATTCTACGTTATATTCTACTTTTATATTCTATTTTTACATTATCACAAATCTATAAACTACAATAAAAACAAAGCAATTTTACATATGTATCTCGACATGTACATGATTTTACATGGTGGACTTCGAAAACTTTCCACTGTCTGTATCCAATCCATGAGAAGCATGAATTGGAACAACCAATCACTGACTAGTCAAAATTCCTAACTACGAGCTTTATTACTATTGGTCAATTTTAGCGCTGTGGCATGCACTACCTGCGCTATACAAAAAAGTTACCTCAGTGAGCTTAACATTAAAACATACTTTTATCCTTATTTCAAGACATTACTAAACATAATAAGATATAATGAAAACATGACAAATAAACTAAATTAACTATAGGTATGAACTAAAGCGATTACGCTTCCTACATACATTTGTTTGAGCGTCCTGCACATTCCTCCCGCCGTGCGACGCCCGCCGCTGACGTCGCAGTTGTAGATGGTGCAGGATCGCTGGTCTCGGTCGGCAGGACGACTATCTTCTTCACCGGACGTCGTAAGGTTCCTCCTTTCGTGGTCACGTCCACCGTTCGTACCACTCCATCTGGGCCGGGAAACGTAGCACAGATGCGTCCTCTGATCCACATGTTCCGTGGAAGGTTGCCGTCCGCGATGAGTATTAGGTCACCGACTTTGGGAATCGTGCCTTTGGTGTGCGGTTCTCTACGGTTCCGTAGCTCTGGGAGATATTCTTTTAGCCATCTGGCCCAGAATATATCGGCGAGTCTCTGAGATGCGCGCCAACTTGCTCGTAGATGCAGGTCACTGTCGTTGAATTCACCTGGTGCTGCGATACGACCCGGACCTCCCAAGATGAAATGATTGGGCGTCAGGGCTTCTGGATCTTCGGGGTTCACGGATACGTGGGTAAGTGGCCGGCTGTTCACTGTGTGTTCGGCTTCAATGAGTAACGTGTGAAGCACTTCTTCGCTCGGGAAACGCTCGTTCAAAGTGGCGGCAAGTGCTGTCTTCACAGATCTCACCATGCGTTCCCATGCGCCTCCCATAAAAGGAGCACCCGGTGGGATGAATCTCCAGTCGATCATCTTCTTTGAGGCTTCTTCCGCTGTAGCTGCGAAGATGGCAGTCCGTAGTTCCTTCTCAGCGCCGTGAAAATTAGTCCCATTATCGGACCACAACTGTGTTGGACATCCTCGGCGCGCTATCATACGACGCAGTGCCATGATCGCCGAATCTGTGTTGAGCGATGCCACAAGCTCCAGATGAATGGCTCGCGTCGTGAGACAGGTGAATAGGGCGACGTATCTCTTCTGATGACTTCGTCCCACTGTAATGGTCATTGGCCCAAAATAGTCCAATCCAGCGAAGGTGAATGGCCTCTGGTGGTGAGCTAGGCGACAGGAAGGGAGATTCCCTGTCATAGGCTGCGGTGGAGAGGCTGCCTTCATGCGACATCGTAAACATTTACTGATAATGTTCTTGGCTGTAGGTCGTAGGCGGAGCACCCAATGCTGCTGACGGCATTCGTTGACTGTCATCTCGGTGCTCGCATGATGCAGCTGGCGGTGGACATGTTCGATCCACAATCGTGTTGCACGGTGATTTCCATCAAGGACCATTGGGTTCTTCAGATTCTCAGCGATGTCTGTCATGATGGCTATTCTGCTTTTCAGTCGAATCTCTCCGTCTATGAGTTCTATGCTCAATGTGTGTAGGCGACTGCTTCGTGGTAAGGGTCTTTTGTTCTTCAGAGCTTCTACTTCTTCCTGGAAGGATTGTTCTTGTGAAGCTTGCAGGATCAGATTCTCGGCCTTACGAAGAAATTCAGTGGAGAGAGGTAAGTAAATGTTTGTGGTCTCTCGTCTCTCTGCCACTTTGACTGGCAATGTTCGTTTGTTCTTCTTCCAATCAGGATCGTTGCTGTCGTTCTTCTTAGTTCTTTTGTAGTTGATGTTTTGTCTTGATTGGCGACAGAGGTGCAGGAACTGCAGCATTCGTGCTGTAGATCGTAAGTATCTCTCCCAGCGTGAGAATCTATTGACGTCCGGTATTGCTTCACTGATTTGTACGTTCTTGTCAGTGAAGGCACAAGTTCTCTCTTCCCCTGTGATTATGACAGGGTTCTTCTCGTCGGCTGGCCACGTTTCTGGGGAACCGAGAAGGAATTCTGGGCCGTTGAACCAACGATGATCTTGCCCGTAGTTTTCTGGTACATCTCTTGTAGCGTCGTCTGCTGGATTCAGTTTGGTCGGCAGCCAGCGCCATTCGTTGGTGGAGCTATGTTCCTCGATCGCTGCGATGCGATGAGCTACATACGGCTTGTAGGTTCGAGACCCGGTTCTGATCCATGACAGTGTAGTTCTGCTGTCGGTCCAGAACGTGGTTGACTCTGGCGTTTGCTCGTGCTCTTCTTTAACTGATGACGCCATACGTGCTCCGAGTACTGCTGCTTGCAGCTCTAATCGCGGAATCGACATCAGCTTCAGTGGCGCCACCTTGGCTTTGGCTGTGATTAGGCAGATGTAGACTCTTCCATCCTTGGTGACTGTTCGCCAGTACATGGTTGCTGCGTATGCAGATTCACTTGCGTCTGTGAACACGTGCAGCTGTAGGGATTCTGTGTCGCTGAAGCCTGGGTAAGTTCGTGGAATGGCCATGTGTTCCAACTTCCTGAGGTGGGTGAGCCATTTTCTCCAGCTGGCAGCCAGGTCACTGTCCAGGTTTTCGTCCCATGCTGTTCCACGACGCCAAACTTCTTGTAGTATTTGCTTGGCTCTGATGGTGACCGGTGAAACGAGTCCCAATGGGTCAAACAGGGACATAACTAGTCTGAGAGCTTCTCTTTTTGTTGGCGTGTCGTTCTGTAAGACGTTCTGAGGTATGCGCGCCAGATTTAAATTGAATGTGAGGGAGTCTTCCGTTGGCTTCCATATTAGACCGAGAACTCGTTCTGTCTTGATGCTGTCGTCCAGCTTGATTGTGTCTTCAGTCTTGGCGACTTCCCCTAGCGCTTCTAGAAGGGTGCTCGAGTTAGATGACCATTTCTTGAGTTCAAAGTGCGCTTCTCTATGTATGTCACGCACAGCTTGCGAGACTCTCACGGCTTCCTCCAAAGTGTCAAAACTATTCAGATAGTCATCCATGTAATGTTTTCTTTTGATAGCTTTGACTGCTTCTGGATGTTCCTGCTGGAATCTCTCGGCGTTCGTGTTTTTCACGTAGATTGCCGTCGCTGGTGAGCAAGAAGCTCCGAAGATTAGCGACTTCATGCGGTATTGTTCCGGCGGCTGGCCGTCTCTTCGGTCTCCTCGCCATAAGTATCGGAGAGCATCCCGGTCTTCGGGTCGTAGTTCTATTTGCAGGAACATTTCGGTGATGTCAGCGGTCACGGCGATTGAGTGCTGACGGAAGCGCATTATTACTCCTGGTAGCGATTGCAGTAGATCTGGGCCAGTGAGTAGTTGGTCGTTTAATGAGACTCCTCTAGTCTTGGCTGCTGCGTCGCAGACAATCCTAAGTTTGTCTGGTTTCATGGGGTTGAACACGGCAAAGTGAGGTAGGTACCATGTTCGATGTTCCGATGTCGAGTGTGGAGCTGGTTCGGCGTACCCTTTTGATACTAGTGCTTCCATTTGTTCAGTGTACTTCTTCTTTAGTTCAGGTTCTTTGTCTAGCTTCTTCTCTACGCTCATGAGTCTGTTCAGAGCGCTGTCATAGTTGTCTGGCATCTTGACGTTTTCATCTTGCCATAATAGTGCAGTTTGATATCTTCCTTCTGGAGTTCTGGTCGTATGTTTCTGAAGGATTCGGAGTGCTTTTTCTTCGGGATCGTTGATGGGCTTCTTCGGATTGACTTGTATGTTGTCTATCGTGATGTATTCTTTCACCAGTTCATGAAGTTCGTCGTCTGTGTTGGCGTATCTGATGAAGTTTACTCTGTGGCCAAGTGTTCGCGTGTGACTGCCATGCAGGACCCAACCCAATGGTGTTAGTGAGGCCACTGGTTGGTTCTTTTTCCCAGTTCTGACCTCCGTTGCGATGAGGAGATCCCAATTGTCTTGGCCAATCAGAAGTCTAGGTCTTGCATCTTCTGTTACTATCTCTCTGGCGATGTCATGAAGATGTTCACAGTCTCTGACTGCTTCTCCAGGGATCTTCTGTGCGGCCAACTCTAGCTGCTTGATTGTTCTCGCTCGTAGCTTGCGTTCGGACGTGTGAAGTCCTTTGATGACGAAGTTCACTCTTCGAGATGACACGTCGACTGTGGGTTCTCCGTCAAAGGATGCTATTCGAAGTGGTTCACTGGATCCTTCTGCTCCGATTTGATTGGCTAGGCTCTCATCGATCAGAGTTACGGTAGAGCCGTCGTCAAGGAGCGCGTAGGTATTGACAGCTCCCGCCGGTCCAGAAAGGTGCACTGGTATTATTTTGAGAAACGATACTCTCGGTGTCCACATTGAATGGACCTTCTCTTGTTCTTTTTTGGAGCTATCGGTTTCTTCTTTCTTCTTGGATGCTGCACCATTGGAGTGTAGCATCTTGTGATGTAAGTGCACACAGTTGCCTATCTCGCATCTTTTTGGTTTACAGCTGTGTTGCTTTGTTCGAAATCTGAGGCAGCGAAAACACAGGCGATGCTTCTTTGCGATGTCCCATCTTGCATCAGTAGTTGCCTTCTTGAATTGGTCGCATTCCACGATGCTGTGCCCTTGACGATCACATAAGCCACAATTTGGTTTGCTTGCTTCTTGCGTGGCATGTACCCGCTGCTGACGTCGCTGCATGTTCTGAGGCGTTGGTGTTGTTGCAGCGATGTTCTCAGGCAGTGCATACGGGCTGCACATCTCTGCTTCTATCTTGATGAATCGGGTAAACTTCAGCAGATCAGGTTCGGTTCTGGGTTGTTCTGCTGAAAACTGGTACCATTGCCTTTTCAAGGTCGGTGTGAGCTTTTCAACCATAGCCTTCGTGACTTCTGGATTGAAGAGATAATGCCCGCAGTTGAGTGCTCGCAGAGTACCAATGATGTTTTCTACTTTGGTAGCGAAGGTGCAGACTTCACGCGGAGATTCAGTGAGGCGAGGTAAGGTTCGTAGTCGCTCCATCTCGGCCATGGCTATTGAGTCTGGCCGACCGAAGCGTAGCTCGAGTGTCTTCATGACTTCGTACGGGTCAGCGTTCACTATTAACAGACCCTGTACAGCTTCTTTTGCTATTCCTCGAAGGCTTCTTCTGAGTCTTGACATATTTTCTACTGCTGATAATCGATGCGCTGTCTCACAATAGGCGGCGCGGAACGTGAGCCAATCTTGATGAGCTCCATTGAAGCAGGGAAGTTCAGAATGCTTCATTGGCTGTTGGTACTGTGCGGTCTGCACAGCTTGCGTAATTGCAGCAGCAAGTTCTCTCATGTCCGTCCTTGTATCTGGGACGACTAGTGCTGTAGGTTGTTGCGCGACGTGGACTGATGGCGTAGACGGCGGCACCCAGGTTGCAGTGGCAGGTTTCGACGTGTAGCTGTGATGCGGCGCCGTAGTGTAGATCGGTTGCCATGATGTGTTCGGTGCCACGTGCGTAGAGTTCGATGGCCAGGGCGCGCCGGGTTCTATTGGCGCTGGCATTGGTTGCGGTTGAGCAGGCACGTAGTTCGGTTGCCAGGATGCGGCGGTGATCACTGGCGGCGGGTTCAAGTGTGGCTGCGCAGGCGCGGGGTTCGTCTGCCAGGAGGCGGCGGCACTCACTGGCGGCGGGTTCGGGTGCAACTGTTCGGTCGCAAAGTTCGGCTGCCAAGAGGCGGCGGCACTCACTGGCGGCATGTTCGGGTGCGACTGTTCAGTCGCAAAGTTCGGCTGCCAGGAAGCGGCGGCACTCACTGGCGGCATGTTCGGGTGCGGCTGTTCAGTCGCAAAGTTCGGCTGCCAGGAGGCGGTAGCACTCACTGGCGGCATGTTCGGGTGCGGCTGTTCAGTCGCAAAGTTCGGCTGCCAGGAGGCGGTAGCACTCACTGGCGGCATGTTCGGGTGCGGCTGTTCAGTCGCAAAGTTCGGCTGCCAGGAGGCGGTAGCACTCACTGGCGGCATGTTCGGGTGCGGCTGTTCAGTCGCAAAGTTCGGCTGCCAGGAGGCGGTAGCACTCACTGGCGGCATGTTCGGGTGCGGCTGTTCAGTCGCAAAGTTCGGCTGCCAGGAGTCAGCGGCACTCACTGGCGGCGGGTTCGGGTGCAACTGTTCAGTTGCAAGGTTCGGCTGCCAGAGGGCGGCAGCGACCACTGGCGGTGGGTTCGGTTGCGGGGGCCTGGTGCTGACTCCCGCCGGTAAAGTCGCCGGGATGTCCCAGGCTACGGCGGTCGTCACTGGAACTGCAGGATCGATCGACGACTTTACCTCAGATTGATAAGGTCTGTTGGAGATGGCGAGCAGCTGACTTGAATGGAGCCAATTAGTCACTCGATGATCATTTCCAGCTTCCGAGGCGACGGAGGATACGTCTTCATCAGTTGACTCAGCTTCGATTTCGGCTAGGCGCGCGGCCGCTAAATTGGCTAATCGTTGTGCCAGCTCTGCTTTGGCCCTGGCTACGCGGCGCGCTTTTGAAGTTTTATCACTCTTCTGTGACGTAGGTTTGCTGCGGCGACCACTTTCTTTGTTCTCAGTTGTGACGTCTTCTTGCGCGGCGTGTTTAACTGTAGACGCGGTGGCGGCTGGGGCTTCCAAAGTGTTGGCCGTTGTTCGCGTCGCTTCTGTAGCGCTTGTGTCAGTCGTGGCTTCTGTAGCGGTTTCCGTAGCAGTTTCCGTCTGTTCTGTAACTGTAGTCGACGCCTGGCCGCCTCGTTTTCCCGTAGACCTCGTGACTGGCATTGTAAATTCTTCTCAATAATGAATCTTCACAAATAATCTTCAATAAGTTCGCTGGAGTCTTTTCTATAGTGACTTTCCTCAGATCCGGCTCGAAGGACCAATATTTGGGATGAGACCCAAACTATAATGTTGCTGGATTGGAGGAGTCACTTGGTTCAATTAAACTCTTCTTAGATCTTGAAGACTATTTATTTACATTTCAAAATATGGTTCATAAAAGAATATGTTACACAAACAATATATATATAGTCGGTACAAGGTGTGGTACACGACAATGCTCAGTCGGTTCAAGGTGTGGAACACAACGAGACTTAGTCTGTTCAAGGTGTGGAACCCAACAAGACAAGTGTCTGTACAAGGTGTGGTACTAGACAATAGAGCGAAAGCCAGAGGACTTTCAAGCTCACTGAGTCAACTGCCGCTGAGTGACTGAATTTGACTGCCAGGGACGCCTATATTTATCACCCAAATTCCATGGGACACGTAGTGTAGCAAATGCAGACCCGGACAGCCAATACATTTTGAGAATTTCACAAATTAACTTGGACATTAACATTTGACCAATCACAAACATTTCGATATTCTGACGATAACCAATCAGAAGGGTTTTACAAATCTATTAGGTAATGAACACCTGCATATTTACTATTACATATTTACTGATCTTAATAACAACAAAACTGATATATATACATACTACAAAGTATGTATTCTATGGACAAACTGATTCTACGTTATATTCTACTTTTATATTCTATTTTTACATTATCACAAATCTATAAACTACAATAAAAACAAAGCAATTTTACATATGTATCTCGACATGTACATGATTTTACATGGTGGACTTCGAAAACTTTCCACTGTCTGTATCCAATCCATGAGAAGCATGAATTGGAACAACCAATCACTGACTAGTCAAAATTCCTAACTACGAGCTTTATTACTATTGGTCAATTTTAGCGCTGTGGCATGCACTACCTGCGCTATACAAAAAAGTTACCTCAGTGAGCTTAACATTAAAACATACTTTTATCCTTATTTCAAGACATTACTAAACATAATAAGATATAATGAAAACATGACAAATAAACTAAATTAACTATAGGTATGAACTAAAGCGATTACGCTTCCTACATACATTTGTTTGAGCGTCCTGCACACTGGCTATACAAGATATAGTTACAAGTATAGGAGGGAACCCCCTCAGTCAATACGGCTTGCCGACACCGACAGTTGGTGGGGAACGAATTAATAGGGAGTATACATCTGAAATAAATTACAACCCCGAAGAGTTAGCAGAAATATTGCGAAATGGCTGTTCAAATTTGACGACAGAACAACGTCAAATCTTTGATAGAGTATGCTGTAGTGTAGAACATTCATTAGGAGAAATGCTGTTTTTAGATGCACCTGGTGGAACAGGTAAAACTTTCCTCACTAAAGTTATCTTGGCTCAAATAAGGAGCCAAAACAAAATTGCCCTTGCCGTCGCTTCCTCAGGAATAGCTGCCACTTTATTACCAGGAGGAAAAACTGCACATACAACATTTAAAATACCAATCGACTTGGACCGCACAGAAAACCCTGTTTGCAACGTGTCTCGCAATAGTGATAAAGCAAGGGTTTTACGCGATTGCGCCCTTATCGTTTGGGACGAGTGTACGATGGCAAATCGTAAAGCTGTGGAAGCTGTAGATAGAACGTTGCGAGATATAAGACAAAATGACCGACCGATGGGAGGCTTAACGGTGCTATTCTGTGGAGACTTCAGGCAGACACTCCCTATAATACCCAGAGGAACGAGGGCCGATGAAATAGGTGCCTGTTTAAAGAGCTCTATTTTATGGCGTAGTGTCATATTAACTAATTTGAGCTTTAATATGCGAGCATATTTGGGAGGTGACGCAAACGCGCAGGTTTTCTCAAATTTACTACTTCAAATTGGTAACGGCACATACCCGACT
The DNA here is from genome assembly GCA_951329385.1 of Polia nebulosa. Classification (NCBI taxonomy): domain Eukaryota; kingdom Metazoa; phylum Arthropoda; class Insecta; order Lepidoptera; family Noctuidae; genus Polia; species Polia nebulosa. The sequence goes on from OX589598.1 coordinate 6,486,600, forward strand.
CAAGAAGGAGGTAAAGTAACTTTAGTCGAAAGCCTGTGTTCTTCTGTTGCCTCACAGCAGGAACTCATTTCCTCTGTATACGGAGATCCATCAGAGATCTCGAACCATGACGCTGCTTGGCTATGCCAACGAGCTATTTTGGCACCTCGCAACGACCAAGCAGCAGCAATAAATTCTCAAATATTGGTACATGTTTCTGGAGAAAGTAGGGAATATTTATCTATTAACACGGTTTTAGAAGAAGGAGATGCCACCCACTATCCAGTAGAGTTTTTAGACTCTCTAAATACACCAGGTCTTCCAGCACACAAAATTTATTTAAAAGTCGGAGTACCAATCATTCTACTCAGAAATTTAAGCCCACCAAAACTATGCAATGGAACTCGGTTGAGAGTAACAAATCTCCAACGAAATGTCATCGAAGCCATCGAGCTCCGGTGATGTTGTTTTCATTCCCAGGATACCCATTATCCCCAATAATTTTCCGTTTACTTTCAAACGTGTGCAATTTCCTGTAAGCCTCTGTTACGCTATGACTATTAATAAAGCCCAAGGCCAGACGTTATCCGTTGCGGGTGTAGACCTTACTTTTGATTGTTTTTCACACGGCCAACTCTATGTTTCTCTATCACGTCTTAGCAACCCAAACAACCTTTTATGTATATGCTCCGGGTAATTCCACCGCTAACATAGTATATAGAGAAGCATTAACGTAATCAACTATACCAAAGTCAGGACTCTTATCTAAATCATCAAAAAGGTGATATACTCTTATCTAAACGACGTTGTTTTGTTCTCGACAACCACGCGAACGAAGTCGCGGGCACAGCTAGTCATTAATAAAAAGTACTTCATGTTCTTTCAACCAATGTTCAGTTAAACATAAAACCTGAACGTCATAGTTCTCTATAAATAAACATAACTCTAGTTCTTTGCATTCAACATATGAGGCTTACCCGTTGTCGCATAATAATATATTAATTGGTAATTAGGTACTCGAGAAGTTTATATGAAATGAGGAACTAAAAACCCCAAATACCTACCTGTACATATTCATGACCCAACCCGGCGTGCAGTACCCACACTGGGTGCCGTTGAATGTGGCCAGACGGTCCTGGATGGAATGATAGCCATCTTTGCGGTTGCCGATGCCTTCCACAGTTGTTATGTCCCAATCGTGGCATGATAGAATGTTGACTAGGCACTGGAAGAATAAATGACAATCTTTGATTCGGAATAGTTTCTTTTTTTTTAGTCTAGGTCAGTGGTGACAGAAACAAAGTCGACGATGGAGCGAGCTTACCCAGAAAAAGCCTGTTCACTCTAATTTTGAAGAGATTAGGGTTGTATGCATTCGGAAATACAGACGCAGGTAGAGAGTTCCACTCCTTACACACACTCCTTACATACTAGCTAAGCCGGCCGCGGCGTTTAATTGAGGAATAATTTATTTATTTATTTATATACTAGCTGACACGGCGAACTATGTACCATCTCAGAATCAATAAACAAAAAAGCCGTTTCATACAAAATTTATGAGGAAATGATTTTTTTTCATATTTTTCCGATTTTTTAATAGTTACTCTGCTATTCGGGATGGAGACATATCCAACATATCAAAGATCTTAAAAATCGGTCCAGCCGTTCTTGATTTATAAATGGTGACTTTGTTTTATATATAAACAAGAAGTTATAAGATAGAAGATGAATATGATTTTAAGAAAATAAGGAATACGTTAATAGTTTTCTTATAGAGTTCTGCCTACACCGGGGTGGCAAGCCTCAAGTTAACGGCGTAGAGTTCCAGAGACAGGAACCATCTCACAATGCCTGATCCAAGACGACCGTCTTCTGCCACTGCACACTGGCATCTAACTCTTGAACCCAGCTGTGTGGCGAGAGTTTCTCTAGGCGTTAGTTGAAACTCTTCTTTATCAAACCAGTTTAGGTATCTGCTGATACGAATATCGGCAACACCGTCGAAACTACATAATACATATTTATTTTAGAACTTAGAAATATGTTTCTGAAATATTTTAAATTTCTAACAGATTAACGATGCACCTGCCATGTAATCTCTCTACCACCCATGGTTGACTGCTAGAGAATGCACAAGGCATTAAGGGCCTACCTCCCCATAAGTGGCGCCCTCATTGAATAAAAGTTCGTATCTTAGCATAGAAAATTGAGATTAAAGAATCCTATGTTGCGTTTGTTACAAATAGGATAAGGTATTTTTACGTTGTTGAAACAGGACTCAAGGTGTTTCGTATCCAAAGTAGTAAGCAAAAGTTCTAAAAACGGCCGTTTTTGACACTTTTGCTTACTACTACTAGATACGAAACACTTTGAGTCCTGTTTCAACAATGTAAAAATACCTTAAGCTCTCTGTAACAAACGCAAAATAGGATTTTTTAATCTTTAATTTCTACGCTTTGTTACGATTTTTTATTCAATGAGGGCGCCACTTGGCGGCTATATATACGCCTTAAGACCGCCTCTGTACCTTTGTGCATGAAATCTTAATAAATAGATATTCCACATAGCAGTAGCACCGTAGTCAAAAAAAAAGCCAATATTACTGTTTCACTTAGGGCACGAATATATAGAATTTATGTAAATTTTATGTAGTAAGTATGTTTTAATTTAAAATATCATCTACGAGTAGCTATTTAATTATGTATCGAAAACTTGATTCTTATTTATTATTACGGATAACTGATCGTTACTAGCTATAATTGAGTTATAAATGGTGTATCTAACACGACTTTGTTTTATATACTTATTTAAAGATTTTATAGATTAAGCTAAGCTCACATGAGCTTAAACACTGATTAGTGGATTCCTTATTCAAAATTAAACAATTTATGTGTACACTAATAGTTTAATCCAAACTAATATTATAAATGCGAAAGTAACTCTGTCTGTCTGTCTGTCTGTCTGTCTGTCTGTCTGTCTGTCTTTGCTTCACGCCTAAACCACTGAACCGATTTGTGTGAAATTTGGTACAGACATAGTTTGGAACTTGAGAAAGGACATAGGATAGTTTTGAATAAGCATAAAAATTAAAAGTAAAAAAAATATTTTTAAAAACAAGCTTTTATCTGGGACAATGAACTAAAAAGTTTCAAATTTATTGTTAGTAGTTGGCGTGTAGGTACTTCGTTATAGGTTACAGGTCCTAACCAATAAATAATGAGGCACAGAAGTATAGTGAGTACCTATGCTTCTTATACTTCTGTGCTGTTACTGTAAAATATTATTATTTTAGTAACAATTTGAGTACGCGACGCATAGCTATTAATTGAAACTCCTTTTCATATTGCATGAATATAGTATATTGCTGATACTGGAATTGTGGAAATATTCATTTATCCCGAACTTCGCCTAGGCATTCTATACAGGCTGTAACGGAAAGGTGTGGTCATATTTTAAGAACTGCATCTGCCCATCGATATGAACAACTTCAAGAAAAACCGAGGAAATTCTAAAAAAAAAATTTTACATCCCATACAAATATTGATCAGCTGATAACTTTGTATGGAACGTCCAATTTTTTTTTTGGAAATTCTCTATTTTCTCTTAGAGAAAGTTGTTCATTTCCATGGGCAGAACCGGCTCCTCAAATATGACCACACCTTTCCGATACACTCTGTATAATGCCGAATGTTCAGCCGGAAATGTTATAGCGACACAGTCGTAAGTACAATGGAACCCCGCTGCGCGGGGCTTCTATTTCTGCCTGCAGGGTTTAAAGGAACCTAACACGAAGTGGATGACGAGGGCTGCGTTCGCTCGCTCACTGTATCCCCATATCTTTTTTTTTTTTTTTGGTTTGGGAAGTTATCTAATGACATCTCCCGCTCTAGGGTGGAGCGGCCTTCCGCTCCGACCTTTCGTGTCAGACTCTTACTGACCAAAACCCACCCCTGTTCCTCCCTGCCCTGAATACCCAGGGGCGAGGCAACACTTTCGAATTTATCCTCAACCCCCGGGCAGGCATCGGCCATGACGGGCCCCGTCGTGTTTGCTAACAACTCTTTGAGGCGCGCGTGGAACACTACGCGCCGTCGACTCTCGGGCCTGGTGCTGATCGGACGGCGAGTTACACACTACTCGCCGTCCGAAGGCCCGGGTCTACGGTGGCCGGCGATCGATCTTCTTGCCCTTAGCCCATATTACTTTTTTTTTTTGTGGGGTGGGAAATCATGCAATGACTTCTCCCGCTCTGGGTGGAGCGGGAGGGCGTGTCAGACTCTTACTGACTAAAACCCACCCCTGTGCCTTCCCTGCCTGAGTGCCCAGGGGTGCGGTAACTCATTTTCAGAATTTATCCGCTACCCCTAGGCATATCCCATGTTACTTGGGGTCAGCACAACACGTTGTTTATTCTATTCTGTCCTATCAGCCATCACGCTATCACTAACTTCCTTTTCTTTCATAACTCGTCACACAATCCAATCACAAAATTCTCAACCATAGGTATTAAAATTGGGGGTGACTACAGAGATGACGACTAATTGAGGAGTATGGAAGAAAAAGACATGTTGCGCCGACCCCAAATAAATTGGGATAAGGGCTGGTGAATGATGATGAGGTATTAAAATTGACCAAAATCTTTTACTTACAGAGTTAACAGCGAACACATGCTTCTCCTTGGTGGCAGGGTGCACCTGCGACACAGACACTACACACGCCCCGCAGCCCCCCTCGTGGCACATCGCCTTCGTGCCATGCAGCTGCAGGTAGTTGCGGATGTAGTCATTCAGGGACGTAGCCGGACTGACTTCTGTACCCGCTGAAACATAAATGCTTGGAGTTTTTTTACGTTGCCCCACACTAGGAATTAATCCTGTATCAAGGGTGCGTTCACAAACATGTAAAGTCACATACACAAGAGACCCAGACCCGGAATAACTATCTGTTAGCCATACAAATATAAGTTCCGTGTGGGAATCGAACCCGCGACACCACTGCACCAACTGTGCCGTCTTGTACGAGTATTTGATAGTCGTTTGGATAGATAAGTAATACTTATAATAGCTAGGCAGCGTACCTACTCGTATTTCCCTTTAGGCCAAGAGGGCCCGAGGCGGTAGTCTGCGACAGTAATTATCATAGTGTTTTTTTTTGTTTTTTGTTAAGGCATTATGGCCCCCGGCGGCAAATGTTCAAATGTGCGACTACTAGGTACCATTGTTAAATGTTTTTGTGTTTTATTTTAGAAATATTTAATAACGAATTAAAATATGTTAAGATGATTAAATGAGAATACTTACTAATAACAAATTCTTTCCGGATTCCAACAGTTGACCTTTAGAATATTTTATCTATATTTTATTTTTATCCTTCGTCTATACTTATTAAAAAGTTTCACAATAATTCCTATTATGTACCTAACCATCAGTTTCTAAATTATGAATTAGGAGTTGAAAACATGTAAAACTCAATTTCACCATGAAAACTTGTCCACCATTAAAGTAGGTAGAGTTTGACTTGTTCATAACTACAAATTCTCCATAAAGAGTCCGAGGGTAACACTACTTTTAAGCCTGGTTTCTGAATCGGTAACAGAAACAGATAGCACATCATGTTTCCATTTATACTTCCTGCACAAAACACTACCAGTCAATCAAGGGTGATGAAGAGATTATTTTCAATATAGTAAAGTGAAAAAAAAATACTTACTCAATGAATAATGTTCCCCATTAATCGTGAAATTAATTCTATCCATGTTCTTGACACATCAACACTGTATTATCGTCAGGACACAGCACGAATACGATAAAATAAATGAATAAAAAATAAAGTAACATGGACAGGTAATAAAGCACTCGGAGCACTAGACTTGTTCGCGACACGCGCCGGCGCAAACTGTGTTGTCACACGTGTGTACAATCACGAGCAAAAATATGTAAACAACCAAACTTTAGATAGGTAGGTACTTACTTGTTTTTTTTTTTTTTGTGGGGTGGGAAATCATCCAATGACATCTCCCGCTCTAGGGTGGAGCGGGAGGGCGTGTCACTCTTACAGACTAAAACACACTCCTGTTCCTTCCCTGCCCTGAGAGCCCTGGGGCGTGGTAACTATGTTTCGAATTTATCCACAGATAGGTAGGTACTTGTAAGCTCGAGTGTTTTAAATGGACGGTTTAATATACTCGAACTTACAAGTAAAGTTTGCTTGTGTACGGCCTTTTATCTATCTACTTACTTAAAAAAAACTTTTTTACAAAAAAAATAGAACCGTCTTCCAAAAAAAGTGCAAAATAACTTTAATTTCGGAAGTCGGTGTTCCTGGTTTTGTATCTTCGTTTTTTGACACCGACTGCCGAAATTAAAGTTATTTTGCACTTTGTTCGGAAGTCGGTTCTATTTTTTTGTAAAAAAGTTTTTTATTTTTAGTTGTGGTTCGCCATTAAACTGTGTTAACAATTCATAGACATACGATAGCAGCAAAAGCGGTTGATTTGCTGTCAATTTTTGAAGAGTTCCGTTATCTGTCTCCGAAACCCATCATCAGATTTATATGAAATTTAAATGGGGCCATTTCGAACAAAAAAGAATTTTGCAAATCCGTCAATAAATGACGGAGTTATGCCCGAACATACATAAAAAAAAGAATACACAAACATCCAAATTGACAACCTCCTTCTTTTTTGAAGTCGGTTTAAAAAAACTTCTAATTCAAGTCGAAATGTCATCTCGACGACAATCAATAACTTGTCAAAATGTAGAGAGGGGAGGGGATTACAGGTATTTTTATGGGATTAACCGCGACACAATATAATATAACTTCACGACACTTCGCAAAGGATTTGGCAGCGGTAGAATAAGAAATATCAAGGACTTCCTTAAATACGAGAATTCACACATTCTGAAAATTTTGATCTTGCAGTGTCTGACACTCACGTGAACAATTTTCGTATGTAACTTCATGGGGGAAAATAAGAGCCTCAAACTTCCGAAAGTGCTTAAGACAGAGGCATCCACAGGTGAATCTCACTATCATCATCATCATCATCATCAGCCTATAGCAGTCCACTGCTGGACACAGGCCTCTGAACTGCCACCAACCACCCAGCGAAGATCATCGCTCCACCTAGCCTGAGGGCGTCCTACCTTACGTTAGCCGATTCGCGGTCCCCACTCAAGAACACGTCTACCCCAACGATCATCGGTTCTACGGCTAATATGGCCGGCCCATTGCCACTTCAGCTTGTTTATTCTGTGAGTAGTCGACCACGTTAGTTCTCTGTCGGATCACCTCGTTCCGTATTCGATCCCTCAAAGAGACTCCAAGCATAGCCCGTTCCATAGCTCGCATGGAATCTCACTATAGGTACAAGTTGTGAATGTATCAAAAATTTTATCGTGGTCCTGCTGACCTAGCGCGCGAAAGAATTCTTTTGCGCGCTCGGTCAGCGGGCAAAAGGGGCGGGATTAAATTCATAAAAGATTTTTCGGTAAATACAAATGTTTCAGGTAAGCTTTTATTACGAAATGAATGTATACTAGCATCATAGAGGTAAAGTTTGTAAGTTTGTTTGTTGGAAGTAATCTCTGGAACTACTGAACCGATTTTGAAAATTCTTTCAGTAATAGATAGCTACAATATTTGTGGGTGCTATCTATAAATTACATTAATTATCGTATTTTCGAAATCCACACTGAGGAAGTCGCGGGCGTAGTGCTAGTCACACAAAGGTACTAATTTATTTATTTATTTATTTGTATACTTCTAATAGCTGTACTACGTTCCGAGATTAAGAGGGAACAGGGGCTGCGATTCTCCATACAAATGTATTGCCCTTTTTTCTTCCTGAATAATGTTTCTAGAGCAATCATTTTTTTTTTTTCATAATGTCACGGTCTGCTGTTGACACCTACCTGTCATTTTTTTTTTCAGCAAACTAATAAGTAAAGAAAATATAACCCTCCAAAAGTGACAAAAATGGCCCTATTTTTACCGCCGTTCTTAGAGGACTACCAGACAAATTCGAATAGTTTAACATAAAACCCTTAATAGGGACCTAGACATACTCTTTCATAAAAATTTGGTGGCAAAAATAATTGAATTGGCTCAGTTTTCGAGGAGAAAATAAGGGAATACGAAACGTCGATTTCGTCAAAAATTATGTGATATAATCGGTCTGAGTTGCAGCTGTCCCTATCGCACTCTACTGCGGCACGCTTGAGTGAGCACGATGGTAATAGTTTCTCCAAATACCTATTTTGCAAATTCCTCGCAGGCCCTGTTCTCTCTTAATTGCAATGATAATAGCGACGAAAAAACGGAGGCTGTACCTGGGCAAACGTATGACGAAATAGTGGAACAAGAGGATTAGATAATTATATAAGTAATCCCTTCCGGATGATGTGGAAGAACGAACGACATACCTACTAAATACGATGAACTCGCAAAACCTGGGCCTGTAGACAAAGTAACATCGCTTCGTAGCGAAACGATATCTAAATTCGTCATCGTCTCTGAGATATCGATAAACATTTCCTAGCGTTAGCGTTCCTTCGTTATCTTTTTTGGCGATCACGATCGAGGCGAAGGCGAACTCTGAAAGCGCTGCTTGTCTACGCACTTGTATGGGATAAACACGATAGCAATTCGTTTCTTTATGGTTTCGTTACGAATTATAACATTGTCTACCAACCTGCGATAACGATGTCGACAGTCGACTGACCACGTGACTTAGCGCGGTTTATGTCAATCTCATACATTTTAGTCTTTTCTAACTTCGTTATCGTTTTTAAATTGTTACTTTGTCTAAGCCCCCAGGTCCATCAAGGCTAACGAATCGAAAGTGAACGAGTAAAAAATCCCGCCACTTCTTCTATCTCAGGTGTCGAAATTAGTTTATTGTCCAAAATGTGTTGGGCGCTCATACGCTAAAACTATTCATTACACAAAAAAACCGGCCAAGTGCGAGAGAGAAGAATTATCAAAGAAATCTGAAATATCAAGATACTTATTGGTATTTGTTAGTAAAATATACGTCATAGGGTCGGTTCATATCTAACGGAATATGCGTCGCGTATTATCGGTCGCGTAACGCCAGAACTGACAAATGTATAGAAAAACACTCGACCGTTCACGCTCGACGCACTAACGTATCACCGGTTGAGTGTGAACGGTCGAGTGTTTTTCTATACATTTGTCAGTTCTGGCGTTACGCGACCGATAATACGAGACGCATATTCCGTTAGATATGAACCGACCCATAATTAACATTAATTATCTTCAAATTTCAAGTTCATAGGTCAATGGGAAGTTAAAAAATTCTCGAGATATAATTTTGTGACAGACGGACAGTACGTGAGTGACAGCAATAGGGCTCCTTGTGGACCCTTCGGGTACGGAACCCTAAAAAGGCTAGCTTATAAACAGAGGTCGGAATTAGGTAGAGTTATTTATGTACTTGCATCGAAATGTTGATATCAATATGGATCTTCTCGGGATTTCTAATGGACAATCCCGTGTGGCCAACAATATTACAAGTAAATAATAATAAAAACCTCTAGTTTTCTTTTGTTCTCACAAGCTATGTTGTGGGACCTTTCCGTTACACCCTGTCTAAGAAATTTTCTGTAGTTTAATTTATTTCATAGCTATTTTCATCGCAAAATGTGTTGGATAGATGCATAATACTTGATTTTGAGAGCAATTTTTACAATATGGCGGCGTGAGCGGCAAAGATAGCAGCAGTGAAAATTTGAAAAGAGCACGTCGAAATCTATAAATCTAGAACTCCCGGAAGACTTTCCAGGTAAACCCCTTAAACCGTGGCGCGTCCAATTAGCAGACACAGTAGATTTTAATTGTGTCTCGCCCACATCGTTGTTTCTAGCGATAGTGGGAGTTAACTCTTGTTAATGAGCACCAAATGACTGGAATACAGGAAAAACCGGCCAAGTGCGAGTCGGACTCACGCATGAAGGGTTCCGTATCATCGTTCAAGATTATACCTACGCGTCTACTTGTTGCCATTATTAAAATCGAGCAAAAAAAGTAAAATTACAAAGTTTCTAGTGAGGAGCCCCCTTTAATTTTTTGTTGATATAGTGGAAACAGAAATAAACATTTTGTGAAATTTTCAACAGTCTACGTATTATGCACCACGAGATACAGCCCGCAGACAGACAGAAGCTTAGTAATAGGGTCCCGCTGGTTACCCTTCGGGTACGGAACCCTAACCGGTTTTAAGTCAGTATTAATTAATGCTCTGTACGCGCCAGGTTAGCCCGCGAAATTAAAATTGTCTGAAGTTTTTTGCAATTTGCATTGCAGGTCAGTGTCAGGTTGTATCTTGGTGAAAATATGATTCGCGGCCGTAGCAAGTATGTATTTATAGAATTATAATCATTAAAATCATCAATACAAATCTTTCAGTTAGAATTGATGTCAAATGTAAGTATTTCATAAAATCATGACATTTGGCATCAATTATATAATAGGGACGTGCAGGAACTATAGATGGCACCACATAAATGTCAATGTCTAGTATTTAAACATTACAAGTTGCAGATTTCACTCACTAGATGGCAGTCTACGTTACGCGTGCAGCATGTGTGCATGATACTTGTGTGTTATATGGCACGGAAATGGCAATGACAAGTTTTTAAAGGGTAAAAGTTTCGAATTTACTCCACTAGATGGCACAGAATACGCCGTGCACGTTCCCTATACCAGTCCTGCCGGTCGATTCCGTTCACAGCTCACCGTGAAAACTTAGGTGGAGTGAGCGTGAAGTGAACTGTCATTCCACCTTGATTGTATGGACTGACAGCCCACTTCACGGTCACTTCACCTAAGTTTTCACGGTGAGATTTTACAGAATAGCTCTACTGTTTTACTCCATCTCTGTTCTCTGTACGTACTGTAGCTCTGAAAAGCTCAGAAATAAAACGACGTTTACGGTGTACTCCGCAGTTTATTCCGACACATCTTTATCCAGCCTTTTGAGCAGTCTTTCACTGTATACATTTCATTTTCATAACATTCCCTTAACAAGTCATTATTCATACTTAATTAACTATTAATATAAGTAACATAATTTAAAGTATTGTGGAAAAAAACATTGCCTTCTTTCTGGGGCAGTCGGGTAAAAACGGATGTGCTTGTCTTAATACATCCATATCTCACTTTTCTGAGATAAAATATACATTTTTTTTATAGACACTTCGTTTCGAATTCCACCTATCTCGTATTTAATAAGCACATTTCGTTTTCAGAAACATAAAAATACAGCTTTCTAATGAAACATTTATCATTTATATTTATTAATATTTTACACTCAACACCGGCGGCTCTCGTTAGGGTAAACTTTATGTTATCCTTAGCAGTAGACTTGTGCGTTCTTGTTCATTCCATGCCAGGCGGTAGGGGCTCCACGAGCATCGGTGGCGGGACCGGCGCGGGCACTCCCATTGGCATGGGAGCCACGAATTGCGGGGGTGCAATTTCCTGCTGTTAAAAACAAGATAACGACATTAGTAAACAGAAAAATAAATGAAAATAATTTTTCATTCAAAAAACGTAATAAACAGACTTTGTCGTGAGGTTATTGCGACAGAACTACTGAATGTATAATTCAAAATAAAATTATCAGATTTCTTGAATAATTGAGCAATGCCTGTATGAATTTCGTTTTTGAGATTACATACTTCGTTTTTTAATTATTTACACCCAAAGTTGCACTAACATAGTGTTGAAATAAGGTCGAATTACTTTTTATTAAGATTTTAACACCTAAAAAAAAGGTGTTAACAGCTGTGTTACAGGAATCAGTGTCTTCTCCCCAACATTAGTCGAAGAGAACAGTTGAAAAATCAATTAGTAATAGGTACCTGACAGAAAGCAATAACATGATGCGGCAAGGCAGCCCTCTGGTGCGGCGGCATCTGCGCCACGTGCGCCTGCAGCGCCCTCTGCAGCCGCGGCGACGCGCCCACCGCCTGCAGCGCGCGCGGGCTGAGCTCGGCCAGCAGCATGGCGGACTGCGGGACCAGGCGCTCGCAGCACTTCACCCAGCCCTCCCAGGCTACCTTGTTTAACCATACCTGTTGATAAACAATGTAAAAATTGTAGGCCGAAGGAGCAAATATATGGAACTGCTCAAGACTTATTAATTGTTGTTGTTTGCTTCTGTCGTTTGTTGTTTTTCCTTTAGATTTATGTTGGTATAAAACAGTCGCGCCAAGGTAGCCCGCGAAATTCAAATTTTCTTACGTTTTTTGCAATTTACAGGTCTGTGACCGGTATCTTAGTCAAAATTTAATTCGCGACCGTAGTATGTATTTATAGAATTATAATCATTAAAATCATCAATAAAACTATTTCAGTTAGAATTGATGTCAAATGTAAGCATTTCATGGAAATCATGACATATGCCGTTTTTTTAAGGCCGTCCAGCAAAAATATAAAACAGTAAAAACTGCCTCCGTGAATTAGTAAATCTATACCTCGCTTCCTTATACCTTGGTTAGCTAACAGAATTAATTTGAGGAGAAATGTCTAGGTAATAGGTTAGAATAATGGATGTTCTAAACATATTTAACTACAAAATACTATAAATCCATACCTCCTTCTCAATGAGCAGCTGCAATATGTTGAGAACAAGTGGCCCCAGATTGGGGTACAGCGTCAACGCTTGTAGAACTGTTCGCATCATCAGCACGGGGATCTCCGGCTCTTCCGTCAGCCTCTGTAATACTGCTGATAATACCTGCAGAAAATACCATGTGTAAGTATTTGTAGTAAACAGAATTAGTGATACGCGCACGAGCAAATTTTGTCTTCACAACTATTTTATCTCTCACATCAAGTCTATGGGCTTGTATGAAAGTGCGCACATGTAGCGACGCGACAGCCGGGAACCGGATGCCTCTCAAAAAAAGAAATAAAATAAAACTTTTTTTACATAAAAATGTGTCACGGTACGGAGGGCGTGTCTCGTAGAGGAGGTCGTAGGGTAGGAGGACCGTAGATGAGGAGTTCAATAAATAATAACACGACGAGTTAACACATTTACAACAGTGGGCTTTAATATAATATTAAGAACACAAACACTGTGACTAGTAATTAAATTGTATTAATGCAAAATTCTAGGAAACTGGTAACTGACACTTGAAGAGTCGGAAAATAATGAGGAGCTTCTATTAGCTCGGCTCCAGAATTAGAACTGACTTTTAATATAAAAACAAGACTATTGACATAGAAAACAAGTAATTTTTGAATTTGAAATTAAAAAAGGTAGCAAAGAACGTAATTTTGGAATAGAGGTCAAAAAATAAACAAGGCTTTAACACTGCCTTGTTACAAATGGAACCAATCTTCAAAAAAACATCCAAATAACTTTAATTTCGGAATTCGGTGATTCTGGTTTTTTGACTTCGTTTTTTTAGACTGACTTTAGAAATTAAAGTTATTTGCACTTTTTTGGTAGTCGACTTCATTTTTTTGTAAAAAATGTTTCATTTTTCACTTTTTAGTTGTGGTTCTCCATTAAAATGTGTTAACAATTCATAGAGATACGATCGCAGCAATCGCGGTTGATTTGCTGTCAATTTTTGAAGAGTTCCGTTGTCTGTCTCCGAAACCGATCATCAGATCTATATGAAATTTAAATGGGATCATTTCGGAACAAACCCCTTTCGAATCAAAAAAAGAATTTTGCAATTCCGTCAATATATGACGGGGTTATGCCCGAACATACATAAAAAAGTCAAGAGTGAATAGGTTACTTCTAGGCAAGCGTGCTCCATCTTCGACCACATCATCGCTTACCATCAGGTGAGATAGTGGTCAAACGCGAGCCTATCAAACATAAAAAAAAAAAAAATACAAACATCCGAATTGATAACCTCCTCCTTTTGGAAGTCGGTTAAAAAAAAAATCTCAGATTTTTTTTACTAAAAAGTCGCGTTGCTGTCGCTCCTGTGTGCGCATCGTCGAAGCAAATCTCGACGAAGAGACAGCGACAAAGACCAAAAAAATTGCTGGGAATCTAAGTTGCTCGTTGCCATCTTACAGTATTAAGGAAAGAAGAAAAACATCTTGAATTGAAATGCAGGGTCATATTTTAGATACCATTTCTGGCGATGGAAATGAATAACTTTCCTGTGAAGCACTGCGACTCACTGGTGAGTTTGACAAAAAAAAAAATTAAAGAGAAAAAAAAAAAAAAAAAACGGCTGACAACCCGGGTTGTCGTCGGGGTTCAATTTGACAACCCGGATTTGGCCGCGGGGGTTGAGGGGTTAAAATAGTCAATTGCGAAAAAAAAAATAGCTCCCATACTTAGGTAATGTACTGCGTAGTAAATTCTTCAATAAGTTGTTGTATGAAGAAGTGATCCCACAAGAATGGTGCAATAGTTCGCTAGTGCCCATCTTCAAGAATAAAGGGGATGTACAGGACTGCAACAACTATCGAGGGATAAAGCTCATGTCACATACTATGAAAGTATGGGAGAAAGTGATAGAGAAAAGATTGCGAGAGGAGAGTGAGATTACCCCGAACCAGTTTGGGTTTATGCCAGGTCGAGGGACAATGGACGCCACCTTCGCTCTCCGTCAATTGTGCGAGAAGTACAGACGTGTGCACAAGAACTTGCACATGGTGTTCATTGATCTTGAGAAAGCGTATGATAGGGTACCTCGGGATGTGTTGTGGTGGGTCTTGAAAGAGAAAGGTTTGCCTGGGAAGTATGTTGAGTTGATTCGTACTATGTACAGACAATCTAGTACCTACGTCCGGTCGGCTGCTGGCAACACCGATGAGTTCAGTGTGGCTGTAGGCTTGCATCAAGGGTCGGCTTTAAGTCCTTACCTCTTCCTGTTGATTATGGACGCTCTTACGTCGGAAATACAGGAAGAGGCACCCTGGTGCATGCTGTTTGCCGACGACATTGTTCTGGTCGGTGAAGATGGACCTGAGATCCAGAGCAGATTGGAGAAGTGGCAACAGAAGCTGGAGAAAGTTGGCTTGAAAATCAGCAGAACCAAAACTGAATACATGTTCTGCGATTTCGGCGGTCTCTCCAGTTCTGAAGCTGTAGTGCTAGATGGCGCGCTTCTCCCAGTCTGCTCCGATTTTCGGTATCTCGGTTCACTCGTGCAAAGCGATGGCGAAATAGATCGGACTGTTAAGCACAGAATTAACACTGGATGGATGAAATGGCGGCAGGTCACCGGGACTATCTGTGACTCCCGCATTCCCCTAAAACTTAAGGGGAAGATTTATAAAACAATGGTCAGACCTGCTGTCTTGTATGGTTCAGAATGTTGGGCAACAAAAGGGATGAATGAAAAGCAATTGCATGTAGCTGAGATGAGAATGCTAAGAGCGATGTGTGGTGTTACGCGCATGGATAAAATTAGGAATGAGTATATAAGAGGAAGTCTGAAAGTGGCACCGCTGACTGAAAAATTGTGTGGAAATCGGTTGTCGTGGTATGGGCATGTGATGCGGAGGAATGAAGAAAATGTCGTGAGGAAAGTCTTGTGTATGAATGTGGATGGCTATAAGAGTAGGGGAAGGCCAAAGAAAAGATGGTTGGACTGTGTGAAAGAGGATATGGGTAAAAAGGGGGTGACTACAGAGATGACGACTAATAGAGGAGTATGGGAGAAAAAGACATGTTGCGCCGACCCCAAATAAAATTGGGATAAGGGCAGGAGAATGATGACTTACGTCTTGCGTATAAGTTTGCTTCTCCGCGAAGCATAGCGCGGTTGCCTTAATAATATACTTGAGATCTGCCTTGCTCGGGTCTATGAGATGTAGCGTGACCAACAGCTCAGCCGGTGTGACTGAAACAAAAAGCATTTAGTTAAACATTTGAACACACGCAAAGTGCACAAACAAATCCATGTAAGCACGCTTTAACCGTGCATTGGATTGTCAACTGTTTGCGTTGAGTATCCAAGAAAGCGCATCCCAAGAGCGTTTAAAAGCATTGTTAAATAGGATAGAGCGTAAATAAATCCAGTGCGCAGTAATAAAAAAAGTCACATTTATAAAACGCCTGTGCGACTGTTTGCTAAAACTGAAAGCATTGAATTGGGTAGTTTGTTAAAAAAAATTAATTAGACCGTCAGTTAGATAACCAAAAAATATTAGACACGTATTTTTTCTTTTGTCACGTGCACAAATTTCGCGTGACGTCACAGTGTGTGACACTTTTTACCACAAAGTGACGTAACGAGCACTCCTGAATTTTGATGCGTTTTATCTTTGTAACTTTTTATTGGTTTGGTAAAGCAAAAAATGTCAAAAAATATTTTTTGATATTTTAACTTACGGACTAAAATAGAATTATTATTATCATACCCAGGAAACATCCTTATTGTGAGCTTTATATTGTGTTGCATACAATAGGGTATTGCACCCATTTTTGAAAAGTGTCTCAATTAGATTCTATAGTGCTAATAAACGAATTAAAAAAACACAACACTTTTATTTAATCAATAAGTGCCATAAAAATGCATTTAAATTTTACATTTTCAAATTTCGCGCGTAATTCGACGAAAACGCTGGACGCAGTGGACGCCATGTTGCTCTATGGTGATGACGTCAGTTGGCTATGTAAATAAAAGTACAAAGCATAGATACGCTGATCAGTTGACAGTTGACACTTTGTAGTTTACATAGCCGTATGACGTATAACATGGCGGCTACTATTCCATGGTGTTAAAAAACAGATTAAAAAAACTGAAAACTTTGAATTGAATTTTAAAATTTTTTTAGTTATTTTATGAACTAAAACTAACATTTTCCGACTGCTTTTTGCCTAAGCTACGAGTATCATATATTTTTAGTTTTTTTCTCGTATAGAGTAAAATACCCTATTGATTTTTGTGCTTGTACTATGAGTCTGTTATCTTAGTGTACTAATACGCGATTGTTGTATGATAATAAGTAGGGCAGTGTGCTCTTGTGTGCTCGCCATAACATTTTGTCATATTCTAAGCGTGATTTTGGTAATGCGGTCGTTTTAACGACCTTCGATGGTGGGCGCAGTTCAAAAGCAAAAGTGTCGTGATTACACATTTTAATGACCTTACGATGGTGACAACAATGGCTTTGTCTATGGCACTAATATGGCATTGACACCCATTTTAATGACCTTACGATGGTGACAACGATGGATTTGTCTATAGCACTAATATGGCATTGACACCCATTTTAATGACCTTACGATTGTGACAACGATGGATTTGTCTAAAGCACTAATATGGCATTGACACCCATTTTAATGACCTTACGATGGTGACAACGATGGCTTTGTCTAAAGCACTAATATGGCATTGACACCCATTTTAATGACTTTACGATGGTGACAACCAAGGCTTTGTCTATGGCACTAATATGGCATTGACACCTATTTTAACGACCTTACGATGGTGACAATAATGGCTTTGTCTATGGCACTAATATGGCATTGACACCCATTTTTACCAGACTGCCCCAGGAGGGTAATGATTTTAAGAATGTCAAACAACAGAGCAGTGACGTAACACGTTGACAGCCAGACAACAGACACAATAGAAAATCTATTGTTCGCGGTCACCGGTGACTAGGACATGCCGGTTTCCTCACGATGTTTTCCTTCACCTTTCTGAGAGCAGTGATGATGAAATAATTTAGACACACTAAAGCGCCTGCTTGGGTTTGAACCAACGAGCTACAACTTGTATGTCGTGGCCGTTACCACTGAGCCACCACTGCTCACTCAAATAAAATTAACAGCAAAGGTAAATTGATATTAAAATAATAATTATTTATCGAAGCTAGTAACCTCAAAGGCCTCAGGAGGGATGTAAAACTTATTCTTATGGTTAGTAAAAAAAATCTACGGTTAATTTTCCATTTCCAATCATATAACTCTGTATGAGGCCACCCACATAAAAACTTCTGACACCACAGTGCCATGAATAAATAAACCATATAAAAATAAATCACTTAAAAAATACTACGGTGCTTTTTGTTTCAAATATGTTAATAAACTACTACTTACAAATCATTATACTATACACTGAAATTAAAAAGAAAATCTTATTTAAAATAATAACAATATATTAAAATCTATATTAAAACCTAATTATTCTTAGTTCTAAATATTGAGTTATTAACAAAATTAAATTAAAAACAGTTTATAGTATTTTTTTTTTAAATAGGAACAGTATATATACGAAACAGGCAAAGGAACACCTCAGCCAATGCCTCTAGAGGATAGGTACAGGCCTTTTTTTTTCTTTTTGTTTTTGTGGGGTGGAAAATCATCCAATGACATCTCCCGCTCTAGGGTGGAGCGGGGGGCGTGTCAGACTCTTACTGACTAAAACCCACCCCTGTTCCTTCCCTGCCCTGAGTGCCCAGGGACGAGGTAACTCTGTTTCGAATTTATCCTCAACCCCTTTTTTTTTCATTTTGTTTTTGTGGGGTGGGAAATAATCCAATGACTTCTCCCGCTCTGGGTGGAGCGGGAGGGCGTGTCAGACTCTTACTGACTAAAACCCACCCCTGTTCCTTCCCTGCCCTGAGTGCCCAGGGGCGAGGTAACTCATTTTCAGAATTTATCCGCTACCCCTAGGCATATCCTCAACCCCTGGGCAGGCATCGGCCATGATGGACCCCGTCATTATTGCTGACAACTCTTTGAGGCGCGCGTGGAACGGCGAGTCATGTTTCATTTCTAGTCATGTTTTATTTCTAGAAGATCGAATCCTCCTTTAACTGGGTGGGAAATCATCAAATAACTTCTCTTGCTCTGGGTGGAGAGTGAGAGGGCGTGTCAGACTTTTACTGACTAAAACCCACCCGCGTTTCTCCAGTTGCCTGTGCCAGGGCAAGGTGACTCCTTCAATCAGTCCCGCGATCCTGGCAGGATCGCATCCTTTTTTCTGGGGTGGGAAATCATCCTATGACTTCTCCTGCTCTGGGTGGAGCGGGAGAGCGTGTCGGACTCTTACTGACTAAAACCCACCCCTGTTCTTTCCCTGCCCTGAGTGCCCAGGGGCGCGGTAACTCTGTTTCGAATTTATGCATGACCCCTGGGCAGAGGATCGCATCCTAAGCTTTGTTTTCATGAGTAAGAGCCGTCATTCAGCGAGAAACAAAAGACGAAATATCACACACATTCGTTTATCTGATGGTTCGTCATTATCTGTAGGGGATTAATTTAAATTTTTAACCGACTTCCAAAAGGAGGAGGTTCTCAATATTCATCTGTACTTTTATTTTTTGTATTTATGTGACGCGATTTTTCTGCCACTTGTGAATATGAATACATTTTGATGATTCTTGAGGTGGTCTCATATTAATTTTATCGAAATTGATTCAGCACTTTTTGAAAAAAACTGGTCAAGTGCGAGTCGGACTCGCGCACGAAGGGTTCCGTACCATTATCTAAATAAACGGCAAAAAAATCACGTTTGTTGTATGGGAGCTCCCTTAAATATTTATTTTATTAAATTTTTTGTATTTGATGTTATATCGGCAACAGAAACACATCATCTGTGAAAATTTCAACTGTCTAACTATCACGGTTCACGAGATACAGCCTGGTGACCGACAGCGGAGTCTTAGTGATAGGGTCCCGTTTTCCCTTTGGCTACGGAACCCTAAAAATCAACATAAACAAAAAATATTGTGTACACAGATAACGTTTTTGTTGTCTCCAATTGAATTGAAGAAGGGAGTATGTGCCCTTGGGATAATATTCGACTTTCACGCAGGCGAACCCGCTAACAGAAACTAGTTAACATTTTAATAATTTACCTGGTGAGTTCTCTTCGTGAGGATTCTGTAGTCCAAGCAGCTTGTTGAAGACTTCTTTCACAACCATCGGGTTCAGTTTTATAAACTTTGGTAGAGCTGCCAGTATCTATGAACAATACAGAACTTAGTAAAGGATCTTCTAAAAGATAAATATTATCAATATAAAAAAACTAAGAAATATGATTTGTGGTAATCTTCTCAGGAAACCCTTTTAATTGATATCGTGGGAATGCATAAAAAACAACCAGTCCGCCATCTTTGGGAGTCGGCCATATTGATTTAGAATGACGTCACTTAGCTAACCATGCATTGTCATCCAAACTAATAATATATGCAAAACTGGGAGGTGGGTCAAATCCGATCCAAAACAAAAAAAAAAAACAACCGCTTCCAAAAAATAAATACACTAAAATTTTAAAATAACTTTAATTTCGGAAGTCGGTGTTTGCATTTTATTTCTTCGATATTTGACACCGACTTCCGAACTTAAAGTTATTTTTAAATTTTTAGTGTATTTTTTTTTTGGAAGTCGGTTTGTTTTTTTTTGTAAAAAAGTTTTTTATTTTTCGCTTTTTAGTTGTTATACCCCAGAACTAAAAACCCCAATAACATGGAACGTGGAATTTAAACAATTCGAGAACACAAAAACGTCATCAAGATATGCGTATTTTTCGTTTTTGTTGAGTTTCTCAAAAAGCGCTAAAGCAATTTCAATAAATTTTATATGGGACCACCTCGGGAGTATATTCTTTCGGATAAAAAAGAATTTTGAAAATCGGTCCACAACTGACGGAGAAATGCGCGGACATACATAAAAAAAAAAAAAAAAAACATACAGTCGAACATAGAACCTCCTCCTTTTTCGAAAGTCGGTTAAAAATGGTTTGTAACTACGAATTCTACTTACCTCCTTCTTGGATAGTCCAGTGAGCACAGGTATGAGGAAGCGAACGTCGGACACACGCGTCGCGTACAGTTCGCGTACTTTTGACACCAGCTCTTGCGACGGTGGCGCTGCGAACAAGGAGCATTAAACAATCAAACCAAACTCTTTCATTTCAAAAAAAAAATCAGTCCGCCATATTGGATTTAGAATGATGTCACTTAGCTATAGCACGGGGTCTCATCTCGAACAAAGAAAATTTAGTTCAAATAAATCTCAATACATGGCGTAACATGCATCGATTTCTTAATGAAGTTTAAGTAATATTCATATATTGAAAATAAATATGGTAAAAACTGTATTTTCTTATTTAATAAACAGCCCTAAGCATAAAATTGTGGCATAATTGGCTTATAATTCAAATTTAGACGATTATTGGAACGAATCCTTAGACATCTTTATTTCTTGTACCAATAGATGGCGCTGTTTGAAATTTTAGAGCTTATCCATTCCCCTCTTTAAAATTTGAATAGTGACACATTTCGATACAGTAAAACTGCTATGAAGTGCCAAAAATACTATAAAATAACTCCTCAATGTGTGAGAAAATTTTGGTAAAACTAAGTAAATTCATTCAGCTTGCAAGCCGTCACTGCTAACACCATCTGGCGAAGTGTAGAGGACGGACTCAAACGAAGAACAAAAGTTACTTGTGCCAGACGAAAACCCGTACTTACGGCGGTACCGTTTCGTCGCGTCGTCTGGGATGAGGCATCTGTACGCTAGTATTATATTATCTGTGGCTATAGTTAGCTTAGCTATAAGCTTACTAGCTAGCCATAGGTAAAGCTAATAGCGTGCTAAAAAACAAAGCAGGTATTGCTTCGCTTCGTAATTAAGCACTTTGAAGCACGCCAGACTGTCCATTGGAACGGAGTGAAGAGGAGACACACTCGTACTCGGCCTGTATCGTTGTATCTCTAATGCCGGCTGTACACGTTTGTCTCGTTCGCGTCATGTGGCTCTCGTTGCGTAGAGGCTCGACACGAGAGCCACCGAGAGACGCGACGAGGGCACCATCTACACACTCGTACTCGGCCTGTCTCGTGGTGTCTCGACGTGCGTGTACAGCTGGCAACAGAGAACCTAGTGTGGTTTTTTTAAAGCACTCGAACGTGTTTGCGTAAACGTCGCTTATGTCAAACTGTATAGAAAAAAAGAAGTTACCCGTTATTGTCACTAGGCGGCGTTTATATAGTTTTAGTACAAATTGACGTTTACTTTAACGTGATCGAGTACGTTAAAAAACTCACACTTAGGGTACAGAGTGTTCTCGCTCTACTTAGAGCGGGAGATGTCATTGGATGATTTCCCAACACCGAAAAAAAGTGTGTCTGTAATGTATGCACTTAAGTTAAGTATACTTCTTTGGCGAAACAAGATAAAAAACCAAACTGTCACAAAGTTTACAAAAGGAAAACTATCATTCTTCACGAACCACAGACCATAGCTAACTTCAGGGTGGATCGGGTCTAGCTAACTTCAACCTGTGACTTTTGTGTGACAGTGATGCGCGCGCATCTTAAAATAAAATTTCACATAATTTTTTCATAACGCGCCTAAATAAGTCATCATTCTCCTGCCCTTATCCCAATTTATTTGGGGTCGGCGCAACATGTCTTTTTCTTCCATACTTCTCTATTAGTTGTCATCTCTGTAGTCACCCCCTTTTTACCCATATCCTCTTTCACACAGTCCAACCATCGTTTCTTTGGCCTTCCCCTACTCTTATAGCCATCCACATCCATACACAAGACTTTCCTCACGACATTTTCTTCATTCCTCCGCATCACATGCCCATACCACGACAACCGATTTCCACACAACTTTTCAGTCAGCGGTGTCACTTTCAGACTTCCTCTTATATACTCACTCCTAATTCTATCCATGCGCGTAACACCACACATCGCTCTTAGCATTCTCATCTCAGCTACATGCAATTGCTTTTCATTCATCCGTTTTGTGGCCCAACATTCTTTCATTCATTTCATTCTTTCATTCATTCAACGTGCCTAAATAAGTATAACTTCAAAAAAAAAGGGTACAGAACGTGTATAGCTGGCACAAAACTCACCTTTCTCGGTGAATATATGCACGAGGCGGGTGAGCAGCGTCTCGGCCCCGCGCGGGCACTCCCCCAGCAGCGCGTCGAGCGCGGGCGACAGCGCGCCGGCGGGCTGCGCGCCGGCCGCCGCGCGCACGGGCGCCTCCACCATGCGCAGCACGCAGCGCTTCGCCTCCGAGCCCGCGCACCCGTACACGCGGGCCACCTCGATTATTAGTTCTGCAAAATATTATAATAAATTATTTATTTGAGTCCTTTTACAAAGTAATACATTTATAAACTTATTAATACTTAGTGCTAGTAGTACCAAGTGCTTAACAGATTGGCTTAAATACCTAAATAAAAACTAGTTTAATTTACACATGTTTTAAATTACTGAAAAGTGCGTTGGTACTGACATTATAATTTTTTGGCGACATGCCTGAACTAGGTTAATAAAAACCTGTGTTTCAGGCCATCCCCAGACTAAGCGATCCTCTGATTATTGGTTTATAGGGAGCGTGCAGGAACTATAGGGGGCGCCACATAAATGTCAATGTCAAGTATTACTACAGTACAAGTTGCGGATTTCACACAATAGATGGCAATCTACGTTACGCGTGCTGTATGTGTGCATGATGCGTGTGTGTATACATACATATGTATACACACACGCATCATTTCCGTGTCATGTATATGACACGGAAATGTCAATGACAAGTTTTTATAGGGTTAAAGTTTCGAATTTACTCCACTAGATGGCACAGACTAACACCCAGGACAAATGTTTGTGTAATGAGCACGATCATTTGTTCTGTGTCTGGGTGTAATTTATCTATAATATGTATGTATTTAGAAATATGTAAGTATGTTTATCAGTTGTCTAGTTCCCATAACACAAGCTCTGCTTAGCTTGGGACTAGATGGCGTTGTGTGATAGTTGTGGAATATTATTATTATTATTATTAGACTACGCCGTGCACGTTCCCTATTATCATCATTCGCCTGCCTTTCATCTGCCTAGCCTTTTCCCAACTATCTTGAGATCGGCTTACAGTCTAACCGGATGCAGCTGAATACCAGTATTTTACATGGAGCGACTGCCTATCTGTACTGATACCCCTTGGTAGGACTGGTTGTCAGACTTTCGAGCTTCTGACGACCTGTAACGACTGTCAAAGATCCACGATTGACAGTCGGGACCAACGGCTTAACGTGCTTTCCGAGGCACGGAGTAGTCTCGGTATGTAAAGATGGTCACCCATCTACGGACCAACCCCGGCAAGCGTAGCTTACCTGATAGATCGACCCGTGCGGCTGTTATTACTTTAGCCACGAGCTCCTCCTTGGGGTCGGCGCAACATGTCTTCTTCTTCCATCCTCATCTATTAGTCGTCATCTTCGTAATCACCCCCTTTTTACCCATATCCTCTTTCACACAGGCCAACCATCGTTTCTTTGGCCTTCCCCTACTCATATTGCCATCCACATCCATACCCGTATCCTACTAATATTATAAATGCGAAAGTTTGAATATATGAATGGGGCTGGATGTTAGTTACCTACTCAATCACGTCAAAATAGCTAAACATATCGGGATGAAATTTGGCACAGAGATTAGTCTGGAATAGCACATCTATTTTTAATATAAACCAAAATAAATGTTTGTATGTTTGTCCTCAATGCGTTCCTAAACCATTGATCAGATTGTGATGAAACTTTGATAGTCTTCTGAAGACGCCCAAAGGGTTTGTGGCCAAAAAAATCTACACAAATAAAAAACACGGCATTACAACGCATGCAGGTGCAGCTAGTAGTCTACAGGGTGCAACGGAAATGTGTGGTCATATTTTAAGAACTGCATCTGCTCATTGATATGAACAACTATCTTCAAGAAAATCTAAAGAAATTCTTTTTTTTTTTTAACCTTTTATACAAATATTGATCAGCTGATGTTTTAACTTTGTATGGAAAGTCCAATTTTTTTTGGGATTTTACATTTTTTCTTAGAGAAAGTTGTTCATTTCCATGGGCAAAACCGGTGCTTAAAATATGCCCACACCTTTCCGTTACACCCTGTATAATTTATAGTGGGGGGAAGTACTAATTCCACACAAAACCGCTGGCAGAAACTAGTTCAGGAAGATTATCATGATGAGGAGCTCGTGACTAAGTAATAACAGCGGCATCTTCAAGGTTAAGCAACACTTGTCAAGTTCGGTCCGTAGATGAGTGACCACAACATACCTACCGAGACTCCACCGTGCCTCAGAAAGCATGTTAAGCCGTTGATCCTTGCTATCATTTGAAGATCTTTGACAGTCGTTATAGATTGCCAGAAGCCAAATAAACTGTCACCAGTCTTGCCATAGGGTACCATGTAACCCTAACTGCATTATACAATACCCTTTGGCAAGATGTTGAATGCTGATGAAGCTGGGATGTGGAGGTCAGATAGGCAGTCGCTCCATGTAAAATACTGGTACTCATCTGCATCCGGTTAGACTGGAAGCCGATCACAACATAGTTGGAAAAAGGCACTATCGTAGTTCGTTTTCCAGTTCACAAAAGTGGATGCTGACTGTCAAATTAGTTTTACAATAATTTTGGTGTTCAACAAGTGAAAAATATAAATGAAAATCTTCATGACATTTTTTACCTTTCTGCCGGCAGCGCCATCACGAGGCTGAGAAACATATGGTACATTTCATCTGTCCACACGTCTCCAACGCCTCTGAAGTCGTTAAACTCTGGCAGTGATACAAACATTACTAACCTTCATTCTCTGCCAACAGAGCCATCACGAGGTTGAGACACATATGGTACATTTCATCAGTCCACACGGCTGCAACGCCTCTGGTATCGCTCAGCTCCGGTGGAGGGTGGTTTAGCGATATGAACCCGAGGTAGAGGAGAGCGTGTTTCTCGATCGCTTTGCGAACTGCGTCCTTACTGCGCTTGTAGATCTTTAGAGCTGATTTTAGTGCCACTTCTCGTATTTCTTCGTTTTCATTTACTAGAAATGAGAAATTGAAAAAGTAGTAGTAAGTAAAATGTATTAGCAGAGAACTGTTTGCAGCTGGAATGTCAAGTTAAATTAGGATGTTATTACACCATTAGGAATTAATAAGCAAATTGCACTCGTTTCCATTTTTCTACAAGGATTTTTTATAGTTCTGATAACTAAGGTCCCTGATGCCTGTCCATGAAGCGTTCTTCAATATTGACTTTTGCGGCATCTAAAATTTTATTGTTACGTGACTTTTACTTGACCTGCACTAAAATATACATATAGTCGCAACATTGAACCCAAGAATACGGAACACAAAATCCTATTTGGACTGACTTTTAACAAAACGAATACTGTGACAATAGTTCCGACAGATCCGTACTAAAAATAAACAAAGAAATACTCACAAATATGACACAACAACGACGCCACATACTTGTGCGCTCGCGGCGGCCGCATCACACACAGCTCCTCCAGCAACTCAAGCGCCAGCAACGCCACTTTATCTTCCGTCACCAAGTGCTTCAAGTAATCAACTGCCTCATCTGTCACCACCGGACATTCAGAGTAAATCTTCCTCAATAACATGTCCTTAGAACTCTCCAACACAGGATCACCTCTCTCGCAAATCTGTGTGATCAACGCACATAACAGCTGATTGTAATTCTGATCATGCTTCTCATGAACTTTAGGCTGTAACGTCACAGGATGGCGATTAAACCCTTGCATGAACGCATACTCTTCATACAACCATGATAGGGCTAAATCAATCCTGTTCGCAGGATCATCTAGTATGTAATTTAACACTAACTCTCTCAATTCTGGTGTATAACTTGATGCAAATATTGTGATGAACTTCGCACGAATATGTGCTGCTCCTCCAATCACAGCCTCCGTCTCCGCGTTGAGTATTCTCCCGACTGCTTGCGTTATCAACCTCTCTTTTATCTCTTTAGGAATCGGACGTGTGATTTCCTGTAGCTTCAGTAACTTTACTTTTTGTTTTAGCTTAGGAACTGTAGGCGTTTGCGGAGGTATAGGCTTCTCTTTCTCCTTCTGTCTCCTTTCCTCCTCTTTCAAATGGTCCTGTCTCGTTTCCTCCATAAGCTTCGACACAGCACTTTCGATCTGCCTTTCTGCTTTTGTGGACTCTTGTAACTTTGCTACAGCATTTTTGAGCGTGACCTTTTCTTCGTCATCTCTTAGTAATGGTATTTTCGATGGTAGTTCAGAAAGTACAGGAGCTGGAGGAACGGGCGCAGGTACAGGCACAACAACAGGTGCCTGCACCGGTTCTTCTTTGTTGTTGACTAACGCGAGGATCATTTTAGCTAAGCTTCTCTTTTGTGCCTTACTACCGGAGTTAGGGATAGGCTTGTAGGCGTTCACAAATGTGCTGGGCATGTCATTAGGTAGGTAATTAACGAGAGTATGGGTTACTAGGTTGACGACGTCATCTACGTTGTTTAGACCTTCGAATATTGAGTCCTCGGTCGGGAGCACCGGTTGTTTAGCAACACTGGGTAGAGAGACTGCAGGAGGTAAACTATCATCATCAAACATGTTGAACTCACTCCTGCTGTTACTATTACTGTCACTACCTTGACTGTTACTCTGAGGAGAATCTATCCTGATCCTCTTAGCCGGCACGTCGCCATTTTTAATCTCCCCCAGCCTCTTATTCCTTTTCTCTTTCGGCAATACTTTATTGATTTCCTGCGTCGTCATTCCTATATCTATCAACAACTGGGTCAACTGTGGCATCATATCGTTTGAAGACGGATGCTTTATTAGGTTCAGAAGCAGCATTTTGAGCTGTTTCCTTACAGAATTGACTTGGGACTGAGATAGCGTAGGTGGCAGTGTCGTGTGTAAATCACCTAGCGCCTGTATGACTCGTGCCATGAACTTTGGCCTAAACTTGGCGAGGAGGCAGAGTGTTGTCATACAAGCCATCAAGTTTACACTAGATATGTGTTGGGAGTTGTGAAATTTGACCAGCAACTTGAATATGGTCCTGAAAAGATGGACAATGGATTTTTTTTTATAAAATGTTGTTGTACATAGTTCAGGTAATTAATTAACACAGCAGGTTTCTGCAATTTTTCTACAGGAGCTAGTAACTTTGTCTAAAGGATAGCAATATTGTTTAGCACTGGTATGAAATGTCAGGCATTTCAGCACAGTACACACACAGTTCACAGTACGAAAGTATAAGGTGGGAAACTCACTCAGACTCTTCTTCCAAAGCACGTCTATTGATAAAAGTCATGTTGGCAGGCAGAGTATCCAGGTTGAACTCGTCGCCAGCTCCATCACTAGGTGTCTGCAGTAGGACCACCTCCTCTAAGAACTTGATGGAGTGAGTCCTGATGCCCTCGTTGTCGCTGTCTATCATGTTCAGGACTATGAGCTAAGGAGAGAAAAGATGTGGAAATTGGTTTAGAAATGGGGAGGACCAAACTCGTATCTTTTAGGAACCACTGACTCAATGCCACTGAACAAATATTTTTATGGCCTACAGATAGTTATTCCCGGTCTGGGTGTCTTGTATAAGTGAGTTTGAATGTATGTAAAAGCACCCATGATAGGTACAGGAGTAATTCCTAGTGTGGGGCAACGTTTCAAATAAAATTAAAAAAAAAAAAAACCGGCCAAGAGCGAGTTGACTCGCGCGCAAAGAGTTACGAACAACTCATATTTTTTTCATGTTTTTTTTTAACTACTTCCTCCGGAGTGGTAATTTTTCACCTATTTTCTTAAATGGCTTAGAAAACTTTATACTTATTGTAATAAGTTATTATTATATAAATTATATAAAGTAAATTATTAAAAAAATACATTCAAAACCCTCACATTCCTCCTCCGATGTCTCCTTTCATTTGATATGTCGCATGGCACAGTTTGAAAAACTGTTTTTTAATTTTTCGATTTTCACCCCAAAAGTGACCCCCATAATCCAAATTAATTTATTTTGGGTACTCGTTCGTGTTTGGGTCACAGATATTTCATTTCACACCAAATTTCAACTCTATCAGTCCAGCAGATTCGGAGCAAATTGTCTGTGACAGACGGACAGACAGACAGAGACACGAGTGATCCTAGCAGGGTTCCGTTTTTTCATTTGGACTTTCGAAACTTTAAAAAGGCTTAAATAAATAAATACGGCCGTAGTAACCGTAGCATCCGCGAATCATAATTATAATAATGTACGTACGGTAGTTGTTCTCTGTGCATTTGTTATTTTGTTCACCTGTGTTTTCGCATGAGGCAGACGCGTCAGGTCAGAGCGAGTGAATATTTTTGTTGGAAAATTAATTCATAGACCTATACAATAGATATTAGAAAATTGACCATGATGGACTTGAATTGAACTAACACAGTGGCAAGAGAAGTGATAAAATGTTCTGAACAGGTTTATAACGGTCATCATACGCGGTTATAACCCGTATGCTCACCGTTTCGGAGCTTCTGCGGGCAAAATATTCTCGCCGACAATTGTTAACTAGGTTCACTAACATTATTTAATTTATGCGAACATCATGTTGGATTCCTAATCTTAAATGTTGAAATCAAAGCTATATCCTAACAAAACCCGTACACACCAACTAAATGCTTTAACATGATAGCAAAAAAAATAGTATTAAAATTCTAAATTTAAAACATTCCACATAATTTACCTTCAACTCTGTAATATTCTTCCAAACATACTGCATCTCGGTAGTTTCCGAAGCACCCTGACATATCCACATCAGGGTGTTACGGTACACAATGCTGGAGGCCTGGATGGCTCTCTTCTGGACAGCGATCACTGAGTCACTGACCAGCTGACGCAGTTGTGCAATTATCTTCGGTATGTATTGTGGCTGGAGCTTACTGCAAATAATTTAATTTGGTTTAAATAGATGTCAAGCAGATACGCAACAGGTTTATGGTGAACAAAGGAGATGGCCAGACTACTTGAATTTCTTCCTTAAGAATTCCAATCCAATTGGAAAGGATTAGCACAGAATCATAGCTGATGGAAGGAATGAAGGACCATGCTCAGCAACGGGAGTATTGGGGCTAGTATTAATAAATAATATTGGAAAAATAGTATTCTGTATTACTATGAACAAACTGGAGGACTTTATGGAGTAGGTTTCTGAATAGCGAAGAAATGGAAAAATAACATATTAGAATTTATTTCATATTCCGAGAGAATTTTACATCATTATGTCACCCAAACAATGAAGTAGAAGAATTTTATGACTGATTTTATAAAGTAGTACATTGAACACCAAACCACCTGTAAATTTGTTCTAGGTGAAATAGGACAAAGGTAAGACATGGTAATGACAAGAGTATGGCCAACAATATTACAAATAAATAACAGTAAGAACCTTTATTGTTATCTTTTGTTCTCACAAGCTATGTTGTGTGAACTACAAATGTGGCAAAATAGCATGTGTGCGCATTGGAATTTTGCAACTTTCGACATCCGATGTCTGTGAAATATTTAGATTGATATTTACGGATGTGATCACTCAGAAAACAGATTTTATGACTGACACAGGTACTTAGCATAGAAATGAAATAGAAAATCAATTTTCTTAGGAAACGAACGAACTACCACTTAGAAGATTTTATACCAGACTGCGCGATAGCAAAGACAGGGTTATATTTTTAAAAACCATTATCACAACTGGCCATTAACATGGTAAACTTACCTCAATTCTTCGATAAAAGCGATGACCAGCTTTCTCACGTCGACAGATTTGTCGCTGTAGAAGGTCAGGATGTTCTCTATGTACAGTGGGAGCATTGATGAACACTGGTGAAGCAAGAGTTCCACCGCTTTCCTCAGACTGTCTGCTCTGCGACTGCCTTCCGTCATTCCCGCCTCGTTTATCCATTGTACAAGCTAGAAACCGAACGAATAACACTTAAACACTGCCTTTATAATCTCTGTTAAGTATTCAACCAGATTGTGGCACCAAACAACTGATTTTACTAAAAATACAACGTGCGTTCACGATTCTACGAACCTGGTTTTGAGCAGCGGTAATACTTATTTTGCTAGATAAACTAGCCATTTTGTATTATAATTAGGTTATCTACAATCTAAAAAAATTATAAATTAAACCGATATCATTGCTTTCTATCAATAAATTACGAAGAAATCAAGAAAACTGAATGAATAGACACGACCACATCACAATCACATCACATCGCAATCACCACAGATTAGATAGCAATCACAGATCGCAATGTTTTACTTTACGTCAGTGTTGCCAAGTCTGAAATAGCGGACGGTAGAATTCTTCTAAAAATCTACCGTATTTTTAGAAGAATTCTACCATCCGCTAGAATTCTTCTAAAAATACGGTAGATTTTCCGAAATTATGCTGTAATAAATATAGCAATTATTTAGAATACGGTAGAAAAACCTTGTTTATTTAGTAGCATGTTTTGTAAGAACGAGTTAGACTACATGTCTCGCAATATAAAAAGAGATATCTGCTGGGCCTTGTAGTTTTTGAAATTTCTTTTTATTTATACCTGATTTTTTTAATGATGTGGCTTTGCCACTGGCTTGGTTACAAAACCTTTAAAAAACTATAAGTGCAACAAATTTGAAAATGTGTGCAACAATTAGAGAAGCTAGGCAACTAATTACCTATATCATTTAAATGACTAATTTCGACAATGGTGCCGATTCTCTTGTTGAATATCTAAACTAAAATTAGAGAATCGCTATCTTTTACTAAAAGGCAGTGCGAGAAAAGGACGGCTATAGCTATGAACTAAGTTAGAGATATCAAACTAGTTTACGCCTTGCGCTTTACAGTGTTCTTAGTCGACATGTTTTTACGTGTACCCTAAAAATATTGGTTCAACTAAATTTAAACCGGTATCGGGAGCAGGGTCCAAGCTAACGGTGTTAGGGATCCAGAGACAGGAACCTCCTCACAATGCGAGCCGTATCAAGGAGTACTGCCTTCTGAATCAGACCCTTGATCCAACCGCGCAACGACAGCTTCGACAGGTGGTCGTCGAGGCTTTTGGCCATCAGGCCATTGGTGGTAACGACTATCGGCACAATGACA
Source organism: Polia nebulosa (assembly GCA_951329385.1). Lineage (NCBI taxonomy): Eukaryota > Metazoa > Arthropoda > Insecta > Lepidoptera > Noctuidae > Polia > Polia nebulosa. The sequence goes on from OX589598.1 coordinate 6,518,486, forward strand.
GCGAGTCCACATTCCACATATCGACCACCTCGTGTGTGCCAAGTCAAGATATTTAATTTGTTTCTCTTTCTCAGCTTTCACGAGGTTCTCGTCATGTGGGATGGTGACATCGATAATCATTGTGCGGCGCGCTAATCGGTCTATCACCACTATATCCGGTTTATTGGCAACAATAGTCCTGTCAGTGATGATAGACCGATCCCAGTACAACGTGACATGGTCATTTTCGAGAACTGGGTCGGGCACATATTTATAATACGGTACCTCAGAATCCACAAGTTTGTATTTTAAAGCAAGTTGCTAGTGGATAATCCTGGCCACTTGGTTATGCCTGTGCAAATACTCGCCGTTAGCCAGACGAGAACATCCAGAGATCATATTATCTCTGGATGTTCTCGTCAGGCTAACGGCGAGTGTCTCTCAGTATTCTGATGGATTTACCCGGACGGTGGCATGCCCGACACACGTCAACCGTCCCATCCTTCATAATATGCCTCCGGTTGTTCTTCGTCAAGATAACTTCGTCCATAATCGCACAGACAAAACGTTCAGTTTCCCCGAAGAGGTCACCAAACCGTAGCCAGGCCACGGACGACAGGCGATCTACATCAGGCCCATGAAGAGCCTGATAAAAGCGCCCGTGAAGCTCCTTACTTTTCCATACCTCTTTGCGGTCATCAGTAGTAAGTACTACAAGTTTGCACCAGTTCTCTTTAGCCATGGACAACGGGGTGAGGCCCTTGTCCACTGCGACTCTCGGTGCATCCCCACGTCGGATTCTAAAAAGTATTCATATTATTATTATTATTCTCTTCCTTTTTCCAGTAATTTTTAACGTTGTCTGACAGTTTGAGTACTTTTGCGGCCTACCCAAATGTTCTTTCTTTGGTATTGTTCGTCGGGTTATTGAGCTCCATAAAGGATGATTCACGTGACACCGTGCCGAGCCCGAGCCGTGCCCCGGCCGGGGCACGGCCTGGGCACGGTCAGACATTGTTGCATACATTTTGTATGAAGTGATTCATGCTAGACCGGGCCGCGGCCGAGGCACGGACGGGGCACGGCCAGGGCTCGGCCCGGTGGTGGCACGGTGTAACATGAACGTGTGCACCGGGCTCGGACGTGCCCCGGACGTGCCACGGCCGTGCCCCGGCCGGGAAACAATTGCCGGTCAAACAATTGCACGGTCAAATATCTATAGTATACTTTTTGTATGAACTGATCCATGCTTGGCCGTGCCCCGGACGTGCCCCGGCCGTGCCTCGGCCGTGCCCCGGCCGGGGCCCGGTGGCGGCACGGTGACAGCCCGGTGTAGCATGAATGACTAGCCCGGTGGACGTGCCCCGGCCGTGCCCCGGCCGGGGCACGGCCGAGGCTCGGTGGCCGCACGGTGTAACGTAAATCATCCTTTATAGTTCCAAGTTGAACTATTCGACTATTGACAAATGCTTGCACTGAGTGGACATGTCCACTAAAATATGTGTGGTTCTTTCTTCAAAAGACCATTACAGACATTAAGCTGCATGGTTCTCATATAGGGAGCGTGCAGGAACTATAGATGGCGCCACATAAATGTCTCAAGTTTCAAATTTATTCCACTAGATGGCACAGACTACGCCGTGCACGTTCCCTATAGCATAATATGAATGAGAGAATTATGTAAGTCGTTATTTTTACATAGATTTTATGATTGTCTGGCAGTTTGATTGAGTACCTACTTTAGCGGCCTACCCAGATGTCCTTACTTTGGTACTGTTCGTCGGTTCGTTGAGCTCCTCAAAGTTCTGAGTTGGGCTTTACGATAACTGACAAATGCTTGCATTGTCTGGACAGGTCTACTCAAATCTGGTTGTTGCTTTCCTCAAAAACTCATTTCAGACTTAACGTACATGGTGCTCATATGATTTGACCAGTACATATTGTATGGATTTGAACACTTTAAAAGAGACTTTGTACTCTGAGTTTGTTTCGGTGTTTCTTCTCAGGGTAGTCAGCTAGGAAACACCGGCCTTATCTAGCTAAAACTGACAAAAAAAAATGTTGACGTGTAAAAGTGTTGTTATAATCTACTTATAAAAATAAAATCATTTTTATCATTCATTTATCAGCACATAAGTATGCCACATATAAAAATACATACTCAGGTTGTCAATATTAGTTAAGCACAGAACACAGAAAGATGTAGTTTTTCCTTTTTACATCTAGCGCAAAAGAAACTTCATTGGGCAAAAAAACTATGTTAGCCACCGAATTTGGCAATAGCGACTACTTTACAGTATTTCTACTATTATTTCTCTAAAATCTGAGACACATTTCTTTTGCGCCGGGTCTGAGACAATTTTGACGGATCTCCTTTCTTTTTGTTTATTTTTTTTAATTCTTTTTCTCAAATCAAGCTTTTTCAGTTTCAACTTCAAATGTCTGATAAAAAAAATGTGCTAGTTTTAGAATATTTTTTAAATCCTTAGTAAGAGTATCAATTGACTATTGGATACTAAATCTAGTCTTATCTGAATGCCCCACTGGACTCTTTTTGCTTGGACGTCCACAAATGTAGATAGGGCTTTGGCTTATCTTGTATCGGCTTGCAATATGCCTTATATGCACTTACTGACTACCGTTATTGTTTATTTCCGGTTATAACCGACTTCAAAAAGGAGTAGCTTCTCAATTCATCTGTTTGTTAGGACACGGTGGAGCATACGGTGGAGGTCTGCCCCGCTTGGGTGGAACACCGCCGTGTCTTCATGGATGCGATAGGTGGCGGCTACCTCTCACGCCCGGCCCTGGTTTAGGCCATGGTACGGAGCGAGAGGGAATGGGAGGCAGTCTCCGCCTTCTGCGAAGCAGTAATGCTCGTGAAGGCGGAGGCGGGACGCGTGAGGGAAGCTCAACGGAGTGGCCCTCGCGGCCCCGGCCGCTACCACCGCAGGAGAGGTACTGGGCGTACTAGGCGTAGGACATCGCGAGACGATTTCCGGCCACCGTAGACCCGGGCCTGCGGACGGCGAGCAGTGGGTAGCCCGTGAGTCGACGGCGCGTAGTGTTCCACGCGCGCCTCAAAGAGATGTAGTCAGCCACCACTGAAGGGGCCCATCGTGGCCGGTGCCTGCATGCCTAGGGGTAGCGGATAAATTCTGAAAATGAGTTACCGCACCCCTGGGCACTCAGGCAGGGAAGGAACAGGGGTGGGTTTTAGTCAGTAAGAGTCTGACACGCCCTCCCGCTCCACCCAGAGCGGGAGAAGTCATTGCATGATTTCCCACCACACAAAAAAAAAACAAAAATCTGTTTGTTGTTGATTTATTTTTTCTTTTTTTTATATTTGTGAATAGATTTTGATGATTCTTTTTTGTTTAATAGGTCATACTTCAGAGGTGGTCCCATATAAATTTTATCGAAACAAAATGAGCGCTTTTTGAAAATATCAACAAAAACGAAAAATATGTGTTGACAGATGAGTTTTGGTTTACTCTAATTATCTAATGTTCAAATTCCATGTTATTGGAGTTATCCATTCGGGCCTCTATTATTTAGTTTTAGTTCTGAGGCACAACAAAAAAGTGAAAATAAAACTTTTTTACAAAAACTACAGCATCTTTCGAAAAAAAAAATACACTAAAAATTGCAAAATATCTTTAATTTCAGAAATAAGAAAAACAAAAGAAAAGTTATAATATTCATTTTATTATAAATAACTAACTACTTAGGTACTATAATACTTAACACAACTAAGAAACAGTCCATAGATTTAAGCCATCAACGGTTGTTGACCTTGATGTACAACTTGTACAGGAACATAAGGCTGCAGCTCATACGCCGGTGGTTTTTCTCTCTCCTCCAGTATCAAATAGTAACTTCTTACCATAATCATACAAACCAGAAGAGTAACTGAAAAAAAGGAAAAACTTTACAATTTTCTGGAAGTTTTTCGGTCTCTCTCTTCCGGACAGACTCTGACAATAAAAATAATCACCGCAGAGCCGGACAGATGAAAAAAGCCCATTTAATTGTAACCAATCTGAAATCAATAAAGAAATGTCAAAAATCACAACATTTAAGCGCTTGGGCCATGCCGCACTGTGGTTGCGTGGTTTCTAGCCTCAAGATGTTTTGCCGTAGATAACACAATTTATGTAGGTAATGCTCACGTTCTAGCGGTTTTCTGCCTCGGTTGTGTTTTATTCCCAAAAGTGGCCGGCCTTAAAGGTTTCCAGCAGTGAAAAAAACTTAAATGGGTCTGACTAGTCATAGACGTAGTGTAGGTAGATCTACTCAGTCTCGGTTACCAAGATATGTGCAGTTTGGCTTTGACGATAGGGGGTGAGCGGTCTAACTTATGCCCCTGACAGACATAAGCCACCCGAGGCCTGCTTGTAACGCCATAGCTTTCAATTCCATGGTATTTCTTCTTCATCAGAACCTATTAATTTCAAGACTAATATAATCAAACGATTAGTAGGTACTTACAGGACCACTTGAGAACGGGAAGCGTGGCTACGAATCCCATGAACACACACGTCACCACCACCAAAACAATGCTCAGAGCGAACAGGAACATCGTTGCTTTGAAGTAGAATCTCAAGTAACTGGGCTTGCCCTGAAAAAGAAAAACAGAATAATTTCATTGTTAAGTCGGGTACAGACATGTGTGGTTAGCCACTTGAAATAAGCTACTACTGTCATTCTCTAGCTAGGGTGGGGTAACACAATATAGTTGTAAAAAAATGGCGTGCTTGGCGCCAAAAACGAATTAGTGTAAATTAGTTTGCGTGATTAATTAAAAATAAAAGTCTGTAAGTAAATAAGTACCAACATTATTTAAAATTAGTGGCAATATAAATAAGAATAATAGAAATCTAAAAGAAAACATTGTAAACGAACGATAAGATAATAAATCTAATCATTCATCCTTGTAATTCAGAAGAATTTTGTTTGATACAGATGTTTATTAGAAAGGTAAGTAGGTAGGTACAAAAGTTTGTCATTATTTGTGTGCAATAATTTCGACGAAATAAATATGAATAGCGCCCAATGACTTCCTATATTCTCTGAAACCTTTATCATAGATATTGGCTCTGACTGTTGCTCAGCCCAATCTAAAACTGTTAACTATTTTGCACTGCTCTGTAATAATGAAATAGTGTGCCATGTGCATAGGGCGCCCTTATTGCAGTGCTATTCTCTAAACAGCTTAGGTATTGTGAAAATATAATTGAAGTGAATTACATATATATGTATGAACTTTTAATGAGCTGTCAGTAGCTAACATTCTTTGAATGACAATTCACTTTAAAACTATGCTTTCACGATGAGATGTTTACAGAATAGTCGGTGGGCCGGTCACCTACCGGCCCCAGATGTTTCATAACAATAACAAAAGTACAATCGACCGCAAGTCAGAGGTAACAAAACCTATAGATATTTAGGCAATTATCCAGCACTGTTCTCGTATACCTACCTACGCTAGGCTAGATTAAGGTGAATGATGATGAGCGGTGGTGGTGGTGATGAGCAGTTGGCTTGGCTGTACCTCGCGCTTGGCCCGGAGCTCGAAATAAGTAACAATTAAAGGTACTTACAGCATGAGCTCCAATAACTAAAATGAGGCTTATAGCAAAACTGAGCAGGAACACTAGGAGATAGTAGGCGAAAGAGAGGTACAGGCCCAGGGCTGCCTTCGATACTTCGTTGGGTGGATGCTGAGGATTCGGCCTATTGTTATTATCCTTCACGAATTCTGACACTCTGAAGATTGAGTACGAAATTGTGGCGAGGGTCAGGCAGGATGCAATCTGAAAATATTTAAGAAATAATGTAGGTACAAATACGACGATCATTGCTAATTTAAAGATAGAGGGCGCTACTAAACCATAAGAAGTTCTAATCAAATAACTTTATTTATGTACTCAGTTAAAATTTAGATGTTACAAAATAGTATGAAAGTCTCTGTTTTCTGCCAGTTCTGCCACAGCATACAAAAATTGGTAAAAAAAAAATAATTAAGCCACGGAACCTACATCACTTCAGGGAAGACACCTGGTTTCTTTCAAAATTAAATAAAATAATAACAGAAAGCAAAAAAACTAGAATTAAAAAAGTACTTACGAGTGATACATATCCGATGATTAACACTCCAATCTTTAAAGGAATGCAATAACAGCATTTATTATATCTTGGTAGTTGAATAGCCATGGCGTTTTATTTCACTAATCCAACAAAAAAAAAAAACTATAACCGACTAATTCTATTTTCAAATAAGTAGGTACCACTTAATAGTTTTAAATTTAGTGAACAATGTTTTAAAAAAATGTTGCTGCGTCGGGTTTGTCTCTGATAATGACTTAGCCCAGAATCGGTTATCAGATATGGATATGAAAGGGCGATGTCGATAACGTATGACCAATGAACCATTAGTAGTAACTATTTCTGTTGCCTATCAACCTCGATTCATTTTGGGTGTGTTTGGTTGTGAAAGTAGGATTTTTATCTACCTAGATTCTCTGTGTTAGTATGATCTAATTATAAAGATACTTTTGTTCTTATCTTGTCGAGTTGCGTTACTGCAACTATTGTATTAATCTTATCGTATGTCTGTTCTGTCGTATCGCATTCATGATGCAAATTATACAGGTTGTTACTTGATTTTCATCTCTCATAAGACCGAATTTCTTCGCTAAGATATTTTAATTGCAAAAAGGAAAATTTTTAAAGTCTAACAAACGGTAAATGTTATTCAAAAAATTAAAAATGATAAGTTTCCATGGAAAATATGTATTTTTTTTAAGATAAGATTTACGCCGACTATAACATATTTCAGAAAAACAATATTTTTTTCAAGTTCTTGTCTTTTTTTCCCCTCATACATATTTATGGCGTTTTCTTTAACGGCTAATGATAACAAGGCGGTAACCGAATTCATTACGGGATATTCCTAACTAGCTGTGCCCGCGGTTTTACCCGCCTAGACTGGAATAAAAGGTAGCCTATATGTTAATCCAGGCTATAAGCTATCTACATACTAAATTTCATCCAAATCGGTCCAGCCGTTTGAGCGTGAAGAAGTAACAAACATTCACACTCACAAACTTTCACATTTATAATATTAGTAGGATGGCATAAGCAATATTTAGAATATGACCACGCAGTTCCTTTACATCCTGTATTGTGCAGTTTGCCTCATTGCTCTGCGAGTGCGGGCCAGCTCCAATTCCCCCTGAAGACAGTGCAGGTGCCGATTCTGTTGTGCATACACTAAACTTAATTTAGGCTATTGCTATTGCTATCTTTTTCTGCGTAACAAAACAAGAAAGAGACGAACGTAAATTAGAGCTGTCAAATTTAGTTGAACTAATACTCGTATTTCCACTAAAAATACGGTAAAACGCAAAAAGTAAACTAGTTTGACATCTCTAACTTAGTTCATAGCTACCGCCGTCCTTTTCCCGCACTGCCGTTTAGTAAAAGATAGCGACTCTCTAATTTTAGTTTAGTTATTGAACAACGGAATCAGCACCAGTAGCCAACTAGGCCGAGAGGGCCATGGCTCGGGGTGGCATCCAACCAGTGTTAGGTATTTCTTGAGACAAGCACCTATGCTCTTCTAGATTGCCACCTCGTCTTCTATTCTAACCAATCTGAGACAAAAACCTAAAATTTTCGCTGTTTGGACATTGTTTCACACAGAAAGCCGTAAGCTATTTTTTATGACACACAGAAACAGAGTATACCTGAAGCTATACACACATCCAAGACCAACCCGCCTTTGTGAGATCTTAGAACAACTATTTTTTATCTTCTACCCAATTTTACGGTGTTAATATTATTAGGATAGAAAGTAGGATAAGTGATAAGTATTTGTCATTGTATATTGTAACACGTAAATACGCCTCCTCAGTCAGTAAATAGGACTTTTGTAGCCTACACTCATACAAAGCGTAGGATCTTACGAATTTCGCGTACATTGCTGCTTTCGATAATCTGGTTTACGTAGCTTTGCACACTTTTCTTGCCAAAATCGCATAATTTGCGAATTTTTTTCCGTCCGTGTGTCTTGTGGCACTGGCGTGAACCGCGGGCCTGGACATATCTGCGGGCCTGGACAAATCCGCGGGCCTGGACTTTCTCGCGACGCTCGCATCGACTCCTGTATATCTTGCGGATCTGGCAGACACTCGTAGGTCTCGTAGTTCTCCAATTCAGAAGGTGTCGGGTCACACACACGTGCGCACTCTTTAGCCTTTTGTTCTTCTATAATATCCACGTAATAACTATACACAATGATGAACGAGTAGAATTCCAGAACTGTAATAATAAGATACAGTTTTAATAAACGGCTGTAGCAAATGCATCGAACTTTTGTGAAAAAAATATTCTCTGTAGACCCTCATACGACTCTACCAGTTGAAGCCTCCAAAGTACACTGATCGGGTAACGAAATTATTCACTTATAGTTTGTGTCACGTGAGTTTGCCGCTCTGAAGAAGGCAAAAACTGACTGCATCATGGTAAAATCTCTTAAATAGGCGATGCGCTTTGTTAAACCCTTTTTTTGTTTTCGGGATGGAAACCTTCAAAAGGCACCTGGACTTTAGGGGGAAAGACCTGGGAGTGTGGGATTCTTACCTCACTAAAACCATCCCGGCCCACACCATCAGCACATGGAAGAGGCCCCGTTACCTCTTAAAAGAGTTCTTTTAAGAGGTGTCGTGGAGAGGTTGTGACGTTGCAAGAACGTCAATCTTAAATAAATTCATTTAATTCTCAAAATCGTAAAATTCAGATTTAGTTTCGGTTATTTAACCCCTATTTAGTGAGACACAATATTGTGATGATATGTAACAATATCCTCCTAATCAGACACAAGAACTCCAAACTCGGGAGAAAAATAGAACAGAAGCCACGCGCGTGGTTCTTACGAGGAAAAACACCTAGAAATTCACAGGCGGCCTCCTTCGGTCTGCGCCGGCTGCGAGAGAAGGATTCTCGGCTCAGCAACTCGCAGAAAGGCACGCCATACGGTTTATTAATTCTTACGGAACGAGACCAATTTACGTTTCTGTTCCGCATTCTCGCAAAAAACGATAATTCAGCCATCACGGAAATCTCATTCCATAGATGTCTAAACTCTCTGATCTAAACGGTTCATCGACTAATAATGACCATAGACTAATAGTCTTACTAAATAAGGGTTAAATAACCGAAACTAAATCTGAATTTTACGATTTTGAGAATTAAATGAATTTATTTAAGATTGACGTTTTTGCAACGTCAAAAGGCCTCCAGGACACGGTTTGTGCAACGCCTGTTAGGGCACATCTCTGAGGAGACTGTACAGAGGTCTCCCCGCGCTTTGTTAAGCCTGGTTTCAGATCATCAAACTTACGCGACTTCACCTGGTTTCAATCAATCAACTCCATCGATCGAACTACACTGCTGTAGGTCAGCGCGCATGACATAGACCTCAAGTTCTGTTCATCCAAAGTGCCTGCTATTCTGGTAAAGGTGCGGTGAAACGTACCCTACAAAGGGTGCCCTTAGCGTGTAGTTGCTTAGTTTTAGGTTTTTTTGTAGCCCTGATGGGAGGCTTTCTTTTTGGGGTTCCGTACCCGAAGGGTCCAAACAGAGCTCTATTGTTGTCACTCACGTGTCCATGTCTGTCCGTCAGTCGTCTGCCACAAAATATTGTTACGAAGATTTTTTTAACTTTCCATTGACCTATGAACTTGAAATTTGGTGATAATGTTTATTATACGTATACTTTACTAATAAATACCAATATTTGGTACGGAACCCTTAATGTGCGAAATCCGGCACACACTTGACCAGTTTTTTTTACGAATGCCGCCACAGGCAAGTCCGTTTGAGTAGACCAAAACCTCATCGATGCTCTGATCCCAGTTTCATTTATGTAGGCCTGCATTGACCAATAACTTTTAGTAGAATTTATAATATATATGTTAGTTTACTTACTGATAATCATAAGAAATATTAAGTACCACCCCACAAAGTAGTAATGATGGAAGATCAGTATTACTAAGGTGGATAATTCTACCAGTAATGTGACGAAACGACCGATTAAATATTGCTCCAGTCGGTATGCAGAATCCTGAAAAATAAATAAATTAAGTGCAGCTCAGTTGTGTCCAGCCTGTACATTTTGTATAAAATAGAGAAAAAGTTCAGCTTCCGACGGCTCTTGTCCACGTATAGGTTGTACCTATGCCAGCATATTTGACATATTTTATCAGACAGTTGGCGTCTCACCTCTCTAAATTCAAATCACTGCAATTGCAATTTTATTGGTATAAAATATCGACCCGCTCCGACTTCGCTCGGGAGCAAATTATACACCTAAACCTTCCTCACGAAACACTGTATATTGGTGAAAATTGCATGAAAATCCGTTCTGTAATTTTTGAGTTTATCGTGAACAGATAGGCAGACACGTGCCGCGCCCTCCCGCTCCACCCTAGAGCGGGAGATGTCATTGGATGATTTCCCATCCTGCTATCTCCTATCAAATTATCTTCATAATTATTTCGAATATTTCTATACTTATAATAAAGAAAAGAATAGAAGAAATACATACATAGTAAAGTCCCACTGTTAAATACATATCGAACATGATGACAAAGCATTCTGTGACAATCATAATGACGAAGGCCATGAACACGCAATAGAAGTCGTTCTTGTGGGGCCGCGACACGATGTACTCCGGAGTCGGATCCGGCATATTCATCCTTAACAAAACCACCAGGAAGAACACGAGGTAGAATGCGGCCCGGAGCTGGTGGTAGAAAATTAAGTTCGTTTTTTATAGATAACCGGCTTGATCGGGGATCGACCCAAAACCGCGGTTTTACCACAACAATCGATCTATCTTCGATCTTTTGTAGAATGGATCAGTCGACGTAGATCGACGGTTCTTAGTGCACCGAAATCAAAGCCAAAGGTACCACATTTATACATCGATTGGTGTGGTACAATAAAAAAAGATGAAGCCGTATATAGGCTCGTCTTCCTTGATATACGACAGTTTGGTTCATCATCATCATCATCATCATCAGCCTATAGCAGCCCACTACTGTTGAACATAGGCCTCTCCAATTGCACGCCATTCAGCTCGGTTCTCGGCAACTCTCATATTCACAGCTGCTACAGTTTGGTTCACTTGTACCCATTTCAAGCAAAAAAGTACCTACTTATTTTTTTTGCGCGATATAGGGGATATTTCAATCAATACCGTACAACCGTCATCATCTCGTCTACTCGCTACACTGCTGGAGGAATAGTACAGAGAGATGATGGTCTTTCAACGGGAATAACTTGCAAACTTAATGTTGTTCTGAATCTAGGGCACCTAATAATTTACCAAGGTCCATGTCCAAACAACACAGCATCCACTTCTTAACGAATATAGCATCAAAAACGACGCGACCGTCGGTAAGTTAACAGGTATGTTGCACATCTATAATCTCTTAGAAATAAAGCTATACAATAAGCATACTATAGATACGCTACGCGCACTTGAAAATTTCGTCATTTGAGCTCAGCATTAATTCAAATTCTGCCTAATTTTACGGTGTTTGCATGGTATTAAAACATGCTATTGGTTTTTGATGGCCTTTTGACATTGTGTTATAACAATTTGACACTATACATAAACAACTGACTTATTTTTCAGACAAAATTGTTTAAAGTATTGAACAGTCAAAAGAGAATAATATGGACTGTGGTTAGTAGACGAGGTACGTACATGGTGTAGGTCTAGTAAGCCTCGATTAATCGAATGCAGTAAAGTTTTGGGTGAGTGAGGCACGCATGTGACTCAGAGGAATGAGGAAAATATCGTGAGGAAGTTTTGCGAGTGAAGGTGGAAGACCAAAGAAACGACGCATGGACTCCAACCACCCATGGCCCCACCGACATTATGTCATATGGGCCGAATCTCAAGCCAACGTCCATACTACGTTAAACACGACGGATGGACTGTGTGAAGTTGTGAACCATAAGGCTAGCAAGGCCGTGGCTATACGTACTGAGATGAACACTAATACAGAAATATGGAAGAAGGAGACATGTTGCACCGACCCCAAATAAATTGGGATACAAGTAGATAATATTTTGCATATCTGTGTGTATATATAAAATTCTAAGTCCTGACTGACTGATATACCTTGAGACTTGAAATTTTGCACATAGATACCATTATACAGTGTAGGCTAATAAAGAAGGAATTTTGGACATTCCACCCCTAAAAGGTGATGGAAGTTTGTATAAAAGTCCGTCAGTTTTAAAGTTAGGATCTTAAAATTTTGTGTTGAGGCTGATGATTGAAAATTATGTTTCTCAGCGTTTTTGATAATTCCACCCCCGAAGGGTTAAAATGGGGGATGAAGTTGTCTATCAAAAGTTTTTCATTTTCGAAGTCAAAATCACTAAATTTACTAACTAGGGCTATGGTCGGAACTTCCAACCATAGCTGCCTATCAATTGGGGCAAATGGTAGTACTACCACATATTACCAAATGAATCACTCCATACAAAATGTTCGCTACCTACTGCCCGGGGGTTGAGGATAAATTCGAAAGAGTTACCTCGCCCCTGGGCACTCAAGGCAGGGAGGAACAGGGGTGGGTTTTAGTCAGTAAGAGTCTGACACGCCCTTCCGCTCCACCCTAGAGCGGAAGAAATCATTGAATGATTTCCCACCCCCCCAAAAAAAAAAAAAGCCTATACCTACGACTCGCTGGACGCTGCGAACAAAAATGTACCTAACCTTACAAGCGTGAAGTGAGTTTTGCTTTGTAACTGCGCGGCGGCGCGTGGTGTTTGTGAATTGCCAGGGCTGCCTTTTTCGATAAAAATGTCACACTTTATGAAATAAAATAAAATCCTTTTTTATGGTTTAGCATGTTTAATGATAAAAATACGTCTCAAATGAAGATAAATAAAAAAAGGTGTTTTATTTTTATATAATGACCTTTTTTTTCCTTGTCGAAATTCGCGATTGTTGAACTTTAACGTAGAGAATATTCGGAATCGAACAAAAAGTTTTGCACGCAATGTGTAGTACCGTATGCTACGGCAATACTTCGCACTAACGCGAAATACACTTCGCGCGCTCTCTGTTGCACAGCAAGACGTCGAACGGTGTGCGAGAGAGAGCGCGCGAAGTGTAGTTCGCGTTAACGCGAACTGCAGCCGTAGCATAACTATTTAATAATGATTAAATAGTAAGGTACTACACGTTATAATCAGTGACGTAACCACTCCGCATGGCCACGAATAGTACGAATGAAATACGAAATAGAGGAAACTGAAAACACGATTCATTGATTTGTTCCTTCATTTACACAATTAGCGTAATAGGTGACTACTATGCTTCTACCTTAGATTATAAAATGTCCAGATTCCTAGTACACCACCGTAAATTGAAGCCTAGTCATTTTCAAATGACGGTTGACAAATTGAGGTCATTGACCTTTCTATTCTTATCTCAGACGCATAATAGAAATTATTGCGTACCTACCTTATTATACTTAATAAAATACAAAAAAAACGTACGTGCCTTGCGGCTGTCGGCAACCCACTGAGAAATGGGTTGCGGGCGTACCGGCGCCCGGTAGGCAGTTAGCGCGCGTAAATGCATGGAGTGATTCATATGGTAATATGTGGTACCACCGTTCTCTTTCACTGGTTGTCCGAGGTACATGCACGAGCGAACCCAGGATGCGATAACATAATGTACGCAACTACGCTCGCCCTGATATCTTTGTGACGTTTACATGCACGCAACCCTCGCTGGGAGGACATCTTCAAAGTTTTACTTCCTGGGCAAAAGTCTTGTGATCGTCAAGATATAATTAGGTATTGCTCGAATGTTTGCTGCCTGTGCCCCAGCAGTGGGGACATTAAAAGGCTGATATTGATGATGATGATTCGGAGAAATTCGTTGCTATATATATATTCGGTTTAGTGACAAAAACGTGGTCTTCCACTTGTCCACATTCTTCTATAGTTGAAAAGTAGCATAACGCCAGACTCTATCGACAAAGTAATCTGCTCTGTAATAGCTCACCCTTTTTATTTAATTGTTTTTTGGGAGTGGGAAATCATTCAATGACATCTCCCGCTCTGGGTGGAGCGGGAGGGCGTGTCAGACTCTTTCTGACTAAGACCCATCCCTATTCCTTCCCTGCCTGAGTGCCCAGGGGAGCGGTAACTCTAGGCATGCAGGCACCGGCCATGATGGGCCCCGTCAGTGGTGACTGACAAACATCTCATTGAGGCGCGTGTGAAACACTACGCGCCGTCGACTCACGGGCCTGGTGCTGATCGGACGGCGAGATACCCAGTACTCGCCGTCTGCAGGCCCGGGTCTACGGTGGCCGGAGATCGTCTCGCGACGTCCTACGCCCAGGGCGTCTCCTGCGGCGGCTGCGGTTGGGGGCGTGAGAGCCACTCCATTGAGCTTCATCACTGACGCCTATCGCATCCACGAGGACACGGCGGGGCTCCGCCCAAGCGGGGCAGACCTCCACCGTATGCTCCACCGTGTCCTCTGGGCGATCCGCGCAATGGTGACACCCGGGCGCCTCCTTCCTCCCGCCTTATCCGACACAGGAACCTCCCAAAACCACCGTATGCGGTGAGGACCTGCGTCAAGCGGAAGGTAGCTCACCCTGCACTTGACCCAAAACATCACGAAATAGTAAAGTTATGCATGATTCATGGCCCCTGTGGAAGCTTTAATCATAAATCACCTTGACAATAATAAGGACAACACCTGCACTAAAAGATATCCCCGACCTCTTTTGAGGGATACACAAACAGGTAATGATGGCTATCCACAGTATCGGAGACAATCCCATAGCGAAGGCAGTTTTACTGTTAATATTCATGGTGTGGAATTGTGGATATAGATAACCATTGGTTAGTTCCTTTCAAACTTGTACTATTAAAAACTTTTAACACACTTAAAAACGTTGAGTATTGCAACTCTGTGAAATCAACATACCTAATAACTATGCAGGTATGTTAAGAGGGAACAGGGGCTGCGATTCTCCATACAAATGTATTCCCCTGTTTTCTTTCTGAAAAATGCCTCTAGAGCAATCATTTTTTTTTCATAAAGTCAAGAGCCCAGTAAGTGGCCACGTTTATAGCGGCATCGGAGGCGCTGTTCAGATCATCGAGGGTGCAGGTGAAAGCACATTTGGGACACTCCAGTAGATGGGACATAGTTTGAACAGGAGCACCGCACTCGCACTGTGTGTTAAATGGATCGATGATCCCCCACTTCGCCAGATTGTACTTGCAGCGGCCCACTTGGGTACGCAACCTATTCAGGGCCCTCCATATAGGCCACTGCAGTTTTCGACTGAGAGGCAACTGTTCCTTGGGCTTTATGAACTCGTAAGCTGGTGGGTACTTCCCTTCCCACGGTTTGATTCTCTCTTTAGGTGGTCTATCCTGGATCGACTGTGTAGATCGCAAGAAACTCTTGCGGCTTTTTAGTCTACCAGGAGAAGGCGTGTAGTCGTAAAGGGGATGTCGGCGATCGGATTCCTGGTCCTTTTTTTTGTAGCGCACAAGCGACTTTCCTTCGGTGGTGAAAACATTTTTCGAACTATGTCAATCAGATAACTTTCAAAGCTAAAACTCTAAGGTAATATTACGTATGGAACAAGAGTAATTTGAAAAAAAAACCTTGCCGCTCATCATCTGCCCTTCTCCTTCGGTTCCCTCCCCACTCCTCTAGTTGTTACAGTGGATCCTTTACTGTTCGTGCTGTACGCCTTTGGAACTCTCTTCCACACACTCTTAGGGCTAGCCCTTCGTTGGAGGTGTTTAGGAGAGGAATTAGGGAACACTTCCTGTCGGCATGACCCGTAATATGTTTTGTAAAAGGATTTCTTTGTTAGCCATACCCATAGTATTTAGTATGTTTATGTATCACATATTTGTTTAGTTTATTTAAGTAACAGATTTATTTTAAGTTTTTGTTGTGCACTTAAGATGTACCTACCTACTTATGCAATTGTATTTTTCACCCTGAGGTTTGCTGTAAGAAAACCCAAATGCTGGGTTAAGCTCGCCTTTGTAACTAATTGTTAATTTGTGTTTTATTTATATGTTATATGTGTACAATAAAGAATAATAGTAATTTCGTAAGATCAAAAAGAGGAGTAACAGTTGATGGTTGACCTGGTGTGACGAAGGAACACGCCTCAGGTAGACTATATTCTCCTCTACTCCGTATTGTTCGGGTGACTCGAACAATACGGAGTGCGATTTTTTTTTTGTGGGTTGGGAAAATCATCCAATGACTTCTCCCGCTGAGTGGAGCGGGAGGGCGTGTCAGACTTTTACTGACTAAAACACACCCCTGTTCCTTCAGTTGCCTAAGTGCCCAGGGGCGCGGTAACTCTGTTTCGAATTTATCCGCGACCCAACAATACGGAGTGCTATCATGTTATTTTTAACCGACTTCAAAAAAGGAGGAGGTTCTATGTTCGACTGTATTATGTTTTTTTTTGTGTATGTCCACTGATTTCTCTGTCAATTGAGGACTGATTTTCAAAATATTTTTTTTTATTCTAAAGACTCCCGAGGTGGTCCCATTTGGATTTTATCGAAATTGCTTCAGCGATTTTTGAGAAACTGAAGAAAAATTGAAAAATACTTTTTATACATTTATGACGTTTTGGTGTTCTCCAATTAAGACTATGATTAAATTCCACGTTCCATGTTATTGGGGTTTTTAGTTCTGGGGTATAACAACTAAAACGTGAAAAATAAAAAACTTAAAAAAAAAACAACCGACTTCCAAAAAAAAAAATTTAATTTCGGAAGTCGGTGTCAAATAACGAAGAAATAAAATACAAACACCGATTTCCGAAATTACAGTTATTTTTTCATTTTTAGTGTTTTTTTTTTAAATCCCGGTAGTACGTTGTTCCCGTTGGATATTTTTAGATATCCACGCAGGCGAAGCGGCGGGCAAAAGCTAGCCTATTATATTTGTATAAATAGTGCAAAATGGACATTGGTGGGACTTCGTAACGGATATGATGTCTGGTGGGCGTTTCTTGTTATCTAATCGTCCCCGCATGGCATTTTTGCATAGTTTAGTAAACAAGTTATTAAAACATGGCCTTTTGGCACATTGACACTGACTCATTTCCGGTTTACTGCTTGACCGGTACCATAAATACCACATTGCTCAAACACAATGGCCGAGCTATAGGCTTTTCTTTTACTGGATTCCTGCACCTTCATTGTCCCACACCCAGTGCTTTAGATAAAGAAAGAAAGAAAAATAATTTATTTGGCACAAATTAACGACATACAAAACAATATGATTTTGCTAACTTAACCCTTAGATACGATACCTTTTTGCACTTGAAGAGGATGTTGGGTTAAAAAACATATAAATAAATAATACCCCAGACCGAATTTCGGTCACAGTGGCTACAGGAGATATTTTATTTTTATTGCACTAGCGTGTGCGCACAGATGTTCCATTTCTCTCATAGTAAGATGGGACTGCAATCCAGCATGACCGCGGCGAGATCAGGCTTAGGACCAACGGCTTTCCGAGGCACAGTGATGTCACATCACCAACTTTCGAACTCCGCTCGGCTACAGAGTAATTCCTAATGAATAAATAAACAAATTAGCTGTTTTACCCGACCCGGGAATCGAATCCAGGAACTCACGCTCAGCAGTCGCGCTGCAACCACGACCAACATATTGAACCTAGATGACCGCTGAATGTGATAGTTGGTCACAAGCGCCTGTGGTCCGATAGTGAACTTTGTACGAAATTACCTGAATTTACCTCTTCAATATTATAAATTGTTTTGGATACACTCAATATTAACAGGTTGCAATTTAGTTGTTGGGAGCAGTGGTGGCCCAGTGGTATCGGCCGCGACTTACAAGTTGTAGGTCGTGAGTTCAAACCCAAGCAGGCGCTTTACTTTGTGTAAGTTATTTCATCACCACTGCTCTCAAAACGGTGAAGGAAAACATCGTGAGGAAACCGGCATGTCCTAGAACCAAAAATTCGAAGACATGTGAGATCCACCAATCCGCATTGGGCCCGCGTGGTGGATTACGGCCCACACCCTCTCACAGAGAGGAGGCCTGTGCCCTAGCAGTGGGGAGCCTAAAAGGCTGATGATGATGATGAATTTAGTTGTCACACTTTCATGTTATTGTTGTTTTTTTTTTTTTTGGGGGGTGGGAAATCATCTCATGACTTCTTCCGCTTTGGGTGGAGCGGAAGGGCGTGTCAGACTCTTACTGACTAAAACCCACCCCTGTTCCTCCCTGCCCTACGTGCCCGGGGGCGAGGTAACTCTTTCGAATTTATCCTCCACCCCCGGAACATTCATAGTAAATATTTATTTGGTTTTAGAAGGTATGTGTGACCTCAGGTATTGCTTTGAAGCCGTGTGGTTATAATGGTGGTTTTTTTTAACATTAGTAGGCTTGCTCATGACCACTATCTCACCTGATGGTGAGCGATGTGGTCAACGACGGAGCACTCCTGCCGAAGTAACCTATTCACTCTTGTCTTATAGGTTGTAGCTTTCAGGATACACAGACTCCAGTAGGTGATTTCACTTCTTAGCTTTACAAACAATGAATGTGTTCCCTTTTGCTCTGTGCTGGGGGGTGAGACAAATTATTTTTCTGTTAAGGTTCACGCTAACGCTTAGTAAAAAATGTATGGCAATGACATTACCTGCGGAGAGAACTGTCACGTGACTCACGTACAGTAAGGCTAGCCACTTATTGACTTGCGATTTTTGTCACCGTGACTTTTTGTTACCCAGTCGAGTGCTATGAAGATACATGGGAGTGCGCTGATCATGGTGACGTGACAATACGGTGACAAATAGTTCCTAGGTGACTGAATTTTGAAGGATACTAACGTAGTTTAGAATATAGTGTAAAATTTTCGTTGAAACAATCTTTCAGTGTATGGGATGCACCCAGTTGCGTTTTTTTCGTTTCATTTTTCTTCTTCTTATTTCAAGAGCACTTATTACAGCAATCTGTACGAAATTCATTTCAAGAATGAGCGTGTTTTGTTGCCCAGTGACTTTTCAAGTGGGTGCATCGTGGGACAGTAGGTGACAGTGACAAAAAGTCACGGTGGCAAAAGTCACAAGTCAGCGGCTAGCTTAACAGAAAAGTATTTTGTCTCAGACCCATCGCTGTGCTGGACTTTATGGACCGGGTCTTTCTTTATCCTCTTATTTTTTTTTTTTTTGTAATGCCTGTTTGTTGGAAGCAAAGATTTTGACGAACACATTTTTGGGCGTATGGAGGACCATACGCTTACCACATACCTACCATATACCATAGTTTTGTTATTCATATATAGTTATGTAACCACACTAACATAGATTTATTATTTAAAAACATGTTTGTAAAGAATTTGTTATGAAAAACATGGGTAAACAGCAAAAATACCAAAAGCTAAAAATTAATAAGTTTTTTTGACATCCGATCGTAAACAAAAATACAGCGTTTCAATGTAAAAATTCTACACAACAATAACATGGGAACTCTGAATCGGTTCCCAGAATTCTAGCGATATGCTAACTAAACTTTAATAAAGATTGAAATAATATGTTTCAAATACATTGCATCTTGAGTACGGCAATTTGAAAGAATCTGTCGTACAAAAAAAGCAATGTATTACAATAATTTCTTAAAGCTCAGCTCAAAAACAAATACTGGGTTGCTTGTTGCGATTTTCCAGGAGGTCAAATTGTTATCACTTATCAGTTATCACTATAGAGTTTGTTAGTAGTATAATTAAATACAAATTATTATCGACCTTATTTCAATGGAATAGAGTTTGAGTTTTTTTTAGGTTCGGTATTAGAGTTACCTTCATTATGCAGTTTAGCGGGTGGTCTGATGCGGAACAGGGTATGTGGCATTACTATAATATGTGTCTTCATTACGTGTTCTAAGTACAGCAGTGGATGTAGTGAACATGGGCGACCGAAGCCTTCCAGAACTGCCTTTTTTTTTTTTGGAACCTGGGTAATCATCCAATGACTTCTCCCGCTCTGGGTGGAGCGGGAGGGCGTGTCAGAGTTTGACTGACTAAAACAAACCCCTATTTTTTTAGGCGGGGTGGGAAATCATCCAATGACATCTCCCGCTCTCGTGTCAGACCCTTACTGACTAAAACCCACCCCGTTCCTTCCCTGCCTGAGACCCATGTTCCTTCAGTTGCCTATGCCAAGGGCCGCGGTATTTATTTTGAATTTATCTACGACCCCAGGCAGGGAGATCAGTCTAGTATATAAGTTTTTTAATGCACTCGAACGCGTTTGCGTAAACTTCCAAAAAAGAAAATAAAAGTTTAAAAAATAATAATTTTAATTTCGGAAGTCGGTGTTTGTATTTTATTTCTTCGTTATTTGACACCGACTTCCGAAATTAAAGTTATTTTTAGTGTAAGTATTTTCTTTTTTGGAAGTTGGTTGTTTTTTTTTTGTAAAAAAGTTTTTTATTTTTCACTTTTTAGTTGTACCTATATTTCAGAACTCAAAACCGCAATAACATGGAACGTGGAATTTAAACATACTCGTAATTGGAGAAAACCAAAACGTCATCTAGGTACATATTTTTCGTTTTTGTTCAGTTTTTTAAAAAACGCTAAAGCACTTTCGATAAAATTTATATGGGACCACCTCGGGAGTATATTCTTTCGGATAAAAAAAAAAATTGAAAATCGGTCCACAAATGACAGAAAAGTCGGTGGACATACATAAAAAAAATACGAACATAGAACCTTCTCCTTTTTCGAAGTCGGTTAAAAAGAGGTACCGTTATTGTCACCAGGTGTCGCTAGGTTCTATGTTCGGCTGTATGTATGTTTTCTTTTTTTATGTGTGTCCTCCGTTTTCTCTGTTTTGTTATTTGAAAGAGTATACTCCGGAGGTGGTCGCATATAAATTTTATCGAAATTGCTTCAGTGCTTTTTGATATAATCAACCAAAACAAAACATATGTATACTTAGATGACGTTTTAGTTTCCTCCAATTACTTATGTCATGTTGAAACTCCTTGTTATAATGTTATTGGGGTTATCAATTCGTGCGTAACTTTAATATTTAGTTTTAGTTCTGGGGTAAGTATAACAAATAAAAAGTGAAAAATAAAAAACTATTTTACAAAAAATTAAACCGACTTCCAAAAAAGAAACACAATTTAAAAATAACTTTAATTTCGCAAGTCGGTGTCAAATAACAAAGAAATAAAAAACAAACACCGACTTCCGAAATTAAAGTTATTTTTAAATTTTAAGTGTATATATTCTTTTTTGGAAGTCGATTGTATTTTTTGAAAAAAGTTTTTTGGGAGAAGCCCGGACCTGGATGGATGACTAAAGCTAAGAACAGAAATCAGTTGAAGGAAATGGGGAAGGCCTACGCCAAAGGGGCGACTACAGCAATCACACTTGTATAACTCATTAATTAAAAATAGATTATGTATAAAATAATTAGGTTTATTTATTTTTTCAAGTAGTTACGTGTAGTACTAACTTCATATTTTTAATTTTAGAATCATGTACTCGTAAATGTAAAATCTAGTGTAAGTAACTTTTTATGGGAAATATTGTAAAAGTAGTAGAATAAACGTTTTTAATTTTTATTTTATTTTTAAAGGACTACTACGCCAGGTAGCGAGGCAGCTGAAATTATCAGCCAAAAAAAAAATTATGTTGCAACAAAACTTTTCAGAACTTATGTAATTTTTTTGTTAACAGAAAGTATTTTTTCTAGTTATTCAGCTCAGCTAGCAATAAAACAAACTGCGATATTTTGGTGGGCAGAAAAATGCCACATACATCGTTATCAAGTGTAACAGTCGCTCAGATGTCCGGCACTGTAGGCAGACTTCTCCATTAGATAAATACGCTGACAAATAGCTTGATTCGTCAGTCCTGACAATAACCCGGGACAACGCGCGCGTGTTTGTCAAACACCAACTCCCGTTTCGTTTCAAAACTTTCTGTTACGTTTCAAACATGTATTGCGACTGGCCCACACTGGGAAGGTGCTGCTTTTGCATGCCCTTAAGACGAGGTGTTCTCACATTTGGATATATTAATCTTGTAAGTATTTTTTTTTTGTTTCCCTATTTGCGACGTAATTTTTTTCGGACGCAGCTAATCGTGTTAACTTTCAGACGCCTACGGTGGCGGTCAAATTAAAGTGTTGTAAAGATGAAGTCGTGTTTCTTTCGATATTCGCGACACGACTTTGTGTAGTGTTTCGGTGAAGTGTTTATTGTTCTAAAAACTGTTTTTAATTGTATTGTTAAAAAATATGATTAGGATTTGCTAGTAGCGGATCCATGTTACTTAAAACTGTAGAAAGTAATTGAAAGTTCACAAAAAAATTGCATTTAAAAACTTATAGCTATGCTTATAAGAGAGGTAATATATGGCGCCGCAGATAGACTAACAAACTGTTGAGAATCAATGACAAACATGTCATTGATATAATTGATCTTGAAAATAATGGTGAAACCTTCAAATAGAAAAATTAATAGTGCTCTGCAAACAACGTAGTAGGTACAGTCAGCAACAGAGTTACCGCGCCTCTGGGCACTCAGGGCAGGGAAGGAACGGGGGTGGGTTTTAGTCAGTAAGAGTCTGACACGCCCTCCCGCTCCACCCAGAATGGGAGAAGTCATAGGATGATTTACCAACCCAAACAAAAGGTACAGTCAGCAAAAAGACAGTGTAAATTATTGGGTACCGTATTATTTTAAGTATGTAAAACTTTCCTTCTGAAATGCGGTTGGCTCCCACAACATACATAGACCATGTTGTGGAAAGCATTTTTCTTGAATTCGGTTCTTACAATACTTAGCGCATTAGCAAGCTTCTACAGTTCTTAAAAACCCTATACCTACTTAATTTTTTTTAAAGATTTTTTGATAAAATACAATTATTATTCCGTTTATTTATTAGTACATACATAATTTATATATTTTTAAATATTGATTCTTAAACAAGATAAAAAAAACATTTAAAAATATAAAAAATAGTATCCCACCGGTATCGGGAACAGGGTCCAAGTTACCCGGCGGTCAGGGCTCCAGAGAGAGGAACCGCCTGACAATGCGAGCCGTGTCCAGAAGTACTGCTTTCTGAATCAAGCCCTTGATCCAGCCGCCTAACGAGAGCCTCCTGAGGTGTTGATCGAGGTTCGTGGCTATTAAGCCACTGGCTGACACGACTATCGGTATAATGATCGCTGAGTCCACATCCCACATGTCGACAACCTCGCGAGCCAAGTCTCCAATTATTATTATTGTTAGTTTTGTTACTGACCCTACCTATCTGTCCTAAGTGCCAGCATTTAAACTAATGTACCTATGTAATGTGTAGTGAGTAGCCACACAAAGAGTGTCTCAATTGATTCAGTTAAGAACTCTGTGATTTACGGTAATATGTTGTAGGTTTCAATATGCTTATATATGTATACTTATTGCACCGTCATCCGTTAGTCTCTTTTTTTCGGTAAGACACTGATAGTTTTTATTAAAATTTGTTTTTTATTGTATCCGAAATTCACAAAATATTGATTTTTTTTGTGGGGTGGTAAATCATCCTATGACTTCTCCCGCTCTGGGCGGAGCGGGAGGGCGTGTCAGACTCTTACTGACTAAAACCCACCCCTGTTCCTTCCTGCCTTTGAGTGCCCAGGGGCGAGGTAACTCTGTTTCGAATTTATCCTCAACCCCCGGGCAGGCATCGGCCATGACGGGCCCCGTCTCTTGCTGACAACTCTTTGAGGCGCGCGTGGAACACTACGCGCCGTCGACTCTCGGGCCTGGTGCTGATCGGACGGCGAGTTACCCACTACTCGCCGTCCGCAGGCCCGGGTCTACGGTGGCCGGAGATCGTCTCGCGGCGCCGGAAGTCCCCGGCGTCTCCTGAGGCGGCTGCTGCTGAGGGCGTGAGGGCGACTCCGTTGTTGGTGCTCTCTCACGCGTCCCGCCTCCGCCTTCGCGAGCATTACTGCTTCGCAGAAGGAGGAGACGGCTTCCCATTCCCTCTCGCTCCGTACCATGGCCTGAACCAGGGCAGGGCGCGAGAGGTCGCTGCCGCCTATCGCATCCACGAGGACACGGCGTTGCTCCGCCCAAGCGGGGCAGACCTCCACCGTATGCTCCACCGTGTCCTCGGGGCGATCCGTGCAATGGAAACACCCGGGCGTCACCTCCCGCTTGATCCGAAACAGGAACCTCCCGAAACAACCGTGTCCGGTGAGGACCTGCGTCAGGCGGAAGGTGAGGGCGCCGTGAGGTCTCTCCAGCCAAGCCTCAAAGAGGGGCACCACCGCCGCAATGGTGGCGTGCCCAGCGCGGGGTTGTGACAATCGCTGTCTCCATGTCGCCATGAGATCCTGCCGGAGCTCTGTCCGCCGAGCCGCGAGTTGTCGCGGCAGCGGAGTTTCGCCCCGGCGTTTCGCCTCCTCGCGCTCCTCATAGAGGCTCGCGAGGATTTTTGCCTCCAGATCCCATGGCGATAATCCGGCAAGGAGGCTCGCCGCCTCGCAGGAGATCGTACGGTATCCTCGGATCATTCTGATCGCCATGACCCTTTGGGACGCGTTCAGAAAGCGAGCAGATCGCTTCCTTAGCGAACGCGCCCACACCGGTGCTCCGTAAAGGGCCATGGACCGCACGATCCCCGCGTAGAGCCTCCGGCAGGAGGCGTTTGGCCCCCTCAGATTGGGCAGGAGCCGCCTCAAAGCAGCCCCGGCCCTGTTCAGTCTGGGAGCCAAACGTCGGAAGTGCTCGACGAAGTTCCACCGGCTGTCGAGGACGAGTCCCAGGTACTTCATCGTCCCCTCGACGCCGATGTGAACCCCTCCTACCGTTATCTGGGAACCCGCCGGTGGCGCATTCCGAGGACCATGAAAACACATGGCCTCGGACTTGTGCAATGCCACGTCGAGTCCCAGTTGCCGGATCCTGTCCACGATTATCGCAACCCCGCGTGTCATGATGTTGGCCGCCGCCTCGTGCGACCACCCCTGCGCCAGGACCAGGGTGTCGTCAGCGTAGCATACTACGCTGACGGCGCTAGGGAGGTCGGCGCGCAGCACCCAGTCGTACCCGATGTTCCACAGAGGCGGCCCAAGGACCGATCCCTGTGGAACACCGCACGACATCTCTCGTCGAGTGGTATTGGCTGCGACTTACAAGTTGTAGGTCGTGAGTTCAAACCCAGGCAGGCGCTTTACTTTGTGTATTTCACCACCACTGCTCTCAAAACGGTGAAGGAAAACATCGTGAGGAAACCGGCATGTCCTAAAACCAATAAATTCGAAGACATGTGATATCCACCAACCCGCATTGGGCCCGCGAGGTGGATTACGGCCCACACTCTCTCACAGAGAGGAGGCCTGTGCCCCAGCAGTGGGGACAATAAAAGGCTGATGATGATATCCAAAATAATAAACGGTTCCGGGATTCGAACTACATATATATTAGATTTTTTTTATACTTAGTGACAATGATTTGAATGTATCTGTAAATATTACGTTTTTTTAATGCCCGCCGTGCTTCCTTAAGCATGACATTTTAAACGAATGAGCATTATTATTAATTTTGACACCAACTTGAATAATACTACCTAACTGCCTGGGAATTCCCCTTTCGATGACATTGTTAATTTGTGGCTACAATTTGTGATAGTCACATTAAAAGTGTGTTTACGTAAAGCAAACAGTGATTATGATTACCTACCCACAGTGGGAGACTAATAACTTTATGACTGATAGATTACCTTTCTACGACTTCATTGACAAGGTATTCATAAAAAAGACGTATACCTACCTACTTACCTAGTTCAACTCTGGTGTCCACTAAACACTAGGCCAATATCTTTAAGGCCCTACTAACGGTCCAGTGGCGCCCTCATTGAATAAAAATCGTATCATAGCACAGAAAATAAATATTAAAAAATCCAACGTCACGTTGTTACAAAGAGGATAAAGCATTTTTACGTTGTTAAAACAGGTCTCAGAATGTTTCGCATCCAAAGTAGTAGGCAAAAGTACCGAAAACGGCCGTTTCTGATCCTTAAAGGCGACACGACACTGTGTACCATTCAAACATCATGTAATGTTATTTTATTTTAAATCCTTTCCAGATCTTCAGTGCGTTTATGGTGGGCATCTACAGCTACTCCATACATGCAGACATCGGACTGTTCTCCATCTACCACGGAGTCAACGTCGGGCTCTCGATACCGGAGAGCGTGTGTGTCGCCATCTACTGCTTCGAAATTTTATTTACGGCTGTACTGCTCTATGGAACACATAAGGTACATATTTTTGTAGATTACTTACCTAATAGCAAGCCTATATTAGGGTTTACCAACGGCAAAAGTGCAAGTTTACCAAAAAAAAAAAAAAAACTGCTGGCCGTTTTTTACTGGGCTGGGCTATTGAAGACAGTTCTCGACACCAGGCGAGAGAACATCAATAATATTCCGGACCCAAGGCACCCCTGGAGGACATCCCTTTTTTTGGGAGAGGAGGGGGGGGGGGGGAAATCATCCTATGACTTCTCCCGTTCTGGAGCGAGAATACTTATTTTTACAATTTTTTTAACAGAATACTTTCTTGCTACGAGGTTTGCATCAATAATTATTTACGGATTAATTCGTCAGGCCCCTCGCGTCTCCTTTTTTTTTGTTGGGTGGGAATCATCCAATGACATCTCCCGCTCTAGAGTGGAGCGGGAGGGCGTGTCAGACTCTTACTGACTAAAACCCACCCCTGTTTCTTCCCTGCCCTTTAGTGCCCAGGGGCGCGGTAACTCTGTTTCGAATTCAGCCACGACCTCTGGGCAGAAGGTGGAGGACACCCCTAGGGGCGCCACGGGAACTGAATTCAATACCGTTAGGACTATGGTGTATTAACGTGTCCGCACTGTGCACGCACCATTACCACCTATAGTCCCACAGAATTTAGTCACAGTGAGTGAAGTCACATAAAATGCCCAATAAATACAAATAAAAAAAGGAGGAGGTTATCAATTCGGATGTTTGTATTTTTTTTTTTTTTTTTTATGTATGTTCGGGCATAACTCCGTCATAATATTGACGGATTTGCAAAATTCTTTTTTTGTTCGAAAGGGGATTATTCCGAAATGGTCCCATTTAAATTTCAAAAAGATCTGATGATGGGTTTCGGAGACAGACAACGGAACTCTTCAAAAATTGACAGCAAATCAACCGCGATTGCTGCTATCGTATGTATAAGAATTGTTAACACAGTTTAATGGGGAACCACAACTAAAAAGTGAAAAATAAAAAACTTTTTTACAAAAAAATAGAACCGACTTCCAAAAAAAGTGCAAAATAACTTTAATTTCGGAAGTCGGTGTCAAAAAACGAAGACACAAAACAGGAACACCGACTTCCGAAATTAAAGTTATTTTGCACTTTTTTTGGAAGTCGGTTCTATTTTTTTGTAAAAAAGTTTTTTTTTCCGTAAAAAGTTATCATAGGCGGTAGTTGCGCATATTCAGAGTGGAATATACAGGATTCCACTCTGTTGGCATAAAAACACACGAGATCACCAATACGTTGGCCTAACAAGATGATTATGACTCGCAATAATTCACGGTCGCTCATAATAATGTAAGTAGTAGGTGGTGCTCAAGTGTCACGACGTTTAGTTTAGTTTACAAGCCATCTCGATGACGTCTTTCTTTAGAGTCCAGTTTAGGAAGTGATATCTCATGAGGTTATCTGTCCCTCTTATCTAAGGGTATCTATCTATTAATAGTAGCACTACGTACCTACATGTATGTCCTACCTAAACAAACAATACAACTGTTTAAAAAACTGGCCAAGTGCGTGTCGGATTTCGCACATTAAGGGTTCCGTACCAATTACTGGTATTTGTTAGTAAAGTATACGTAATAATAAACATTATCACCGAATTTCAAGTTCGTAGGTCAATGGGAAGTTAAAAATTTAGTTTCTTAGTAACAAAACTTTGTGACAGACGACGGACGGACAGACAGATAGACGGACCGACGTACACGTGAGTGACAACAATAGGGCTCCGTTTGGACCCTTCGGGTACGGAACCCTAAAAATCAGGCCTGTAACTATGTCATTCAGTAGCTTGGTGACACGTTAATCCCTAATTACATATTATAAAACTAAGTCCCCCGCCGCGACTGTCCGTTTGTTTGCGAACTCCAAAACTACTGAACGGATTTTCATGCGGTTTTCACTAGTAGATAGAGCGATTCATGAGGAAGGTTTAGGTGTATAATTTGTACCCTTGCAAAGCTGGGGCGGGTCACTAGTTTAATAAAAATTAAATTTCGATTCCCGCACGGAACAAATATTTGTATGGCCTACAGATAGTTGTTCCGGTTCTGGGTGTCTTGTGTATGTGAGTTTACCATGTTTATGAACGCACTCACGATACTTCAGTAATTCCTAGTGTAGTACTAGCAAAAAAAACATGAAAACCTAGGTAACTAGTTAACTACGATAAAGTTGAACGAGGAACTTTATCGTAGTTACTTACCGATCAAGTCCCGTAGGTTTTAGAGAGCTCAATAAGACATATTTTTGCCGTCTCGGTTTTCACGAATTACAAAGGTTATCATGAAGGTTAATTAAGAAGTCGAAAATCGGATGAACCTAAAAAAATAAGCCGGGAAACTCCCGGCATCAATTTTAATAGGGAACGTGCACGACGTAAGCTGTGCCATCTAGTGGAGTAAATTCGAAACTTTTACCCTTTAAAAACTTGTCATTGACATTTCCGTGTCATATATGTATACATACACGCATCATGCACACATGCAGCACGCGTAACGTAGACTGCCATCTATTGAGTGAGATCCGCAACATGTACTGTAGAAATACTTGACATTGACATTTATGTGGTGCCATCTATAGTTTCTGCACGCTCCCTATTCCCGGGATAGAATCACAAAAATCACGCAGTGACTATGTAAAATAAAGCTATTTAATGTCAAGGAAATACAACACATAAAAAGGCTACTGGTAAAGTACTTCAGTTCAAGATGGGAATTGTGCCAATTACCCACTCATTGCATATTGCTCTCGACGAACTGCGTACAACAGTTGAGCGTCTTTTCGTAGCTCCATGAGCAGTTAGTATGAGTCATGTTACACAGACTCTTTTGTATGGGCTGGTGAATAACAGTTCGTAAGAACCGGTTATGAAAAATTGCTTCTGTCATAGTTCCGGCGGAAAAAAGTGTTTGTGGTTTCCAATGAACAGGGAAGTTCAAATAATCCAGTATGGGAGATGAAAAGCAAAACACAGGTGTTTGGTTCCATCGGTCCAGACAGTTTATTGCTGGACATAGGGGTCCTGTTACAAATGTCACAATATTTTAGTTTTCAAGCCGCCGCCGTTAGCTTTAGCTCTCTTTAGTCTTCCAATAGAACTTTTTTGCTGTTAAGAAGGAATCAGACGCATTCATCCGTCTGGAGTGCATTGGAACCCTTTGTTCTAAGAAATCTCAGAAATATAGAACCGAGACGGGCATTCCATCACTTCACTATCACTACCTACTTATTATAAAACAAAGTGTCTCGCCGCGTCTGTCTGTCTGTTTGTGCGCGATAAACTCAAAAACTACCGAACGGATTTTCATGTGGCTTTCACCAATAGACAGGGTGATTCATGAGGAAGGTTTAGGTGTATAATTTGTGAAGCTCTCTTAATAAGTAATTAGACTTCCTCTCTCTATACGCGATTCTCGGGTTATCTCAAAGACCTTAATGTGTTGGGAACTTGAACTTTCCGCACGACGTAGGTTAGTTGTCTGTCTACGTCACTTTGCTGGAACATAAAGTGATAATGTGCGGATAGCCACAAATAATATCATGTGCGAGCAACGTTTATCACTGTGATGGATGCCACTTTGCCGCATTATTGCAATTATTGACAGCAATATTGCAATAAAGAGGTTATAAACTGGTGTTAACCTACTATATGGCGGTACGATAGGTGTGTTAATAATAAAAAAACTTTTTTACAAAAAATACAACAGACTTCCAAAAAAGAAAATACACAAACAAATTAAAAGTAACTTTCATTTCGGAAGTTGGTGTTTGTATTATAGTTCTTCGTTATTTGACATCGACATCCAAAATTAAAGTTATTTTTAAATTTTTATTGTATTTTCATTTTTGGAAGTCGGTTGATATAGCCCTGAACTAAAAATAAATATAAAAGTTACGCCCGAAATGATAACCCCAATAACATGGAACATGGAACATGGAATTAGGACATACTCTTAATTGGAGGAAACCTAAACGTCATCTATGTCTACATACGTTTTTGTTGATTATTTCAAAAAGAGCCAAAACAATTTATATAAAATTTATATGGGACCACGTCTGAAGTATCCTAACTAACCTACTCTTTCGGATAGAAAAGAGTTTTGAAAATCGGTTCACAATTGACAGAGTAATCGGTGGACATACATATAAAAAAACATACATAAAGTCGAACATAGAACCTCTTGCTATTTGCGAAGTCGATTAAAAACAATAGATAGGTAGGCCTTCTGAAGAGGTAGTTAACGCTGGTAAAATAAATTAACCTATAACCTTTTCCTTTTATATTTCTTACTTCGCTGTTATTGCCTGATTTATTTCGTGCGGATCCAAAACTGTTGAAAAATTTTACCAGGCCTCCTTGAGCTTTCAGGAGTTGTTGTTTTTAGGAATAGTGTGAGGGGCTCGTCACTATAAAAATACCTATTACGTTGTTTTTTTGGTCTGGGCAACACTACGTTCAGATCGGTTTGAAACCGAAAAGCCCAGATCAGCCCGCATAACTTATAAAGCTTAACGATCACAGATCAAATCCCCAATAAACGAACAAAAGCAACTAAGGCATCCTTTGTTCGGACCATTGGTCTTCTGCAGTGGCGGACCGTGAATTTGTGGGGCTCCGGGCTAACTGCACTTTCAGGCTATGGGTTAGATTTTCTTTTTAACCGACTTCCAAAAAGAGGAGGTTCTCAATTCGTCTGTATGTTTTTTTTTTTTTTTTTGTTTTTTTTTTTTTTTTTTTGTATATATGTTACCCGATTTCTCCGTCAGTTGTGAACCAATTTTCATCTGAAAGAATATACTCCCGAGGTGGTCCCATATAAATTTTATCGAAATTGCTTCAGCACTTTTTGAGAAACTGAACAAAAATGGAAAATACGTGTACCTCGATGACGTTTTGGTGTTCTCCAAATGTTTAAATTCCACGTTCCATTATATTGGGGTTTTTAGTTCTGGGGTATAACAACTAAAAAGTGAAAAATAAAAAACTTTTTTACAAAAAAAAACAACCGACTTCAAAAAAAAATACACTAAAAATTTCTAAATAACTTTAATTTCGAAAGTCGGTGTCAAATAACGAAGAAGTAAAAATACAAACACCGACTTCCGAAATTAAAGTTATTTAGAAATTTTTAGTGTATTTTTTTTTTTGAAGTCGGTTGTTTTTGTATATTAAAAAGTATTCTGATAAAGACACGGGCTCTCAGGGCCCGGTGACATTATAACAAAATTTAGTCAAAACTGCGTGTGTCTATATCTCGGGTCCCTGGGCTGCAGCTCAAAAAGCCCTTGTATAGATCTGGCTCTGGTCTTCTTGTCCCAAATTCTAACGTATTCTTCCCTTTGTTACAGAAACTAATAACATACATAAAGACGTACTACTACTTCGCGGTGACGACGACTGTGGCTTCAGCTCTGGTGCAGATCATCGACTTTGCAGCCTCTGTATCCAGTCGGATGGGATTCTATATGGTCTTCGAAGTACTGCCTCTTATGTTCGCAGCTTTAAGTGAGTATACCATGCTCCTTAGAATTCAGGATCATTCTTTAAAGTCCTTTTTGTTCTCATCCTTCAGTCTTCATCTCATCTAATAAGATCCTCTATCAAAATAGATCATTCTTGGTGAGGGTCTGTCCTGGTTAGGTCTCTGACAAGATTGGACTGATCAGTTTTATTATCATTAGCCTACAGCAATCAAGTCTCAAATATGTAAAGATTGTTGCATATAATTATTTCAATACAAGTTCTTCAAACTTAACAGACAGATGTATTGCTGGGAAGTTTGTTGCGCCACTTCTTCACAGCTAAACACTAGAAACTGGTGACGGGCGGGCGTTTTTGGGGGACTGTCATTATGTAGAACTTTGACGTTCAAAAAGTGCTGGCTCTCAGCCTAGTTTGAATAAATGACTTTTGGTTTTGGACATATTCCCGCCTCAAATTATACGCAACGGGCTAAGTCTTTGTACAAGAATACTGACAATACTGGTTAGACCATTCTTAAACCTTTTTCCTGTAACTCAAACCATTCCATGCCCTGTTTCAAATATTCTAAAGACTAAACATTATCTTTTTTGTTACAGCAATACAAATCTACCTCATTATCTTGATAAGGAGTTTACTGAAGAAGATGGAAGAGGATATTCCTCACGGGTATGAGAACCAGCTACAACAGATCGTGTATGAAGGCAAGGTAGATGGAGTGGCTAATGGAGTGTACGATTCTACTGTCGTTCCTGTAGATATTTAGATAGTTTACTAGGTCATGAAGAAAAATTGAAGGCGGGTTGTATCAGTCATACACGTAGTAACACCAAAGACCATATTCAATAGTGAATAGATTTAAAGCGTGCTCCATCTTCGACCAGAAACATCGCTTACCATCAGGTGAGATAGTGAGCCTATCTATGATAAAAAACCGGCCAAGTGCGAGTCGGACTCGCGCATGAAGGGTTCTGTACCATTATCTATAAAAAAACGGCAAAAAAATCATGTCTGTTGTATGGGAGCCCCACTCATATTTTGCTGTTATAGCGGCAACAGAAATACATCATCTGTGAAAATTTCAACTGTCTTAACAATCACGGTTCATGAGATACAGCCTGGTGACAGACAGACAGACGGACGAACAGCGGAGTGTTAGTAATAGGGTGCCATTTTACCCTTTGGGTACGGAACCCTAAACAGAGTTTCAGTTCTCTGTATAGAAAACCATCTTTTTGGTTTTCTTATACATTCTAGTTTCACTTTCTGTTGAATTCAAGTGATGTGTATCTCGATCAACACCTAAACAGATTCCAAAATAAAATTTAGGGGTTGAATTATCTTTATGTGAACCCAGGAATTTTATGCTTTATGCAACCCGCCTGAATGATGCTCGGAGTCAAAGGTGCCATAACAAAGAAGTCATGCACAAACCACGACGTTGATAAATCTCAATATTGTAATGTTCGTTTTCTCGTTAGCTCTAGTTGATAATAATAATTTAATTTGTAAATATTTTGTATAGTATATTTTAAGATAGGGCGCTGCGGTGCCGCTGTCAACACCGACTTATTGTTCTTGCTATTGATTTAATCCATTTACTGCAGAATAAGTAATATCAGTGTCAGTAATATTGTTAAAAAGTGTTAATAAACCAAAATTCATCGACTGAAGTTGAAGTGCGGAGTAATTATCGTGAAACAGTGCTAAAAACTGAGCAAAACCAATTCCGGTGTGCGGTGACTTTTGCGTGACTTTTCCTGACGAATTTGTGACCTGAATGCTGTGATAACAACAAGATAACATAATTTTAGACCCCTGCTTCTATTAAACATAAAACAAATCAAGATTAAGACGAAGATTCGGAAAAAAAAGAATTACTATTTTATTATAACCTAAAAATACGGTTGTTCGAAGAAAAAAAAACAACAATTTTAAAACGCAGACAACAGCACCACCTAGTGGGGAATATAAAACAAACTGAACTGCTTTATCGACAGCATAAATAAAAATCTAATCAAATATTACAAACAAAAATCACTGCAGGGGTTACTTTCCATCTGAAATTGGATCATTTACATTTTAACCCTATCAAATTCAAGAAAAAGTGAATAAATCGAAGAAAAATAATAGCATTCTTTCTCGTCAAAGTGACAGATTGTTCTGTTCGAAGCTAAGGTTCTAAGTTCTAAGCAACAAGTGATATCTTCCAAAGGATCGTCGCAATATATCGTCAAGTTTGCGAAAACCCAGAACTTGGAAAAAAGGTCAGATAAAAAGAAATAATAAACAATATACTAGCCTAACATCAAAAGGCAAATCGTTATACTATCAGCGCCATCTATCGATGAATAAAAACACCAAACTCGCAATATAGAACAGTTGCTGCCATTTCGTCCACCGCCCGACCGAGATCAGATCGACCAAGTATTCTACTCAACAACAGAGGGCAGCACCGCCAACAACATTAAAACGTTAACATGGATGAATTAACAACTCTTATTAAAAATTTACAACAAAAATTGGACGAGCAGACAACTGAAATTAGAGATATGAAGCAAAGTATACCAAAAATTATAAACGACAACATAGATGAAAAATTTTCACAGCTCGAAACAAAATATAACTTATTAGAAAAAACGATCGAAGAACAAGGGCGGCGCATACAGCAATTAGAAAGACTATCGAAAAGGAAAAATGTAATATTCTTTGGAGTAGAGGAAACAGAAAAAAATTATTTTGAACTTCATTCTGCAATAATTAAAATAATAAATAATACAATGAACCTCAACGTTAACGAAGGTAACATAGAAGATATAAAACGACTTGGCAAGAAGAATGACAACAAAGTTAGACCTGTTGTAGTGACGTTAGGCTCCATGCTG
This sequence comes from Polia nebulosa, assembly GCA_951329385.1. Lineage (NCBI taxonomy): Eukaryota > Metazoa > Arthropoda > Insecta > Lepidoptera > Noctuidae > Polia > Polia nebulosa. The sequence continues at coordinate 6,553,272 of OX589598.1, forward strand.
ACGAAAATCCAACTGTTAAAGAATAAGAAAAGGTTAGAGTCAACACCATACTACATAAAGGAAGATTTCCCTCCCGAAGTATTGGAAGAGCGTAAGAGACTAGCTAAACAGTTAACAGAAGAAAGGAACAAAGGAAAAAAGGCATTCCTAAAGTACAATAAACTAATAATTTTATCTGAAAACAAACAAGGTGACCACACATACAATCAAAGCGACAAAAACAAGAATAAAAGAAACCTTTCAGAATCTCCCGAATTTTCAAACGACTGTCACCCAAGACAACAAAACACAAAAAAGTTCTCAAAAAAACCAAACATATCTATCAACAGCTATGTCATAAGAAAACAAAACTCAGATAATACATCGAATACTGTTACTGGGAGCAACATGCCGCCGCCGCCTAACAAAATCTGACGAGACGCTGCGACCTCTCTACGACGTTCCCCAACCCGGCCGGTCACCGTGGGGACTAATGACCACAACCCTCCATTTCAACCACTCTACATCTGCACGTATAATGTAAGATCTTTGCTGTCTGATGAACGACTTTTGGAATTTAAAGAGGCTGTCTCAAAAATAAGCTACGACGTAATTGGCCTCGCAGAAATACGAAGAACAGGTTATAACATATTGGAAGATAATGATCATATATTTTGCTACTATGGCGAGACCAAGGGCCTTTATGGTGTCGGATTTTTAGTAAAAAAATACTTAAAAAGAAATATTGAAAGCTTTATTGCATTCTCAGAACGAGTATGCTCATTGAATCTGAAGTTTGATACTACATCTATAACAATTATCCAAGCATATGCACCTACTAGCAAAGCACAAGACAATGATTTACTTGTTTTCTATGATCAGCTGCAAGAAGCTCTAGAACAAAGCAACAAGATCCTCATCTTGATGGGGGACATCAACGCTTGCGTTGGGCAACAAAAACCTAAAGAAGAGAATGTGTTGGGATCATATTGCTATGGTAAAAGAAACAGCAGGGGTGAAAAACTTATACAATTTGCATTTCAAAATAACCTCACATTCATTAACAGCATATTCAAAAAGAAACTATGCAATATGTGGACATGGATCTCCCCAAAAAATACAAAAAGTCAACTAGACTACATTTTATCTAACAGTAAGGAAAAATTCACAAATATCGAAATAATAAATAAACTAAACTATCCCAGCGATCATCGACTGGTGAGAAGCACGTTGAAACTTACAAAAAGTAATAAAAGTAGAGCCAAATATAACCACAAAAATACCACCCTAAAAACAAAAGAAGATGAGAACCTGTTTATAGATGAAATGAAACAAAACATAGAAAGCGTTTTTGTAGACACATGCGAAGATGTGGAGTCTTACCACTCAAAAGTAATAAAAATTATAAATGATGGGCTGAATTGCACAAAAAAATCAAAGCACCAAAATAGATACGTTATCTCTGAAGAAACAAAATCACTCTTAGATAGAAGAAATGAACTTCTACATAAAAAAACACTCTCAAAAGAAGAAAAACAAGAACTCTGTTCCTTATTCAAAACTGTTCACAAGAAAATTAAAAAAGATTACGAAGAGCACCGACTAAGGACAATAGAGAAGCATCTTACGTCAACAGGAAGTCTAAAAAAGGGATTCAAAGACCTAAATTCTACCAAAACCTGGATCCCTAACCTAAGAGAAACAACATCTGGCAAAGAAATATTCTCAAGATCTAAAATAATAGAGACAGCAACAAATTTCTACAAACACCTTTACGCTAAACAGAACAACTCACCAAGAAAAAACTCAAAAGAAAAGGCTGAGAATCAATCATCCCTAAATGACCAACTGCTTCAGAGATTTACCATTACCGAGATTATCAAGAAAATAGAGACTCTAAAGAAAGGAAAAAGCTGTGGACTTGATAACATCTCTAACGAAATAATTATAATAGGAAGATACCTACTAGCACCCATTTTGACAACACTTTTCAATAAAATATTAGACTCTCGTAAGATACCAATCGAATGGGCAAAATCAGATATAATTATACTCTACAAGAAAGGTGATCCATCAAATATCTCCAACTACCGTCCCATCAGCTTACAATCGTGCCTCTACAAATTATTTGCCTCATGCTTAGAAAACCACATCTCTACATTTACAGAAAAATATCAACCAGTTGAACAAGCGGGCTTCAGAAAGTGTTTCTCAACTACAGACCACATACACACTCTGGAACAAGTGATAGAGAAATTCGAAGAGCACAGACGTCCACTCTACTTGGCTTTCATCGATTATGCAAAGGCTTTCGACTCAATTTCTCACAGCAGTATGTGGAAAGCTTTGGAAGATTGCAAATTACCAACAGAAACGATTGAACTCCTGCAAGATATATATAAGAAAAGTACAAGTCGAGTTAAGCTAGACAGAACTGGTCCAGAGTTCAACATACGTAGGGGAGTAAGGCAAGGCGATCCATTATCTCCAACAATATTTATATCCGTACTCCAAAATATAATGAAGAAGCTGAACTGGTCTAGAAAAGGCATAAATATAAAGGGAAACTATCTAAGTAATTTAAGATTTGCTGATGATATTGTCTTATTCTCTGAAACAGCTTCACAACTCGAGGAAATGATCAATGAACTTAACTCTATCAGTCTCACTATTGGCTTGGAACTAAACACAGAGAAAACAAAGATTATGACCAACAACCTAGAAAAACTTATAAAAGTAAACAACAAACCCTTGGAGTATGTGCAAGATTATATTTACCTGGGTAAGGAGATATCTTTTAAAAGGTCTAGACATCGAGATGAGCTCAACAGACGTGTGAACATGACCTGGAGGAAATTTTGGAGTTACAAAGAGATCTTAAAATCAAACCTTTCTATAAGACTGAAAAAGAAAGTCCTGGATTCATGTCTACTTCCATGTCTCACATACGCAAGCCAAACATGGGTTTATAATACGTACACAAGGAGAAAAATTGAAACTTGCCAGAGAAGCATGGAAAGGAGTATTCTAAATCTGAAACTTAAAGATAAAAGAAGAAACACTGATATAAGGAAAAAGACACAGGTCATAGATGCTCTATCACATTGTCAGAAATTAAAATGGAAATGGGCGGGCCATGTTGCACGCATGTCGAATGAAAAATGGACCAAGAAAGTGATTATCTGGAGTGGCCCTCTTGGAAAACGCAAAAGAGGGAGACCGCTAGAGAGGTGGACTGATGAAATTAAAAAGTTTGCAGGAGATGACTGGTTTGCTACAGCCCAAGATAGGGAAAAGTGGAAAAAATTGGAGGAGGCCTATACTCGTCGAGAGGTCCTTAACAAAAATACTAATTAATAAATTTTCATGATTTAGTTGACATAATTATGATGACATTTGACTATGATGTACTAGGATTATATAATTTTGACTATGATGTACTATATTATTTTTTAATTTTATTCTAATGATTATTTGACTAAGATGAACTTTGACTTTGATTATTTGATTTTTATATTTGACTACGATGACATTCACATTAAGATAATCAATTGATGTTAATTAAATGATAAATCATATAAATTCTACATTCAAATCAATAATAATGCAATCTATGTAAATATTTGTTAAGGAAATAAAAGGCTTATTATTATTATTATTATTATTATTATTTTAAGATAAACAAATTGTGATATACAATAAATGATGATATTTTTAATTTTGTGTTGTTTTCTTTTTAGAGACGCATTTGTTTTACAATGTCAAATTAAATTAATAGGTGAAACTTCACTGATGTGATGTATATCGACGGCCAATGATGATTAAAGAATCATCACATCTGGTACTCACGTATCGACACACGAACGATAACGTAACTTAACTCATACTCTTTCTGAGGTCTTTCCACGGAGGATTCTCATCGAGTGCTCTACCGAAAGGCCACTCGTAGTACCACTGGTATCGCATATAACCCTAGCTGGCGATGACCGCTTACCATTAAGGCGCTAAACTGCCACCGATCTTGAGTGGTTAGCTTGCGTGTTCTGTGCTGAGCTCACGTAACGCGTCGTACGTCCACCCAGTAATAGGACTCGCCCATCAAGGAGCGCTGTCCGAAATCACACGCAGCATTATTAATTTATTATTACTATACTAAAACACGTATACTAAAATATAAATAATTAAATGATCTTTAAAATGGTGAAGGTTTCATAAACATAAACTTTATAGTTTTCGCGTGATTCTCAATTTTTTATCCGCGTTAGACATAACTTTACAAATTAATTACACTATGAGTTATGAAAATGTAATTTTCAAATATTCACATATCAATTTACGAAGAAAATTGTCTAGAGTAGGTAACATATATTTATAAAAAAGACTAGTCATTTAGACGTGATGTTCAATTAAAAATCATTAGAAACTGTATAAATGCACCCTAAGCTGGACGCCTATTAGTTTTTTTGGTTGTCCTGAACTGTCCCACTTCTGGGCAAAGGGTTGGAAGGAATGGGGGGCATGCCTTCCATTTCTTTGGATGTTGTGCTTCATCCTGCCAACTGTTGAGGAAACCATGTAAGTTAAATAATAATTATTTTTAATAATTGTCCCGCCATCTTCACGGTGTGCCACGAGTCCGCAGGCCGTCTACGGTGTCGGTCGGTCCCAGGTACTTCATCGTCTCCTCGACGCTGATGTGAACCCCTCCTACCGTTATCTGGGAACCCGACGACGGTGGTGCGTTCCGAGGACCATGAAAACACATGGCCTCGGACTTGTGCAGTGCCACCTCGAGTCCCAGTTGCTGGATCCTCTCTACGACTGTCACAACCCCGCGTGTCATTAGGTCGGGCGCTACTTGTTGCGACCTCCCCTGCGCCAGGACCAGCGTGTCGTCAGCGTAGCAGACTACGCTAGTGCCGCTAGGGAGGTCGGCGCGCAACACCCAGTCGTGACCGATGTTCCACAGAGGCGGCCCCAGGACCGATCCCTGTGGGACACCGCACGACATCTCTCGCCGGTTCTACTCTCCATGGTGACCGGGGTAGATGACGGCCCAGTCCGTCAGATACGCCTCGACCAGGCGACTGAGGTAGGGCGGCACCCAGTGATACCGGAGTGTATCCACTGTGCAACTCCAGGGCAGGGTGTTGAAGGCATTGGCGATGTTCAGAGACACCACCAAGACGACCCCACCCCGGGCCACTGCATTCCCCGTCGTGAGGGCTCGCACGCGCATAATGGCGTCCACCGTGGAACGCCCCCTACGGAAGCCGAACTGGCTCTCCACTAGATCCGGCCCCATCCGCACCAGCTGCCCGACGAGGCAGTCTGCAATTACTCTTTCGAAGAGCTTGCCCACCTCGTCGAGCAGCACGATGGGTCGGTAAGCGGACGGATAGTATGTTCACCCCTGCTTCTTTGGTTTTTAGCATTGACACTAACTTTCAATTGGAATGAAATAATATAACTAAATGGAAGCCACTTAATTTCACCAGATAAATAGTTAAAATAGTTACAATTAAGTGTGACAGCTGCTACATAAATAGATAATAATAAATTCGACGTCATCGTTACTGTAACATGTTTATTGTACTTTTGTTACAAATTGTGTATTATAAATAAACTTTTTTAACTTCTGTCTAATGCTATAAATATGCAGTATAGTTACGTAGGGATGTATCAATGACCCCTACAAATTATCCCGCCATCTGTGACGTGTCACAGAGGAAGTCTCATACCAATCTCTTGTCACAGCGTCACATAGGAAGTAAGTACTATTTGTTGTGTAAGCTCGCTCTCATCTCGGTGACGCGTCGCTCACAATATTACCTGCACTATGAGATCATATTTATTATTCCTGTTGACAGGTATGTAGGGACTCTGAACGTGCTTCATTCAATTAGGGATCTTAGAACTGCGTCGTTTGAGTTGGGACGTTTGAATGTCGGTAGCTTCCTCTCTATTCAGGACAAAGTGATAAATGTACGAGTACCTACTAACTAAGTATTTTACAATTTTCTTACCCTAATGATGATAGGTACTGCTACATATGTTCGTAGGACTTCAGCCAGATTACCGCTGGGAAAGTCTTTTATCTGTTTAGAAACACAACTTACACAACATAACCACAAAAATGATCCAATACAGATAACTACCTACTGAGGAAAACCCACAAAACTAGCACAGGATTTGTTTAGGTAAGTACTGTAGGACCCCAAGGCACCAGTACGGCCTGCAGGGATCCTGGGACGTTCTTCGAAGCCCCGGGGGATTAGTGAGTAGCTTGGCAACTCGCTGGCTTAGCGCGAGAGGACTATACGAAGGGATACTGGCTACGGTCGAATAAGGAAAAGTGCTGAGGGCGACTTAAATTATATATTAATAGGCAAAAAGCATAACATCGGTGCCTTGCCAGAGCTAAACTTCTATCTCTCAAAAAAATGTCATCCCTACTCCTTCTAAATTCAAACGGCTCTCCAATACTCTTACTTGCCAGTTAAAGGCAGACCCGCTAATATTAAGCTGTGACTACACTCGTCACAGTACCTAACTATTAACTAAGTAAAAGCTGAATGAGAGTGAATAGGTTACTTCTAGGCTAGCATCATCATCGCTTACCATCAGGTGAGATAGTGGTCAAATACGAGCCAAACAATGGTTAAAAAAAAAACAAGTAAAAATAATATATCTTCAAAGTTCGGTATGTAAGAATTTGGTGAAAAAAATTTTGATCAGTTTAGGGTCAATTCTAATCACTAAGTTTAAAAGAAAATAAGAGCCGCAAATACTAATTGACATGTGACCCGCAATTTAAAGCATAACAAACTTTATCAGCAGAATATATTATTCGTTTTTTTTTGCAAATACAAGTAGGTAAGTACCTACTTATGTAGATACTAAATTGGTATTAATAACATCAAAGAACTGATAAACTGTGTGATGCATCACGTCCGCTTCATAAAAGGCAATTAAAATAAATTATGAAAACACAAACACGTGCGATAACTGACGCCTTTATGTTTAAAATGGCGTAGCTTTGGCGTAGCAAGTCGATGGCGTACAATGGCGATGGCAACCATAAGTACGTTATGGCTACATTTAAAAAAAATATAACAAGTTTTATAATTGCTACATGCTGTGGCCTCATCTCGAAGAAAGGAGTTCAAATTAATTTCAAAAGATGGCGTCATTAGGATCGATGTCTTATTGAAGTTTTTGTAATACTAGCTGGCCCGGTGAACTTCGTACCGCCCGGGCCCAAAATCCAATAAATAAATCCATTCTCGAGATATCAATGTAAGGGAAAATATTTTATTTTGTTTTCGTGAAATTTTCCTACGTTTTAATAGTTTTTCTGCTATTCGGGACGTAGACAAATCCAAAAATTTAAATTTCATTAAAATCGGACCAGCCGTTCTTGAGTTATAAATGGTTAATTATCCAGTAAGTTCTCGTTTGATAAACTCTCCTCAGCATAACATTGTTGAATAACCGGTAGAAGATTGGAACGAATCCTATAACATCTACCTATACCTTTTTTACATTTTTTTGTACCAATAGATAGCACTGTTTGAAAGTTAGAGTTTTTCCATTCAACTTATTAAAATTTGTATTTTAACACATTTAGAAACAGTGAAACTGTAATGAAGTGCAAAATATACTATAAAACAATTCCTAAATGTGTGCGGACTTTAAGTACCTACAATTCATTTAACTTGCAAGCCGTCGCTGCTAACACCATCTAGCGGGTCGAAAACGGACAAAAATAATTTGCCTGCTGCCTTCCGAAAATCACTGGGGCACTAGGACGGCCACGTTTCCTTATATGAGATAGGCATCTGTACGCTAGTATTATGTTATCCGTGTTGTGGCATAGGGCAACTTATCCGTTTTGCTAGCGGATGAATACAGTCTCAACCCATTGTCAAAGAGTGAATCAGTATGCTAAGATCTGTACAGTGAATTATAAATACTTGAACTACTTTTAATCGGGCATACCTTAAAATAAGTAAGATAAATATAGCACCAATATTGTGCTACGAGACTCCACGTAGTAAGAATTTCTCAGTAACCCGGAGTTAGGAAGTTCACGGCATAATACCCTCGTGTCACAGAAAGCACGTTGTAACACGGCAGTGTTAAAGCCTTGTTTATTTTTGACCTCTATTCCAAATTACGTTCTTTCCTACCTTTTTTAATATAAAATTCAAACATTACTTGTTTTCTCTGTCAATAGTCTCTGTTTTTATATTAAAAATCAGTTCTAATTCTGCTGCCGAGCTAGACTAACATCCTATCCATCATTGTCATTTTCCTTAGTTTGTAAGAGTTACTAGAACAGTGAAGTGCAGCTTTTATAACCATGCAGTTCCTAGCAATAATAATTATTTTAATTTATACCTTTACCTAGTCACAGTGTATGGTGTACGTACGATTAATAGGTGCTCCATATAATCAAGCCTACTGTATATAATAAAATATACGTCTGAACTCATCGTGTTTATCTTCATCTAACTCTCATCTACGGTCCTCCTACTCTACGTGTCACTCCTACGACCTCCTGAACGTGTCACCAATACTCCGGCTCCGCAACGTGACAACGTTCGCCAGAAAATATCTTTAAATGTCGTTGATGTTTAAAAAAAACATATGTATACTGTGCCATTGGACTATAAGGCACCGTGTTTAAGCAAGCACTTGTGCACTATAACAATATCTCCCACTTCGATGGCTAGTCCACCGAGATTGTACGCCATGACAATCAATCTGCCCGCGCCTTTTCCCAACTATCTTGGGGTTGGCTTCCAGTCTAACCGGATGCAGCTGAATACCAGTATTTTACATGGAGCGACTGCCTATCTGACCTCCACAACCCAGTGACTGGGTAATACGATACTCATTGGTAAGACTGGATGTCAGACTTTCGGGCTTCTGACGACCCGTAATGACTGTCAAAGATCAACGATTGACAGCCGGGACCAACGGCTTAACGTGCTTTCCGAGGCACGGAGGAGTCTCGATATGTAAAGATGATCACCCATCCATGGACCAACCCTGGCAAGCGTAGCTTAACCTGATGGATCGAGCGTGGACCGTGCGGCTGTTATTATTTTAGCCACGAGCTCCTTCATGACAAAAATTGGAAAAGAGGAGAGTGAAATAGTCACAACCTTTTTGAACCCCCGAAGTTTAAAGATCTAAGTTTGACGACAATATCATTCTACGAGAGGGTCCTTACTGTGGGATCGTACCTAGCTCAGTCCTAAACAGATGGCCCAATAAAATGCGTTTTTTTAACAGTTTAATTAGTGTTATCCCCATCGGTGTGTATGTAAGTATTGTTGTGATCTGTATTATTTACTGTATTTTTTTTTAAAACTACATAAATCTAAGTAAGTAAATAGAAAAGTTAAACATAATCTAACTTTTAATTTACTCAGATTTACGTTTGTGGCAACTTTCAAGTTTGTAAACTCAAGCAATACAATTTAAAAAAAAAGATTTCATCCGGGCGCTTAAAAATGAACCTTAAATCTGCCTGCCTAGCCTTTTCCCAACCATCTTGGGGTCGGCTTTCAGTCTAACCGGATGCAGCTGAATACCAGTATTTTACATAGAGCGACTCCCTATCTGACCTCCGCTTAAAAATCAACTTTATTTTCGCAAAATCCTTTTTTATCGGATCCTACATCATACATACCTTTACCTTTTGCCCTCTAAATTTAACGTAACTACGAACAGCGGTCTGTGCTGTGCGTTGTTCCGTCAGTCAGTCAGAACAAAGCTTTTAATATAATATAAATAGATATAGAATATAGATAAGGCCCATATGGTTGACACTATGACTTAGGTCATAGTGTCAACCGTTTCTTAGCTACCGTCGCAATTTCATGATATCCCATTTCGGTAAATTGTACAATCTCACATCATTCTTAGAAAGTTTTCCTGTTGTTATCAAAAATTTAATCTTGGACATATAGTCTACGCAGAAGTTCCAAGAAACTGCATCAAAGTAAGCCTACTTATCTACCTACAGTGTTGCTTTCAAACAATGGGCTTCCGAATTGTTTACTGATGAGTGTGCGGGACATGTTCTTTTTGAGCAGATTGTCGCAGAAGAATCTATTGTCGACGTGGAAACCATAAAACATGTTTATATGGTTGCATGAAGATGAAGCTCATGTTTGATGCAATTTTTTTGAGCGTCGTCGGTGTAATTACAAGTCTATGTAGGCAGGGTGTAAGTTGTCTCAAATCTGTGTAGACTACACATTTCCAGCCTTCTGATTTTTCTTCCTTCTCTCCGATTTGTAGGAATGAAAGTATGCATCTGACCATTATCCGGTACACTTAGGGCCCTGCCAGCCTCAGCACGGACATTTGTTAAAATCTATAGATATATTAATACGCAAAAACTTTCCATCTCTTTTTACGAAAATGATGCGGATGGAGGAGTATGAAATTTGTGGCACAGTTATAAGCTTAAAGCAGTTTATATGGAGAAGGAAGCTGGTAACAAGGGCTTAGGTTATCTGAGTCCAGTCTCACATGAGCTTAAGGTATGATAAGAAAGTACCTACTCATGAACTCAGATCAAGTAAAAAAGAAAAGTGTGTGTGTACTGTGACGATTGTAGACACAGCCTAATATTAGCGGTTGTGTACCGGCTTTAACTGGTTGATTAGAATGTTCGAGAGAGATTGGAGAGCCGTTTGAATATAGAAGAGTAGGTGACACATTTTGTTGTATGTCAGATAGATAGATCTTGAGCCCTTGGAAGTGGGCATACGTGTTTACGAAGAACGTCCCAGGATCCCTGCAGGCCGTAAAGGTGCCTTGGGGTCCTACAGTACCTTCCTACTTATGTACGCACGTAAGAATAAGTTATACTTCTTTGGCGTAACAAGACAAAAAAACCAAACTGTTTGTTTACAAAAGGAAAACAATCATTCTTCATGAACCATAGACTATAGCTAGCTTCAGGGTGTCGGTTCGAGCTACCTTCAGGGTGTTCGTTTTTAGTGACGGTGTGCGCGCGCATCTTAAAAATTTACTCTCATCATTTTTCCCTAACGCGCCAAAAGAAGTATAACTTCAAAAAAGGCCGCGGTGACTCTTTTGGACAATCCCGTGACCTAAGGGTATTCCCACGTACCAACACGCACAAAAAGTTTTGATAACACATTCATTGTGCGTACAGTTAGGGAGTGGAATTACCTGCTGGAGTCTGTGTTTCCTAAAACTGTGATTCTTTAAGTCAAGAGTGAATTATAGGTTATTTCTAGGCAAGCGTGGTCCATCTTCGACTACCACATCATCGCTTACCATCAGATGAGATAGTGGTCAAACGCGTGCTTATAAATAGGAAAAAAAAAACCTTGGTCTGTTTTTCGACACTTTCTTCAATCGAGTGAAATTTAAAAAAAAGTCTTATCAAACCTTTTTGTCTAAGGAACGGGTCCAATAATGATTGTTACGCCTATTATACATTCCATTATTACTGAAATTTGTTTCATCAGACCATACAATGCAGTCTTTTTTTTTTGTGGGTTGGGAAATCATCCAATGACTTCTCCCGCTCTGGGTGGAGCGGGAGGGCGTGTCAGACTGACTAAAACCCACCCCTGTTCCTTCCTTCTTAGTGCCCGGGGGCGAGGTAATATACACGTTAATCGTATAATAAACACGTTGGTTCCACGTATTGCCGTCAATGAGATCCTATACCCACCTTCGGAGTCCACCATCAGGTCGGTCACATCATCAGTCACCAAGGTCACCATGAACTCTTTCAAATGAGTCCAAACACGATGGATCTACGTAGTGCCGTCATTGCGATCCTATACGCACCTTCAGAGCCCACCATCAGGTAGGTCACATCATCAGTCACAAAGTTCTCTATGAGCTCTTACAAATGAGTCTAAACACGATGGTTCTACGTAGCTCCGTCAATGAGATCCTATACCTACCTGCGGAGTCCATCATCAAGTCAGTCACATCATCAGTCACGAAGTTCTCCATAAGCTCTTTCAAATGAGTCCAAACACTATAGTTCTACGTAGCGCCGTCAATGAGATACTGTACCTACCTTCGGAGTCCACCATCAGGTACACAAACAAAAAACAGACAAAAAGTTCATTTGAAATGTGCGTTCGCGCGACTTGCTGCGCGGGAACTGAGGTAACGCTAAATGCCTACTGCGCTCGAATATCCTAGCCTTAAAAGGCAGATGATGATGGCGACCCACTATGTATCTAGTTGATGATTTCGGCGAAACACTATTTACAAAATGAAGTTCCCGTTAAAAACCCCCGCTTATAATAATATTGTGTACCTAACTGATAATGAAAGCTTCCGATTCGCTGTTAAATTTGTTTACAGCAATGAGATCACAAATAACTCGTCATCCAGCGATATAAATATATACCAACCTATTTACTGATAAGGCCCGTGCATAGATAAATATTGTCTATGTTGGTTTCCTGTCACTCATTCAGGGTTTCTCCCGTGTATCATCTATGGTTTCTCCTGAAAGTAAAACATTCGTAGTTTTTTTGTACATATGAAGATTTTCTTGAACGTAGTTTAACATTCAGTATTTTCGTCTAGGTAAACGAAATTTTGGATAATGAAGATTAGGAGCATGTAGAAGATAAAAGTACCTACAAGTAAGTAGATACCTATTTAAATAACTTTTCCTGTTATGAACATACATAATTTGTGTTTGTTTATATTCTTGAGCGATAAGTTGATAACAGTGACCTCTTCGATAAGCATAAGATGGGTCTGGTCATCAACTACTGAGATCATCTTTTCGTCACAAAAACAAAGCAAAAACAAGTCTGCGAAATCTTGACATTCCTAATCAGTAATCACTAATTATTATATCTAATTAATTATATTTTTCTTGTAAGTACTTTTAATTTATATATAGCACGAGAAAACAAACATGAAATATGTCAGATAAGCATTAGGTAGGTTGTTTAATTTGTACAAAAGGTTTAAAATAAAAGCTAAAAATTCTGTAAACAGTTTTATAATCTTAATATTCAAATACAAATCTAGTTATGCACTTTGTAGGTACTATGACCACTGATCTTTGCCAGCACTTCAGATCCTTCAATCTTGATCCTCATTCCTATGACAAGTTCCGTTAGTTTGACAGGTTTTAGCACAGATAGCTTCTCTCTCACACGTTCCCTTCTCACAAACATCTTCCGTCCCTTTCTCTTCATCGACCAGACCTTCTTTGTACTTCATGGTACATTCTGCTTCAGCAGTATTGTTCACGAATCTGAACTCGCAGTTGCTTCTAAGCTTGATGATCTCGCTCCTCAGTAGCAGGAGGAAGTAGGATTGCATTACTGTGAAAGTTAAAACATCAGTTATTAGTTAATTAATATATCTGCCCAGCCTTTTCCCAGCTATGTTTTCTTGTTTTTTTTTTCTTCTATGGTTGGGAAATCATCCTATGATTTCGCCCGCTCTAGGTGGAGCGAGAGGGCGTGTCAGACTCTTACTGACTAAAACCCATCCCTGCCCTGTGCCCAGGGGCGCTGTAACTCTTTCGAATTTACCCACTATCCCTGGGCAGTTCCCAACTATCTTGGGGTCAGCTTCCGGTCTAACCGGATGCAGCTGAATACCTACCAGTATTTTACATGGAGCGGCTACCTATCTGACCAACACAACCCAGTTACTGGGTATTACGATAACCCGTGGTAAGACTCGTTGTCAGACTTTCGGGCTTCTGACGACTCGTCACGACTGTCGATTGACAACCGAGACCAACGGCTTTAACGTGCTTTCCGAGGCACGGAGGAATCTCGGTATGTAAAGATGGTCACCCATCCACAAACCCCGGCACTCTAAACTAATAAGAGCTGCACGGGTCGATCCATCAGGTTAAGCTACGCTTGCCGGGGTTGGTCCATGGACCCACATCTTTACATACTCTCGGTATGTAAAGATGGTCACCCATCCATGGACCAACCCCGGCAAGCGTAGCTTAACCTGATGGATCGACCCGTGCGGTTGTTATTACATTAGCTACGAGCTCCTCCGGCATCTGAAGGATTACGAGTGGGTTTTTAGTCAGTAAGCGTCTGACACTCCCTCTCGTTCCACCTAGAGCGGAAGTCATTTCATGATTTCTCAACCTCTCAAAAAAAAGAAGCTTTCAGTGAAATAAGTAGTATCGCAAAAGACACCATGGAATAGCTCTTTCTAAAAGAGCACATTTAGGAAAGCATTATCACCATATCAAATGACTTATTTTTGCTGCCAAGCAGCGGTGCTTTGTTCCGAATTAAAGGGTTTGGTCGCCGCCGCCGATATGATTACAGACATATTATTTTTGAGATACCGACTCCAGTGAAGGAGGAGGACTCAGGGAGATAATCCTAATCGAACCGTGATAAAAAAGGTCTACCTGATCATGAAATGTTATCAAAATTTGTTTACCTTTACGTTAGATTAGCAATCATTTTTATTAAATAAATTATAATAATTAATAATAAAAAAAATTTGACCTATGACATGGAAAAACATACATAAGTACACAATATTTGTAAAGATTCAATAATTTCTTGGACACCATCAGAAGTATGATACATGCCTGTCTGCAATGCTACTGTAAATGTCCTTAGAAAGTGATATAAATCTTCGCGGTCGCCACACTTTACGACATGCCACTCAGGTACCGCGGCGACCCGGGTCACCAATGCCAAAATGCCGTTTGCCTTGCCAAAAAAATTGCCAAAAATCCGATTCACGGGTTTTAAACCTCTATTATTATTATTACGCAAGGTCTTTTATCCTGTGGCAAGGTTCACACACTCGGAACATGATATAGTGTGTAGTTGCACGATGGCCGACTGTCAACGAGGCTTGACAGATTGTGACGTTTGACGCGCGTAGGACCTGAGTGTAGGTATTCTTTCTTTAAAAAAAACGTTGACACACAATAGGAATTTATATCGCGGTTCCGTTTACAGACATATAAACTTACATATACAAACACCCAGACCCGGAACAACTATCTGTAGGCCAACAAATATTTGTTCCGTGCGGGAATCGAACCCAGAACACGCATCGCAGCAGCTAATCGCTGAGTCACTGCGCCAACCATATCGTCAATTCTGTATTTCCGTGTATTCTATAAATTCTGTTTACTAAGCAACAACATTCAAATTCTTCGGAGTCATGTAACCGCGCATCCGTTACGCGGAGCCCACCAAGACTGCACCGTCTAAGATGTGGCCCCTGGTCCAAATACATAGAACGTATTTTCCTGTAACAGATCACCTAACACTTACTAACTTACTAATATTAACAAAAGAACTCGCGAAGTCAAGCAGCATTATCCAGGTGCGGTACGAGATGACGCGATCAGGCAAGACTGTGGGCACCATGAGGAACGCCATGCACAGCACCAGGGCGATGGTGAGCGCCCACAGCACGACGTTGTAAATGTAGTAGACGCGGAGAAGCTTTACGTTTTTCTAGAACCAACAAACATATATTGAAACACGAGTGACGAGAGGTCAAAATAATTAATTAAAAAATATTATTGTCTCGTTATAATGTTTAATAATTAATTATTAATCACTATAAAGCTGACCACTATTTAAGTCGTTCTGTTAAAAAAATTACAACTAACTCTAATATTGAGAGCTGGGAACAGTTTTATCGTGGCCGGTGCCTGCATGCCTAGGGGTAGCGGATAAATTCTTAACAGAGTTACCGGACCCCGTTTTTTTTTTTTTGGGGTTGGGAAATCATCCAATGACTTCTCCCGCTCTAGGGTGGAGCGGAACGGCGTGTGAGACTCTTACTGACTAAAACCCACCCCTGTTCCTCCCTGCCCTGAATGCCCAGGGGCGAGGTAACTCTTTCGAATTTATCCTCAGCCCCCGGGCAGGCATCGGCCATGACGGGCCCCGTCCTGTTTGCTGACAACTCTATGAGGCGCGCGTGGAACACTACGCGCCGTCGACTCTCGGACCTGGTGCTGATCGGACGGCGAGTTACCCACTACTCACCGCCCGCATGCCCGGGTTACCGGACCCCTGGGCACTCAGGCAGGGAAGGAAAAGGGGTGGGTTTTAGTCAGTAAGAGTCTGACACGCCCGAGCTCCACCCAGAGCGGGAGATGTCATTGGATGATTTCCCACCCCGCCAAAAAAAAAAGGAACAGCTTTGAAGTAATTAAGAAAAATGTGGTTTTAACGGTTTTCCGGGCCATTTTTCCGATTTTTCTCTTCAAAAGAACCTTCGTAAAACTTCAATGAATAGTTTAAAAAAAGTTCATCCATATCGATAAAGTCGTTCTCAAGTTATGGCGTGACTCAGGGAATTTGGGATTCATTTTTATATATACAGCATGTAACAAAAACCCAGTCCGATCCTGAAGGGTCGTTTGGTATCGTACTGCGTACACATAATTATACGTAATCACGTAATGGATACGAGACTATTATTTTTCATTTCTCATACTCGCAAAGTAGTGTTTCTTAGATCCGAGTAGCGGGTGGAAAACGCTGCTTCCCTCCCTAGGGTGGGGAAACCTCATAGTAATTGCTTTCCTCCCTAGGGCCGGAATTAATTTTAAAAATATAACTAAATTTGTAAGTGTATAAACAGCCAGTGTGAATTAAAAAAAATATCTATTAAGCGGGACGGCCCACGGTGGTGGCTCGGTGTGTTCCATATTTAAATTAAAAAAGACTATATTGGTGCGGATTCTGTTTTGTACGAACTAAACTTAATTTAAGCTATTCCTATCTTTTTCTCTCTAATAAAACAAGAAAGAGACGGACGTAAATTAGAGCTGTCAAATTTAGTTGAACTAATATTTCCATACAAATTAAGTGTACACGTAAAAACATGTCGATTAAAAACACGGTGATGCGCAAGGCGTAAACTAGTTTGACATCTCTATTAATCTCTAACATAATTCATAGCTATAGCCGTCCTTTTCTCGCACTGCCTTTTAGTAAAAGACAGCGATTCTCTAATTTTAGTTTAGTTATTACGAGTATTAAGAGAATCGGCACCATTGTATAATTTGGCGGGATACTAACTAGACTTGGGTTATAACGGTTATAACAAGATGTATGTTATTCCTGTTACTGTTACGCAATAATAACTGATGTCATTATCTGCTATTAAATAACAGCCTGTTATTTTTCTAAGCACGGTCTGTCAGTAAATAAATCACGTACAGTACTGATTTTACCCTTATTTAGATCTTATATATTGATAATTTTATGCCTGTAATAGATATTTGACCTTTTTATATTACATACCTCTAAAATAAGCAATACTTTAACATTGTAAAATAATATAAGTAGTAATGTTAGCATTATTCTTGCAGTGTTTGCGAACTGAAAGTTAGGACTACTGGAAAAGTGACAACTATTTCTAGTAGTATCTGTAGATAACAGATTACTTTTCAAGGATGATGATCTTCTTGTAAGACTACAATTTGAATTTTCGGATAGTAATACTAGATAGGAGCTTCTCATTTTAGCAAGATTCAATGAAGCGAGACAGATTAACACATACAAAGAAGAAATAACAGATAACACGAATAGTTGTTATTGAGTACCTACTGAGACTGAAGAGTATAGTCAATAAATCTGCTAGCCTTTTCCCAACCATCTTGAGGTCGGCTTCCAGTCTAACCGGATGCATCTGAATTTTACATGGAGCGACTGCCTATCTGACCTCCACAACCCAGTTACTGGGTAATACGATACCCCTTGGTAAGACTGGTTGTCATACTATCGGGCTTGTAACTTCCCTTAACGACTGTCAAAAATCCACGATTGACAGCCGGGAGCAACGGCTTAACGGGCACGGAGGAGTCTCCGTATGTAAAGATAGTCACCCATTAATATGTTAATCCAGGCTATAAGCTATCTACATATCAAATTTCATCCAAATCGGTCCAGCCGTTTGAGCGTGAAGAAGTAACAAACATACACACTCACAAACTTTCACATTTATAATATTAGTAGGATAGTAGGATCACAGGAACAACACTGTTATCTAGTATCTACGAATACTTGTGATTTGTAACTGTTTTTTTTTTTTTTGTGGGGTGGGAAATCATCTTATGACTTCTTCCGCTCTAGGGTGGAGCGGAAGGGCGTTCCAGACTCTTACTGACTAAAACCCACCCCTGTTCCTCCCTGCCCTACGTGCCCAGGGGCGAGGTAACTCTTTCGAATTTATCCTCAAGTGATTTGTAACTGTTACGATAAATACGCCTCACTCCTACTTTAATTTGGCGGGATACTAACTCTGTAAGCTGTACCGAAATTAAAAATTTCGGTTTTATAGACATATAATTTTACTTTCCTCATATTCGAAATGAAAAGTAAAGTGTTTAACACGGGTGAAATTCACTTTCTTTCCACCCTTGTATAACGATCTACTATTCCCAATGAAAATAATTAATTAAATAAAAAAGAAAAACTTATCAAAGGCAGCACTGAGCGCTAAACAAAGTTCACCTACAGTATTGTGTCAAAGAAGCTGCCTGAGTGAGACGGTCTTTTATCCTTTGTTAAAAAGTGCCTACAGCGCTGGGCGGTATCATTTGAAATAAAAATAGGTAAAAATGAAAAGATTTCGCCGGCCGGTGAACTGTTGTCAACTTATGAAAATTTGCCATATTTAGTGTTAAATTTCGCAAATTTTTATAAAAACAAAAAATCTATATCTTTTGGTTTGAGTTACATTTTTTTCGCTATTTTTTCTAGTACGTATGTTAAATCAGGAATACGCCTTTATTGGATCTGACAGGGTTTTTGTTACATGCTGTATAGACAGATATAGTGCGTAAGTTATTTTGGTTAAAAAATCCCGGTGCCTCCTACTGATTACTCTGGGCTATTTTATTTCAAACTTATCTATAGTGCAGTTTCTTTGTTTGTCTATCTATGCCGCTGTAGCACCGGACATCCTGAAATTATAATAATTTTAGCCTCTGTCTATGGTATACCTATAGTGTCCTTATCTCGTTTTATTTGGCCTCTGTCCACTGTCATCAGACCTGCAGTTTTTATAAGTGTCCTGTTTATATCGCCTTCTGCGCCATCTCCTTGCATTGACTTTGGCCTGAAATCTATTTGGTATCATAATCTACCTCTACCCCTTGTTCCAAGTTTCTTGGGATCGGCGCACGCGCAACACGGTTTCTTCTTCCATCCGTCGTCGTCTCAATCCTAGGCCTATCTTTCCCTTTATTTAATATAAAATTTATTCAGTATATGACACAAACAATCTTACCGTATGTCCTCCGATAACAAACACCAAATTTAGCACAACATCAATCAAGAGTACGACCAGCACTATGCTGACGACTACAATATGGCGGATGTGATAGGGGTTCCCGTAGCGTATCGCCAGCTCCACAAAGTTGAACAGTGTTATTATCATCGCTATCGATAGTACGACACATGCGGTCTGAAAAGAAAGAATAGATTTAATAAACTGCCCGTCTATTTTGTAAAAATCTCACCGTCTCATCACGAACAAAGAAAATTTAGTTCAAATAAATCTCATTAGATGGCGTAATATGCATCGATTTCATGTTGAAGTTTAAGTAATATTAATATTTTGAAAATAAATATGGTAAAAACTGTATTTTCTTATTTAATAAACTGCCCTAAGCATAAAATTGTGGAAAAATTGGCTTGTAATTCAAATTTGACGATTATTAGAACGAATCCTTAGACATCTATATTTCTTGTATCAATAGATGGCGCTGTTTGAAGTTTTAGAGTTTATCCATTCGCCTCTTTAAAATTTGAATAGTGACACATTTTGATACAGTAAAACTGTTAAGAAGTGTCAAAAATACTATAAAATAATTCCTCAATATGTGAGAAAATATTGGTGAGACTTTAAGTAAATTTATTCAGCTTGCAACCGTTGCTGCTAACACCATCTAGCGAGGTTTAGAGGACGGGCCCGAACGAAGAACAAAAGTTACTTGTACCAGACGAAAACCCGAAGTTACGGCGGTACCGTTTCTTTGTACCTATGGGATGAGGCATCTGTACGCTAGTATTAAATTATCTGTGACTTAAGTGAAGTAGGACGTGGTTCCACCACATGCTAGGGAATGACAGCTCCTTTCAAATTACCACAGTGAGAATTTGACAGAATAGCATACCTACTGTAATATCTAAGATGTGGGCGTCCAAGCGAAAAGAGTCCAGTAAGGGGGTATTG
Source organism: Polia nebulosa (assembly GCA_951329385.1). Classification (NCBI taxonomy): domain Eukaryota; kingdom Metazoa; phylum Arthropoda; class Insecta; order Lepidoptera; family Noctuidae; genus Polia; species Polia nebulosa. The sequence goes on from OX589598.1 coordinate 6,573,498, forward strand.
AGTTAGGCTTAGGACTAATTCGGTATCTAGAATAGTCAATTGATAATAAGATTACTAAGGATTAAAACAATATTCAAACACTGGCACATTCTTTTTAAATTCAGACATTTGAAGTTGAAACTCTGAAAAAGCTTTATTTGAGAAAAAGCATAAAAAAATATAAAAGTAATTCAAGCAAAAAATAAATTTCTGGTACTTAGAAACATCATATAACGTCATTTACTTGTGTATGAACTTGTAGATAATTGAGCATAAATTAATAATCAATTAAAATCGCGATTTCACCTAACATTACAAAATGCGTAGTATATCTCGACAACTAAATGCTGGGAACTGGACCCTTTTTGCTTGGACGCCCACATATGGCACCTATACTTCCCGACTCTACCTTTTTACATGAGGCGATTAAATCAGACAAATGTTAGACCGCTTTGTTTAAAATCCGGGCTATTTCTGAGTTAGGGTCAGCGCAGACAGACCAGCAAAATTATCTGAGCGGGATGTTTCAAAGAGTCACCGAGGCCCTGGGACGCAAGGGGTACTGAAGAAATACGGGTGGGTTTTAGTCAGTAAGAGTCTTGACATGCCCCCCGAGGAGGAGTCATTTGATGATTTCACACCCTCGAACAAAAGGGTCTATTCATCAGGATCCATGCATTGTTCCGGGGTAAATAAAAGCCTACGGCACTCCACTATAGATTAACTTTCTACTAGTGACTGAAAGAATAGAAAATAGAGATGTGTGGAAGAAGGCGTGCTGACGCTGATCGTAGCATAAGCAGCCTTTATAATCTTCCCACAGCTGGGACTCAGGCTTCCCCTTTAGGAGAGTGAATGGGCCGTAGGTACCTAATCCACCACGCGGGCCCAGTGCGGGTTGGTCGATGTTACATGTCCTTAATTTACATTAATGTTGCTGTCCACCACAAAACAAAGGGAGGTCTGTCTTTCTTTGTGTTGGACAGCAACGTTTATTATAACTTGCTGATCAAGTAGGGAGGTGGGTACTCACCAGTTTCAAATATCCCCATGAGATCAAACCATATCGTAGCGGCAAACAGAAACAACATCTTTTACAAACCGGCAGCTCTGTACGCATTTTGAATAATTCTTAACTTTGTTACTTATATACTTTGGTAAAAAAATAGGAAACTCTTTAAATTCCACTGACTTTTTTAAAGTTTTTGGGATTGCCAAAAAGACAGAGCACCTTAAATTTAACCAAAAGACACTTTAGAACCAATGATCCTCGACTTTTTTCGATTAAGGATAATTTTTGTGCTTTCAATAATATTATTCAAATATGTTGTAGGTACACAATCATAACCGCCAACTGTCGGCTTTGTACTGATAATTCATGTTAATGTAGATACAGATTTTCTATATCTATTTATATGAACTTTATGTTATTACGTAGGATCTAAGTTAACCTTTACAACTTGTTATGAGATAATACCACGTGCATCTGGGTCGAGGGTCCATTTTTTAATCCTTGCGAATCGAAATTAGGATATTATAGTACGAGCCCGGGTCTGGTGCTAACGGGGGTAAGTATTACCTTGGCTTTTTTTATTTAACATTTTCATTTCCACTGATTTTTAATACAGTTAGAGGGCTTTTTATATTCACCAAGTTTTGTTATCCTTTATACTATTACATTTTTGCAGTACCTATCTAGTATATTTTTTTTCAACTTATACCTCATCAATTATCCTCGAGTCCTTATTGGGATAATAACTCGAAACCCCAAATAGACCCCAAATATGTAGGTACATTGGGATGTACCTACCTATTTGGGGTCTTCCATACATCTCCACTAATTGGTCGTCATCACAATATTCACCACCTTAGCCATAGGTATGTAGCAAGTACATACTATATTATCTGTGGCCATACACACAACCCGTCCATAATGTACGGGACCACCATCGCCAATCGCTTCCATATTTGGTAAATAATTACTCGATTGGTACTAATAAGTACCCAAAACAACAAAAAAAAAAAATAGTAAGTAGGTACCTTAGTAGTTTTCGAGAAAATCGACCTCGAAGGTGGTTCGGCGGTAGTAACGACCCCGTGAGCAGGACCACCTTGAACGACGAAAAAGGAGAGAGGAGGAAATGTATACAAATAATTAGTAGTAGATTGGCGATGGCAACCCTGCGGTAGTCACGTATATCATCCATCGAATTTAGGTATTGGACCTAATTTTAACATAAGAAGAAAGAAAGAAAACTACAATTCAGTACTTAAACGTACCTTCAACAGTTTATTGAGAAGGTACATAAATAGTGATTTCTTAACACGAATAAAAATTGTATTACCTTACAAAAATATGAAACATGCTAAAATAGCCAAGCTTATCAAAATAGCAACTTTTTTTTGGTACAAAAAGCGAATTATTTGGTCACTTAATTCCTATTTGTAGGTACGTACAATAAATAGTTTTTGCGACTTGGCTATTTTACAGGGTCTTATTGAATTAATAAGCGAAATTTCACAAGTTTTACTTACCAAAGGCACTGTATTTGAGGTAGACTAAGGATTGTTTCCTATTGATATATATTTTTCTCTTACATTATGGCACTTTCACAATAATTACTAACAAATCTTCCGTAACACGCCACATAGTAGGGGAAGAAAGGGGAATGGCGTTTCAAATAAAGAAAAAACGCTGTATATTTTATATATTGTTGGTTCATATTATAAAATTTTGGCGCCATTAAATTGTCCCTGGCTATGGGTAATGCCGGTCAGGAAAAACGGCTATGGCGATTAAACCTGTTTGCTACAATGTAACAAGCGTTGTCATTTACAAAAATCAAATACAAGAGATCAGCCTTATATGCTTTATAAACTAAAGTCTATCATCACAAATGAGCGTCTATTGCATTTGTTAAAGTTTACCGACGAAATCACCCAGTCGAAAATTAATTAGATCAGCGCGGCCACAAACAAACAAATGCCCTTCATAGTCTTGTGTTGCCAGCTGACTGAAATTACTTGCCTGCTAATGCAACCCAGCCCCTGCGCTTAAAGTACTGTGACATGTTACTGTGCACCATTTATATCAATTATATATTATTATTGAGTTGAGCGTTATTACCCTGTGAGCGCCATTCCCCTTGTTTCTCTAGACGATTTTTAAAGACACACATTAAACAGACACTTAGTACATTACAATTCACATGTAGGTACATAATATTTTTAAAAAGGGTTCACAAATGTTATTTTTTACTTGCCACTACTGTCTCACATCTGGGCCAAATTGTATAAATATTTAATTACTAATAAACTCAAAAGACGTTGTTCTGTCAACATTTCTGAGGTCAAACATAAAATACCATTCAAAAGAGCACCACGAATTTTTCCTAAATTTCTCAACTTTCCGGGCATCTTTTTCATTTTTTTTCTTGCCTTTTTCGGACGAAACTTCTAAACAAAATTTAGCCAAATCGGTATAGCTTCTCTTAAGTGACTTGCTTACCAACGAACAATATTTCATTTTTATTCATTTAGATAGTCCGATCATTGAAACATGTTGCTATCTTTTCCGCACAACAAGCAAAGCGCAACAGAAATAGGCTTTGGTCAAATAAAATTAGAACAGTTAACAGTTTTCACATCTCTTAATCCGTCTGTCCATGCTTTATTACATCTGTTTACTAATTGATCTCCTTGCTTTCTCATAAAATGCGCATTGTTCCATTGTCTATCGACATTTCTTCCTCATCTTTCACGGAATTTATAGTGCCTTCCGGGTCATTCTCGTTCTTCACGAATCTGTATGGACAGTTGCTTCTAAGTTTGATAATTTCGCTCCTGAGAGAAAGCACGAGGAATGTTTGAACAACTGAAAGTAAATAATAAAAATGATTAAAAAAAAAAAAAGCAAGCTCTTTCGTTCCTATTTTTTCCAGCAAATCCTTTCATTTGATACCCCTATGTGATGGGCGTGCATAAAAAATAATTGATACGCTGTGGTGGCTAAACTCGGCTAAAGTAATAACAGCTGCACGGGTTGATTCATTAGGTTAAGCTACGCTTGCCGGGGTTTGTCCATGGATGGGTGGCCATCTCTACATACCGAGACTCCTCCATGCCTCGAGAAGCACGTTAAGCCGTTGGTCCCAGCTGTCAATCGTGGATCTGACAGTCGTTACGGGTCGTCCGTCAGAAGCCGTTGTAGGAGTATACCCATTGAGTCCCTACACGTGGTCCCCGGGTGGTGCTAATCAGGTGACACAAACTGGTGGTAGGTTTCGACCGATGGCTTGCGACCACCCACTGGGCAAAGACGTACCGCCAAGCGGCCTGGCCGTGTTCCGGTACGACGCTCAGTGTAGCCAATCCAGAGGAGTTGGGTCGAAATAGTTGTTCCATTGCAGGCAGACCAACCGGGCTCGCGCTGATATGGATGTATCGGGAGACTAGTCGCGGAGGGTAGCGGGATCCGAGGCACGGTGCGCCGCTGGCCGACCGCAGTTAGTAGGGGGCCCAAGTAGTGTACTAGCCACACACGAAAGGCTGCCCCGCCAACTGACGAAAAATCCCGGAATGCACCATCGTGCTGGTTGGCGACCAGACGAGAGGGCCCGATGGACATTCCCGGGGGGGCTCGGGCGTCCCCGCAGTCTCCAGACTAGTCCCCCAATGATACCGTCCTGTCAGTGCGTACCCGAAGGTAGCCAGCATGGAACCTCATTTCACTTCCTTCTCCTCTCCTTCCTTCACTCTTCACAACAATGAAAGGCATTAAAAAGAAAAAAGCTGTACAGCGGCAGCACTCCCTCTCACACAAAGTGCACCTATCCAACATTCGAGGTCTGCACTCAAATCTCGCCGCAGTCCACCACCACCTAGAGACTGAGAGACCAGCTCTCTTATTCCTTTCGGAGACGCAGATCGGATGTCCGTCTGACGTGGCGTACCTATCTTACCCAGGGTTTACCCTGGAGCACAATTTTAAGCCACGCGCTGGTATATGCATGTACGCCCGGGACGACATCTGCTATCGGCGTCTCCATAACCTTGAGGACTCCAGGTTTTCAACTCTTTGGGTCCTAGTGGACACAGGCCTTGATAAAATTGTCTACGCCTGTGTCTACCGTTCGCACAGCGGTGATCTGGAGACAACTGGGCTCACACAACACCTGAGTAAAGCGGCGGATGTGGCTCAGCAACGGTACCCATCAGCCCAATTGGTGTTACTGGGGGACTTCAACGCCCACCATCAGGAGTGGCTCTTCCCATACCAGTACACAGACCATGCTGGACAAGAGACGTATAAGCTAGCGCTGGCGTTAAATCTTACCCAGCTGGTCCAGGGGGCAACGAGGGTGCCGGATGTTGATTCGCACACAGCCAATTGCTTGGACCTTCTGCTGACAACAGATCCAGACCGTTACTCAGTGTCGATTTCTTCACCATTGGGTACTTCCGACCACTGTCTGGTGAAATCTGTATCCGTCTACTCCCCGCCCGATCCTAGCCCTAGAGGCACCAGGCGGGTTTGGCGATACAGGTCAGCAGATTGGGATGGCATGCGATCTTTCTTCGCATGTTATCCTTGGCGGCCCACTTGCTTTTCTTCGACTGATGTTTCGTCGTGCGCGGACGCCGTGACGGATGTGTTGCGGCGGGGAATGGAGTACTACATTCCATTCTCTGACGTGACAATGTCTGGTAGGGCTCGACCATGGTTTGGTGCCGAGTGCAATCGCGCTGATGCGCTTAAACACGCGGCCTACCTGGCATGGGTCGACGCTCGGACGCGTAAAGCGAGTGACGTGAGTCAGAAGAAGAGAGCCTTCAACAGGGCTTCCAAGTTCTGCAAGAAGGTGTTGCGGAGGGCTCGGTTTGACCACATTGGCCGAATTGGGAACAAACTTGCTTCTTACCCAGCTGGTAGTAAGGCGTTTTGGTCCCTGGCTAAGTCGGTTGAATCGAACTTCTGCCGCCCCTCACTACCTCCACTACTGAAACCCGACGGGTCGCTGGCCCACTCCGCTGAGGAGAAAGCAAGCCTGTTTGCCTCTCTGTTTGCGGAATCTTCGCGTCTAGATCCTGGTGGCGCGAGGCCCCCTGGTACTCTTGGTGGATGCGAGTCGATTATGTCAGACATTCGCATTCATCAGAAGGATGTCCGGAGGGTACTGCGTAACCTGGACGTGAACAAGGCTAGTGGTCCCGACGGGATACCGGCAATTGTACTGAGGACGTGTGCGCCTGAGTTGTCTCCGATCTTGACACGCCTATATCGCCTTTCGTTTGAGACTGGAAAAGTGCCGATGGCTTGGAAGCAAGCTAACGTGCAACCCGTACCCAAGAAGGGTAGTCGAGCTGACCTAACAAATTATAGGCCCATCTCGGTAACTTCCGTTCTCTGTAAGAGTATGGAACGTATACTGAATGGTAAGCTCCTAGCATACCTAGAAGCTAACGATATCCTAAGTGACCGACAATACGGCTTCCGCCGAAATCGGTCAACGGGAGATCTTCTAGCGTATGCCATTCACATCTGGAGTGAGGCCATCGACAAACAAGGGGAAGCCCTTGCGGTCTCCCTTGATATCTCGAAGGCCTTCGACCGGGTCTGGCACGACAGCTTAATTGGCAAGCTTCCTTCCTTCGGTCTGCCCGCTGGATTGTGTGATTGGATAGCGGATTTCCTGAGGGATCGGTCTATCCGAGTAGTCATAGATGGCTGCTCGTCCGGACTGCTGGCTATTAATGCCGGTGTTCCTCAGGGGTCGGTGCTCTCGGCAACATTGTTTTTGCTGCATATTAACGATCTGCTAAAGCCCGGTACCTTTGGGTATGCAGACGACAGCACTGTTGCCGAGAGATACGTGCCGGACGCACGAGTCAGTGGGTCTCAGGTCCGGTCTCTCCGAGAGGCTATGGTTGGGCGCTTGAACATGTCCTTGCAGGCTGTCTCAGAATGGGGCGATGCCAATCTGGTTAAGTTCAATGCTGCTAAGACCCAGGCGTGTCATTTTTCTGCTAAAAGGAGCCAATTTCACCCGGCTCCATGTTTCCGAAGTGTAACCGTGCCGATAACCGACCGACTTGATCTTCTTGGTGTTACTTTAACATCTACCCTCAATTTTGGTCCCTTCATAGGGGCTAAGGCTCAAGTGGCTGCCAAAAAGTTGGGGGTCCTCGCAAAGGTGAGACGATACTTCACGCCGGAACAGCTGCTCCAACTCTATCAAGCGCAAGTCCGATCGTGTATGGAGTACTGCTCTCATCTTTGGGACGGATCTGCAAGATACCAGCTTGATGCCCTTGAGTCAATTGAGAAACGAGCCAAGGGGATCATCGGCAATGATAGACTCGTTGAGTCAAAACTCCAAAGTCTTGAACATAGACGCCGAGTTGCTAGCCTGTCGGTTTTCTATCGATTACATTTTGGGGAGTGTGCGACGGAATTGCATGATTTGATTCCGCCAAGCCCGTTTCATCTAAGGAACACAAGACGTACGGCGAAGTGCCACCGGTTCATGGTGGACATCCCATCCATACGCACAAAGCGTTTTGAGAAAACATTCATTGCACGTACAGCTAGAGAGTGGAATTCTCTACCGGAGTCTGTGTTTCCTGTAAGATACAACCTGGGAGTCTTTAAGTCAAGAGTGAATAGGTTACTTCTAGGCAAGCGTGCTCCATCTTCGACCACATCATCGCTTACCATCAGGTGAGATAGTGGTCAAACGCGAGCCTATCAAACATAAAAAAAAAAAAAAAAAAAACCCGAAAGTCTGTCAACCAGTCTTACCAAGGGGTATCGTATTACCCAACCCGGGCCTGCGGACAGCGAGCAGTGGGTAGCTCGCCGTCCGATCAGCACTAGGCCCGTGAGTCGACGGCGCATAGTGCTCCACGCGCGCCCCAAAGAGATTAGTGTCAGCCACCACTGACGGGGCCCATCGTGGCCGGTGCCTGCATGCCTAGGGGTAGCGGATAAATTCTGAAAATGAGTTACCGCATCTCTGGGCACTCAGGCAGGGAAGGAACAGGGGTGGGTTTTAGTCAGTAAGAGTCTGACACGCCCTCCCGCTCCACCCAGAGCGGGAGAACTGGGAGAAGTCATTGGATGAAAACGTGTTACCCAGTAACTGGGTTGTGGGGGTCAGATAGGCAGTCGCTCCATGTAAAATACTGGTATTCAGCTACATCAGGTTAGACTGAAAGCCGACCTCAAGATAGTTGGGAAAAGGCTAGGCAGATTTTTTATTTTGATACGCCATCTTCTCGGAGGGTATAAATTCTAAATATGGCGATATTGGATAATATAATTTAGTGAATTATGTCACTTAGATAAGCGTGCCTGTGCGTGATGACAATCATCCAAACTAAACGTGTACTTACAATTTCAGCTAAATTCGGTTGGGGACAGCTAATTTGAAATTCAGACCCATAGGTACATAAAAACTAAACAAGGCAAGTTAAATAAAAGCTTGTGAAAAGCTACTAGGTATAACACCCATCCAGGTATGAAGTGAATACGGACTGAACAGTAAGAGAGAGCGATAAAGTGATCGTGCGGCCAATAGTTATCTCTTTTTAGAATTCTGAGTGGGTCACGTCACAGAGTAAATAAGTTATACACATAGACATAGGGCCGATTTCACCATTCGCTATAAAAACTTAAGTTTTGCAGAACTAAGCTTAGCGTAATCATATTTTTAACCGACTTCGAAAAAGGAGGAGGTTATCAATTCGGATGTTTGTATTGTATGTTCGGGCATAACTCCGTCATATATTGACGGATTTGCAAAATTCTTTTTTTGTTCGAAAGGGGTTTATTCCGAAATGGTCCCATTCAAATTTTAAAAAGATCTGATGATGGGTTTCGGAGACAGACAGCGGAACTCTTAAAAAATTGACAGCAAATCAACCGCGATTGCTGCTATCGTATGTCTATGAATTGTTAACACAGTTTAATGGGGAACCACAACTAAAAAGTGAAAAATAAAAAACTTTTTTACAAAAAAATAGAACCGACTTCCAAAAAAAGTGCAAAATAACTTTAATTTCGGAAGTCGGTGTCAAAAAACGAAGACACAAAACAGGAACACCGACTTCCGAAATTAAAGTTATTTTGCACTTTTTTTGGAAGTCGGTTCTATTTTTTTGTAAAAAAGTTTTTTTACCATAAAAAAAATATAGTGAGTTAACCTTAAAAGATAAGACATATGCTGTCGCGGGCTTTTTTTTAGAACTTCAAAAGGAGAACAATCCCGTCATGCGTAACTTTAAACGTTTACGCAACGCACGCAACTGAAGCTCTCAAAATGATTTTTTTCCCGTTTTTGCCACATTTTTCATTGATGCTCCGCTCCTGTTGGTCGCAGCGTGATGTTATATAGCCTATAGCCTTCCTCGATAAATGGACTATTCAACACATAGTTTTTTTTTAAATTCCAGTAGTTCCTGAGATTAGCGAATTTTCAACCAAACAAACTCTTCAGCTCTATGACAGCGGCTAAACGCGTTTAAGCGAGCTTAAAAGTCGAAAACTGGGCGTTTAGAATTGGTGAAATCGGTCCATACATAGTGTGAAAATACACAGGTATTATTAGGCGCCAAATCACTCCTACAAAGTGGTCAATTTTATCAGGGGGTATCTATTCCAAATTCCAAAGAGAAAAAAATATTGTTGATTTACAGCGGTACAGTTGAAAATGGTATGGTATTTTCTTTGTATTGAAAAGTTTGAGACTATGTCTACTAGACCGTTCCGTCACTAACCAACACCATCACGTGCAATGCACGGAGTGCCAAAATTTGTAGGCGAGTATATTTCCGGTGCCTATACCGACACACTCCGTGCATGCCACGCGACGTAGTCGAAACGGTGAAGCATAGGTATGGGTGATAACCGCGTAAGATGTGATCGTTCTAAACCCACTATAAATGGGTGATACACATGGTTTCTTTTGTGGTGTTTCTTCTGAAGATAATATTCAATAATTAATTCAAATAAAATAGGTGCCTAAATATTGTCCAGTAGTATTCTCCGGTTATGACACATGGATGATACGCTGTTGATACATTTAGTATGCAAAGTAGTCCGTGTCGTGTTTCTTTCCGTACTTGATCCGTTCCTAGCACTGTCATGTTATGATACGATGTAGTGGGCAGACTCCTTAAAGCTCACATTTCAATGGTTTACTTTGAGATAAATTGAGGTCGAGTTTGGTGCGACGGCGACGGTGAGTTTATATTGTTATGACAATGGATACTTACCGATAGAAAAGAAAAAGCATACGATGTTTAAGGTGAAAAGGACGTCTACACGTGGACCTTGACCGAATATTATGCTGAATATTATAAAACCAGTTCCCACGAAAGACATTATTATGGTTACTATCCACATGAATACCGCATAGTGATAGTAAGCTTGTAGCAACTTCACGCTTTTCTGAAAAAAAAAAATATAAATTGTTTAAAATGTCTCTCGCTATCTAAAAGTTTTGCGATTAAAATACAATGTTGAGTGGCAAAGCAAACTCAACTTTATTTACACAAGGTTACAACAATTGATATTTCGCATACCCAGATTGATACTGCACTAAGTCAAATTTATATTTTCAAAACACCCGACTGTAAAAATAACTAAAAAGTTCCAAACAAGTCACTTTTCAAGCAGTCTGATGCAGTTGGTGGCAGTTACTTTAGTTCAATTATTGATTTCATGCCACCAACTGCATCAGACTGCTTGAAAAGTGACTTCTTTGGAACTTTTATCGGGGTTTTTGAAAATATTTTTGACAAGACAACATCTAATGATGAACGCCGGCTGCATGCCCGAAAAAGTGTCCCGTTACGCTCATTGTACGCATGCGCCGCATCTATATTTCATCAATGTTTTGTTATGACGTTGTCACGTTAAACTATCGTCCGTAAACCAACTTAACAGACAACCAATTTTTTTTTACTTTCTACATTCTGATGAGTTATATTTTTTGAATCACCTCCTCGAACCCTTTATTTTGATACCCCACTTAATATAGTTCGTCGGCATGGCGTCTGGTTGTCGCCCTATTGTATTAGTACCGGCAGCACATATGACCATATGAATCACTCCATACAAAATGTTCGCTACCTACTGCTTTAATAGCCTATACTTACGACTCGCTAGGCGCTGCGAACGAAAATGTACGTAACCTTACAAGCGTGAAGTGAGTTTTGCTTTGTAGCAACGCGCCGGCGCGTGGTATTTGTGAATTGCCAGGGCTGCCTCTTTCGATAAAGATGTCAGGTTACACTTTAGGAAACTATGAACTACACTTCGCGCGCTCTCTGTTGCACAGCAAGACGTCGAGCGGTGTGCGAGAGAGAGCGCGCGAAGTGTAATTCGCGTTATCGCGAAGTGTAGCCGTAGCATAACTATTTAATAATGATTAAATAGTAAGGTACTACACGTTATAATCAGTGACGTACCCACTCCGCATGACCACAAATAGTACGAATGAAATACGAAATAGAGGAAACTGAAAACACGATTAATTGATTTAGTTCCTTCATTCACACAATTAGCGTAGTAGGTGACTACTATGCTTCTACCTTAGATTATAAAATGTCCAGATTCCTAGTACACCACCGTAAATTGAAGCCTAGTAATTTTCAAATGACGGTTGACAAATTGAGGTCATTGACCTTTCTATTCTTATCTCAGACGCATAATAGAAGTTATTACGTACCTACCAATACTTAATAAAATACAAAAACGAAACCTGCAAGTTTTCAATTTATCTGTTTAAAAAACGATAGTAAAATAAATTAGATACCTACTCACATTTATGTATCAGCAGGTAAACTAAAAAAAGATAAGTTTATCTCTTCTCTTGCTGGATCTACATCCATCAACTGCACATAATACACCAGTACTAGCCATGTCATAAGAATTCGAAGCTATAAAAAGTACGTAAGGTCGACCGAATTTTATGCGAACGTACGCGCCTCGCGGCTGTCGGCAACCCACTGAGAAATGGTTCGCGGGCGAACCGCCGGCTGGTAGGCAGTTAGCGCGCGTAAGTACATGGAGTGATTCATATGGTAATATGTGCCGGTAGTATTCAATACCAGGGGTGACTACGCAGAGATAACTGGACATGAATGCTTCGGGAAGTACCTGTGTTGCATACGACGGGAGCGGGGGGTGCCCGTGTTCGCAGGGCACGGTACAGTTGCGGGAGTGCTCAGCTTGGGTGCAGCAGCGCTATGCCCCCAAAAAAAAAAAGCGACGGTATCCCTGTGGGATACCGTCGCTTTTTTTTGCGAGGAGGCGGTGGAGAGGGAGCGGGAGTATACTTCTCACTCCACTCGCACCCGAAGGTTGAGCGTTCGGCTGTTGCGCTGCGTGTCGCGGGTTCGATTCCCGCACGGAACAAATATTTGTATGACTTGCAGATAGTTGTTACGGGTCTGGGTGTCTTGTGTATGTGAGTATACATGTTTTTGAACGCACCCACGATACAGGAGTAATTCCTAGTGCGGGGCAACGTTTTTTTATAAAAAAAAAAGAAGAGCAGCCAGGCGTCGAAGGATGCTCAACTCCGGTCACCATAAGGAGAGGCCTACGGACGGCAAACTTGGGGCTGAGTCGTCGCCTGACCAGTCAAGCCTAAGGAGGCAGCGCACAGTTGCCTTTATGGGAAAATGTGTGGTCGTTGCATCGGCCTCACTAGGTGATGGGGCCTGCTAGCAATGGCGGACTGATACCAGTCGGGGGTGTACGTGAATTTAAATGTATCGCGGGCCCCCGACTCATAGAAGCGGTAGGAACTGTAGGATTTTAGTCGGTAGGAGTCCGACATAACTCTGCTTGTCCCCAAACGGAGAATATCATGAGGATTTTACCACATAAATAAAAAAGGAGATGCCAGATTATGAATGTTCGGATTACTGGATTGTTTTTATATAATCAAGATAATCAAAATAAAGGATTTTAGAATGAAAGAAAGAAAAATAATTTACAAAAAAATGAACGAATGAAAAACCGGATGAATGTCCTAATTTAATAAGGGATTATGTAGGATGCGGCGGGATAGTCCAATGGCCCTCCGATGATGGATGTACCGGAGTACTGTAGAGCCGGATTAGTGAGACTAATGTACTGAAAACCTATTTAACCGATTTCGAAAAAGGAGGAGGTTTTATGTTCGTCTGTATGTATTATATTTTTTTTTTATGTATGTCCACCGATTTCTCTGTCATTTGTGGACCGATTTTCAAAATTCTTTTTTGATCCGAAAGAATATACTCCCGAGGTGGTTCCATATAAATTGTATCGAAATTGCTTCAGCGCTTTTTGAAAAACTGAACAAAAACGTAAAATACATTTTCTCCAATTACGAGTATGCTTTAATTCCATGTTCCATGTTATTGGGGTTTTTAGTTCTGGGGCATATAACAACTAAAAAGTGAAAAATTAAAAACTTTTTTAGCGTTAACGTTTACAGAAAAATATTTTGTCTAAAGGCTCTGTTCCTTCCCTGCCCTGCCCTCTTAGCCAAAATACATTTCTGTAAACGTTAACGCTAACGTTTCGTGCAAAATGTATGGCAACGACGTTTTGCACGAAGCGTTAGACAGAGAACTGTCACGTGACTCACGCCCAGTAATGTCTTTGCCATACATTCTGCACGAAGCGTTAGCGTTTACAGAAAAGTATTTTGTCTAAAGGCTCTGAGTACACAGATAAACTCGATTTTTAGATTTTTCGACTTACTAAGTACAGTGTCAGAACTGGGTGTGCGATTTGTTTAGTCGAAAATAATTAATGTTGTTTTGTTGCAAATGCCCTCAGAGTACCAACATAATAATAACATTCAATACAATGCTATAAAGAAAAACCTTACCTTATGTGTTCCAATTATGAATATAATATGTAGAACAATTTCCGTGGCCAGTATCGTTGCGATCAGGATAATTATTGTGAGTAGAGGAACGTCCGATGTTATATATTTTGATAACACTACCACAATCAGTATGTAGAAACTCAGAGCTAAGAGTGCTGCAGCCTGTAAACAACAAACAAGTTAGAGAATTAAAAGAAAAAAATGAGATGAAAAAGATCAAAATGTAAAAAATAGAAAAGATAATCCTCTGATTTCTGAATTAAGAATTTGAAGTTGAGTATTTGTCAAACTCTACTTTTCTAAATGGGGTTTTTATACTAGTTTGTTTTTTTTAATGTGGATGCGTTGCCCCTGTCCAGAACATGACTAACGTACTAGAATGCCCCAAGCCTATTCACTTGCACTATGTACGGAGGACCTGATGAAAGCTACTGACAATGACGCTGTGACCAGCTTCTGGGCCCAAAGTAGGTGTTTAAAAAATTAAGAAACCATTGATTTTGATGTTATTAAGATAGGGTTTGACACATGACTCAGAGACCAGCCCTAAGTCTGCATTGGACCCAATCAAGCAATATAATTATTATAAGTGCCTAAAATTGTGTAAAAACAGTGCAGTGACATTTTTAAAAGCTTCATGGGTTTTTGATAAATTCCATGCAAAATAAAAAAGATGAAGAGTGATATTTTTCCAATAAAAAGTAAAGTTTTAATTCAGTAAGGATAGGGAAAACAGTTTTTACTTTAGCCACGAGTTCCCTACTCGTGGCTAAAGTAAAAACAGCCGCACGGGTTGATCCATCAGGTTAAGCTACGCTTGCCGGGGTTGGTCCATGGATGGGTGACCATCTTTACATACCGAGACTCCTCCGTGCCTCGGAAAGCACGTTAAGCCGTTAGTCCCGGCTGTCAATCGTGGATCTTTGACAGTCGTTACGGGTCGTAGGAAGCCCGAAAGTCTGACAACCAGTCTTACCAAGGGTATCGTATTGCCCAGTTGTTGGGTTGTGGAGGTCAGATAGGCAGTCGCTCCATGTAAAATACTGGTATTCAGCTGCATCCGGTTAGACTGGAAGCCGACCCCAAGATAGTTGGGAAAAGGCTGGGCAGATTAAGGGGAAACAGAGGAATAGCGCTCACAGGGTAATGGCGCTCACCTCATTAACTTTACAAAACAGTGCATAGATACATGTCACAGGACCACATATTACCATATGAATCACTCCATGTACTTACGCGCGCTTACTGCCTACCAGTGGCTACCAGCCGGCGGTTCGCCCGCGAACCATTTCTCAGTGGGTTGCCGACAGCCGCGAGGCGCGTACGTTCGCATAAAATTCGGTCGACCTTACGTACTTTTTATAGCTTCGAATTCTTATGACATGGCTAGTACTGGTGTATTATGTGCAGTTGATGGATGTAGATCCAGCAAGAGAAGAGATAAAAACTTATCTTTTTTTAGTTTACCTGCTGATACATAAATGTGAGTAGGTATCTAATTTGTTTTACTATCGTTTTTTAAACAGATAAATTGAAAACTTGCATGTTTCGTTTTTGTATTTTATTAAGTATTGGTAGGTACGTAATAACTTCTATTATGCGTCTGAGATAAGAATAGAAAGGTCAATGACCTCAATTTTTCAACCGTCATTTGAAAATTACTAGGCTTCAATTTACGGTGGTGTACTAGGAATCTGGACATTTTATAATCTAAGGTAGAAGCATAGTAGTCACCTATTACGCTAATTGTGTAAATGAAGGAACAAATCAATGAATCGTATTTTCAGTTTCCTCTATTTCGTATTTCATTCGTACTATTCGTGGCCATGCGGAGTGGTTACGTCACTGATTATAACGTGTAGTATCTTACTATTTAATCATTATTAAATAGTTATGCTACGGCTACACTTCGCGATAACGCGAATTACACTTCGCGCGCTCTCTCTAGCACACCGCTCGATGTCTTGCTGTGCAGCAGAGAGCGCGCGAAGTGTAGTTCATAGTTTCATAAAGTGTAACAACAAATACCTACTGACATCTTTATCGAAAGAGCCAGCCCTGGCAATTCACACTTTACGCTAGTAAGGTTAGGTACATTTTCGTACGCAGCGCCAAGCGAGTCGTAGGTATAGGCTATTAAACAGTAGGTATAGGCTGTTAAAGCAGTAGGTAGCGAACATTTTGTATGGAGTGATTCATATGGTAATATGTGACAGGACCTTAAGCGCGGAGGCTGGGATGCATTAGCAGCCAACAACAAGTAAAGTTGGTCAGCTCGCAACATGGGACTGTGATGTGCGTTTATTTTTCTTGGGGCCACGCTGATCAAATTTTTGGCAGGGTGTTTATGTGGGTACCCTTTCAAAACTTCAATAGATGCTCATTTGTGATTATAGGTTGTTCCAAATAAACGTGCAATAACGGTCATTGACCCACCTACATTTATTGACATTTTTAATTTGAAAAACGGAATTAATGACTCAAAGCTGTCCCGAATCAACATCTCTCGTGATCCTTAACATTGTCTAATAATGAAAAACGATTTATATTTAATTGTTCAGGTACCTACGAAGAGTTATTAGGGAAAGGTCAATGTACTTTATTGCAAATTTATCTGAAACATAGTATAGTAACATAGTATATAATTAATTCATAATATAACATTTGTTTATAAGCTTATTAGGCTGATCATTCTTGTATCAGATTATTTTAGATAGAGCACTCAGGGATGGAACAAACAGGTTCAATTGTCAATACTGTTTTGCCCGAGTGGTATTACCTATACTCAGAGGCAATGGCGCTTAAACCTGTTTATTTTTTCAAGATTTCCTTCTATGTATAAGTAAAAGATAAAATCTTTTTAAGCTGAAATGTTGCATAGTAATTTTTTTTTTAAATAAACTAATAATATATAAAAATACAGCATTAGATAATAATTTAACGTTTAATTGGTTATCAATCATAGGGCTGGTCGCCACCTCGAGTGAGGTCCTATTCATATGGCTAAAATGTGGGTAGTTTTTCAATAGGAGTAAATAATGAAAATAAGGTCAGTGATGATTTGGGTTGGTTCTCAACGCCTTTTTTGGTAGTTAATCTAAAATACAGATGTATGCAAAAACAAATAGCCCATCGGCCCAAGCTAGCAGGTATGTTTAGGTTCAAAGTATACAATAATAAATTATTGGCATAAACAAGAACACACATTACATTGGTCGAACACTGATCCCTGTGGTAGGTAATTAAAAACCTGTATTACAGGTCGCCAGAATTTCAGCTCTCAGAAATTGTTTCATATAGAATTGTCCATCTTACTTATTAACACTACTGAATCCCACACGTTTTGTTAATCAGAAAATGAGTAATGACTAGGGGCTCTAGGATCTTGGACTAATAAAAATAATCTATTTATCTACTTTTGCAAAATTTGCAAATTATGAGTAAATTAAATGTCAGTCTATGACTTAGCCCCGAAGAGTCCTAAATAATTGTTAGGCATGTGTTTAGTTAGCAGAGGTCAGAATTAGGTAGAGTTATTTATGTACTTACACTGATTTCATACAGCGAAAGAATAAAGTGGATATGCCTCACATCCCGAGATTAATTTTAAATAGCAGAAAAATCCTGTGATTTATTAAATAAAGAAGTTATTTAATTTTACAGAATTTAAACCACTGCACGCGCAACGTTAAAATTCCAATGCGCGATGTTGCCACATTTGTAGTTCACACAACATAGCTTGTGAAAAAAAAAGAAAACAATTGAGGTTTCTATTATTATTATTTATTTATAATATTGTTGGCCACACAGGATTGTTCATTAGAAATCCCGGGAAGATCCATATAAATATCAACATTTCGATGCAAGTACATAAATAACTCTACCTAATTCCGACCTCTGTTAATTAGGTATCAACGGATAGGTACCCTGCTGTGGCTTAATCCAGCACTGTGCTTACTTAAGCACAGTGCTGGATTAAGACACAGCGAGGCCTGTAACAAATTCTACCAAGGGGCCCGTCTTTGTAAAATGATAACAAATTAAACTTCTTTGACATGTTTTTGTCACAGGCCACGGAGCCCTTAGCAAGGGATGGGGCAGTGGGCAGTTGTCTACATTGTCTTTATGCATAATCTGGAATCGGTTAATTTCATATGGTAGGTACTTATAGGTATCTGGACTTGTTTTTGTACGTCCAGGCGGAGGCCCCCCAATGCCAGGGGCCTGTAATAGTTTCTAGTTTCTACTCTTGCTATAAAAAATCTATGTGTAGGTATTATTTCTGGTTATTTTAGTGTGTTTTTTAAGTTGATACATGATTTTGAATTCAATAACATAATGCATGGCACCAATCTAAGATTTCATATGCAATCATGCAGTTTCTTTCTTATGGGTATGCCTAGCATATAAATGATTGGTAACAGGATAATAAATTTAAATGTCAATGGAATAATTTTAGCTTAATTTCGTGTCATTCAACTGGCATAACCTTTAAACAAGAAATATGTGGTTCTTTAAGGTGTGGTGATGATTATTACATAAAATGTTCCAAAGAACTTACCAATTTTAGATATCCCCATGTAAGTAAACCATATCTTAAAGGCACACAGAAACAACACTTCTTAAAAACTGGCAGATCATCCATTTCCATTTTGTCAGAATGTCAATCTTCGAACTACAGAACTGTACCTATATAGTACAAGTGTGTGCTCTAAACAATTCAATATTTCGTCAATATGAGGATCTGCGTATTGAGAATAGGTTTTAATTACTAAAAGGTTTTAAACGTAGCTATTTTTGCCAACCGGTGACTATAAATTGACACAGTTGAGTATCATTTCTAATAATAGAAACGGATCAACAAGCGAAGATTCCCGGAGTGTGTGTGTGTTTTCTCTAATTTTTATCCTTATTATTGATCAAAGTAACTATTTTGGAACACCTGTTATGTGATGGCCGTGAATATGAGTCATCCCACTTGAATATACATCTATAGAATAATATATTGATGCAATTTCATGAAGTCGGGATTACTCGGGATACCGATGAATTGACTTTCCACATGGAGTGCTACTTCTTTGGCTCATTCAATTCATGATATTCCAGCCATGGTCAGGTTCATTGTATCTTTTATTAAAAAAATATAAAGAGATTCTGATACGGGAAATATTGAACAAATAAGCAATGTTATTGTTTTTATCTCACACGAATACAATCAAAAATTCAAAACAAACATTTTGACTTAGTCGTTTGTGTCAAAATGTGCGTTTCAGTTTGTGTTATTTCTTTTTTAAGCATTTCTCATTGTCTATGGTGTTTAAAAAAAAACCTTTTTCTTTTCTGGCATCTGCCACATCCTTAAGACCCAAATAAATATCTTTCTGTAACATAGGAATGAACAATACTTATAGGACATTCTCGAATATTTAAAAAAACGTTCTCGATGCAGCTTCCTGCAGGTGAACGCACTACGCTATATGTCCACCGAGCAATATACTGCAAAGTGCCTGTCAAATTGATGTCCACTGAGTTATCGAATACACCTGCAGGGTTTCCTGCGGAGATGCGCCATTACCATAATAAATAATACGTGGGTCACACTGAAAGTACTTAGATTAGGACAGTAAGAAAAGCGAAAAATTTATTTAAATTTCGAACTAAGAACTCTTTGGGAATCTGTAGATTCTATGGTCATTTGTTTTACAAATTGGCGGCAATTTAAAACTTAGTTAGTCTTTATATTATTACTAGCTGTGCCCGGCGGTTTCATCCGCGTTTATGTATCTTTCGTAAAAGAAATATGTATTTTTTTCATAAAAAGTATCCTAATTAAGTATGTTACTTTTATTATCTCCAAGAATATGTGTACAAAGTTTCATGATGATCGGCTAAGTAGTTATCGCGAAAAAGCGTAACAAACAAACTTACATTCAAATTTTATAATATTATTATGATTATATTCTATGTGAGGAATACAAAGTGTATGTCGTGCGTCGAAATGGATTTGACTAGAAAAAATTTTCCAACTGTCATAATATTTGTAATACAATGTAATATCGACAAAAGCTATATTTTGTCGATGTTACGACTTTCGTTGCGGTCTTACTCAACAATGTTACGATGTACTTCGATTAGCATTTGCATGCTCCATCCCTCGCCACTGTTTACAACTGGTTTAATGAGTTTAAACGTGGTCTTAAACTATCATAAGATTCGCGTGAAGGACGTCCTTCCACGGCGACTACTGAAGATAACGTGAGTGCTGTGAGGCTAATAGTGATAGAACCTGATAGAAGGGTGACAGATCAAAAATACCGTCGTTTGAATTGGTACCGCTCAAGGCTTGAAAAGTATGACGGAGGTGACTTGAATGCTGTATTGAATTAAAAATAACGGGACCCTTTTTTTTTTGTGTGTTACGAATTTTCCGCTACCCCTAGGTATGCCTAGAGCGGAAGAAGTCATAAGATGATTTCCCACCCCCAAAAAAAAAAAAAAAACCCTAGGTATGCAGGCACCGGCCACGATGGGCCCCGTCAGTGGTGGCTGACAATCATCTCTTTGAGGCGCGCGTGGAACACTACGCACCGTCGACTCACAGGCCTAGTGCTGATCGGACGGCGAGCTACCCACTGTTCGCCGTCCGCAGGCCGGTCTACGGTGGCCGGAGATCGTCTCGCGACGTCCTACGCCCAGTGCCTCTGCTGCGGTGGTAGCGGCCGGGGCCGTGCGGGCCACTTCGTTGTGCTTCCCTCACGCGTGCCGCCTCCGCCTTCGCGAACATTACTGCTTCGCAGAAGGCGGCGACTGCTTCCCATTCCCTCTCGCTCCGTACCATGGCCTGAACCAGGGCCGGGCGCGAGAGGTCGCACTTCGTATCGCATCCACGAGGACACGACGGTGTTCCGCCCAAGCGCCGGTTTGGGCACAAAGTGCAAGGTAGTATTAAGGTAAAACCTTGTTTGCGATACAGCTACGCATCCGATCTACCATCCAACCCTGCTTTTTATTTTTTTTTGGGGCATGGAATATCATCCAATGACATCTTCCGCTCTGGGTGGAGCGGGAGGGCGTGTCAGACTCTTACTGACTAAAACCCACCCCTGTTCCTTCCCTGCCTGAGCGCCCAGGGGAGCGGTAACTCTGTTACGAATTTATCCGCTACCCCTAGGCATGCAGGCCTACTCCTAGGCATGCAGGCTACCTACCTTTAGGCATGTAGGCACCATCCAACCCTGTTGACGTAACGCTGCGGTAGCCACTTTGCGAGGTTCGATTTAACTTCAACATAGAAGGTGAAGCCTAGTTTTCGACACAGCTCCGCATCCAACCCTGCCGACTATAAAAAACTTTTTTGCAAAAAAACAACCGACTTCCAAAAACCAAAATACATACACTTAAAATTAAAAAATAACTTTAATTTCGGAAGTCCGTGTCAAAAAGAGAAACAATAAAATACAAACACGGACTTCCGAAATTAAAGTAATTTTTTAATTTTTAGTGGATTTCTTTTTAAATGTAAAAAGTTTTTTATAAATAGCCACAAGCCCCTTAGCTTCTTAGGAACTAATTACATATATTATGTTTCAGAAGCTCGCAGCGATCGTTCTAACCGCCAGGTTCTCCTGTCATAATGTCATTTTTAAATAGCTACGATCCAGAGAGTATTGCATCGAAACTGATCATCGCATTCTTTGTAACGGACGTAATACTGGGTACACAGACTTATTTTGCAGGAGGTCTTACAGTAAGTCTGACGTGCTTCATTTAATGGCTTGGAATAAATCAATCAGTTTTCAGTCAGCGTAAATACTCGTAGAATAACCTATTTTTACGGGTGTAAAAAGACAGTTTCCGAAGCCGAAAACCACAAATTCTACCCATTATTTGGATCATTTTCACTAGACCATACCTGGGAATCCACTGGTTCTGGAGAGATTGAAGGTCAAAGTCGCAGTTTTTTTTTTACTTTTTTACGAAAATGAATTCCATAGCTAAACTTTTATCCAAACAAACATAACCTAAATTTTTGTTTTTTTTTTCGAAATTTTGAAATTACGCATTTGCAGTTACAAAAACGCAATGAATATCAAACGTATCCGACAAGTACCTACGTGGCTTAGAGCGAAGGGGCGGGGTTTACGAGTAATTCCACTTGCCTGGGTTCGCGTTACATTGCGCGTAATAAAAAATAGTTTTTTTTTAAATACCTAAAAATAAGTCGTTGCCCAGTCCCAGTAATAATTTTTGCACAAAGCTACTTTGTTAGACTTACAGTATGCGTAGTTAACGGCTTTGTGATGTGTCTTTTAACACCCTTCATTCTAAAACTAAATTAATAGTAAAGTTGTGCCCGAATTGATAGCCCCAAAAATAGAGAATTTGAATATAGTTGGTGAAATTAGGGTGTATCAGGGTGAACTGTACAAATCTGTATACCCTTTTAGAGCGTATCAGCTTGAAGTAATGTTGTGAAGTGGTCAAAACAATAAACAGACATGCGATTGCAGCAATTCTGGAAAGTTTGCTATCATTTATTGAAGAGTTCCATTGTGTATCTCCGAAGTTCTTCATCAGATCTTCACCAAATTTAAATGGGATTACATGTGAAGTGAAAAAATCATCAAAATCGGTTCACCTAGTCCATAGTTATGCGGTAACACACATGAATTGAGAACCTCCTCCTTTTTTGAAGTCGGTTAAAAAATAAGAAAGTAAAGCGCCAGTCTGGGTTCGAACGTGGCGTAAAACTCGTAGTTGAGATTTTTTCACGTGTGTAAAATGTACTCTGCAGGGCAATTAGTGGACAGGGTACCAATTAGTTGACAAGATACCAATTAAAAAGAAAAAATTAAAAGAAAAGCAGTCATTTAAAAACACAAAAGAGCTGATGAACCTTGAAAGGGCTGAACCGATTTTGATAAAACATGTCTTAGAACCATTGCTAGAAAACCTGCTTTCAAATAAAAGAAACCGCATTCAAATTGGTTCACCCGTACCACAGACAGACACACACACATAGCGGTTAAACGTTTAACACCCTTCTTTTTTCGTAATCGTTACAAGTTCATTTTTGATGTCTGCTAACAAGCTGTTGATTTCGTTGATCTGAAGTTTATATCTTACCTTCTGGATGCTGCTGAAAATACAGGGCTGTAGACAGATATCTCGCAGATTTTATTTGTCTACTGCCATAACAATACCACCATCCTACTCAATTATTCATCATGTTTGCAGAAACACCGATGGCTCCTTCATGTTTATTACTGCTACAGCGGGTGCGGTTCGGTCCTAACGGTGTTGCTAGTTAGTACGACCATGGGTCTGTCTGCCCGGGGATGGTTACCTTTCAACACGTCAGCGCTGAACTTTACCATTGGGGTTTTGACGATCATGGGTTGTTTTGTGACCATTGGTGAGCTTTTATCTGTTTTCAGTAATTTGTGTAGTCACGGACCGACTCACGGTCAATCTCAACATACATTACCATCATTCTCCTGCCCTTATCCCAATTTATTTGGGGTTGGTGCAACATGTCTTTTTCTTCCATACTCCTCTATTAGTCGTCATCTCTGTAGTCACCCCCTTTTTACGCATATCCTCTTTCACACAGTCTAACCATCGTTTCTTTGGCCTTCCTCTACTCTTATAGGCATCCACATCCATACACAAGACTTTCCTCACGACATTTTCTTCATTCCTCCGCATCACATGCCCATATCACGACAACCGATTTCCACACAACTTTTCAGTCAGCGGTGCCACTTTCAGACTTCCTCTTATATACTCATTCCTAATTCTATCCATGCGCGTAACACCACACATCGCTCTGAGCATTCTCATCTCAGCCGCATGCAATTGCTGTTCATTCATCCCTTTTGTGGCCCAACATTCTGAACCATACAAGACAGCAGGTCTGACCATTGTTTTATAAATCGTCCCCTTAAGTTTAAGGGGAATGCGGGAGTCACAGATAGTCCCGGTTACCCGCCGCCATTTCATCCATCCAGTGTTAATTCTGTGCTTAACAGTCCGATCTATTTCGCCATCGCTTTGCACGAGTGAACCGAGATACCGAAAATATAATAATAATATATATAATATATAATATTCCACAACTATCACACAACGCCATCTAGTCCCAAGCTAAGCAGAGCTTGTGTTATGGGTACTAGACAACTGATAAACATACTTATATATTTCTAAATACATACATATTATAGATAAATTACACCCAGACACAGAACAAATGATCGTGCTCATCACACAAACATTTGTCCTGGGTGGGAATCGAACCCACGACCTCCGGCATAGCAGTCAGGGTCACTAACCACTAGACCAACAGGCCAGTCAAAAAATCGGAGCAGACTGGGAGAAGCGCGCCATCTAACACTATAGCTTCAGAACTGGAGAGACCGCCGAAATCGCAGAACATGTGTTCAGTTTTGGTTCTGCTGATTTTCAAGCCAACTTTCTCCAGCTTCTGTTGCCATTTCTCTAATCTGCTCTGGATCTCAGGTCCATCTTCACCGACCAGAACAATGTCGTCAGCAAACAGCATGCACCAGAGTGCCTCCTCCTGTATTTCCGACGTAAGAGCGTCCATAATCAACAGGAAGAGGTAAGGACTTAAAGCCGACCTTTTTTTTTTTTTGGAAATCATCCAATGACTTCTCCCGCTCTGGGTGGAGCGGGAGGGCGGGTCAGACTCTTACTGACTAAAACCCACCCCTGTTCCTTTCCTGCCTGAGTGCCCAGGGGTGCGGTAACTCATTTTCAGAATTTATCCGCTACCCCTAGGCATGCAGGCACCGGCTACGATGGGCCCCGTCATTGGATGGGCCCCGTCAGTGGATGGGCCCCGTCACTGGATGGGCCCCGTCACTGGATGGGCCCCGTCAGTGGAAAGCCGACCCTTGATGTAAGCCTACAGCTACACTGAACTCATCGGTGTTGCCAGCAGCCGACCGGACGTAGGTACTAGATTGTCTGTACATAGCATGAATCAACTCAACATACTTCCCAGGCAAACCTTTCTCTTTCAAGGCCCACCACAACACCCCGAGGTACCCTATCATATGCTTTCTCAAGATCAATGAACACCGTGTGCAAGTTCTTGTGCACACGTCTGTACTTCTCGCACAATTAACGGAGAGCGAAGGTGGCATCCATTGTCCCTCGACCTGGCATAAACCCAAACTTGTTCGGGGTAATCTCACTCTCCTCTCGCAATCTTTTCTCTATCACTTTCTCCCATACTTTCATATTATGTGACATGAGCTTTATTTATCCCTCGATAGTTGTTGCAGTCCTGTACATCCCTTTATTCTTGAAGAATGGCACTAGCGAACTATTGCACCATTCTTGTGGGATCACTTCTTCATACAACAACTTATTGAAGAATAAAGTCAGCCACATACATCCATCCTCTTTTAAACACTTCCATACTTCAACTGGTATGTCATCAGGGCCCATGGCCTTTCCATTTTTCATACATTGAACTGCCTTAAATCTCAACATACATATACTTACGTAAATTTATGTAGGTAGTATCAGTACACTTTACAAAAAAAAATATATACTTACCTACTACTAAAAAAGAATCCAAGGGAAAAATGCCAAACTGAAACTTCGTAATCCAAAATACTATTTAAATATAAAACGAATAACAACAAACGTTTTAAGTACCTATTCAAAAAATAATTAGTAACACTTATAAAAATCAGCTGCTTTAGCCACCAAAACCCCACCATAACTGAGCCAAAAGTAGCTAAAATTAAGTAAAATAGTTCAATGCAATGATAGTATAGATTTAAACTACGGAAAAAATACAATATTATTATATTAGCACTGTAATTTTTTTTCATTCGAATTCATTGTAATAAGTTATTTAAGTAATGTGTTAAAGTTGATTTGAGTAACTGAAACTTACTTACTTTAAACCCTGCAGACAGAAAGGTTTAGAAAGAAGAAAGAGAAAGTATTTATTTGTCACAAATTAACGACATACAACAATGTGATTTTGCTTTAATTTAACCCTTATCGATAGCACATCGCCGGCTGAAAAGCCGGCATTGTGTAGAATGTAGGAAAAGTATAGAATAAATAATATTTCAGTTCCGCCTTGGTAAAAAAAACCGGCACATCCGCACATTTTGGGTTCCGTATACCAAATGTATTTTTGATATTTGTCAAGAATAGATTTGGGTCAACAAGATGCTTATACTGTAAAAATTTGAAGACTAGCTCCAACCGTTTGGCTGTAAAACCTGTTTGACAGACGAAAACACACGTGAGTGACAACAATTGGGCTCCGTTAGGAACCCTAAATAGAAAAAAAGGAAAAATTGTAAGTTAATACAGATACGTTTACTGTCTCTTAACGGTGTAGCATCCGTTAATATGCAGATTAACTAGGTAGAGTGCAGATATTTGCTACTTTCATTAAAAATTCGCACTTTAACGGATCGGTAATTTGCAGATTACTCTTCTTTTGTCCCATGATTGTTGCCATGACGGTCATGAGACATAACAGCAAATTCATCATAATTGTTCATCACATGACACACAATTTCTTTACGAATATCCATTGAGCGTTCTTGTGTGCCGTTCAACAAATAAGAAGGCGTACGGAAAAGTCTTGCGCCGTCCCCCACTATAATAGGTACAATAGTAAAGTTTATTAATTTCCCATTGATGTTAACCAACTCAGCTCCCATTTTTAAAAATAGACACAGACAAATTTAAAAAAAAAAAACGTGAAAAACAATACACAATAGATTCAACCTTTTTTTAATAAAATCGTATTGAGTTTTCAGACATGTGTCAAAATAAAATGTAATTTAAATCAAAAGCAATAGGAGTATTGATATCAACTTCGAAGCAAATCACCGCCAAAATTACTTTCTATCCTTTTTAACCCCGTTAGGAGATGAATTTCAATAAAATACGAAACACGTCTCCCATCAATTCTGTTAAAAAAGGTTTATGCAAATTTTAAGTACCTAATTAACCTGTTAAGCCCTGCGACTCACTGGTGAGTCGGACAAAAAATAAATATTAAAGAGAAAAAAAAAATTAATCGGCTGTCAACCCGGGTTGTCGTCGGGGTTCAATTTGACAACCCGGATTTGGCCGCGAGGGCAGAAGGGTAGATTGGACCAAAGAATCACGTTGTCCCATACAAACTTTTCCCCACTTTTTCACCCCCTTAAGGGTAGATTTTCGGAAAATCCTTTCTTATCGGATGCCTATATTATATAAAGAACACACCCTCCAAGTTTCAGGTCTCTACGATCAGCGGTTTAGGCTGTGCGTTGATCCGTCAGTCAGTCATTCAGGACAAAGCATTTTACGTGTATAGATAAGGCTATGATAATTCAGCGGTCCCCAATCACCTTAAATTAAATTAACATTTACATATATTAAATAAATTTAAATTTTACTTAAACAATAATTTATCTAGAGAGATTATACCTATACTCGTACATCTCAGAAAGCACACCTACATAACTAACTAGGAGTATACGCCGCATAGCGGGCCCGTACTGAATTCTTTAATCTCGTACAGTCTTAGATATTGCCGCAAAATATAAAATGGTCTGACCCTTCCAACCCACAACCTCAAGTCGATCGACTTGCTTCATGTCTATAGCGTATGTATTGTATATGTAGTTTGGTTACATAGAAATGGACTTTTTCAGGGCTTCAAGTATATTTCGTAATGCTACTTAGAAAAGAGATTTCGGACCGCTGCAAAATGCCATTCACGAACAAAAGGGTAAAAATAGACTATCAGATCCAAATCGATGAACAACCAGGGCAGATAGAAAAAGGATAAGTGTAATGCAAAAAGAGTATTGAAATCAAAAGATATGGTAGACGTAGGAAAAGTTTATTGAAATATTGTGTTTTTTTTAAATACTATTTTTAATTAGAGCTTTTTGCAAAGTGACACTGTTCTTCTGACACCTGACTTCCATTTCCTTTACTTCGATAGCGGATCCCAACTATTAAGTTAATACTCTTCATGCCATAAAAGGCCAGTAACGGACACAGTAGTAAAGCACACGCACAAAGCGTTATGGGTTAAGGAGTGGAATTCCCTGCCGGACGCAGTCTTTCCTGATAGCTACAACCTGGGGGTCTTTAAGACAAGAGTGAATGGGTTAGTTTCCAGGCAAGCACTCTCCATCGTCGACCACATCATTACTTACCATCAGGTGAGATGGTGGACAAGCGCGACCCTATCAATGTTAAAAAAAAATATCACCTTCCACAAGGGAGAGATTAGGTACTTATGGAAAAGTCGGATCCCTATAACAACGACCAAATACTACCAAATTACTTTTTAGTTTAGAGTTTTATTCTTTTGCACATAGAGCACATGTCATATTCTTCATTCTCACTTCAATTTTCCATACAACTAGCACGTCGCGTGTAGGTAACGTTTTTCATCCTTCTGTTCATTCGGTTTTCATTCTTCTTCTGTGTCATCCGTATCATCTCCCTTCTTTATTTCACATTCCATGGTACATTTCGCTCCAGCTGCATTGTTTATAAATCTGAACTCGCCGTTAGCTCTCAGTTTGATGATTTCACTCCTCAGTAGCAGAAGGAAGAAAGTCTGCATAACTGAAAAATATTAAGAAGTTTTAGGATCAGGCAGTAACTAATTGGGCAGGGCACATAGCTAACAGTACAGATGGTCGAAGACCTCCTCAAACTAACTAGGTGGACTGGTGACCTGGTAAAGTTCGCGGGTATTCGCTTGATACTTGAGGGAGGTCTATGTTCAACAGTGGACTTCTTTCAACAGTACCTAATGATGATTAACTTACAGTTCGAGGACCAGTAAAACTTAGTGACAGATGGACATTAGTGCACCGAGTTAAAGATGAGCACACGTAGAAGTAAAGGTGAATGGTTTGGGCTGATCCCGCTTGGAGAAGAAGGCGTCGTGGAGGCACACACTGAAACCCTTCACCCATTTAATGTAGGCGGGGCTTTGGAGTCTCGGGCGCTCAGAGCAGGGTCTCTGATTGCCCACTGAGTGATTTCAGGGAATACGGCGGCACTATGATCACGTGCTGCCTTGCACAGCGAGGCTCAGAGGAGGTTTAGGCCCTTTAAAGTCTCCTCAGGGGTGTGCCCTTTTTTTTTTGGGGGTGGGACAGTGATGTGCCCTAACAGGCGTTTCACAGAGAGGGTTCCGGAGAGGTCTTCTAAGAAGTAACGGGGCCCTTTCCATGTGCTGATAGTGATCACCGAGGTGGTTTTAGTGAGGTAAACATTCCACACTCCTTGGTCTTTTCCCCAAAAGTCCAGGCGCCTTTAGATAGTTTCGCTCTCGAAATAAAAAATTAGAGACGTACATCGATAGAACGCAGTAGGCATATATATAAAAAACAGGCGATCAGAAGTTTGAGCACAGACCCTTTTCATGGTTCTTTTAAAAAGTCTACTCACTTATAATCACGAAATAAGCTGAGAAGTTTAGCACGTTGATGACTAACGAACGCGCCGACATGTATCGCGACAGCCAGCTCTCTATTGCCAAGCTGACGGCCATAGCAGTCAACAGGATAGTCACTGCCCACATTGCGACGCTGAAGGAATAGAACGCTCTTAGCGGCTTTACACTTTTCTGGAAAGGAAAAACTTGTTTGTATAAAAATACATAAGATTATCACAATGGGTTGAGCTCAAAATTGTGTTCCTCATTATTCCTCCTTCGAAGATGAAGTCACTTTTATAATGGTGACATAGGTATATAGGTTTCACCCGATTAAAGTCCATAGCTGGGTATAAACTTCCCAGTAGGCGGTAGTATGCCACAACAAGCTCCTGCGAAGTTTACAACTAATTAAATTTTTCGGGACTCCCAGTTACGGCTTAAAATAAAGTGAGTCACGTTTTAAGTAGTCACCAAAATTCAAACAAACGTTGATTCTTTTCCAGGGACCTGATCATCTGCGTAGCCTCTTTACATAATTATGTTGGGGTCAGCGTCCAGTCTTACCAGAATATTGGTAGAGACTGCGTATCCGACCTTCACAACCAAGTTCTTAGGTGTCCCTCTAGATCTCGCCTCTCTTTAGGAGTAGTGCCGACCATAAGCATACCTACATCATCAGATATCCCTTTGAGCTTTTCCGTCACTATAGTAAAAATTTCGTCCTCTTAATACAAGCAGGCTAATGGTGAGTCCAAAGGTCCCCAAAATTTTTTGTCCTGTTTTTATACCCGTTTATTTTTTTTCTTTTTGGTAGACAGAGATGATAATCTAATGGTCTAAGATACGGTAATAGAAAAATCTACCCTCATCTGTTATTTGAAGATGACAAAGCATTTATGTTAGAGAATAATGTAAATAATAAATTGCAATAGGGTTGCCTAGCTAAATCCGTGGCCCATATAGTTAAATAATATAAACTTTTTGTTATTATTAATTTCCCCGATCTTATATTCATGAAAGACAATCATGAGTCGAGAGAATATTACGAAATAAATTGAAAAAATGTAGATTGTCTAACTTTCTACCAGCGCAAATGAAAAAAAAATAATAATTCAGATTTAAATATTTTTTTCAGTCTATATCCTTGTCTATTGTCTGTGTATAGAGTGGTGCACGCAACGCTTCCCTGTCATTCTCCCTGATTTAAAGTGTAGGCACAGGGAAGGAACAGGGGTGGGTTTCTGTCAGTAAGAGTCTGACACGCCCTCCCGCTCCACCGAGAGCGGGAGATGTCATTGGATGATTTCACATCCCCAAAAAAAAAACATAAAGAGCAACTATAGATGTGACACACTTTTCACAAGAAAACCTTATATTATTGGATAGAGAACAGTATAAACTTGAATTTAAACAAAAAAATAATTAAATAACTGATGAGGGTATATTTATTTCGCCTGTTTACCTCTTTGTACCTGGCAATTTCATAGTTGCGCTGAAAGAAAGTTAGGCAACATATATTTTTTCGATCCTTTGCGTTATATTAACTCGTCTCTTGCTTGATTTTCATGACTAACAGATCGGGGAATATAATAAATAAAATAAAGTTTATATTATTTAATCATTTAAATAGGCCCTGGATTTAGCTAGGCAACCCTATTGAATTTATTAATGTACATATTCTATAATATAATTATAAACTTTGTCATTTTCAAATAACAGATGACCGTATCTCCTATTTTATGGCAGCCTAGATTTTTACATAATTTAGTGACGGTTAACGACCTATGATAAGCTCAAAGGGATATATTATAAGGTAGAGATCTACCTTATAAGATATCCCTTTGAGCTTATCATAGGTCATTACTCGGTCGGTCGGCACTCGTACTAAAAACTCACCTGTTGACCTTCAACAATAAACAGCATGGTCATTAAGAGATCCGCTAAGAATAAAGTAAGCGCAATGGCTGTGATTGCAATATCGGCATAGATCCGGAACCATCGATTTTCGTCTCCATTAGGACCCATCGACATACAAGTATGCAGCAAAGCATACGATATGACTAGTATGAAAAATGTAGAAACTATCTGTAACATAATAAAACCTGACATCATTATCTTTGACATCTCAACTTTTAGGTTCAGAAATAAAGATTTTGTATTTTGTATTTATCTTCATCCGTGTAAAATATTTTGATCCATTTTCGGAGTACATTCTTTTCTTTAATCGCACGCAGTAACAGATTCTTGGCAAATCTCATGGAGCTGCCATCAGCTACTCTACGACAATCGTCGTTGCTTCACTTATTATAAGAGTAGTCTACTTTTCCTCTGCTGTTGTGTATTATTTTTACTTTTCATTAACTTGACTGGCTTATGGAGATAATGTAACGCCATCTTCTGGCTATAAATTAGTAATTAAATGGGTAAGTACTTACCATTTTTAAGTAACCCCACGTAATCAAACTATATCGAAGCGGAAAACAGAAGCAGCAGTTTTTTCCCTCTGGAATGTCCGCCTGTGTTTTATTTCCTTCACTCATTATTCTCTTTCACTTTTCGTCTCAATATCTTTTAACAGTTATAATAACTATTCCAATACGTTCTGTTTCAGACCAGTTCCTTTTTTAACCTAATAATAAGTAGACAATAAATTTTAATCCAAAGTTCTGAACACAACTAATAATGACGATTGTGGCGTGTGAACTATTGAAATTACAATTTGATGATAATTATCACTTCAATGTTTATAATAACCTAACCTTTATATCGGGCATATTTTGAGATATATCCTATTTGTAGCAAATGCGAACGCACTGATAATGGCGCGAAGTTTTGATTGAGAGCTCGCTTTTTCCATGTCGTAATAAATTATTTGAAGGGCTACTGGTCCATGAAAGAGCTTTTCAAGGGTGATCAACCAATCCCCTTAAAATACAAGCTTACGGATATGTGTATTCACCCCATCTTAACTTAGGAATGGTGCACAAGTTTGGTCTTTGACTAACAACCAGAAGTTCAAGCTCAAGGTCTGCCAACGGGCGACAGAGCGCAGCATACTTGATGTTAAACTGTCTGACCGTATAAGAAACACCACGAAACGCTCCAGAGCGTAAACTGCCGATGTAACTCAAAAAGCTGCAAGACTGAAAAGGGACTAGGTAGGCCATGTCTATCGGATGCCGTCAAAACTGTGAGTCCATATACCACAAGACTGGAGCCCTCAGGTAGACGGAGTCGCGGCAGACCGAGAATATGGTGAGACGCCTTGGATGGCTTCCTGGCGTATTGACGTGAAGGAGCACATGCTCAGACAGAAATGGGAGGAATGAGGGTAGCCCTTTGCCCAGGAGCGGGATAGGTTAGATTGACAAAAAACATATGTTAGAACTTGGGTGTAAAAATGGAGCCAGTACTATTATATGACTACTAGGTATTCCAAGATTTCGTCAGTCGATTGAAAACGGTCAGTGATTTTGTAAGATAGCTGGTACATGGATATTCTAGCTGTCATAGGTTATCTTTGTTAAGGGGCTTGTTCCCGTCGAGACAATGCCATTCATCATCACACTCACCGTTCAGACTGCGTTAGAGAATATTTAGTTCTTAATTTATTTCTTCGGTCTCTATTGTTTCCCGGATCGTCTCTTCTCCTAAGGCCCTGAATCTTTCTCTGAGCCATGCCCTGGGTCTATAACTAACATTACGATAAAATGAAAATGCAGGGGAATCATTTTAATTTTAATAAGAGAAAAGTTGGTGTGAAAAATACAAAGCATGAAATAAAATTTCTATAAACATAATCGCCATAGAATATTACCTTATCCTATCCACGACTTATTTGAATAATATGACGATAAAATACGAAAACTACGTTGTTTTCTTTTTCCTTTTACATTTTTTTTCTCTCTGTCTAACAGTCTACCGTTTTTATATCCACTGCCTCTTCTTCACATTTCATGGTACATTCTGCTTCATCCGCATTGTTTTTATTTTTAAATCTGAACTCGCTGTTGTTCCTCAGCTTAATAATTAGACTCCACAGTAGAATCAAGACGTAGGTACTTATGGCTGAAAAAAAAGTTTATTTTAAAGAAACTTCTAGCTTGAAACAAACCTACTAAGTAGTTGGTGCTGGGTAGGTAACAAAAGGATATAATAGCATTTTAAATAACAATGCTTGCTCCCGAGGTTTACGACCACTACGACCACACTGAGTAGGTAGAGTAGGTACGATAGTATCTGGATAAATTGTGAGAGGAACAATATACTTAAGGCGTATATATTCTTTCTTTTAAAAAAAAAAGAACTGCCCCACACTAGGAATTACTCCAGCTGGTCGATTCTGTTAACAGCTCACCGTGAAAACTTAGGTGGAGTGAGCGTGAAGTGAACTATCATCCCACCTTGATTGTATGGATTGACAGCCCACTTCACGTTCACTTCACCTAAGTATTCACGGTGAGATTTTACAGAATAGCACTACTGTATCATAGGTGCGTTCACAAACAT
Organism: Polia nebulosa; assembly: GCA_951329385.1. Classification (NCBI taxonomy): domain Eukaryota; kingdom Metazoa; phylum Arthropoda; class Insecta; order Lepidoptera; family Noctuidae; genus Polia; species Polia nebulosa. The sequence continues at coordinate 6,607,335 of OX589598.1, forward strand.
TTAAAACTCACATACACAAGACACCCAGACCCGGAACAACTATCTTTAGGCCATACAAATATTTGTTCCGTGCGGGGATCGAACCCGCGACACGCAGTGACGCAGCGCAGCAGCCGAACGCTCAACCACTACGCCAACCGTGCCGCCAAAAAAATATATCTGCCAAGTGGCGCCTCATTGAATAAAAAATTTGTAAATATTAAAGAATCCTATGTTGCGTTTACTACAAAGAGGATAAGGTATTTTTACGTTGTTTCAAAAACGGTCGTTATTGGTACTTTTGCCTACTACTTTGGATACCAAACATTTTGAGTTCTGTTTTAACAACGTAAACATACCTTATCCTCTTTGTAACAAACGCAACATAGGATTCTTTAATCTTTATTTTCTATGCTAAGATATGATTTTCTATTCAATGAGGGCGCCACTTTTGCGGAGCTAGGCCTTAAACTAAAACAAATAAATGATAGCGTAAGGGGCGCTCACTGCCGGCTCGGCACGGCATGGCATGGCAAAGGATTTTATTACTAATCAAGTTATTTTGAATCTTATTTCAATGAGTTTAGAGTTCATGTTACTTTATTTCGATACCACGATGCCGCGACGTGCCGCGGGATGCTGTGGCATGACGCGACGCGCCGCGGCATGAAGCGACGCGCCCGGCATGAAGCGGGATGCTGCGGCATGACGAGTCATGTCGTTTCATTCCACGGGTTGCCGCGGCACGCCATTGCATCTCGCGAGACGTATGGGTCACTTTGTGTCGAGGAATTATGATTGCTAAGCTAGTTGAAATAAGGTTATAACTTGTGCAGCGGTCATTTCGGTTAATGGGGCGCAGTCCAATTCACCATTTGTAGATCTTGTTCTACACAAATTATGCACCCGGAAATGTCTTTTCGTCAAATTAGCCGTTCTCATTTGTCTCTCTTCATCTTCAGCTAGAAGTGCTATTAATACTAAATTCCAGTCAACCATAACGACACAACCAACTTCGAATCCGCGCGAAGCAAAACTGATTGATGCCAGAGTGGCTGGGCTTTCAGCAGAATGCCACGGCATGCTACGGGATACCACGGGATGCCACGGCATGCCGAAACACAACCTGCCATGCCACGGCATGCCACGGAACGCCGCGGGATGCCGCAGCACAATCTGCCATGCCATGCCGGCAGTGAGCGCTGGCCCTTACGGTTGGCAAAGGAGACTGGAATAAGGAAACGTTAACACCGACCCCAAGTGACTTGGGTCTTGGGCAGGAAGATGATGTTCGAATAATAGTACCAATATTTTTTAAGAAATGCCATTCCGAAGATAAGTAAACAATCAAATCATATATAATGCATACCTACCTATATACATAAAAAAGATTAAGAATTGCTTGGCTGCTTTCCTCCAGTCCATATATATGTTTCCTTCTACCAAACTTTTTATTATCAATACAACTGTTAAGGAGCAAAACACTAAAGTAAGTATCCAACTCGCTATGCTTAGGAAAAAAAATATTCTTAATAGCTTCACGTTTTTCTGCAAAGAAAGGGTTCATCATCAGTTTTCGTGTTAAGGTTTGTAAAACAAATTAATTTCAAACATTTAAAAAACCATCAGTTTATCTCATCTTGCTATACGGGGGCTTGCTATAAGGTCCTATTGTCCACCACTAGACATCAGCCTCTCAATAAGAAAGCCAGCAACTCTACAATAATATAACTACCTACACTAATCAGTCGCCTTTTGATCGCTATTTATTAGGGTTCCGTATTTACTTCTAACAATGATGATATTGACTAGGTCTAGATATCGTACAAAAGGGCTTCGTTTGCCTATGACAAAATGTAAATATTGTTTTCATTATAACATAGTTAAAGTTGTAATTGAATTAAAATATAAATTTATTGGAACCCTCGGTTTGCTAGTCCGACTCGCTCTCTTTGCCAGTTAAATTGTGCTCGCTTGCACCTCTAGCTACGCAATTCAGACATCATACAGTCACATTATGACCGAAGCAGACGACAGATAAGTAACTATGACTGCAAATCTCACCATATGTCCTCCAACGATGATTCCTATGCTTGCCACAAAATTTGTGAAGTACACAGTAAACTGAAAGACCGCATATGAAATTACTATACGGTCTTGTAACTTTATAATAAAAAATATTTGTACTAATATGAAATACGCATCTGCCACCTGGAACATAAAACCGTGACATATTGTTTCAATTCAATTCAATTCAAATTCTTTATTGCATTGTACAGACTGTTGTCAGCATTACCTGACCCACCCTAAAATCAAACGACTTTGGACCCTCTGCATGTAACATTAAGGTTTATTTAATTTATATGAGCTTATCAGACAAGTGCTCGAGCACTCGATGAACAAAAATACAATAATAACACAGACACGCAAATTTGACCTTTAACACGTAACGTTAAGGTAAACCCACCCAACAAAGTCGGAGCCACCGGCATTATATATGTTTTTGTTAAGCTATTTTAATCATTATCTCGTTAACATTAAAGTTGAAAAGCTTTTAAGTCACACTACATAATTACAACCCAATCTTTAATTTCGCGTATTCCCAACAAGTTCTTGTGGCGTAGCGGTTTGATGCTGGATTGACGACGAACAGCATGTGGGTTCGAAAACACAGTCCACCTATACATCAGTTTCTTTTTTAATTTGTTTTCATTTCTACAATATTGCTTGCAATATTAAAGAACGACCAATATGATTTTCGCCTAATAACTTATGTTGTAAACGGGTGGGTAATTTAAAAAAACTTTAAGTTCACAGAATTTATATTTACCAAGAATGGTTGAATACGAAGTAAAACATATTTACTTCGTGAGGTAGATCATAAATTCATCTAAGTAACAAAATTTACACTACGCCTAATAGCAGTGACTGCGCACACACATTTGTAAATCGTTTAACTCGTTAAGTATTTTTAAGCAATTTGCTGTAATATAGCATCATGTCGCAACTTGACGACTATACCAAACATAAAATAATATTTTTACATGAGCAGAATGTTGGAATTAGAGAGATTGGTCGCCGACTTAATATAGCAGTAAGTGTTTTTTTATACCTATTTTATTTTATTGATTGTGATTAATGAACGCGTAGTTGGCTATTTTACCATTACATTCACTCCTTACAAGTTACATACACGGTTCCAAAAATGTTTATTTTTGTTTTAGAGAAATACGGTCAGGCTATGGCTAAGACGTTATGGAGACAATGGAAATATTCAGCGGATTCGTCCAGGAGCAAAAGCCATTAAGTATAGTCCCGAATTCGAACGCCACCGGGCTATTGTTTCAAGCCACGTTGAAAATCCATTTTTGCCCATTCGTGCAAGCGCAATAAACCACAATATTTCAGTGGAAACAGTGAGAAGGCATTTACACGTTGCTGGGATAAAGAATTATAAACCGGCACAGAAAATTGCATTGACACCTGCTCATCGTGCAGAAAGGGTCCGTTTTGCCCAGGAATATTTAAATTTTAATTGGGAAGAAAATGTTGTGATCTTCACTGATGAAAAATCATTTAAATCGGACAAAGATGGACGTAAAATCTTATGGCGGAGGAAAGGAGAACGTTACAACGAGAAGTGCTTGCTACCTTGTAGAACCAGCGGTAGAATAACCCTGGGCTACTGGGGCTGGATGTCGTCCATGGGACCTGGTGAATTGGTGGAAGTTGGTGGTAGGTTTAATAGCAGTTTGTATTTGGAGATTCTGCGTGACGTCATGCTGCTGACTGTGCGAATTGCCTATCCAACGTCACATATTTATTTCATGCACGATAACTGCTCCATCCATCGTGCAGGCATTGTGCGGGAATGGTTAGCTGCTCAAGAAGGTGTGACAGTTATTAACTGGCCATCTAAAAGTCCTGATTTGAACCCTATAGAAAATCTATGGGGTCAAATGGTTTTAAATTGGGACACAACGGAAGTGCGAAACAAACACAACTTGGCTGAGGTCGTGACATCGACTAGGGAGCACATGAGAGGCAAAGATTTGTGTTGGAACATGGTGCGCGGTATGCGTAGCCGCTTACAACAAGTTATAGCAGGGGACGGTGCGCCACTCCGCTACTAGTTCATCTAGTAGGTCTATTTAAACACACCATGTAAGTAAATGCTCAATGGATTGATTGTTCAACCATTAAAATGTTGCAGATTATGTGGTGATGTTATTGTTATAAACAGATTTTTTCTGTTTAAATAACATGTTTATTCACTACATATAGGCAGCTATAAATTTGTAAAGCATTTCACAGATGAATTCACTTTCTCGATAACAAACTTTTAAGCATAAGCATGCCTTTTTTAATGTTTATATGGCATACTAATATAAAAAGTATATTAATTTGGAAATATATGAGCATTTACTTACTTTATCTTACTTAAGTGTTTTAATGAAATAATAAACATTTTAAACTTGCAATTTTTTAGTTTTATTTCTATACAAATGTAAAAAAGTGTAATAAAATATCTATATTTAGGTTAAACTTGGTTTCGAACGTAGACAACGATGAACATCGCACTACCTTAGTTACCACAAGACCAAGACAACTCTTTTAAACCGCATTGAAATTTGATCTTAGTTGTAATGCTAGACGCAATATACAAAAAAATTTGAACCATATAGTATACTATCATAAAGTTTATTCTTGCACAGCACGAGCAGCCATCTTCTCCTCGTGCAAATTATTTTGTATTTTAAATAATCACTCCATAGTAGCATTTGAATACCAGCTTTATAATGAATACGAATATTTATTTTTCAACTACCCACTTATTACAAGTTATGTGAAAATATTACCATTTTAAAAAGTTTATGTATAGTCTGTAGTTCTTTACAATAATACAAGAAATAGTTAAAGACATACATAACCGACCATTTTCCTGTCTTATTAAACCTAACAATCCCAAGAAACAATGCTCCTAAATCTAAGCAAGTTACAAACTATGATATGGCGGTCAACAGTCTTCTAGAGACAGACTTCTCTGATATCTTGGATACTGATGACCCCAATCTTGCTATTGACACTTTAGTAAAAAAGATAAAACACGCTATGGAAATAAACACAACCTTACGTAAAGTACCAAATAGAAAAAAAATTCTTAAGCCCTGGATTACCCCCCAGGCTTACTCCGATGCATTTCACACCGTGACACTCTGCATAAAAAATCAAAAGAGTCGCCATCAAATGATGTTCTCAAATCCTCATACTCCAGATACCGCAATTTCTGTAATGATCTCTTGGCCAAGCTAAGAGAAAAATACGAGGCCTCTCAATTAGACCTAAGCACTAGCCCAAAACAAACCTGGAATGTTATCCGTACAATAACCAATACGATGCGTAGTAAAAATCCTGCAGAGGAGCTTTTGAAAATTGATGTGGATGACCCAACAATAGCTGTAAATACTGTTAATCAGTATTTCGCTGAAATCGGACAATCTCTTGTTGATCGAATCGACCATGCTTCGAATGTCCCAAATTCCAACTGCGACATTAATAGCTCCTCCCATCTAACATCTTTTGTTCTATTCGAAACTGATTCTGATGAAGTGGGAGCTTTAATATCTAATCTCAAGAATGACTCTGCTACAGGATGGGACAACATACCAGTTGCATTTTTAAAACGTATAAAACATATTATTTGCCCGATCTTAACTTACATCTTCAATCTTTGCTTAAAAAAAGGTATTTTTCCCAATAACTTCAAACGTTCCATAATACATCCCGTGCATAAAAGTGGGAGTAAGGACTGTGTCGAGAACTATCGCCCAATCTCTGTGCTTACGGCTCTGTCTAAATTACTTGAAAAGCTTATTAACAAACGCCTGATGAAATATCTGATTAAAGAAAATATTCTCTCAGGCTCACAATTTGGTTTTCAGCCCAATAAATCTACAGAGGATGCAGTTGTTCAGCTCACCAATCACCTGTCAGGTAGTTTGGACCGAGGCCGGAAATGCATAGGTATCTTTTTAGATATGGCGAAGGCTTTCGACACAGTCTCTACGCGTCTGCTTCTAAAGAAGTTGGAAATGATAGGTATACGTGGATTACCTCTCCAACTTTTTCAAGATTTCCTAACAAATAGAACTCAAACTACAAAAATTAACTATCACATCAGCAGTCCACTTCCTATAACATGCGGTGTGCCCCAGGGCTCTGTCCTTGGCCCGAGTCTCTTCCTTATTTATGTAAACGAACTCTGCAATTATAATCCAGCACACGGAAATATCTTTTCCTACGCTGATGATACAGCACTTTTATTTCAAGGAGAGACTTGGGCTGAAACTAGCTCTTTTGCTGAAAAGGGCCTCCACCAAATATCGAAATGGCTAAACTTAAATCTTTTAACCCTTAATGTCAATAAATCCAAGTATATTACTTTCTCAATAAATAAATCCACACAACCTACTTCCAGTTTCTCCCTTAAAGTTCACTCATGTAGCAATGATAACTCAATGACCTGTTCTTGTCCTCCACTTACTAGAACCAACAATATAAGATACCTTGGCGTTCACCTTGATGATACTCTATCCTGGAATGCTCACCTGGACCTCTTATCAGCTAGAGTACGCAAGACAATTTGGATATTTAAAAAACTCCGAAACGTAGTCAAACCACCCCTGCTAAAAATTGTTTACTACTCTCTGGTTCAGTCGATCATTCAGTATTGCATACCGGCTTGGGGTGGGGCGTGTAGGACGAAAATAATACTTGTTGAAAGAGCACAAAGATCGTTGCTAAAGGTAATGTTACGTAAACCCTTCCGACATCCAACTCACACACTATACAAAGAATCTCAAATTCTGACGGTAAGACAGTTATTTGTCCTGCACGCTACGCTCCGCAAACACAAAGAGTTAAAGTACGATCCAGGATTCAATTACTCTTCGCGTAGAAGAAACAGGGTCTGTGATTCCGTCACGCATCGCACAGCCTTCTTTAAGAGACAACTGCCTTTCCTAGCGCCTTACCTGTACAACAAAATTAATTACCTCTTAAATGTATATCCTACAACATTTAAAGCATGTAAAGGGATGATCAAGACTTACCTATTAAAATTAAATTACACTGATACTGAATCTCTCTTAACTATAGTGAAGTAAGCTCTGTATAACAAAAACGCTCATACACGCACTTTCATACTCTCACGTACACATACACAGATACATGCATCCCCCACACACACACACACACTCTCACACACACACACATACACATTCATACTTATTCTCACAAATACAATCCCTGTCCACCCCATGATTCTGTGCTTATCCAGTAGTCCAAATCCTTTTCCGTAGGCGAGTGACCTGGAGTCCTGAAATACAGGGTCTCCCTAGTTTAGGCTCCAGTCCACCCTTGAATTGTCAACATACTGTCTAAATTGTTCCTATATTTGTGGTGGAAAATAAACGAATTTTTATTATTATTATTAGTTTTGGAATATAAATTTTATATTGAAAGCAAAACAATATCTTTGTCGCAGGATTTGATCTCGAACCTCGTTTTTCTCAGTCTTACACACAGACCACGAGACCAGAATTACTTGAACTCAACCATTAAAATAAGCTATTACACTTATCATATTATAACAAATAGTTATAGAATATAACCTAACACTAACGTTTTAAAGATCAAATTTGCGTATCTATATTATTATTGTATTTGTTCATCAAATCCTCGAGCAGTTGTCTGATAAGCTCATATAAATTAAATAAACCTTAATGTTACATGCAGAGGGTCTAAGGTCGTTTGATTTTAGGGTGGGTCAGGTAATGCTGACAACAGTCTGTACATAGAGGTGGTTAATTTTTTGTATAGCTTGAAACAATTATGAACCATGTCGGACACAGCAAAATTTAAAAGTAGGAGAAGAGTACTTTATTATTATGTTTTTATAAAAGTACTAATTTAAGTAGGAATTTCAGTTTTTTCCTATCTGTTTTATTATTATTATTTGTTTTACTTATTTTATATATTATCTATTTGATAGTACCTACACGTTGGTAAAGTTGATAGAGTTGATAGAGGGCATACATAAGATGGAGAAACAAATGCTAACCTCGAGCTGATCAATGTTGATCTCAAAAGGTAGTACGAATAAACGAAAGGTTATTAAGATAATTGATGTAATCTGAATCGGTTGCGTACCCAAGTGGGCCGCTTTTTTTTTTTTTTTTTTTTTGTGGGGTGGGAAATCATCCTATGACTTCTCCCGCTCTGGGCGGAGCGGGAGGGCGTGTCAGACTCTTACTGACTAAAACCCACCCCTGTTCCTTCCTGCCTTTGAGTGCCCAGGGGCGAGGTAACTCTGTTTCGAATTTATCCTCAACCCCCGGGCAGGCATCGGCCATGACGGGCCCCGTCTCTTGCTGACAACTCTTTGAGGCGCGCGTGGAACACTACGCGCCGTCGACTCTCGGGCCTGGTGCTGATCGGACGGCGAGTTACCCACTACTCGCCGTCCGCAGGCCCGGGTCTACTGGAAGTACAATCTGGCGAAGTAGGAGATCATTGATCAATCTAATACACAGTGTGAGTGTGGTACTCCTGTTCAAACTATGTCTCATCTCTTGGAGTGTCCCAAATCTGCTTTCTCTTGCACCCTCGATGATTTGAACAAGGCCTCAGACGCCGCTATAAACGTGGCTACTTAGTGGGACCAAACAATATAACTACATATTTAAATGTACCACGACACGAGAAGAAGAAGAAGAAGTAAGATCATAGGTTCTCTGACATGTCATATGTAGCTCTTTAGGAAAAAAAGAGGGTTTACTTCTTACAGTATTTTATACAAAGTTGCAAGTCCTTATTCTTGGAAATTAATAAACAAATTTTAACGAAACTTGCTACACATACATAAGAGAACTAGGTCTAAAAATAAGCTTAGAGAAAAAGAGAGAGTGGTTTTTCTCTAACTATAGAAAACTTAAAATTGCTCTCATTGTCAGCTTGTATGAAATACCGTGAGAAGTAAATGTTCCTAAAATGCAACAAAAGATGATGAAAAGCAATGGTTATATAATCATCATACTCACTGCAGTTAAATAAGCCAATGCAAGCAGACCACGTCGTAACGGCAAACAGAAGCAACATCTTCTACAAACTGGAATTTTGCAACCCATTTTGACCTGCAAGTTATATAGGAAATAAAGTCACTATTTTTAATTGAAAGATCCATCAGTGTAAGTATGATAGGTTAGGAGAAATATTTTGGGAGAGAGTCTAAAGTAATTTTATTCAAAATTAAAATATCTACAAAACATATATCACCCGGTAGTAACACGTTTGTGTTCTCTATGTTGCTCTGATCTACTAGGTTAAAGTGACAAATTGTTGATAAGTTATGACATCATATACAAAATAGTTATAATTATCTGTTACCGACTTCCGCTACTACACATACCAGCTCGATTTCGTAATTTACCTTAACCAGTAAAACCAAGCTTGTTGTATCCTTAATAATCTCAACTTTATTATTTAGTCAATTTAATTTGATTTTCTTGATCTTTTGCAATAATTAATAATCCGATAAACAGTTATGGCGCCTTTTTAACCGACTTCCAAAAAGAGGAGGTTCTCAATTCGTCTGTATGTTTTTTTTTTTTTGTAAGTATGTATGTTACCCGATTTCTCCGTCAGTTGTGAACCAATTTTCAAAATTCTTTTTTCATCTGAAAGAATATAAGTACTCCCGAGGTGGTCCCATATAAATTTTATCGAAATTGCTTCAGCGCTTTTTGAGAAACTGAACAAAAACGGAAAATACGTGTACCTCGATGAAGTTTTGGTGTTCTCCAAATGTTTAAATTCCACGTTCCATTATATTGGGGTCTTTAGTTCTGGGGAATAACAACTAAGAAGTGAAAAATAACAAAAACTTTTTTACAAAAAAAACAACCGATTTCCAAAAATTAACTTTAATTTCGGAAGTCGGTGTCAAATAACGAAGAAGTAAAAATACAATCACCGACTTCCGAAATTAAAGTTATTTATAAATTTTTTGTGTATTTTTTCGCTTGTCAGCTTCCGGTGCACCAAATAATTACCTTGTAAAATTTAATGATTACGCTTGAATCCTCGATAAATATTATAATATAATAATAATATTTATTTAATGTACGCCATTTATTTAGGGAATTCAGTTTAATTAACACTTATACAATAGTCTATGTAACATTCAAAAGCCGGTGGGTTTGTAGTTTTGAGGAGTTCCAAAAAACCTGGCAAACCGGCTACCAAGAAATATATATAAAATTGTACCTACGAGGAAAACGTTTTTAAAAATATACTACGAAAGTAAATACGTGTAGGTACTTTTACTGTGTCTGTGACCATCCTGACCTGACCGCTGGTTCACAGGTGCCCGCGAGAAGCGCACGGTGGTTATAATTGCCATCCCTTTCCACCAAGCCGCCTGCGCCGCGATCCCGCGCGCCCGCGTTTACCTCTGTGAGAGGAGCATGGTGATCATAATTGCTGTCTCTTTCCAACCGAACGCCTGCGTTGACACTCCGCGCGCCCGCCTTCACCCCAGCAAGAGCAGCACAGGCCATAATTGTTATCCCTTGCCGACCAGCTGACTGCGCTGATCAAGGACACACGCGTTTACAGACCTACACACCAGAAGGACGAGTTACGTGCGGTGATTTATAGAGTTTGCGTAGAGCAATGCTTCGTTCACCACCTCCAACGTCTCAAGAAGGGAACATCTGCCACTCAGAACCTGACGTCTCTAAAGCAAGTTCTCAGGAGTTTAGTAACATTTCAACCCGTATAAAATGCCGGCACCCAGACGCAGAAGATTTTGAACTTCAATTCGGTACATTTAAGGAGGAAAGCAAGTCTTTATTCACGTCTATGTTTGAGTCCTGGAAAAAAGATCAAGATCTCTGAAGTCAAAAATCAACACGAAAAAAATAAGATACAGAATATAAACTGGGCAAATAAAAAGTACGTTCACAGAAATGGGAAAGTCTGTAGATTTCATGAGTGCTGCAGTGAGAGATGCAGTGATCTGTTTACAAAATACAAAAACTTGGAACAGATTCACCATGATTACAACCTCCATATCCAAACCTTGGCAGAATCAATCGACGAACTACAGCGCATATCAAGACTAGTGGTGTTCAAAGTTGCTTTTTGGCAATCACTTGTTAAATGCTTTATGCTAAAAGTTTTATGTTTAATGCTTTAATTTAACATGCTTTTTTTATCGTGTCGCGTAGGTACTTGTTGTTACGGCCAAAAAGCTAGCGCGGTGTCTGTTAACTGAGAGTAATACTTTTATGAGTATTATTACATCGCGTTTATGAATAAACAATGAACTTTCCTTATCATCATCATCATCATCATCATCATCACTATCGCCATCGCCATCACCATCACCATCACCATCACCATCACCTTCACCATCACCATCACCATCACCATCACCATCATTATCATCATCATCATCATCATCATCATCATCATCATCAACAACAACACAATATCTCACTCAATCTCAATCAAACGTCCTTACACATTATTTTATAGATTCAATAATGCGTGTCCTATCACTGTTTATTAACACAAAAAACATTTAGCAAAATAACATACCTAACTGATTTATTAAGTGAGAGCCGCGTAAGCATTTGCTTATCTATATTTTTAAAAAACACGTTATTTATAATGCTTTCTGTTAAATTAACCACCACTAATCAAGACTATCAAAGCTGGAAATTAAAAATCTATTGAAAACCTCAGAAGAAAGCAAGGATAGCATCTCTGCCATGGTGCTTAAGATGGCTCACACTGTAAACGAGAGTATGTCACAGTCAGATGTACGAGATATCTATCGCCTTCCGGTTAAAGGGTCAAACATAGTTATAGCTGAAATGGCATCACTTATTCTTAAATCAAAATTAATAACAGCTGTGAGGAAATACAATACATCAAACAAGCAAAATCAACTAAACACCAAATTTTTGGGATTCATCAATGACCCACAGCCAATATATGTATCAAACAACTTAACACCTAAATCCAGGAGGTTGCACTTTCTAGCGAGAGACTTTGCGAAGTCAAACGAATATGAATTCTGTTGGGCAACCAATGGTAAAATCTATTTAAGAAATGCAGTTGGTAGTAAGCAAATCCAAATAAAATCAGCTGAGCAACTGGCTTCTCTGAAAAATACCCAGTGACTGTATACTGGATTGTGTCCTCATTTTAGAAAGGTCTGTAAAACATGTTCTGATCTCAGTGAGTCTCTTTATATTAATTTATAGTGTACAAAATTTTCTAAAATGCATGTAATAACAACTATTTATCTCCTCTGTGTCTTGATATCATCACAACATCTGTAAAAGACATAAACATATCAAACCACACAAATACACAATTTAATTATTTCTCAAGCATAATACATAAATTACAGCAACCAAAAAGTAGCATTTCTTACATAAAAATAAACAATACATATACACAATTACAACTACTCACATACAAAACACAAAATACACAAAAAAATTAAAAAATACATATTCTAAAAATAATGATTTCGGCCGCGCACCGTGTTTGGCGCATGGAAGTTATAGGTAATTATAAAAAAGTAGGTATATATCATAAAAGTATTCTAGTAATAATATTTAACTTTATTACACTTTATGGCACTTTATAATATTTTATGGTACTAATTAATCAAACCCTAATTATTATAACCGCACAAAAATGACGTGTACACAGCAAATAAATATCTTTATTATTTACTCAGATAAGTATTAGTTCTAAGTTTCAGGTTTCAAAATGGAAGGAATGAGATTTTTTACACAAGCCGGTTTTCCCCTTTTCACTCGGATAGGGGTTGATTATGAAAAATTGGTTTGACTCGTTAAAATTACTTTACTTTTATACTACTTATACCAATCTTCGAGTTAACTGAAGCAAGCAAAAAAGCTATTCCCTAAAAACTTCAACACCCGTTTTCACCCCTTTAGGGGATGATTTTTGAAAAATAAAAGAATACTTAATACTTATTAATTTATTTACATTATTCCTGCCGGGTTTTAACTCTATCGAACTACGCGTTAAGATTTTTCCATACAAACTTTAACACCCTCTAAAACCCCATTTGGGGGTATTTTTGGAAAATTAATAATGTCGAATCTATTAATTTGCTTAAATACATGTTTCTGCTAAGTTTCATGTTGTTAAACACAAGCAGTAAGATTTTTCATACATATTTTACCCCTTTAGGGGTCGAATTTCCAAAAATCCTTTCTTAGTGGATGCCTCCACTATATATGGTATATGTGCAAAATTTCAAGTCTCTAGGTCCAGCGCAGCGGTTTGGGCTGTGCGTTGATATATCACCCAGTCAGTTTACGATTTTATATATACAGATAAGGCTATGATTATTCAGCGGTCCCCGATCACCTTAAATAAATTTATAGCAGTAGTAGTTACTTATAGAATAATTTAATATAGGTACTCGTATATTTAGAGATTCTCTTACATCTCAGAAAGCACACCTACATGGCTAACTAGGAGTGTCCGCTGCATAGCGGGTCGGTACTGAATTCTTTAATCTCGTACAGTTATTAGTTATTGCCGCAAATTATAAAATGGTCTGACCCTTCCAACCCACAACCTCAAGTCGATAGACTTGCTTCATGTTTATAGCGTATGTATATGTAGTTTGGTTACATAGAAATTGACTTTTTCAGGCCTTCAAGTATATTTCGTGATGCTACTTAGAAAAGAGATTTCGGACCGCTGCAAAATGCCATTCACGAACAAAAGGGTAGAAATAGACTATCCGATCCAAATTAATGAAGAACCAGGGCAGAAAGAAAAAGGGTAAGTGTTATGCAAAAAAAGTACTTAAATCAAAAGATATGGCAAATGTAGGAAACGTTTATTGAAAAAGAGTGTTTTTTTTAAATATAAATAAATACTATTTTTAATTTGAGTTTTTTGCGATGTGACTGTTCTTCTTTTTTTTTTTGTCTGACTTCCATTTCCTTTATCCCAACTATCTCTCTTTATGCCTTAAAAGGCCAGTAACCTACACAGTAGTAAAGCAGATGTACAAAACGTTTTGAGAACACACTCATTGTGCGTTCAGTTAGGGAGTGAAATTCCCTGCCCGACGCTGCCTCTCCTGATAGCTACAACCAGGGGGTCTTCAAGACAAGAGTGAAGAGGTTACTTTCCAGGCAAGCGTGCTCCATCGTCGACCATATCATCGCATACCATCAGGTGAGATAGTGGTCAAGCGCGAACCTATCAATGTTTTATCACCACTCCACCAGGGAGAGATTAGGTACTTATGGAAGAGTCTGATCCCTATAACAAAGACCATATATTACCAAATTACTATTTTAGTTTTCAGCTTTATTCTTTTCTATGGATGCACACAGAGCAAATGACATATTCTTCATTCTCACTTCAATTTTCCATTCAACTAGCACGTCGCTTGTTGTTAACGTTTTTCATCCTTCTGTTCATTAGGTTTTCATTCTTCTTCTGTGTCATCCGTATCATCTCCCTCCTTTACTTCACATTCCATGGTACATTTCGCTCTAGCTGCGTTGTTTATAAATCTGAACTCGCCGTTAGCTCTCAGTTTGATGATTTCACTCCTCAGTAGCAAAAGGAAGAAAGTCTGCACAACTGAAAAATGTTAAAAGAAGTTTTAGGTTCAGGCACTAACTAATTGGGCAGGGCACATAGTTAGCAGAACAGATGGTCGAAGACTTCCTCAAACTAACAAGATGGACCGGAGACCTGGTGAAGGTCGCGGGAATCCGCATGACACTTGAAGGAGGCCTATGTCCAACACTGGACTAAGAAGTCCAGTGTTGGGCATTGGTGGTGGTTGGTGATGGGTTGGTATAATTTCTTTTGAAAGATCAAAAGAAATTATGATAATTATAACTAACTGACAGTTCAAGGACCAGTAAAAACTTAGTGACAATTGGATAAAATCAGATGAACCTTAGTTCATAGATTTAAAGACGAGCACACGTA
The DNA here is from genome assembly GCA_951329385.1 of Polia nebulosa. NCBI lineage: Eukaryota > Metazoa > Arthropoda > Insecta > Lepidoptera > Noctuidae > Polia > Polia nebulosa. The sequence goes on from OX589598.1 coordinate 6,622,392, forward strand.
GAAGTAAAGGTGAAGTGTTTGGGCCGATCCCGATCGGATAAGAAAGCATCATGAAGGCAACCGCCTCGACACACCGAAACCCTTCACCCATTTAATGTAGGCGGGGCTTTGGAATCTCGGGCGCTCAGAGCAGGGTACTCTGATTGCCTACCGAGTAATTCTTAGGAATACGCCGGTAATGAGATCACGTGCTGCCTTGCACAGCGAGGCTCAGAGGAGGCCCCTTTAAAGACTCCTCAGAGATGTGCCCTAACAGGCTTTTCACAGAGGGGGTTCCGGAGAAGTCTTTTAAGAAGTAACGGGGCTCTTTCCATGTGCTGATAGTGATCACTGGGGTGGTTTTAGTGAGGTAAACATCCCACACTCCTTGGTCTTTTCCTTAAAAGTACAGGCGCCTTTCGGAAGTTTCTCCCGAAAACAAGATTTTAGAGAGGTAGATCGATAGAACGCAGTAGGCGTATATATGAAAAAACAGGCGATCAGAAGGTTGAGCATAGACTTTTTCCATGGTTCTTATAAAAATTCTACTCACTTATAATCACGAAATAAGCTGAGAAGTTTAGCACGTTGATGACTAACGAACGTGGCGACATGTATCGCGACAACCAGCTCTCTATTGACAAGCTGACGGCCATAGCAGTCAACAGGATAGTCACAGCCCACATTGCGACGCTGAAGGAATAGAACGCTCTTAGCGGCTTTACACGTTTCTGGAAAGGAAAAACTTGTTTGTAAAAAATACATTAGATTATCACAATGTGGAAGGTTGAGCTCAAAATTGTGTTTCTCATTATTCCTCCTTCAAAGATGAAGTCACCTGTATAATGGTGACATAGGTATATAGGATTCATCCGATTAAAGTCCAAAGCTGGGTATAAACTTCTCAGTAGGCGGTCACACAAAGCTCCTGCGAAGTTTAAAACTAATTAAATTTTTTGGGACTCCCACTTACGGCCTACAATAAAGTGAGTCACGTTTTTGGTAGTCTCCAAAATTTAAACAAACGTTGATTCTGTTCCAGGGACCTCATCATCTTTCTAGCCTCTTTACATAATTATGTTGGGGTCAGCGTCCAGTCTTACCAGAATATTTGTAGAGACTGCGTATCCGAACTTCACAACCAAGTTTCTGGGTACCCCTAGATCTCGCGTCTCTTTAAGTGTATTAAAATACTTAAAATAGAACGGGTGCCAACCGACATCATCAGATTTCCTTTTGAGCTTAGCCGTCACTATAATAAAAATTTCGTCCTCCTAAGCATTAAGTAATAAAAGCAGGCTAATGGTGAGTAAGACCAGAGGTCCCCTAAATTTTTTTGTCTTTTTTTATACCTCTTTATTTTTTTTCTATTTGGTAGACGAAGATGATAATTTAATGATCTAAAATACGGTTATAGAAATATCTACCCTCATCTGTTATTAGATCCTCATACTCGTATGTTAGAGATACACATATGTTAGAGTTGCACATTAATATATTGCAATACGGTTGCCTAGCTAAATCCGAGGCCTATATAGCTCATCATCAGCCTATATCAGTCCACTGCTGGACATAGGCATCTCCAAATGGACGCCATTCAGCTCGGTTCTCGACAACTCTCATCCAGCTGCTAACTGTCACCCTGCGAAGATAATCGCTCCACCTAGCCTGTTTTTTAAAATTATTAATGCCCCTGTTCTGTTTTCATGAAAGTCAAGCATGAGTCGAGAGAATATTATGAAACGAATTCAAAAAATGCAAATTGTCTAACTTTGATTTCAGCGCAAAATATGAAAAAAAGTGATTTAATTGTGATAAAATTTAATCTGCCTTTTAATTCCAGATTTTTTTTTCAGTCCTCTATATCCTGATGTATTGTCTGTAGTACAGAGTGGCGCACGCAACGCTTCCCTGTCATTCTTCCTGCTCGCGCTTAAAACTTAAGATTATGGATGTGATAATGTGACACACTTTTCACAAGACAACCTTATATTGTTGGATAGAGAATAGAATAATCTTTAATTTAAACAAAAAAACAATTAAATAACTGATGACCTATATTTATTTCGCCTGTTTACCTCTTTGTACCTGGCAACTCCGTAGTTGCGCTAAAAGAAAGTTAGGCAACATATATTTTTTTCAATCCATTGCGGCAAAGGATTGAAAAAATTCTCTCGACTCTTGCTTGATTTGAATGATCGGGGAAAAAAAATCAAAAGTCATTTATTCAAACTAGGCTGAGAACCAGCACTTCTTGAACGTCAAAGTTCTACATAAAGACAGTCCCCCAAAAAACGCCCGCCCGTCACCACTTCCTAGTGTTTTAGCTGTGAAGAAGAAGTGGCAGCAACACATCTGTCTGTTAAGTTTTAAGAACTTGAACATGAATCTATATAATCAAAAGGAATCAAAAGGAAAATAATAAATAAAACATTTTACAAAAAATACGACCGATTTCCAAAAAAGAGAAAAATACACTTAAAATTGAAAAATAACTTTCATTTCGGAAATAGGTGTTAGTATTTTATTTCTCCGTTAATTGACACCGACTGCCCAAATTAAAGTTATTTTTCAATTGAGTATTCCCTTTTTTGGAAGTAAGTAGTTGTATTTTTTGTAAAAACTTTTTTATTTCTCACTTTTTAGTTGTTATACCCCAGAACTAAAACTAAATATTAAAGTTCCGTCCGAATTGATAACCCCAATAACATGGAACATGAAATTTGAACTTACTCGTAATTGGAGGTGACCAAAACGTCATCTACGTATACACATTTTTTATATTTGTTGATTTTTTGAAAAGACGCTGAAGCAATTTCGATAAAATTTATGTGGGACTACCTCTGGAGTATACTCTTTCGGATAAAAAAAGAATTTTGAAAATCGGTCCACAACTGACACAGAAATCGGTGAACATACATTAAAAAAAAACACACACACACAGTTGGACATAGAACCTTAGAATAATAAGAATGACATAAAGTTTATATTATTTAATCATATTTATGGGCCCTGGACTTAGATAAGCAACCCTATTGAATTTATTAATGTACATAATATTCTCTAACATATAAACTTTGTCATTTTCAAATAACCGATGAAGATTATGCAGATAAGAAATATCTGCATAATCTTCTTCAAATTACCGTACCTCCTATACGTTTCTCCTATTATTACGTACTAGAAACTCACCTGTTGAACTTCAAGAATAAACAGCATGGTCATTAAGAGATCCGCTAAGAATAAAGTAAGCGCAATGCCTGTGATTGCAATATCGGCATAGATCCGGAACCAGTGATGTTCGTCTGCGTTATGCCCAATCGACATACAAGTATGTAGCAAAGCATACGATATGACTAGTATAAAAAATGTAGAAACTATCTGTAACATAATAAAACATGACATCATTATCTTTGACATCTCAACTTTTTGCTTCAGAAATAAAGATTTTGTATTTGTATTTATCTTCATCCGTGTAAAATGTGTTGATCCATTTTGGAGTACTTCTTCAATCGCACGCCGTTACAGATTTTTGGCAACTCTCATCGAGGTACCATCAACTACCCTACGCCAATCGTCGTTGCTTCACTTATTCTAAGAGTACTCCACTTTTCCTCTACTGTTCTGAATTATTTTTACTCTTCATTAACTTGACTGGCATAGGTTAGAGATAATGTTATGCCATCTTCTGGCTATAAATTAGTAACTAAATAGGTAGGTACTTACCATTTTTAAGTAACCCCACGTAATCAAATCATATCGAAGCGGAAAACCGAAGCTGCAGTTTTTTACCTCTGGAATGTCCACCTTTGTTTTATTTCCTTCACTCATTATTCTCTTTCACTTTTAGTCTCAATATCTTTTAACCGTTATAATAACTATTTCAATAAGTTCTGTTTCCAGACCAGTTCCTTTTTTCAGAGATGACTTCAAGGCTAAGGAACTTAATAATAAGTTAGTATACAATAAATATAATTCCAAAGTTCTGAACACAACTAATGACGACGATTGTGGCGTGTGAACTATTGAAATTACAATTTGATGATATCACTTCAAAGTTTATAATAACTTAACCTTTATATCGAGCAATTTTAGAGATATTTCCTATTTGTGCCAAATGCGAACGTACTGATAATGGCGCGAGAGTTTTGTTTGAGAGCTCGCTTTTTCCATGTCGTAATAAATTATTTTGAAGAGCTACTGGTCCATGAAATAGCTTTTCAAAGGTAATTTACTCATCCTCTTCAAACGCAAGCTTACGGACATGTGTATTCTCCCCATCTTAACTTAGGCATGGTGCACAAGTTTGGTTTCTGACTATTAACCAGAAGTCTAAGCTCCAGGTTTGCCAACGGGCGACAGAGCGCAGCATATTTGATGTTAAACTGTCTGACCATAAAAGAAACACCATGAAGCGCTCCAGAGCGTAAACTGCCGAAGTAACTCAATAAGTTACAAAACTGAAGTGGAACTAGGTAAGCCATATCTATCGGATGCCGTCAAAACTGTGAGCCCATATACCACAAGACCGGAGCCCTCAGGTAGACGGGGTCGCGGCAGACCGAGAATATGGTGAGACGCCTTGGATGGCTTCCTGGCGTATTGACGTAAAGAAGTTCAGCTCAGACAGAAATGGAAGGAATGAGGGTAGCCCTTTGCCCAGGAGCGGGATAGGTTAGATTAACAAAAAAACATATGTTAGAACTTGGGTGTCTAAATGGAGCCAGTTCTATTATATGACTGACCTCTCACAGAGAGGAGGCCGGTGCCCCAGTATTGGGGACAATAAAAAGCTGATGTTGACTATTATATGACTGCTAGGTATTCCAATATTTCGTCAGTCAATTGAAAACGACCAGTGACTTTGTAAGATAGCTGGTACATGAATTTTCCAGCTGTCATAGGTTATCTTTGTTACGGGGCTTGTTCCCGTCGAGACAATGCCATTCATCATCACACTCTCACCGTTCAGACTACGTTAGAGTATATTGATTTCTTAATTTATTTCTTCGGTCTCTTTTGTTTCCCGGATCGTCACTTCTCCTAAGGCCGTGAATCTTTCTCTGAGCCATGCCCTGGGTCTATAACTAACATTACGATAAAAAGAAAATGCAGGCGAATCTTTTTTTATTTTAATAAGAGAAAAAGTTAGTGTGATAAATACAATGCATGGAATAAAATTTCTATAAACATTGTCGATATAGAAGATTACCTTATCCTATCCACGACTTATTTCAATAAAATGACGATACAATACGAAAACTACGTTATTTTTTTTTCCTTTAACATTTCCTTTCTCTCTGTCTAACAGTCTACCGTTTTTATATCCACTGCCTCTTCTTCACATTTCATGGTACATTCTGCTTCATCCGCATTGTTTTTATTCTTAAATCTGAACTCACTGTTGTTTCTCAGCTTAATAATTACACTCCTCAGTAGAATCAAGACGTAGGTACTTATGGCTGAAAAAAAGTTTATTTTAAAGAAACTCTTAGCTTGAAACAAACCTACTAAGTAGTTGGTGCTGGGTAGGTATTAAAAGCTCATGCTTCCGAGGTTTACGACCACACTTTGAGTAGGTACGATAGTATCTGTATGAATTGTGAGAGGAACAATGTACTTATACCGAAACAAATAAATGTTAGCGTGAATGTTGGCAAGGTAGACTGGAAGAAGGAAACGTTGACACCGATCCCAAGTGACTTAGGTTTTGGGCAGGAAGATGATAATGTTCGAGTAGATACCAATATTTTCTAAGAAATGCCATCCGAAAGATAACCAATCAAATCACATAAAAAATGCATACCTACCTATATACATAAAAAAGATTAAGAATTGCACGGCTGCTGTCTCCCAGTCCATGTGTCTTTCTACCAAACTTTTTAAAATCAATACGATTGCTATCGACCAAAACACTAAAGTAAGTATCCAACTCGCTATACTTAGGAAAAAAAATATTCTTAATAGCTTCAGGTTTTTCTGCAAAGGAAGGGTTTATCATTAGTTTTCGTGTCAAGGTTTGTAAAACAAATAGAATAGAATAAAACTAGAAATAGATGTGAAACATTTAAAAAACTATCAGTTTAAATTTGATATATTAGATCTCATCTTGCTATAATAGGTCCTATTGTCCACCACCAGACATCAGCCTTTCAATAAGAAAGCCAGTCATCCCGAAATAATATACTTAGGTACATTTATCAGTCACCTTTTGATATATATATATAGCATAGCATATGGTCTAGATATTTTTTTGTTGTTGTTTTGTTTGCCCATGACAAAATGTAAATATTTTTTTCATTATAACATGGTTAAAGTTGCAATGAACGAAAATACAACTTTATTGGAACCCTCGGTTTGCAAGTCCGACACGCTCTTTGCCAGTGAAATTGTGCTCGCTTGCACCTCAAGCTACGCAATTCAGACAGGTCACATTATGACCGAAGCAGACGACAGATAAGTAATTATGACTTCAAATCTCACCATATGTCCTCCAACGATGATTCCTATGCTTGCCACAAAATTTGTGGAGAACACAGTAAGTTGTATGACTGGTGTAACCAAAAATGAAATCATCCGGCTCGTAACGACCCCATCCCCGTTTTCACTATAGTTGAACACGCGTGATATCATTATAGTTACATATATTCCTGCGAATATGAAATACGCATCTGCCACCTGGAACATAAAACCGTAACATATTGATAGTACCTACCTACACGTTGGTAAATTTTAGAATAAAATATTATAGAGCGCATATGCTAACCTCGAGCTGGTCAATGGTGATCTCAAGGTAGTATGAATAAACGAAAGGTTAGTAAAATCATTGATGTAATCTGAATCGGTTGCGTACCCAAGTGACCGCTGCAAGTACAATCTTTACACGTTGGTAAATTTTAGAATAAAATATTATAGAGCGCATATGCTAACCTCGAGCTGGTCAATGGTGATCTCAAGGTAGTATGAATAAACGAAAGGTTAGTAAAATCATTGATGTAATCTGAATCGGTTGCGTACCCAAGTGACCGCTGCAAGTACAATCTTTCAAAGTGGGGGATCATCGATCCATCTAATACACAGTGTGAGTGCGGTGCTCCTGTTCAAACTATGTCCTGTCTGTTGGAGTGTCCCAAATGGGCTTTCTCCTACTACTAACCTTTTTACTTACATAAAATTAATATCAAGCTACGTTATTTTATTTGTTAGCTATTATTTAGAAAGCATATAAAATGCTTTCTAAATAACAAGATATGTGTGCTTACTGGTTTATGGTTATCTTCAGGCATTTTAAAGAAAAAATGTTGTTGCAAGCACAGAAGATATTGAAAATGAAGTAAATGTAACGTACAAGCACAAGTAACGTATTTTTAACAATTTCATACCTAAGTATGGTATCACCTACATCATTTTTTTTTCAGGACTTAGCCTCTTTTTCTCAAACCAGCCTCAGCCCAGAAGCAGCCGCGTCATCCCAAATTATTGAAGCGTTTGACTTGGTAATATAACTCTCCAATTAATCCCGTGTCACGATGAAATATTTACGTGGTGGTATTCAGCTGAAGAAGACAGCATGCAAGCGGCTGCGCAGGAAGAAGCTTTTGAAGCTATTTCATGTGGTGACTTTAAAGATGGTATTCCAGTTTTAACAGCATTTGATATTAATGCCGACGACGCCATCGTACTTCCTACTAATATTATAAATGTGAAAGTTTGTGAGTGTGTATGTTTGTTACTTCTTTACGCTCAAACGGCTAGACCGATTTGGATGAAATTTAGTATGTAGATAGCTTATAGCCTGCATTAACATATAGGCTACCTTTTATTCTGGTCTAGGCGAGTAAAACCGCGGGGCGCAGCTAGTCAGAGATAAAAAATAAAATTTTGGCATTCAGATGGGACCATAAACCGAAAACACTTATGGTTTTTTCAAGTGCAAGGGCAATTACACATAGCAGATACAAAATCATGTCTTTTTGCAGTCTGAACTGGTAAAGAGTTGCCCATAAAAGTGGAAAAAAATACTCGAGACGATGAATTTTGGGAAAAGGCAATGAAAAATAGATTATTAGAAAATTATAATAAGTGGCTGTTGCCAGAAATTGTTGACCCACGTAAGTCTAGGTCAATGCAACTACGGAGTACGAACTTATAGTCATATTATTAGCGATTGTTGTTATTATAAATATCGTTTTTACTTGTTGTTTTTGCATTTAAACATGAATTGATTTTATGTTTAGAATTAGGGATTAACCTATTATTGATTTCTTTTTGTAATAAAAACGTTCTCAACTGATTTTTTGAGGTTATTCGATGTGTGGCACATACATGTCGATTATTTTTCAAAGTCAGTACAGAAAAACATTTTTTTAAAAATCTACATAAGTACATGTGCTATAATTGTTTTGAATAAAGATTACTTAGATACTGAAATGTTTTATTTTCCAACAAGAATACTTCATAATTTGCTAGAAGACCATCGCGACTTCGTACATTCACCCATACATCCTCACAAACTTACGTGTTTAAGTATAGTATTACTCGTAGTTAGATTTTACATTTGTATACACGGTTAGCTTATTATCAAGCAATACATTTCTAATATAAGCTGACCTCTAATTCCACGGAAATACTATACAATGCAAGATCGGTTTTACTGGAAATCGAAGCTGTCGAATCGAACCGAAGCTATACAGCTTGATATGTAGCCGAGTGTACAACACTTCTAACTGTTCTCCCCTGAGTAGTCCTTACCTACATACTGTACTGTATAAAGTATTAAAAATTGCCTCTTTACTTCACAAGGCTGTAATAAAATATATGAATACTAGAAATAAAAATCAACTAACGATAAAATAATAATCATTAAACATAACTCAACGGATCAACATGGGTTAGTTTGACTATAATGACAGAGAGCACACCAACTCTACGCACACAGTCAAGCGCGCATTTGTGTGGGTGGAAAGAGTACTGTATTTACCTAAACTCGGTGCCGCAGATTTGGCGTTAACGCTCCTACTGCGCGGATCGCCCAGAGGACACGATGGAGCATACGGTGGAGGTCTGCCCCGCTTGGACGGAGACCCGCCGTGTCCTCGTGGATGCGATAGGCGGCTGCGACCTCTCGCGCCCTGTCTTGGTTCGGGCCATGATACGGGGCGAGAGGGAATGGGAAGCTGTCTCCTCTTTCTGCGAAGCAATAATGCTCGCGAAGAGGGAGGCGGCATGTGTGAGGGAGACTCAACAACAGAGTTGCCCTCACGCCCTCAGCTGCAGCCGCCTCAGGAGACGCCTGGGGCTTCCGGCGCCGCGAGACGATCTCCGGCCACCGTAGACCCGGGCCTGCGAACGGCGAGTAATGGGTAGCTCGCCGTCCGATCAGCACCAGGCCGAGAGTCGACGGCACGTAGTGTTCCACGTGCACCTCAAAGAGTTGTCAGCAATAAAGACGGAGTCCGTCATGGCCGATGCCTGCCCAGGGGTTGGGCACTAAAGTCCTTATTCTTGGAAAATAATGAACCAATTTTAACAAAACTTGGTACACATACACAAGGTTTCTAGGTCTAATAAAAGCTTAGAGAGAAATAGATAGTGATTTTTCTCATTGTATAGACAACTTAAAATTGCTCACACTGTCAGTTTGTATGAAGTATCGTGAGAAGGGAACACTCCTAAAACGCAACAATATAACCTAATAGATGAAAGCAATGGTTATATAATTATCATACTCACCACTTTTAAATAAGCCCATACAAGCAGTCCACGTCGTAACGGCAAACAGAAGCAACATCTTCTACAAACTGGAATTTTGCAACCCATTTTGACCTGCAAGTTAATTACAGGAAATAAAGCCACTATTATTAAATTGAAAGATTAAACAATATATGATAGGTTAGGAGAAATATTTTGGGAGAAAGTCTAAAGTAATTTTTTTTTAATTTAAAATTAAAATAACTACAAAATATAAATCACCCTGCAGTCACACGTTGTGCTCTCAATGTTGCGCTGGTGTACTAAATTAAAGTGACAAATTGTTGATACGTAATGACATCGAATACAAAACATTTGTAATTAACTTAACCTTTTGTAACAACCGATAAAAAGGTTAAGATAATTATAAATATTTTTTGAATTGATTGCAAAGATTACCTAACTTATTGTAACTGTCTATTTTTTCGCAATTATCTTCGAAATGCAGTCATCCATCTTTGTTCAGCTGTTAACTTAAGGCAAACACTTTTTAATACTGGCTAATACCCGATATAGGCAAATGCGTATTTGCAGCAATTTTTTATCAATCTTTATTTGTATAGAGTACCGACTATGTAATCACACAACAGAAATCACTTTCGAAAAAGCATGTTTTGGACTTTCCAGTTGCCAAGATTTCATGTGATCATGAAGAAAGAAAGAAAAAGAATTTATTTGCCACAAATTAACGACATACACAACAATATGATTTTGCTAACTTAACCCTTATCGATAGAAAAACACTCTTCTTCTTGTCTCACGTAATCCAGTTCATTATAGACGAATTTTAACCGACTACCTCAGAAAAAGGGTAATTTATTGTCTGAAGCTTTTGATAAGATGAATGTTTCGTTCATAGTAGGTAAGTGATGAATTATATTATTACCTAATACTAGAATCGATGATATTTCTCTTCCTCTTGTTCTAATCGTGCTTGAGTGAGAAAAAGGTCGTATTCGCAGTTCATGAGTCTGGCTAAAACTGAACTAATTACATAGGTATAAAATGTATTATGTTTCAGAAGCTAGCAGCAATCGTTCTAACTGCCAGGTTCTAAAATAAAATAAAACCAAGAAACCTATTTATAAATAGTAGTTTTATAAATAACCGTTTATTTGAATAATACATTCGAATTCATTGTAATAAGTTATATAATTTTGTTGAAGTTGATTTGAGTAACTAATAAGTCCAGAGCTGGGAAAATTACTTACTTTAAATCCTGCAGTCAGAAAGGTTTAGGTGTAGGATATCTTACTTACGACCGTCGTTAGCAGATCGCCGGCTGAAAATCCGACATCGTATAGAATGTAGGAAAAGTATAGAATAAATAATATTTCAGTTCCGCTTTGGTAAAAAAAAACCGGCCAAGTGCGTGGCCGGACTTTGTACATTTTGGGTTCCGTACCATAATTATGTTGGGGCTACAAGCTAGGCTTTGGGTCAACAAGATGCTTATACTGTGAAAATTTGAAGACTGTAGCTCCAACCGTTTGGCTGTAGAACTTGTGTGACAGACGACGGACAGACAAACAGACGAACACGTGAGTGACAGCAATTGGGCTCCATTTGGACCCTTCGGACCGTACGGAATCCTAAGTAGAAAAAAAAGAAAAAAGTCAAGTTAATACAGGTACGTTTACTGGTTTACTGCCTGTTAACGGTGTAGCATCCGTTATTAGGCAGATTAACTAGGTAGAGTGCAGATATTTGCTACTTTCATTAAAATTTCGCACTTTAACGGATCGTACCCGATAATTTGCCGATTACCTAGTTAATGCGCGCAAATTAACGTATTCCGCACTCTAACGGTTACATCATCATCATCATCAACATCATCATCAGCTTTTTAATGTCCCCACTGCTGGGGCACAGGCCCCAACGGTAACATACACATACCTATATACTAATAGTATCTCTACTATTCTCTTCTTAGCTTTCCATTACAGTGTAAATGTATGACACAGTACAACACAACTGACTTCATCGACAGATTCTACGACACTGAATGAATACCTATAATACTGTCGCGGTACAGTCAATCTAGTACTTACGTCCGATCGGATCAGCTCCTGGCAACACCGACGATTTCAGTGTGGCTGCTACGCTTGCCTCAAGGGTCGACTTTGAGTCCTTACCTCTTCCTGTTGATTATGAACGCACTTATGTCACAAATACAGGAGGAGGCACCCTGGTGCACGCTGTTTGTCGGCGACATTGCTCTTGTCGGAAGATGGACCTGAGATCCAGGGCAGATTGGAGAAATGGCAACAGAAGCTGGAGAAAGTTGGCTTGAAAATCAGCAGAACCAAAACTGAATACATGTTCTGCGATTTAGGCGGTCTCTCCAATTCTGAAGCTATGGCGCTAGATGAGGCACTTGTCCCAGTCTGCTCTGAATTTCGGTATCTTGGTTCACTCGTGCAAAGCGATGGCGAAATCGATCTGACTGTTAAGCACAGAATTACCTAACACTGAATGGATGAAACGGCGGCAGGTCAACGGGACTATCTGCGACTCCCGCATTCCCCTTAAACTTATAAAACAATGGTCAGAGCTGCTGTCTTGTATGGTTCAGCATGCTGCGCCGACCCCAAATAAATTGGGATAAGGACAGGAGAAATATGATAGTCTCAAACATGCAGAAGAGACCGATATACTCATCGCGGTCTCCTGTCTCTATCTTTGGTCTCGGACTCCAATCGCGTTTGCGGCGCGAATCGCCCTTGACACGTCATTAAATTTTACCACCATAACTAACGATTTTCTCGCACAATCTGAGTCAGAGTCTGACAAACTGAGACAAATTCAGATAAGCTAAATAAAAAATAATAATTACTACTTTAAGAGTGAGATTGAGAGTTGAGAAGAGAGAAGAGTAAGAGTTATATAAGTAAAAGGCTATGATTATTCAGCGGTCCCCAATCACCTTAAATAAATTTATAGCAGTAGAAGTTACTTATAGAATAATTTAATATATATTTAGTAATAATACTCGTACATCTCAGAAAATCACACCTACATGGCTAACTAGGAGTGTATGCCGCATAGCAGGTCTGTACTGAATTCTTTAATCACGTACAGTCATTAGATATTGGCGCAAATTATAAAATGGTCTGACCCTTCCAACCCACAACCTCAAGTCGATCGACTTGCTTCATGTCTATAGCGTATGTATATGTGGTTTGGTTTCACATAAATTGACTTTTTCAGGGCTTCAAGTAAATTTCGTGATGCTACTTAGAAAAGAGATTTCAGACAGCTGCAAAATGCCATTCACGAACAAAAGGGTAGAAATAGACTATCCGATCCAAATTGATGAAGAACCAGGGCAGAAAGGAAAAGGATAAGTGTACTGAAATCAAAAGATATGGCAAACGTAGGAAACGTTTATTGAAAAAGAGTGTTTATTTTTATATAAATAAATGCTATTTTTAATTTGAGCTTTTTGCGAAGTGACACTGTTCCCCTGACCCCCTTCCATTTCCTTTATTTCGATAGCGGGTCCCAACTTTTTATGCCTTAAAAGGCCAGTAACGCACACAGTAGTAAAGCACACGCACAAAACGGTTTGGGAACACATTCATTGTGCGTTCAGTTAAGGAGTGGAATTCCCTGCCGGAGACTGTCTTTACTCATAGCTACAACTAGGGGGTCTTCAAAACAAGAGCGAATAGTTTACTATCCAGGCAAGCATGCTCCATCGTGGAACACATCATCGCTTACCATCAGGTGAGATAGTGGTCAAGCGCGAGCCTATCAATGTTAAAAAAAAATTATTACCCTCCACCAGGGAGAGATTAGGTACTAATGGAAGAGTCGGATCCCTAACAACGACCAAATTACTTTTTAGTTTTGAGCTTTATAAAGAATAAAGCTAATATAAGTATTCTTAATTCTCACTTCAATTTTCCAATCAACTAGCACGTCGCGTGTAGGTAACGTTTTTCATCCTTCTGATCATTCGGTTTTACATTCTTCTTCTGTGTCATCCGTATCATCTCCCTTCTTTACTTCGCATTCCATGGTACATTCCGCTCCAGCTGCGTTGTTTATAAATCTGAACTCGCCGTTAGATCTCAGTTTGATAATTTCACTTCTCAGCAGCAGAAGGAAGAAAGTCTGCGCAACTGAAAAATGTTAAAAGAAGTTTTAGGATCAGGCACTAACTAATTGGGCATGGCACATAGTTAGCAGAACAGATGGTCGAAGACCTCCTCAAACAGACAAAGTGGACCTGTGACCTGGTGAAGGTCGCGGGAATCCGCATGCCACTTGAAGAAAGCCTATGTCCAACACTGGACTTCTTTCAAAACCACTTATAATAATGATAACTAACTGACAGTTCGAGGACCAGTAAGAACTTAGTGACAGATGGACAAAATCAGATGAACCTTAGTGCACAGAGTTAAAGACGAGAACACGTGGAAGTAAAGGTGAAGTGTTTGGGCCGGTGACACTCGGAGAAGAAGGCATCGTGGAGGCAACCACCTCGACGCTTAACACACCGAAACCCTTCACCCATTTAAAGTAGGCGGGGCTTTGGAATTTTGGGCGCTCAGAGCAGGGACTCTGATTGCCCACCGAGTAATTCTAAGAATAGCAATGTGATCACGTGCTGCCTTGCACAGCGAGGCTCAGAGGAGGCCTCTTTAAAGTCTCCTCAGGGATGTGCCCTAACAGGCTTTTCACAAAGGGGGTTCCGGAGAAGTCTTTTAAGAAGTAACGGGGCTCTTTCCATGTGCTGATAGTGATCACCGGGGTGGTTTTAGTGAGGTAAACATCCCACACTCCTTGGTCTTTTCCCCAAAAGTCCAGGCGCCTTTTCAAAGTTTCTACCGAAAACAAGAATTTAGGGACGTAGATCGATAGAACGCAGTGGGCGTAAATATAAAAAAACAGGCGATCAGAAGTTTGAGAACAGACCCTTTTCATGGTTCTTATAAAAAGTCTACTCACTTATAATCACGAAATAAGCTGAGAAGTTACGAAATAAGCTGAGAAGGTACCTACGTTGATGACTAACGAACGTGGCGACATGTATCGCGACAACCAGCTCTCTATTGACAAGCTGACGGCCATAGCAGTCAACAGGATAGTCACAGCCCACATTGCGACGCTGAAGGAATAGAACGATCTTAGCGGCTTTACACGTTTCTGGAAAGGAAAAACTTGTTTTGAAAAAAATACATTAGATTATCACAATGTGGAAGGTTGAGCTCAAAATTATGTTTCTCATTATTCCTCCTTCAAAGATGAAGTCATCGGTATAATGGTGACATAGGTATATAGGATTCATCCGATTAAAGTCTAAAGCTGGGTATAAACTTCTCAGTAGGCGGTCATATGGCCACACAAAGCTCCTGCGAAGTTTAAAACTAATTAAATTTTTTGGGACTCCCACTTACGGCCTACAATAAAGTGAGTCACGTTTTAGGTAGTCTCCAAAATTCAAACAAACGTTGATTCTTTTCCAGGGACCTCATCATCTTTCTAGCCTCTTTACATAATTATGTTGGGATCAGCGTCCAGTCTTACCAGAATATTTGTAGAGACTGCGTATCCGAACTTCACAACCAAGTTTCTGGGTACCCCTAGATCTCGCGTCTCTTTAAGTGTATTACAATACTTAAAATGGAACGGGTGCCAACCGACATCATCAGATTTCCCTTTGAGCTTAGCCGTCACTATAATAAAAATTTCGTCCTCCTAAGCATTAAGTAATAAAAGCAGGCTAATGGTGAGTAAGACCAGAGGTCCCCTAAATTTTTTTGTCTTTTTTTATACCTCTTTATTTTTTTTTCTATTTGGTAGACGAAGATGATAGTTTAATGATCTAGAATACGGTTATAGAAATATCTACCCTCATCTGTTATAAGATCCTCATATGTTAGAGATACACATATGTTAGAGTTGCACATTAATATATTGCAATACGGTTGCCTAGCTACTCGTAAATCCGAGGCCTATAATATATAATCATCAGCCTGTATCAGTCCACTGCTGGACATAGGCATCTCCAAATGGACGCCATTCAGCTCGGCTCTCGACAACTCTCATCCAGCTGCTAACTGTCACCCTGCGAAGATAATCGCTCCACCTAGCCTGTTTTTTAAAATTATTAATGCCCCTGATCTGTTTTCATGAATCTGTGAGCATGAGTCGAGAGAATAATAAGAAAGGAATTGAAAAAATGCAAATTATCTGACTTTGATTTCAGCGCAAATGAAAAAAAATGATTTAATTGAGATAAAATTTAATCTGCCTTTTAATTCCAGGTTTTTTTTTTAGTCCTCTATATCCTGATGTATTGTCTGTAGTAGGTACAGAGTGGCGCACGCAATGCTTCCCTGTCATTCTTGCTGCTCGCGCTTAAAACTTAAGATTATGGATGTGATAATGTGACACACTTTTCACAAGACAACCTTATATTGTTGGATAGAGAATAGAATAACCTTTAATTTAAACAATTAAATAACTGATGAGGGTATATTTATTTCGCCTGTTTACCTCTTTGTACCTGGCAACTCCATAGTCGCGCTGAAAGAAAGTTAGGCAACATATATTTTTTTTAATCCTTTGCGGTTACGCAAAGGATTGAAAAAAATCTCTCGACTCTTGCTTGAATTTCATGAATACAGATCGGGGAAAATAATAAATAAAAAACTTTTTACAAAAAACACGACCGATTTCCAAAAAAGATAAAAATACACTTAAAATTGAAAAATAACTTTCATTTCAGAAGTCGTTGTTAGTATTTTATTTCTTCGTTAATTGACACCAACTGCCGAAATTAAAGTTATTTTTCAGTTAAGTATTTTCTTTTTTGGAAGTAGTTGTATTTTTTGTGAAAAGTTATTTATTTCTCACTTTTTAGTTGTTAGAACCATAGAACTAAAACTACATATTAAAGTTACGACCGAATTGATAACCCCAATAACATGGCACATGGAATTTGAACATACTCTTAATTGGAGGTGACCAAAACGTCATGTATACACATTTTTTATATTTGTTGATTTTTTGAAAAAAATGCTGAAGCAACTTTGATAAAATTTATGTGGGACTACCACTGGAGTATATTCTTTCGGATAAAAAAGAATTTAGAAATTTTCGGTCCACAACTGACACAGAAATCGATGGACATACATTAAAAAAAAAAAACATACACAGTTGGACATAGAACCTTATAATAATAACAATGACATAAAGTTTATATTATTTAATAATATTTATAGGCCCTGGATTTAGATAAGCAACTCTATTGAATTTATTAATGTACATAATATTCTCTAACATAATAATCTTTGTCATTTTCAAATAACAGATGAAGATTATGTAGATATTTCTATTACCGTACCTCCTATTACTATGTTTCTCCTATTATTACGTACTAAACTCACCTGTTGAACTTCAAGAATAAACAGCATGGTCATTAAGAGATCCGCTAAAAATAAAGTAAGCGCAATGCCTGTGATTGCAATATCGGCATAGATCCGGAACCAGCGATTTTCGTCTGCATTATGCCCAATCGACATACAAGTATGTAGGAAAGCATACGATATGACTAGTATGAAAAATGCAGAAATTATCTGTAATATAATAAAACAAGACACCATAATCTTTGACATCTCAACTCTTTGGTTCAGAAAAAAAAATAAAGATTTTGTATTTGTTAATTGTTTTCTAATTTGTTTTTATCTTCATCCGTGTAAAATGTTTTGATACATTTTTGGACTATATCCTCTTTAATCGCACGCCGTTACAGATTCTTGGCAACTCTCATCGAGGTACTGTGACGATTGTAGACACAGCCTTATATTAGCGGGTCTGCACCGGCCTTAACTGGTTGACTAGAACATTCTAGTCTTATTGAAAAGCCGTTTGAATATTTAGAATAAATGTTAGGCTTGACGTTTGTGTCAGAGAGTTGAGTTCAGCGAGCCCGTCCAAGTGGGCATATATGTGTTTTCCCTATTATTTGAATATAGTTGATTGAAATCGCCCTCAGCGGTTTAACTTATCCGCCCGTAGACAGATCCCTTCCATATAGTCCTCTCGC
This sequence comes from Polia nebulosa, assembly GCA_951329385.1. Lineage (NCBI taxonomy): Eukaryota > Metazoa > Arthropoda > Insecta > Lepidoptera > Noctuidae > Polia > Polia nebulosa. The sequence continues at coordinate 6,640,180 of OX589598.1, forward strand.
ACCGAGGCAACGAGTTCCCGAGCTACGCGACGTCCCCGATAACGTCGAAGTGCCTTCAAGGAATCCTACAGCTCACAAGACAGCTTGGGTTCCGGGTACAGTACCATCAGCTACCCTACGATAATCGTCGTTGCTTCACTTATTGTAAGAGTACTCCACTTTTCCTCTACTGTTCTGAATTATTTTTACTCTTCATTAACTTGACTGGCATAGGTTAGAGATAATGTTATGCCATCTTCTGGCTGTAAATTAGTAACTAAAAGCGGAAAACAGAAGCAGCAGTTTTTTCCCTCTGAAATGTCCACCTTTGTTTTATTTCCTTCACTCATTATTCTCTTTCACTTTTAGTCTCAATATCTTTTAACAGTTATAATAACTATTCCAGACCAGTTCCTTTTTTTTCAGAGATGACTTTAAGGATAAGGAACTTAATAATACTCGTAAGTTAGTACACAATAAATTTAATTCCAAAGTTCTGAACACAGCTAATGACGACGATTGTGGCGTGTGAACTATTGCAATTTCAATTTGATGATATCACTTCAATGTTTACCTATAATAACCTTTAATTTACCTTTATATCGAGCAATTTTAGAGATATTTCCTATTTGTGGCAAATGCGAACGTACTGATAATGGCTCGAGAGTTTTGTTTAAGAGCTCGTTTTTCCCATGTCGTAATAAATGATTTTGAAGAGCTACTGGTCCATGAAAGAGCTTTTCAAAGGTAATCTACTCATCCTCTTCAAACGCAAGCTTATGGACATGTGTATTCTCCCTATCTTAACTTAGGCATGGTGCACAAGTTTGGTCTTTGACTACTAACCAGAAGTCAGCTCAAGGTTTGCCAACGGGCGACGGAGCGCAGCATATTTGATGTTAAACTGTCTGACCGTAAAAGAAACACTATGAAGCGCTCCAGAGCGTAAACTGCCGATGTAACTCAAAAAGCTGCAAAACTGAGCGTCAAAACTGTGAGCCCATATACTACAAGACTGGAGCCCTCAGGTGGACGGGGTCGCGGCAGACCGACAATATGGTGAGACGCCTTGGATGGCTTCCTGGCGTATTGACGTGAAGAAGTACAGCTCAGACAGAAATGGGAGGAATGAGGGTCTAGCCCTTTGCCCAGGAGCGGGATAGGTTATACTGAAAAAAAAATATATGTTAGAACTTGGGTGTAAAAATGGAGCCAGTACTATTATATGACTACTAGGTATTCCAAGATTTTGTCAGTCAATTGAAAACGGCCAGTGACCTTTTAAGATAGCTGGTACATGAATTTTCCAGCTGTCATAGGTTATGTTTGTTAAGGGGCTTGTTCTCGTGGAGACAATGCCATTCATCATCACACTCACACCGTTCAGACTACGTTAGAGAATATTTAATTCTTAATTTATTTCTTCGGTTTCTTTTGTTTCCCGGATCGACACTTCGCCTAAGGCCCTGAATCTTTCTCTGAGCCATACCCTGGGTCTATAACTAACATTAAGATAAAATGAAAATACAGGCGAATCTTTTTTTATTTTAATAAGAGAAAAAGTTGGTGTGAAAAATACAATGCATGGAATAAAATTTCTATAAATATAATCGACATAGAAGATTACCTTATCCTATCCACGACTTATTTCAATAAAATGACGATACAATACGAAAACTAGGTTGTTTTTTTTTCCTTTAACATTTCCTTTATCTCTGTCTAACAGTCTACAGTTTCTATATCCACTGCCTCTTCTTCACATTTCATGGTACATTCTGCTTCATCCGCATTGTTTTTATTTATTTTTATCTATAATATGTATGTATTTAGAAATATATAAGTATGTTTATCAGTTGTCTAGTACCCATAACACAAGCTCTGCTTAACTTGGGACTAGATGGCGTTGTGTGATAGTTGTGGAATATTATTATTATTATTATTAAATCTGAACTTGCTGTTGTTTCTCAGCTTAATAATTACACTCCTCAGTAGAATCAAGATGTAGGTACTTATGGCTGAAAAAAGAAGTTTATTTTAAAGAAACTCACAATATACTTATACCAGAACCAATAAATGATAGCGTGAAGGTTGGCAAGGGAGACTGGAAGAAGGAAACGTTGACACCGACCCCAAGTGACTTGGGTCTTGGGCAGGAAGATGATAATGTTCGAGTAGATACCAATATTTTCTAAGAAATGCCATCCGAAAGATAACCAATCAAATCACATAAAAAATGTATACCTACCTATATACATAAAAAAGATTAAGAATGCCTTGGCTGCTGTCTCCCAGTCCATCTGTCTTTCTACCAAACTTTTTAAATTCAAAACGATTGCTATCGACCAAATCACTAAAGTAAGTATCCAAATCGCTATACTTAGGAAAAAAAATATTCTTAATAGCTTCAGGTTTTTCTGCAAAGGAAGGGTTTATCATTAGTTTTCATGTTAAGGTTTGTAAAACAAATAGAATAGAATAAAACTAGAAATAGATTTGAAACATTTAAAAAACCATCAGTTTAAATTTGGTATAGTAGATCTCATCTTGCTATAATAGGTCCTATTGTCCACCACCAGACATCAGCCTCTCAATAAGAAAGCCAGTCATCCCGAAATAATATACTTAGGTTCAGTCACCTTTTGATATATATATAGCATAGCATAGTCTAGATATCATACAAACAGGCTTTGTTTGCCCATGACAAATCGCAAATATTGTTTTCATTATAACATAGTTAAAGTTGCAATGAACGAAAATACAACTTTATTGGAACCCTCAGTTTGCGAGTCCAACTCGCTCGTTGCTAGTGAAATTGTGCTCGCTTGCACCTCAAGCTACGCAATTCAGACAGGTCACATTATGACCGAAGCAGACGACAGATAAAAAATTATGACTTCAAATCTCACCATATGTCCTCCAACGATGATTCCTATGCTTACCACAAAATTTGTGAAGAACACAGTAAATTGAATGACTGGTGTAACCAAAAATGAAATCATCCGGTTCGTAACGACCCCATCCCCGTTTTCACTATAGTTGATCACGCGTGATATCATTATAGTCACATATATTCCTGCCAATATGAAATACGCATCTGCCACCTGGAACATAAAACCGTAACATATTGATAGTACCTACCTACACGTTGGTAAAGATGATAGAGCGCATACATGAGATGGAGAAACAAATGCTAACCTCGAGTTGATCAATGCTGATCTCAAGGTAGTACGAATAAACGAAAGGTTAGTAAAATCATTGATGTAATCTGAATCGGTTGCGTATCCAAGTGACCGCTGCTAGTACAATCTGGCAATGTGGGGGATCATCGATCCATCTAATACACAGTGTGAGTGCGGTGCTCCTGTTTAAACTATATCCCATCTGTTGGAGTGTCCCAAATGTGCTTTCTCCTACTACTAACCTTTTTACTTACATTATGCATATAAAATGCTTTCTTATAACAAAATATTTGTGCTTACTGGTTTATTAAAATTAAATTAAATTAAAATTAAAATTTATTTATTTCAGGTAACCCATATCAGAAAAATAATAATTACATAATATGTCGTCACGAGATTACATACATACAATACATTATCAAAAATTAATTACAGTAGTCTCTTATATACGACACTATATGTAACTTGTCTGTCACAGCAGTGTCGCACATAAGGACAGTCCAACCTATTTGCTATCATTTTCAGAACGGTATTGGTGCTGGCCCGCACTCTGCGCACAAGAGACGCGCATCGCTTCCGCATGGTCGCATGGAAACAGTCCGTGCGTGCCAATGCGAACATACCTGAAGCGCTACAGTAGCGGGGCAGACCCAAAACCGCCCTGAAAGCGTTATTAAATTGGACACGAAGGGTGCTGTAGTTTTTCTGCGTGTAATTAGCCCACAGGCTGCAAGTGTACATAGACGTGCAATATGCTCGGAAAAGAGTTATTTTTACGTCATCCGAACACCGCGCAAACCTGCGAGCCAGCATATTAGCTCTCTTAGATACAGCCCTTCGTTCCCGTTCCAAATCAGCATGATCCCTGAGGTCAGCCGTGACTATATGCCCTAGATATTTAAAATTATTTACCCTGTCTAAGGGTACATTATTCAGACATACATGTGGCACATTGTCTGGGCATCTAGCACCACCGGCCTCAAAGACCATGTACTGACTTTTCTTAATATTATAAACAAGTCCATGTTTAACCGCATAATCCTCACATGTCGCCATCAACCTCCTCAGGCCACAGATTGACGCGCTCAGCAGTACCATGTCATCCGCATAGCTTAAATTGTTTACACAGACGTCATCTATATGACAGCCGACATGCTGACTGCTCAGCGCGACGATCAGCGCGTCCATGTAGAGGTTAAATAGCGTGGGTGAGGTCAGTCCGCCCTGTCTCACACCGCATTCCATACGATATGGCTCCGACATTGCCCCCGCCCATCTGACGCTGTTGACTTGGTTCGTATACCAATATTTGAGGATGGTAACAAGTTCTCGTGGTAGGTCGGTACGCTCAAGTTTTTCCCACAAGAGATCATACGCCACCAAATCAAAAGCCCTGGAAAAGTCGAGGAAGCATGCATATACCGGGGTTTTACGGTCATTGTAGTATCTGACGGTATGCTTAAGACACAGTATGGCACTTTCCGTTGATAATTGCGGTCTAAATCCAAACTGGTTATCGTGCAGAGCTATATATTTACTTAACTGTGCATTAAGCAAACCGTCAAACACCTTCGCTGTAACTGTAGCCAGAGAAATGGGCCTGTAGTTGCTTTTATCAGCAATATCCCCCGTTTTATCTTTAACTATTGGCACAACCACCGTTTTCATAAGATCCGGTGGAAGATAAGAGTGGCTCACGCACAGCGAGTAGAACATTGCTAATACTCTGTTTATATGTGGGCCAGCGTGACACAGGTGCTCAATGGATAAAGAATCATGACCTGGACTCTTGCCTTTCGTCATATTCCTAATGGTTACGGCCACATCTTTGGCCGTAAACCTCACCCCTACTTTCCCTTCAGGTATCTCTCCATTGAACACCTCGCACGACGGACCCAAAGGTGACGGTACACAAAACTGACGCTTAAAGAGTTCAGCAATGCCCTTACAGTCACTCACCCCCTCGACGCTCACCGGGAGACCAGGTCTTGCATTAACTTTGTTAGTGTTTTTCCAAAAGCCTCGAAAATCACCATTGGAGTGCTTTTTAGCTAGACAGTCCATTTTAATCTGGTCTTGGTGATCTTGACACCATTTTAATCGTGATTTAAACTCTTTCCTGCTAACACACATGGCATCGTACATTAATCCAGATTTAGGTTTACTGCACGATACCCACTCCGTTAACTTCATTCTAGCCTTTCGGTGAACCTCGCTGACGTGTTTATTCCAGCCCAGTATGCGTGGCCCACTCCCACTCTTGCTAACACCCCCTCGACCCGCCAAGGACGCGCCACGAAGCGCGGCCACAATGTCAGAGTACATCACATCAAGAATACGCTTATGACAGGGGTCATTACAGTAAAAATCTGCACAATTTAAACACTCGATAGGAAAGTCAATTAACCGTAGACGTTTATGACACTCTGTGGTATATCTCGCGGTCTGTTCCTTATTTCTAGTGCCCCAGGATGCATTGCTATTGCTCAGTGACAGTTCACTATGTAATTTAGGTGTAATTAAATCTAGGTCACATTCAATTATTAAAGGAAAATGATCAGACCACAGCGTATCATAATTAACATAAACATTCGTGACAGATTGTTTTGCCGATTGCGTAACAATACAATGATCCAACCAGCTACAAGTACCGTGAGCGTCACTTATAAATGTACATGTACCCGAATCCGCACCGAGAAAGTCAACATCAATACATGACCAATATTGTTCGCCACAAAAACTACCAAGCTCATTGTAAAATAACTCGTATATGTCAGCATTATAATCACCTAACATAAAAACCGACTGAATCCCGTGCTCGTCTATAATAGCACTTACCGCACTTAAACAATCCGTAAACTCCGGTAGGTTGTCCGCACAATTAGTAGGCATATAAATGCTCATCACAAGCACCGGTCGGTCTCTTGTCACTACTTTCAATGCACAAATACGAGCGTTATCACACTGCAACACTGACACTTGTTGGAAAACACTGCTTCTCCATAATAAAGCGACGCCGCCATATGGCCTCCCGCGCAATATGCCGGCGGACGTGTCCACCGCCGACGTACCCGTGTATCCGAAGCCGCCGTCGATCGTGCCTAGATAGGTTAAGTCCTCAGGCAGTAACCATGTTTCTTGCAGTGCAATTAAGTCACAGGTACGACATAACTCTCGAACACTATCCACTGATCGCTTGATGCTTTTACAGTTGAAGCTCGCAAATCGGTAGCTATGTCTATCCATCATGTTTTTGCGTAATGCCGTCCACAGATGAGAATCTGTTAGTATTTCGATTACTAAAGTTCATGAAGCGTCTAAATATGACACCAGCAGGCCATATATTTTCATCTAAGTATAATGACACTTTAGAATTCGATACAAAGAATTTGTAGGCATTATGACCCTTGTCTTTTCTCATTTTAATTTTCTCAAGACATACAGTTTCTTGTGTTTTACTGTAAATGTATGAAATGATATCGTCTTCCGTTGTGTTGCTGTGAATATTCGTAATGAGTATCGGAACTTTCTTTTCAGCTGCTTTAAAATTACAATTTATATCCCTCGCTATTCCAGACTTGCCCGCAAAACGGTAATTTGTCCGTTTCTTATGCGAGACTAGTTGCCACTCTTCGTCTTTATTTTGCACGTTGGGTAAGATTCGATTAGGGCCCTCCCTCTGTTGACTCGTTAATAACGCCATAGCCTCCTCAGTGGCTGTCAGCTGATTCGCTACTTGCGCCGGCGATGCCAGCCCGGACGACTGTACTCGCGCATAACGGCTCGGTGTCTCTGACGTCACCAGAGAGCTCGACGCTTCATCACATTCATGCGTCATCGCAATATTGATACTGTCAACTGGTTGCGACCGTTGTAGTCGAGTTCCATTCAAATTTGAATTAATATTTTTTCGCTGTTGTTTCCCACCCGCTTAATTTTTCTGTAACGAAGTGGAGTTTTCTTATTACTACCACTGCTCAAGCCACTATTATTGATGATGCATTCTTCATTCATCGACGAATTTAGCACATTTGATAGTCCCATAGGGCCACTGTCTAGCAACCATGCACCTCGTTTTGGGTTAACTTTAAATGCCGACGTTGGTGGTAATGAGTCACGTTGAATTTTAATGAAATCCTCTTTTACCTCTTTCAAATCGTCTAAGGTGGCATACGTGGTCTTCATCTCGTTAATTGTAGTTTGCATTCGTACTATGTCCTTAAGAAGCTTCGTGCAGTCTAAGTGATCAAAAGTAATCGGAGGTAGTTTCTCTAGCTGCCGGGCCACAAACACTGGGATCTCGGTTGGTTCTGCAGATTTGAACAGCTTGATTATATCTGCCATATCTCGTTCTTCCTTCCCTTTGTATTTTCGGATAACTTTGCGCAAATCTGTTGGGATGGATTCAAACAGAAGCGATTTTGACGTTTTAATTTCTTCACTCGTAAACGATGAGGTACATATTCGCACTAAGGTTTCTTCGTCAATCACGGACACCTTGTTTTGGATGTACGATAACATCTCGTCTATAACAATATTACACTTGTTACACTTTACAACGTTCGTCATTTTTACACGACAGTTAGCGTTATCGTTAATACGCGACCGTCACGGATGGTTGCGCGAGCGCGACTCCGATGATTATGGTTATCTTCAGGCATTGTAAAGAAAAAATATTGTTGAGACCACAGAAGATATTGAAAATGAAGTAAATGTAACGTACAAGCTAAGTAATGTATTTCTAACAATTTCATACTGTTTCGGACCAAATTTCATATATTTTCTTCGCTCTTCCCTTTTATGGAAGCAGCCACATCTCTTGGACAAAATCGATCAAATTATTCGTTCCACTCTTACGTCCATCTTAAATGTGGCCCTGGATGACCGAGCATGGCTGCAAGCCACGCTACCCATTCGCTTTGGTGGGCTCGGCATCCGCAAAATTTCTAGTGTAAGCCTACCGAGGTTCCTGTCTTCGGTCCACAGCACTCGACAGTTAACCACACGAATTTTAACCCCATCGCTGGTTAACTGTGAGGTGCGGAGCTTGACCGATGCTGTGAACGCCTGGAAAGCGGCTTGCCCGAACACGGCGTTGCCCGAGAACCCATCTTCCCAGAGACAGTGGGATGAGCCGCTCTGCAGGTTGGTACGGAATAATCTCATTAATACGTCCACCAATACTGCTGAGCGTGCCCGCCTACTTGCTGTGGGTGAGTGGGAGTCGGGCCTTTGGCTACAGGCACTACCGTCACCCAACATTGGTACCATGCTGAGTGACGCCACTTTCCGGATCGCTACATGTTTGCGTCTGGGTGCTCCGAGTGGAGCTCCACATCGTTGTCAATGCGGTGAAGCAGTCGACCGCCTCGGACACCATGGCCTATCCTGCGGTAGGAGTGCTGGTCGGATAGCACGGCACGCCAGCATTAATGACATCATCCGTCGGGCTCTTGTCACCGCCGGGGTGCCAACTGTTTTAGAACACAATGGCTTGGCACGTGACGATGGGAAGAGGCCAGACGGAATGACCAATGCCTTGGAAGTTGGGTAGGCCTTTGGTGTGGGATGTAACATGTGTCGACACCCTTGCGCCATCCCATCTTCTTAGCACGGCAGGCTGTGCTGGGGCGGCTGCTGCAGGTGCAGAAAACCTCAAACGGCGCAAATATAACAACCTTATTGGGAGTTACATGTTTGAGCCGTTTGGGGTTGAAACACTAGGGCCATGGGGTCCGAGTGCTCATCGAGTTTTCCGGCATATCAGCAAGCTGTTCGTCGACTCTTCACGTGACCAGAGGGCTGGGCTTTTCTTTGGCCAACGAATCAGCATTGCTATTCAACGTGGCAATGCTGCTAGCGTTCTGGGCACTTTTTCCATTGACAGCGATGTGGATGAATTTTTTGACGCCCAGTGAGTTGTTTTTTCATACGCATTTGTACATGTTAGGTATTATTGTTAGTTTGTATATATATCTTTTAAGTTATTTCTATTGTATTGTTACGTCGACCGTATTACACTGGAACGTTCGAGAATGTGGTCGAAGTTTCCAGAAGTTTCCACTAGGTTCGAGAACATTCCGTTGTGGTACTGTGTAGAAGTTCATAGATGTTTCTAGAATATTCCACTATAAGATAGTTCGACAATGTTCTGGAAACTTCCATGACCGTATAAATAGGCCGGACGGCGGGCGAGTGAGTCAGTCTGATTTCGACTACGGATGCGAACGGATGCGAATACAAGCGATTGCGAAGAGAATAGTGATTATTAGCGAATTAGTGTTTGTGTTTATAAGTTGTTGAGTTAATAAAGGATATTTGGTTAATTAATTGGTGTAAAATAATTTATCCCATACCCAGCTCGTAACAGTATTATATTATATTCTGACTAATTTCATACTTAAGTATGGTATCACCTACAGAATTTTTTTTTCAGGTTTAGCCTCTTTTTCTCAAACCAGCCTCAGCCCAGAAGCAGCCGCGTCATCCCAAACTATTGAAGCGTTTAACTTGGTAATACAACTCTCCAATTAATCCCGTGTCATATAGTTACGTGGTGGTAGTCAGCTGCAGAAGACAGCATGTAAGCGGCTGCGCAGGAAGAAGCTTCTGAAGTTTTAACAGCATTTGGTATTAATGCCGACGATGCCATCAGAGTTAAAAAAATAAAATTTTGTCATTCAGATGGGACCATAAATCGAAAACACTAATGGTTTTTTCATGTGCAAGGACAGTTGCAGTCTGGACGGGTAAAGAGTTGCCCATAAAAGTGGAAAAACATTACTCGAGACGATGAATTTTGGGAAAAGGCAATGAAAAATAGATTATTAGAACATTATAATAAATGCTGCCACCCCATTTCATCCCATGGGTGTCGTAGGAGGCGACTAAGGGAAATTTTTAGACCGTGCATTATTTCAGCACCTTAGGTCGAGGGTAGTAGGAGGGTAGGAATAGGGTTGTTGCACCACCCCGGGCGGGGGCAACGTAAGAAGTTAGATCGGGAAGTGAGATTGAGGTATGCAAGTTGGAATGTTGGGACTATGACTGGAAGGGCCAGAGAGTTAGCGGACATATTAAAAAGAAGACGAATAAATATAGCGTGTTTGCAGGAAACTAAGTGGAAGGGAACAAAGGCGAGGGAAATTGGTGAAGGATACACGTTTGTCTATTGTGGAAGTGACGGTAAAAGAAATGGCGTGGGAATAGTATTAGATACTAAATTAAAAGAAAGCGTGATTGAGGTTAAAAGGATTAATGATAGATTGATAGTTGTGAAAGTTATGATGAACAATGTGATGCTGAATATAGTTAGTGTGTATGCCCCGCAGGTAGGATGTGATGAAAGGGTAAAAGAGAAGTTTTGAGAGGATTTTGATACAACGGTAATGACCATCCCCGTGCATGAGGAATTGATAGTTGGAGGTGATTTTAATGGGCATGTAGGAAGAACGAGAAATTGTTATGAAAGAGTAGACGGAGGGGGTTTTGGAAGTCTCAATAATGAGGGGGAGACGCTGTTGCAATCTGCTACTGCATTTGATCTGGCAGTAGCCAACACTTGGTTCCAGAAGAGTGATGAACACCTAGTCACAAACAAAAGTGGTAACCACAAGACCCAAAATTGACTATTTTCTAGTTAGGCGCAACCATATTAGGCACGTCAAAGACTGCAAAGTGCTGCCAGGAGAAGACTTAGTCTCACAGCACAGGCTACTGGTTATGGTATTAGCGCTAGAAAACACAGTGTACAAAAAGCAAACAGCGTCCTCCTCCTAAAATAAAATGGCATATGCTAGAGAAGAATGATTGTGCAAAGGAATTTAGAGAGCGAGTAGACAAAATGATAGAAATGGTAGACATGAATGATCGAAGTGTAAATCAAAGCTGGAATAAGATAGCTGGGTGTATTAATTAAAATATCCTTCGCTGCATCCCGCGAAGGATATTTTGGGAGAAACAAAAGGAAGGGGCACAATAGAGAGGGATACATGGTGGTGGTCTACAGAAATACAGGAAATATTGAAGGAAAAAAAGAAGAAATTCAAGGAATGGCAGAGTGTAGAACTGGAAAGCGTTAGTTTGAAAGCTGAAAAAAAGAGCGAGTATGATGCGTTAAAGAAAAAAGCTAAGAAAGCCGTGGCAATAGCGAGAGCAAAAGCTCAGGACAAACTGTACGATACACTGGACAGTCGAGCTGGCCAAAAAAATCTGTACCGGCTTGCCAGAGCCAGAGAGAGGAAGGCGAAGGATGTTAGTCGGATAAGATGTGTAAGGGATGAAGCTGGAATGCTTCTATCATAGGATGAAATGATTAAGATAGATGGAAGGGCTATTTTGAAAGATTGATGAATGAGGAAAATATCTGGAGTGGTGTTGCAGAGAATAAACCAACGAATGAGGGGTTAGTAAGAATGGTCAGTGTGGATTAAGTGAGAATAGCAGTGAATGGAATGAAGAAAGGTAAGGCAATTGGTCCAGACGGAATACCAATTGTAGTGTGGAAGTCATTACGGGTAGATGGATGGACGTGGTTAACTTTGTTCTTCAATAAGAACTGCCGTTGCTGGAAGAAGCCGTACCTGATGAATGGTGCAACGGTTCGTTGGTGCCCATCTTCAAGAACAAAGGTGATGTGCTGGAGTCTGGAGTGCAACAACTATAGAGGAATAAAGCTAATGTCACATAGTATGAAAGCATGGCAAAAAGTTATTGAAAAGCGGCTGAGAGAAGAGAGTGAAATCTCACAAAACCAGTTCGGTTTTATGCCTGGTCGGGGTACAACGGATGCCATTTTCGCTATCCGCCAGCTGTGCGAAAAATACAGAGCTGTGCATAAAAACTTGCACATGGTGTTCATTGACCTCGAAAAGGCATATGACCAGGTGCCTCGAGAGGTTCTGTGGTGGGCCCTTAAGGAGAATGTTGTGCTGGGAAGTATGTGCATTGATTAGAGCGATGTACAGTCGATGCAGTACCCAAATCCGGTCTGCAGTGGGCACTACTGACAGTTTCAGTGTAGCGGTCGGTTTGCACCAAGGGTCGGCTCTCAGCCGTTACCTCTTCCTGATCATAATGGACGCTCTGAGGTCGGACATCCAGGAAGAGGCTCCTTGGTGTATGCTGTTTGCTGATGATATTGTGCTGGTTGCCAAAAGCGGCTCAGAGGTCCAGAGCAGATTGGAGACGTGGTGGCAAAGACTGAGAGTGTGGGCCTGAAATTGAGCAGAACCAAAACGGAATATCTGTTCTGCGATTTCGGTGGTCTCTCCAGTTCTATGCCTGTAGTTCTCAACGGAACGCCTGTACCGATCTGCTCCGACTTTCGGTACCTCGGGTCGCTTGTTCAGGAGGATGGCGATATAGACCGAGACGTAACGCACAGGATCAACTCAGGATAGTTGAAATGGCGACAGGTCACTGGAACAACTTGCGACCGACGGATGCCCCTGAAGTTAAAGGGGAAAATCTATAAGTCCGTGATTAGACCTGTCGTACTGTATGGGTCAGAATGTTGGGCTGTGAAAAAGACGGATGAAAAAGACTGCATGTGGCGGAGATGAGAATGTTGAGATGGATGTGTGGAGTAACGAGAATGGATAAAGTGCGAAATGAGTATATTACAGGTAGTTTAAAAGTGGCGCCAGTCACAGAAAAGTTGAAAGGGAACCTGGTGTGGCGAGTTGCCGCCACTCTGCAAGTTGGATGGGGTGTGGTATCACGGCGTGTGTGTCTTGCTTTAGCATGTGAGGCAAGTGTGTAGCCGGCTTTACGGGAACCATAGGCAATCAGTGCGCCTTCCGCTGCGAAGCCGAGCGCATCTCACCGCAGACAAAATTGATGTCTTATTAACATCGTCCCCGTAAATACACTAAAATCCCGAGTAATATCCCGTAAACGTTGGGGATTCTCCGGGAATAATAAATAACCCATATTTACCGCGTCCGTGTAACTAGTGAACAAGAATAACCAGGAGTGTTGGTGTGAAGAGAATCGACTGGCCACTCGTCGGAATTCTGCGAGGCTGCCAAAGGAAAAGTCAGCTAGCTACTACTAGCTTAGAGTTGGGCCACATGCGCCGTCTACTGCCAACCACTCCTAACTTGAAGTTATACAGACAAATATAGGCAATTTTGGGCCAGCATTCAATCCAAATGTTTGGCCGTAACACTGTCCTCAATCCTGCAGAGAACCACAGCTATTTACACGCTTGGGTATCTCCATTAGATGGTCCTTTCGAGCCTGGATAGGCATCAGTAAAATTCAGTACAAATTAAGTACAAGTCATTACAGTAGGCACATAACTTTATTATTTCATAGTGCCATTGTAAAGTAGTAATAAGTTTCTGGAATTAAATTATTATTACTATTCCGTTTATTCATTTTTATAGACATAATAATTACATTTTTAAATATTTACATACAAAGGATAAAAAAAAAACATTTAAAAATATAAAAAATAGTATCCCGCCGGTATCGGGAATAGGGTCCAAGCTACCGGCGGTTAGGGCTCCAGAGAGAGGAACCGCCTGACAATGCGAGCCGTGTCCAGAAGTACTGCTTTCTGAATCAAGCCCTTGATCCAGCCGCCTAACGAGAGCCTCCTGAGGTGTTGGTCGAGGCTCGTGGCTATTAAGCCATTGGCTGACACGACTATCGGTACAATGATCGCTGAGTCCACATCCCATATGTCGACAACCTCGCGAGCCAAGTCAATATACTTGATTTGTTTATCTTTCTCGGCTTTCACGAGGTTCTCGTCATGTGGGACGGTAATATCAACAATCATTGCACGCCTCTCGATTCGGTTCACCACCACTATATCAGGCTTATTGGCTACAATAGTCCTGTCAGTGAAGATGAACCGATCCCAGTACAATGAGATATGACCATTATCGAGAACTGGGTCGGGCGCATATCTGTAGTACGGCACTTCCGATTCCACAAGAGAGTACTTCAGAGCAAGTTGCTGATGGATAATCCTGGCTACAAGGTTGTGCCTATGCAAGTACTCACCGTTAGCTAGACGAGAACAACCAGAGATTATGTGGCGGATTGATTCTCCCGGACGATGACATGCCCGACATATGTCAACCATGCCGTCCTTCACAATAAATCTCCGGTAGTTTTTCGTCATGATAACTTCGTCCATAATTGCACAGACAAAACCTTCGGTTTCCGCAAAGAGGTCACCGACACGCAACCAGGTTACGGACGCTAGTTGGTCTACATCGGACCCATGTAGGGCCCGGAAAATGCGTCCGTGAAGTTCCTTACTCTGCCATACTTCCCTGCGACCGTTAGTGTCAAGCACTAGAGGTTTGCGCCAGTTCTCGTTACCCAAGGAGAGTGGGGTAAGGCCCTTGTCCACCGCCACTACATCTCGATGCATACCCACGTCAGCAGCTAGGAAATATTCCCTCAGACTGCATACCTCGCGGTTGTGGAGGGTCTTAGCATTTAAAAAGCCTCGGCCTCCACACTTCCGCGGGATATACAGTCTGATCACTGACGAACGTGGGTGATGCATTCGGTATGCAGTTAGTAGGGTACGGACCTGCCTATCCAGGGTGTCAAGTTCTGTTTGAGTCCATTTGAGTACGCCGAAAGAGTACATCAATACTGGCATGACCCAACCGTTGAAGGCGCGCACCTTGTTTCCGCCCGATAGAAGGCTATTAAATACCTTCTTCAGGCGACCAAAGAAACGCTCCCTCAACGATTGCTTCATGTCAGTAACATTGATACCTAACGCTTCCGACATACCCAAATACTTATAGGTTTCGGTTGGAGAGAGGGATCTCAGGTTTATGGAATCCGAGAGTTGTGTGCCCACGGATTCCTCAATCTCCCCTCGCTTTACATGCATGCCTGCACATTTGTCCACACCAAACTCCATCCTGATGGCACTACTGAAGGTTTCAGTTACCTTCAGTAGCTCCATCAGTTGCAGATTGTTGGGGGCAAAAAGTTTCAGGTCATCCATGTAAAGGAGGTGAGATATTACCTGACCACCTCTCTTCAACCGATAGCCTAGCCCTGAAGACTCCAGCAGTGTGCTCAGAGGGTTCAAGGCTAGGCAAAACCAAAGCGGACTCAAACTGTCACCCTGGAATATACCCCGCTCGATCCTTACCGGTTCGCTATTCCTCTGGATATTTCGACATCCTGGATGGCGAAGGACCGCCCTCCATTGCCTCATACACGACATCAAGAAGGTGCGTAGCATTGCATCAACTTTATACAATTCTAGCACCCTCATGAGCCATGTATGAGGAACTGAGTCATAGGCCTTCTTATAGTCTATCCAACATGTCGACAGATCCTTTCGGGAACGCCGAACCTGCTGGCTAATGGTCATATCTATGAGGAGAAGCTCCTTAGTACCGCGGGACCCTTTCCTACATCCATTTTGAGAGGCAGACATGA
This sequence comes from Polia nebulosa, assembly GCA_951329385.1. NCBI lineage: Eukaryota > Metazoa > Arthropoda > Insecta > Lepidoptera > Noctuidae > Polia > Polia nebulosa. The sequence goes on from OX589598.1 coordinate 6,655,767, forward strand.
TACAGTTACTATCTATATGTGTGTTAATCTTAGCTCTCAAAATGGATGTAAGAACCTTATAGACCGTCGGTAAGCACGTAATCGGTCTATAATTTTTGGGTTTCGCAGTACTACCTGTTTTATGGAGCAGGTGGGTTATTTCTGTTGTAAGGAACTCGGGTAGCGAACCAGACTCCAAGGCTGTCTGGTATTGAGATGCCAAGCGAGCGTGCGACCTTTGTAGCCACTTTATCCAAAAATTGTGCAGCCCGTCCGGCCCTGGACATTTCCAATTAGGCAACGGACGGACTGCACGGGCTACATCTTGGGGGCAGATAGTGATTGCCCCCATTTCTGTTATTGGATCGCACGCTCGCTCGATCTCCCGAGTCCAGTCGCCTTCGGTGTGACTGACAGGCACCGACCAGATGTTGCGCCAGAATGAACTCATGGCGTCATCATCCGGCAGACGCGTGTCAGTCACACTTTGTTCCGGTCGCTCCCAAGTCCTATATACCCACCTTTTATTACTCCGGAATGTGCGATTCTGGGTGTATCGCTCCACCCGCCGCTTATACCTACGGCTGCGGTTTGCCCATGCATACACCTTCTGCTTCAGGAAGTCGATGCGCTCTGTGACACGGGACATATAGTCTCGGGAGCTGACTTCAGTCCCCGAAAACGCCCGTCTCACAAAGCGCATCACTCTTGGGCGAGTGTTGCCCTCCCTGAAGCAGATTAGTTTGCCGATGAGTGCTCTGGCCCCACCAATACGACACTCGACCCTGCGCTGCCAAGCCGGCACGGCTGGTTTCGGTCAGACCCCCCCCCTCCCCCTTCCCCCTTTCAACCCTTAATTCCACGTCAGATTAAGTAAAATCGTACCTTTCACTTTTATTCCTTATAATCATGCCTATCACTCGAAGCGCCTATGCTCGCCAAGAAGAATCTAAACTCAATCTGACTTTGAGCGAATTAAAGGCGTCTAAGAAGTACAGCACTTCTTAGACGCCTTTAATCAACTGATTAAGGAAATGGATGATAGTGAAAAGGTGCTCCTTGAAGCCCATGATAAGAATAGGAAGTTAAAGAATGAAATGGCTCAGTTATACATTCAATACACTGAGGCCATAGAAGCCCGGGATAATAATAATAATATAATCTGTGGCTCGACTGTCGACTGCACTGACAGAAAAAATTTTCTCATCATCCAAAAATGCATGCAAGACCGTACAAAAACTACTATATAGTAGTTTTTGTACGGTCTTGCATGCATTTTTGGATGTTTAAAATATGATAATTTGTTGATGAAATTGATAAAATTTGCAGAGAGAAATTTTTTTCTGTCAGTGCAGTCGACAGTCGAGCCACAGATTATATTATTATTATTATCCCGGGCTTCTATGGCCTCAGTGTATTGAATGTATAACTGAGCCATTTCATTCTTTAACTTCCTATTCTTATCATGGGCTTCAAGGAGCACCTTTTCACTATCATCCATTTCCTTAATCAGTTGATTAAAGGCGTCTAAGAAGTGCTGTACTTCTTAGACGCCTTTAATTCGCTCAAAGTCAGATTGAGTTTAGATTCTTCTTGGCAAGCATAGGCGCTTCGAGTGATAGGCATGATTATAAGGAATAAAAGTGAAAGGTACGACTTTACTTAATCTGACGTGGAATTAAGGGTTGAAAGGGGGAAGGGGGAGGGGGGGGGGTCTGACCGAAACCAGCCGTGCCGGCTTGGCAGCGCAGGGTCGAGTGTCGTATTGGTGGGGCCAGAGCACTCATCGGCAAACTAATCTGCTTCAGGGAGGGCAACACTCGCCCAAGAGTGATGCGCTTTGTGAGACGGGCGTTTTCGGGGACTGAAGTCAGCTCCCGAGACTATATGTCCCGTGTCACAGAGCGCATCGACTTCCTGAAGCAGAAGGTGTATGCATGGGCAAACCGCAGCCGTAGGTATAAGCGGCGGGTGGAGCGATACACCCAGAATCGCACATTCCGGAGTAATCAAAGGTGGGTATATAGGACTTGGGAGCGACCGGAACAAAGTGTGACTGACATGCGTCTGCCGGATGATGACGCCATGAGTTCATTCTGGCGCAACATCTGGTCGGTGCCTGTCAGTCACACCGAAGGCGACTGGACTCGGGAGATCGAGCGAGCGTGCGATCCAATAACAGAAATGGGGGCAATCACTATCTGCCCCTAAGATGTAGCCCGTGCAGTCCGTCCGTTGCCTAATTGGAAATGTCCAGGGCCGGACGGGCTGCACAATTAGGTAACTGAAACCTTCAGTAGTGCCATCAGGATGGAGTTTGGTGTGGACAAATGTGCAGTCATGCATGTAAAGCGAGGGGAGATTGAGGAATCCGTGGGCACACAACTCTCGGATTCCATAAACCTGAGATCCCTCTCTCCAACCGAAACCTATAAGTATTTGGGTATGTCGGAAGCGTTAGGTATCAATGTTACTGACATGAAGCAATCGTTGAGGGAGCGTTTCTTTGGTCGCCTGAAGAAGGTATTTAATAGCCTTCTATCGGGCGGAAACAAGGTGCGCGCCTTCAACGGTTGGGTCATGCCAGTATTGATGTACTCTTTCGACGTACTCAAATGGACTCAAACAGAACTTGACACCCTGGATAGGCAGGTCCGTACCCTACTAACTGCATACCGAATGCATCACCCACGTTCGTCAGTGATCAGACTGTATATCCCGCGGAAGTGTGGAGGCCGAGGCTTTTTAAATGCTAAGACCCTCCACAACCGCGAGGTATGCAGTCTGAGGGAATATTTCCTAGCTGCTGACGTGGGTATGCATCGAGATGTAGTGGCGGTGGACAAGGGCCTTACCCCACTCTCCTTGGGTAACGAGAACTGGCGCAAACCTCTAGTGCTTGACACTAACGGTCGCAGGGAAGTATGGCAGAGTAAGGAACATCACGGACGCTTTTTCCGGGCCCTACATGGGTCCGATGTAGACCAACTAGCGTCCGTAACCTGGTTGCGTATCGGTGACCTCTTTGCGGAAACCGAAGGTTTTGTCTGTGCAATTATGGACGAAGTTATCATGACGAAAAACTACCGGAGATTTATTGTGAAGGACGGCATGGTTGACATATGTCGGGCATGTCATCGTCCGGGAGAATCAATCCGCCACATAATCTCTGGTTGTTCTCGTCTAGCTAACGGTGAGTACTTGCATAGGCACAACCTTGTAGCCAGGATTATCCATCAGCAACTTGCTCTGAAGTACTCTCTTGTGGAATCGGAAGTGCCGTACTACAGATATGCGCCCGACCCAGTTCTCGATAATGGTCATATCTCATTGTACTGGGATCGGTTCATCTTCACTGACAGGACTATTGTAGCCAATAAGCCTGATATAGTGGTGGTGAACCGAATCGAGAGGCGTGCAATGATTGTTGATATTACCGTCCCACATGACGAGAACCTCGTGAAAGCCGAGAAAGATAAACAAATCAAGTATATTGACTTGGCTCGCGAGGTTGTCGACATATGGGATGTGGACTCAGCGATCATTGTACCGATAGTCGTGTCAGCCAATGGCTTAATAGCCACGAGCCTCGACCAACACCTCAGGAGGCTCTCGTTAGGCGGCTGGATCAAGGGCTTGATTCAGAAAGCAGTACTTCTGGACACGGCTCGCATTGTCAGGCGGTTCCTCTCTCTGGAGCCCTAACCGCCGGTAGCTTGGACCCTATTCCCGATACCGGCGGGATACTATTTTTTATATTTTTAAATGTTTTTTTTTTATCCTTTGTATGTAAATATTTAAAAATGTAATTATTATGTCTATAAAAATGAATAAACGGAATAGTAATAATAATTTAATTTCAGAAACTTATTACTACTTTACAATGGCACTATGGCAACCATTTCAAAAAGGGTGATGAGATTAGCGTCTGTAGCCGAACTAGGCATAGCCTGTATTTCGGCTATCAGCACCATTCCCCACGTTTTTATTATACAATAATAGGTGCCACTTTTATAGTGGGTAAGTTCTCTTTACATAGAAATAAGTAATTTGTAAGTAAGTAGTCATTTAATGGATTGTGATGGTGTGTGTGTGTATGTTTGTATGTTTCTGCGTGTGTGTATTTTTGTGTGTGTATGTGTGTGTGTGTATGTATATATTTTTGTGCGTGCGTGTATTGTGTGTGAGCTCTTTTTTTAATTTTGTATAATAAGTAGTTGTTCCGTCTCATCGTAGCTTAGTTTCTGTAGGTAGTGGAATACTTTATGTTTGCATTGTTTTCTAGTCAGAGGGTATATATTTATTATTTTGTTAAGCTTATTATAAAGGTAAGGGCCTAGAAAGCTTGCAAATCTTTTAGCGAAGTTAGTTTTAACTGTGATTAATTTGTCACATACATGATGTTTACGACGTCTTTGTAATATGTAATATTGGGTTGTAGGGCAGTTTATTGTGTTCATGAAGGATGACTTTAAGTATAAATAACTGTCTGACTGTTAAAACCTCGCACAACTGGAACAGTGTAACAGTAGGAAAACGCACCGGTTTCAACGTGCCAACCTTAAGTATAGCTCTCTGGGCGACTTCAACTGCCTTTAGAGTGGTTTTGCAAATACCTCCCCAGGATGAAATGCAGTAACTAAGAAGCGATTGACACAGGGCTAGGTATATTTGCTTCAGCAGTGCAGGGTCCGCGACATGACGTAAGTTTTTAAATACATAAATTAATTTTCGTACTCTGTTACAAAGAACTTTTAAATGTTCTTTAAAGTTCAGGTTGTTATCTAAAATAATACCAAGGTATTTTAGAGTATTGACTACGTCGTAATGGCAAACAGAAGCAACATCTTTTACAAACTGGAATTTTGCAACCCATTTTGACGTGCAAGTGATATAGGAAATAAAGTCACTATTTTAAATTGAAAGATCCAACAATATGATAGGTTAGGAGAAATATTTTGAAAGAAAGTCTAAAGTAATTTTATTCAAAATTAAAATAACTACAAAATATATAACGCCCTTGCAGTCAAACGTTGTGTTCTTAATGTTGCGCTGATGTCTCGTACTAAGTGACAAATTGTTGATAAGTAATGAAATCATGTGTATAAAATAGTTTGATTTATCGCAAATAATTCAAACCCACGCACTTTTGGACGCCGCCGCGCATTGACTATGCACTTGAGGCATGAGAGAGGGAGAGTGATAACGCAGCCCTGGCGCTCACGCGTCAGTGATCCGCGCAGTGGTAAAACCCGGGCGTTTCCTCCTGCCTTATCCGACACAGGAACCTCCCGAAACAACCGCGTCCGGTGAGGACCTTGGTCAGGCGGAAGGTGAGAACGCCGTGACGCCTCTCCAGCCACTCCTTAAAGAGGGGCACTACCGCCGCAACGGGTGGCGTGCCCAGAGTGACCAACGCTGCGGGGGGAATTTTGAGTTGTCACGTTATGAATTACTATACGAACCGCTGCGCGCGCCCAAGCTCCAACCGACGCGTGTACCTTTTTAACCGACTTCGAAAAGGGAGGTTTTATGTTCGACTGTATGTATGTTTTTTATTTTTTTTTTAAGTATGTCCACCGATTTCTCTGTCAGTTGTGGACCGATTTTCAAAATTCTTATTTTATCCGAAAGAAACTCCCGAAGCAATTTCTATAAAATCTATATGGGACCAAATAAATTTCATCGAAATTGCTTTAGCGCTTTTTGAAACACTGAACAAAAACTAAAAATATGTATACATAGATGACGTTTTGGTTTCCTCCAATTACGAATATATTTAAATTCCACGTTCCATGTCATTGGGGTTTTTGGGTTCTGGGGTACAACTACAAAGTGGAAAATGAAAAACTTTTTACGAAAAAAACAACCGACTTCCAAAAATACACAAAAAAATTGAAAATATCTAATTTCGGAAGTCGGTGTCAAATAACGAAGAAATCTGTATACGGGGTTATTTTCTTATCACCATCCAAATTCACAGGGTATATTCTAACCATGATTAAGAACAACTTTCAGTATGGGACCAACTCGGAAATTACGAAAAAAAAACGGCTATTTCATACTAAATTTTAATATCTAGTCAACCAAAATGTATGAAATAGTAGATTTTCTTTTGCAATTTCCTAGTTGGCCCGCGTATTGAAAGTTGTTCATAATCATGGGTAGAATATTCCCTGTGAATTTGGATGGTGATAAAAAAGTAACCCAGTATATCAAATCGTAAACTGACTGGGTGATATATCAACGCACAGCCCAAACCCCTTGTTGTTTGTGGGAAATCATCCAATGACTTCTTCCGCTCTGGGTGGAGCGGGAGGGCGTGGCAGACTCTTACTGACTAAAACCCACCCTTGTTCCTTCCCTGCCTGAGTGTCCAGGGGAGCGGTAACTCTGTTACGAATTTATCCGCTACCCCTAGGCATTCAGGCACCGGCCACGATGGGCCCCGACAGTGGTGGCTGACAACATCTCTTCGAGGCGCGCGTGGAACACTACGCGCCGTCGACTCACGGGCCTGGTGCTGATCGGACGGCGAGTTACCCACTGCTCGCCGTACGCAGGCCCGGGTCTACGGTGGCCGGTAATCGTCTCGCGACGTCCTACGCCCAGTACGCCCAGTACCTCTCCTGCGGTGGTAACGGCCGGGGCCGTGAGGGCCTCTGGTCTGTTGAGCTTCCTTCACGCGTCCCGCTTTTGCCTTCACGAGCATTACTGCTTCGCAGAAGGCGGAGACTGCCTCCCATTCCCTCTCGCTCCGTACCATGGCCTGAACCAGGGCCGGGCGCGAGAGTTCGCCGCCACCTATCGCATCCACGAGGACACGGCGGTGCTCCACCCAAGCGGGCCAGACTCCACCGTATGCTCCACCGTGTCCTCTGGGCAATCCGCGCAGTGGTAACAACCGGGCATTTCCTCCCGCTCGATCTGATGCAGGAACCTCTCGAAACAACCGTGTCCGGTATAACTCTGTTACGAATCGCGGTGATCGCGGCAGCAGAGTTTTGCCCCGGCGTTTGGCCTCCTCGCGCCACTCCCAGAGCAGCGCGAGGACCCTGGCCTCCAGATCCCATGGCGACAGTCCGGCAAGCGCCTCACAGGAGACCGTGCGGTATCCTCGGATGAGCCGAATGGCCATGACCCTTTGGGACGCGTTCAACAGGTGAGCTGGTCGCCGCCTCAGGGAAAACGCCCACACCGGTGCCCCGTAAAGGTAAATCTTTGTTAGGTGTAAATCTTTAATCCCTTTAGATTATTCTGTACAAAATATAAAAACACTGTAAATATTAATCAACAATGCATTACACAAGCCAAAATTAATAATAGGTAGGTACACGAATAAAACATAATGATATTTATACATCATGTTCTTTGGAATAAAAATAAGGTGGGATGGGCATTGAAAGGCAGAACTATCTTATCTCAGAAAGTATACAATTGTAAGAAGCATGCAAACAATAATACACCATGCATGCAGCAAACATGCAGCATGGAAGCAAGCATGCAGCATGCAAGCGAGCATGCAACATGCAACAGGCATGATTTTTGTCATGGCTCTTGTGGTCCCACGCGAGCTTATCGTCGCAGATGGTTTTAACGCTCACCACCTGCTCCTCAACTCGCGAGCTGCCTCGCTCCTGCGCGCCTACGCGGGCTTCAATTACAATCTAGGAGTAGAGTAGACAATACTACGTGGAGTCGGCTTCGCAACGATTCGTTTTTGTTACTAATTTTTAAAAAAAAAATATTATGCAACTCCAAATTATGCCAAAACAAATAAGACCAAATGACAGTTATATTAACCTTTGCATTATGCCAAAGTATTATTATGCCACAGTATTATTAAGCTAATAAAAGTTATGCGAGAACGTTATGCCTTAAAATGTTATGCCAAGAGGGCATGCCAACTTGTCAAGAGGAGCCAAGCAATCAATAATGATGTGTATATATTAACCCTTATTTTGATATTCTATCACCAAAGATCGTAGCGCGTTGATAACAGCACTGACTTTCAAGTGCGAAGATGAAAGTTTGAGTCTAGCACGTTTATTTATTTGGTGATTGTTATGTTTATTTTTATGTATTATCTTACTGTAAACATGTCATTCGATATTTTTCCATTCTTACTACTATTTTTATAGACATAATAAAAAAATGGCAAAGAAAAGGTTATTCCTTCGATTAGATTAAATACATTTTTCGTAAATAGGTATGCAAACAAGAGCAGCGACCAGGCTATGTAGTCTTTGCAGAGTACTGATCGGTCGAGACATGACCAAGTTCCAGTCTGGTCTCTACATCAGCACTAGCGAGGCAGTTTGGCGGACAATAGCCTTCTCTATACATGACCGGAATTCAAGTCAAATCACGGTCTTGGCATATTTTCAGCTTGCGAACTACCTTACGTATGACAAAGTGCTGCCAACTGGCGTACTATACGTTAAATGAGCAAAGAGGTGTATTAAACGACAACGGCCGCGCGCAAGGCGTAAATTGCTCTTTGATCGTGTGGAATGAATACTCTATGGCAAATAGAAAAGCAGCGGCGACTGTAAAAAATCTCTGCTGGTGATTGTTAAAATCAGCAGGCACTAAGACATGCTGTTTGGAGGCGCTTTCTTTCGAACTCTACCTGTAATGTCACGAGAAACTCGAGCTGACGTAGTGAACGCTTTTTTGAAACGAAGTCTCTATGGTCACGAGTTCATAGACTGCGCTTGACTCAGAAATTCGCCAAAGTTCTTTCAAAAGATGGTGGAGGCACTCTTCCAGAGTCTCTCGGTAGAGTAGTTCCCACTATAAAAGAACTGATTTTTCTGATGTACGGGGACGTCAGTCGATTTTCGCACTAAGAAAATTCTTGCGTGTGTGATCGGGCTATTTAAAAGACGTCTAAAAATGATCAAGCTGCAGCAATCCTCACGAGCATTTCGTCGCAAATGAAAAAGATGAAGAAGACGAAGTGTTATACGCCTCCATAAATACTATTGTGAAGCAAGATTTTTTTTGGGTGCGGTATCATCATATAATTTTTTCCACTGTGGTCGAAGCGAAGAGGATGTATCAGACTTTTTCTGACTAAAACCCATCCTTGTTCCTTCAGTTGCCTGTGCCATAGCCGTGATGACTCCTTCAAATACACCCAATATTGTCGAGCAATATGACGGGATGATTTGTTGTGTAGAGTATTTGAAGTCGCTAACATAAAGTAAACTACAAGCGTTCGTCATCCAGCTGAAGTCAGTGTCCCGATTTCACTACTTTGGAATTAACACGACCTTTTTTTTGTGGGGTGCCTGAGTGCCCAAGGGTGCGGTAACTCATTTTCAGAATTTATCCGCTACCCCTAGGCATGCAGGCACCGGCCACAATGGGCCCCGTCAGTGGTGGCTGACTACATCTCTTTGAGGCGCGCGTGGAACACTACGCGCTGTCGACTCACGGGCCTGGTGCTGATCGGACGGCGAGCTACCCACTGCTCGCCGTCCGCAGGCCCGGGAATAGCGTGACGGCTGACAGAACAGAATGGAAGAAAACAACGTGTCGCATTGCTGACCCCAAGTAAAGTGGCTCAAGGGTAGGAATATGATGAATAATGAATTATACTATCTACGTCAAAACGATTGAAATCAAACCAGTAGCTGGTGTAAGTCGAACAGGATGTTTGAAAATAGGGAGAAAAATTTAGAATAATTTCGCACCTATCTGTTACATTTTTATTGGTAACGACCGCGAATTACAAGTTGCAGGTCGTGAGTTCAAACCCAGGCGCTTTACTTTGTGTTAGTTATTTCATCACCACTGCTCTCAAAATGGTGAATGAAAACATCGTGAGTGAAACCGTCATGTCCTAGAATCAAAAATTCGAGGACATGTGACATCCACCAACTCGCATTCGGGCCGCGTGGTTGATAACGGCCCACATCTTCTCACAGAAAGGAGGCCTGCGCCCCAGCAGTGGGAATATTAAATGGCTGATGTTGATCACTTTTACTTTTGAAAATTACACCCATTGTTTGTTTCTTTTACTAAATAACTAAGCAGGTGGTTTCTTAATCCGTCAGGCATCAGGGGGGTTTTTAATTGTGTCTGCAAATGAGAGGCTTGTCGCGTTAAAATCAGTACCTAAGCTTAAAAAACCTAAAGTGGTCCACAAGACTGGCAAAAGATTGACATAGGAAAAAGGTTTTTGAGGAAAATTGCCCATTTTCTTGCTGACTTCTACCCATTTTATTCAAAATCTGTGTAAGCAGATCAAGGTTTCTCAAAAATTCATGGATAGTCTCCAAAGTTGTTTTCCTGTAGCTGCAACTGTTAAGACCTGCCATTGCTGCTCCATCATCAAAATCCACCCTGTATGTTAGTTAGTTAGTAATAGTTAGTAATAAATATGTCCTCATAGACAAAGACGACATACGGACAAGACACGGTTGATACTGTGGCTGAGCGATCGGCTGCTGCGCTACATGTAGGGTTGCCAACTTTTTTTAAAGGAAATAGTGTATAACTGATTTCAGACAGGGTGTTTGATCTGGTCACGCGGCACTGATTCTACACTTATATAATACACTGTATCACTAGAATTACTATATCTTTATTGCACCTTATATGAACTTTTGAACTTACAAAAATCGACCATATCGCAGAGGGTCATGATCGCTCGGAAAATCTTAACACCGCGATTCACCATGATGACGTAGTTGCACAACGCCATCTAGGCATCAATTTAAGTACTAATTAAATATACGCCATCTGTGCCAAAACATGTGAACTACGTCGAAATCAATATACGTAAATAAAGGTTTAGAACTTGAACATGCCGCCCACCAAGGACATTATTGCAGAATGTCCTTTTCAATTGAACTGTAAACTCGAATACTATTATTAAACAGTTGATCTTTGACTAACTTATTGGATTTAAATAGTGTCTTTGGTAAGTGGCAGCCCGTTACAATTACAATACAAACAGTAAGTACTTAAAATCTAATTGCAATTTTTTACAAGTGAACTTAAAATTTAATAATGTTACAACAAAGTACCATCCTTCTAATAATTAATCTAAGAACAAATATAAACTCAATTAACACATAACAAGCACTTGCGCTGACAATAATCAAACTAGAATTCCAAGAATTAAATTGTAAATAAAGACATATAAAGTTTTATTCATTCACCGGTAGGATACATAGTTTTGAAGTCGGTCGCTTCAAGAGACCTTTACTAGTGCGCAATGTTACCACCCTAGTTATACCATCCGAACCAGGATGTTTTTCTACTATTCTGCCAAGCAACCAACAAGCAGGAGGTAAGTCTGACTCTTTAATTAGTACTATATCCCCGATTTTAGGCTCTGGAGTTTGAACAGACCATTTGTATCTATGAACTAAACCACTCAAATACTCCGTGGACCAACGCTGCCAAAAGGTTTGTAACATTTTTTGTATGTGCTGCCACCGAGACAACGAACTAACACTGGAATTTGTATAATCAGGACTAGGAACATTAATTAATGCTTCCCCAACTAAGAAGTGACCAGGGGTCAATGGCATAGGTTCATGAATATCTTCTCCACTAATGACGGTCATCGGTCTTGAATTTAGACAAGCTTCTATTTGACTTAATAGAGTAGGTACTCATCTCCTCGTACGTCAGAGTAGTGTTTCCGATTACACGTTTCAAATGAAACTTCGTGGATTTCACTGCTGCCTCCCATAGTCCACCGAAATTAGGGGCTCGGGGAGGTATGAACTTCCACGTAGTTCCATGTGCCTCTACATACGCTGCATTATCTTGCTGGACAGCGAGTATCTCTCTGAGCTCTCTTGCAGCTCCGACAAAATTGGTTCCATTATCGCTCCATAATTGTGCGCAATGGCCACGTCTAGCTACGAATCGACGGAATGCTGCTATGAAACCTGATGTACTCATGTCGCTTACTACTTCCAAATGTATGGCCCTAGTAGCCATACATATGAACACACAAATATACCCCTTATGTGAACGATGACCTCGGCCCTTGGCCGTACGAATTTGAACTGGACCTGCATAATCCACCCCGCTATGTAGAAATGCTCTAGTTGGAGTACAACGTGCCGCGGGAAGTGATCCCATCAGCTGATTGTAGGTTTCAGCCTTGGTCTTTACACACGCTACACACCTACGTACGTGATCTTTTACTGCACTTTTCAATCTAATAATCCAATACGCTGATCTAATAAAGTTGATCATCATCTAACAATTTGGTAAGATGCGCATTATGTGGAAGTATTATAGGATGCTTTTGTTGATCGGACAGAAAGGCTTGTTGTAATCTGCCACCAACACGGATTATATCATCCTTGTCTAGAAATGGACACAGTGATTTAAGTTTACTTGCTTTATTTATTAATGGTCTTCCTTGTTTTAACAGATCATATTCGGTTTTGAACTCTATTCTTTGACACAGTCTTATGCAACATTTTAATGCCTCATCTAACTCTGACCTACTTAAATACTTAGACCTATCATTTCTAATCTTACATTTGATATGAACGAAAATCCTACACAACGCTACAACTCTTAATAATTTCCTTAATGAACTAAACTTGACCCATGGAGAATCTTCGCTGCTTAGAACTAAATGACACTTGATATTTTCTTCTAAGTGTATATCTAAATTAACTGGTCTACTATATGTAATATTTGCATTGCATAAAAACTTTGGCCCCTTAAACCATTGCTCCCTTTCGGATAGCAATGTGGGTAATACACCTCTTGATGCATGATCTGCCGGATTGTCCTTTGATGACACGTGCGACCATTGATCTGCTTCAAGTGTTGTTAAGATTTCTGACACTCGGTTCCCTACAAAGGTCTTCCATCGACTGGGGTGACTATTTAACCATGCGAGGACTACCGTCGAATCTGTCCAAGCATGGACCTTATCCCTTTCAATATTCATTGCTTTAGCCACATCCGATAACAAACGGGTCAAAAGCACTGCTGCACAAAGTTCCAGTCGCGGAATGCTTACTGTTTTTATTGGTGCGACCTTAAACCCGTGCAATTCGACTTGAGCCTTGTTTGATACTCCTAACCACCTAGGAACTCGCACTCTATGAAGCTGTATTAAATCGTTACGGTAAGTATCCCACTCATGTTTTATCGTTTCAGGTACCTCATCGTCCCAACCTATTCCTGATAACCACAGTTTCTGGATAAGTATTTTTGCCAGTATTATACTGGGCGCTATCCAGCCTAAGGGGTCAAACAGACGCGCAATATCAGAAATAATATTGCGTTTAGTTACTTTTCCAGGTCTTGATGGAAGCTGCACTGTATACTTGAACTCATCTGTACTCCGACACCAGGTAAGTCCCAATATTTTAGTATGATCTACCATTAGCTCTTTCTCTTCCTTACTCTCACATGACTCTATTTCCCTAAGTAATTCCTGGTTGTTGCTATTCCATTTCTGTAGCTGAAATCCTGCTTTACTTACTAACTCCTTCATTTCTAGGTACAATTGCTTTCCCTCTTCTACCGTAGAACATCCTGTCATTAGATCATCCATATAATAACTAGTGGGAACTCTTTCAGATGCCTTTGGAAACTCTTTGTGGTGGTCTAACGCGACCTGATGCAAAACCTTTACTGCCAGGTACGGAGCGGAAGCAGTACCAAAGGTCACGGTAAGTAGCTCGTAATCCTGTACTTCTTCCTCTTGGTCTCTGACGCCACAATATGCGTTGATATGCCACATCTTCTTCAGCAACTCTCACCTGTCGGTACATCTTAACTATATCCCCTGTAAGTGCTATACGATGAAGTCTCCAACGAAGTACAATGTGTCTCAAATCAGACTGTAAGGTAGGGCCCACCATCAACGTATCATTAAGTGATACACCTTTGCTGTTTTTACAGGAAGCATCGAACACCACGCGGACTTTGGTGGTGGACTTGTCCTCTCTAATTACGGCATGATGTGGTAAGTAAACAGCTTCATTTAATTTACAGTCTGGTTTCTGTACTCTCCTCATGTGATTTAATTGTAGATATTCCTCCATGACTCTTGTGTATTCCCCTTTTAGATCTTGATCTCTCGCAAACTTCCTTTCTAATGCTGTGAATCGTCGCATTGCTATTTCTCTTATGTTACCACCCACACAAGACGGTTTTGACTCTTGGAATGGCAGCCGCACTATGTAACGACCATCAGTAGACCTTATAGTTGTAGACGTAAACAGCTCTTCACATCTCTGCTCTTGTTCTGTAAATAACCTTTCACTGTGGGGCAGTTGATCTTCAATCTCCCAGAACTGTTTTAAGAGTTCATTTTGTTCTACGTGGGCGTGCAAAGAAGTAATTTTGGGTAATAAAGGTGATTCGTTATCCGCTTGAGTTGTACCAGATAGAATCCAACCTAATCTTGTACACTGTGCAACTACCGACCCTGTGGGCGCTCTCTTTATACCTTGTTTGATTATTCTGCTATAAATATCTGCGCCTAACAAAATGTCGATCTTATTTGGCTCACTGTACTGAGGATCTGCTAACGATATCTGCCTTAACTCAGACCACATAAGAGGCGGTACTTGTTTCTCAGGAAGATACGTAGTTATGTTTTTCAAAACATATGCTCTCACCTCGAACTTGAACTGAGGATCTGTCACCGATCGCAAAACTAATGTGACCATGTGATTGGCTATTGTAGTCTTATTACTACCGAGCCCTGATACAACACCCCTAACCGGAACTCTTTTTAACCGTAAAAATTGTACCGTAGCTTCAGTGACAAACGAAGCCTGGGACCCCTGATCTAACAACGCTCGAACTACCTGATAATTTCGCGAAGCTGTTTGTGCCTGAACCAATGCTGTAGCCAATAATACTTGTCTATCGCGAATTGTTTCCTTAGTAGAAACACAGGATACTATTGGTGTTGGGTCAACTGAGGTACCACTGTCAGCTGACTCAGAACTCGGTCTATTAGAGCTATGAGTATCCATGTGCAACAGCGTATGGTGTTTCTTGTTACAGATTCTACAATTCGTTGATTTTTTGCATTGATAAACTAAATGATTACCGCCTAGACAATTAAAGCAAATCTTTTTACCTTGCACAAACTGTCTCCTTTGAGAAACATCCATCTTTATAAAAGACTCACAAAAACATAGTTTATGACCTTTACCACAATTTTCACAACCTATTTTGTCCTGTCCTGAAGGGGAGGGATTCTTACTATCCGTGACAAGCATGACCTTCTGATCTGATCTTTCTACCCGTGAACGACTACGCCACTGTGACGTTGCCTTCTGAGGTTCGACAAACTCCAGGGCCCTAAATCTACTTTCAAGAAACGTCTTGAACTGGCCTAAAGTTGGTAGGTCATTTGTCTCTTCGGAGGCAACCTTCAGCTCCCACTGCTTGCGGGTTTCCTGGTCTAGTTTAGCTGAGTCAATGTGAATTATAATTATGTCCCAGGTGGTAACATCAATGCCTATATTACCTAACGCACTCATACAATCAGTGGTTGTATCCAAGAGATGTTTTAACGGTACAGCTGACTCTGTGCTCACTCTTTTCTGCTCAAACAATCGTTGCAATATACAATTCGCTAAGTGTCGTTTATTATTATATCTATGTTCTAACTGTTGCCAACATAATGAATAGTTAGCCGCAGTTATGGGTATTTGTCTGAGCAGCTGTTCCGCTTCACCCGTTAAACATCCCTTAAGATAATGCAATCTCTGTACATCATCTAAGGTCTTATTGAAATGAACAAGCGATCTAAACAAGTCACGGAAACTAGTCCACTCTTCGTACTTTCCAGAAAACGACGGAATATTGATTTTAGGTAATCTAACATTATAACTTTTACTATCATTGGTATCTATTCTTTGTTCTAGTGGTTCCTTTGTTACCGACTGTACTAATCGTAATTGAGTATCCTTTAATTCCGATTTGTATGCAATATACTCTTCGGTTTCATCATAAATATTGGACGTAAAATATGCATCTTTCATATCATCGGCTGAGGATTTTTCAATTATTTTCCTATGCGTATCACTAAACCTTGTCCATTGTGCTTCTAACGATTCTAATCGGGTTTCAATATATCCCCGAGTTATTCTCTCCTTGGGGGATTTTTTGAAGTTAGATTTCCCTTTCTCTATTGTGTTCTTAACATCAAGTTGCAACCTTAATAATGACTCCATGATAACGAAACAGTATAGGTAAATGTTGTCTTAGAAGTTCTATTACAAATCTTAAACTAATTAAAACTACTCACAATTTTTCACTGCACTCACGTACTCTGTTCTGCTATAGCGACGCGGCGTAACGATTCGTCGCTCGCAGTGCTCGTACTGGTGCTCCTGAGCGCGCGCACTGGCGCTGATGGACGCGCCGCACTGACGCCGATGGACGCGCCGCACTGACGCCGATGGACGCGCCGCACTGACGCCGATGGACGCGCCGCACTGACGCCGATGGACGCGCCGCACTGACGCCGATGGACGCGCCGCACTGACGCCGATGGACGCGCCGCACTGACGCCGATGGACGCGCCGCACTGACGCCGATGGACGCGCCGCACTGACGCCGATGGACGCGCCGCACTGACGCCGATGGACGCGCCGCACTGACGCCGATGGACGCGCCGCACTGACGCTAATGGACGCGCCGCACTGACGCCGATGGACGCGCCGCACTGACGCCGATGGACGCGCCGCACTGACGCTGATGGACGCGCCGCACTGACGCTGATGGACGCGCCGCACTGGTGCTGGTGGACGCGCCGTACTGGCGCTGATGAACGCGCCGCCCTGGCGCTGATGGACGCGCCGCACTGGCGCTGATGGACGCGCCGCACTGACGCTGATGGACGCGCCGCACTGACGCTGATGGACGCGCCGCACTGGCGCTGGTGGACGCGCCGCACTGGCGCTGCTGAACGCGCCGCACTGGCGCTCCTGAGCGCGCGCACTGGCACTGCTGAGCGCGCCGCACTGGCACTGCTGAGCGCGCCGCACTGGCACTGCTGAGCGCGCCGCACTGGCACTGCTGAGCGCGCCGCACTGGCACTGCTGAGCGCGCCGCACTGGCACTGCTGAGCGCGCGCACTGGCACTGCTGAGCGCGCGCACTGGCACTGCTGAGCGCGCCGCACTGGCACTGCTGAACGCGCCGCACTGGCGCTCCTGAGCGCGCGCACTGGCACTGCTGAGCGCGCGTGCTGGAACTGCTCCTGCTGCCGATGTTCTCGAACTGTTCTCTGCCGTTGACCCTTATAGCTGCAGCTCCCGCTGCCGCTGCTGCCTGCTGATGCTCCCGCCGCTCTCGAACTGCTCCGCTGCCGGTTGCACCCGCTGCCGCTCCGGCGCTCCTCTCGAACTGGGTGTTTCCACCTCGGTGCACAACTCACCAGCACCTTGGCACCATCAGCAGCGATCCACTACTGTGTCGGCGCCCTTCTCCGACGACCCTAACCTTGTGACAATAGTCACTATCCGGCTCGAAGGACCAATGTTTGATCTGGTCACGCGGCACTGATTCTACACTTAAAAATAATACACTGTATCACTAGAATTACTATATCTTTATTGCACCTTATATGAACTTTTGAACTTACAAAAATCGACCATATCGCAGAGGGTCATGATCGCTCGGAAAATCTTAACACCGCGATTCACCATGATGACGTAGTTGCACAACGCCATCTAGGCATCAATTTAAGTACTAATTAAATATACGCCATCTGTGCCAAAACATGTGAACTACGTCGAAATCAATATACGTAAATAAAGGTTTAGAACTTGAACACAGGGTATACAGGGTGTAACGGAAAGGTGTGGTCATATTTTAGGAACCGGTTCTACCCATGGATATGAACAACATTCTCTTAGAAAAAACAGAAAATTCCCAAGAAAAAAATTGGACTTTCCATACAAAGTTATCATCAGCTGATCAACATTTGTACGGGAGGTAAAAATTGTTTTTGTAAATTTCCTCAGGTTTTCTTGAAGAAAGTTGTTCATAACGATGGGCAGATGCAGTTCTTAAAATATGACCACACCTTTCCGTTACACCCTGTATAAAGAGTAGGTACCATCTTAAATAAAAAAGGTACCTACATATTTTTAAAATTTTTGAAATCATATTTTTCATCATTGGAGTTGCCCAAGCATGTAAATAGCTGTGGTTCTCGGCAGGATGCAGGACATTAATTACGGCCAAACACTTGGAGTAATGCTGGCCCAAAATTGCCTATATTTGTCTGTATAACTTCAAGTTAGGAGTGGTTGGCAGTAGACGGCGCATGTGGCCTAACTCTAAGCTAGTAAAAACAAGCGGTACCTGACTTCCTTTCGGCAGCCTCGCAGGATCCCGACGAGTGGCCACTCGGTTCTCTTCACACCAACACTCCTGGTTATTCTTGTTCACTAGTTACACGGACGCAGTAAATATGGGGTTATTTATTATTCCCGGAAAATCCCCAACGTTTACGGGATATTACTCGGGATTTTAGTGTATTTGCGGGGACGATGTTAATAAGACATTAATTTAGTCTGCGGAGAATGCGTTCTGCCTCGCGGCGATAGGCGCACTAACTTCGACTGCTGCACCTTAGATTGCCTATGGTTCCCGTAAAGCCGGCTACACACTTGCCTCACATGCTAAAGCAGGACACACACGTCGTGATACCACACCCCATCCAACTTGCAGAGTGGCGGCAACTCGCCACACCATGCTCCCCGCCTTGAAAGGTCCAGGAGCTTTCAAAAGCTGCTAATCTATGCGGTGCGAGTGAGGTTCAAGAAGCGGTGATGATATGTAAGAATTTACTTGTTGAAGAGCTTTGAGGGAAATCCAAGCAGCAGTCCGAAACACCATCGCATTGATATAATGCTCGGGAAAAATAATTATCAGTGTCCTGAGAATGAATTGCGGTTCGACTTGACTATGGTAAGTCGAATAAACTAAATTACAACTATGTAATGGCGTACCATTGGAACGTATACTATAAACCCTAAACTAAATTAAACTAAATTACGTAGTAATAATAATCTATTGAGTTGGCAAAGGATACAACTTAGTGACAGGACGTTTATACGTGCCTGACGCGGTTTTTATTGAAGCGACTCGAATTACACCATCCGATCCCGGAAAAACTTCCTCTATGATACCTAATGGCCAAGTCAATGGAGGTACGTTATCTTGACCCAAGAGAACGACAGTACCTATCTCTATAGGACGATCGGGAGTGCACCACTTCTGGCGAACTTGCAGCGTGTGCAAGTACTCAATTCGCCATTTATTGCAGTAGGATAACACAAGTTGATCCAAGAGCCTTTTGCGGTTGTTTAGGTTTATGTTTTCTTCTGTCAATTCAGAAGAAGGCAAATACGTGAGTGGACTGGAAATTAAAAAATGCGCGGGCGTGAGTACCTCCGGATGTGGGTCTGACGAAATGACACTAAGTGGTCGAGAGTTCAAAAGGCACTCAATTTGCACCAATACGGTCGAGAGTTCCTCGTAAGTGAGAAGTTGTTTACCTACGACTCTAAACAAGTGAGTTTTAACACTCTTAATATTCGACTCCCAAATACCTCCGAAGTGTGGAGCTCGCGGCGGTATTCTTGTCCACTCGATGCGTGATTTAAGAAGCTCATTTTTAATATCCGTTTGAACAGTTGAATTTAATAAAAAAGAATAAATATCATCCAATTGCGCCTTAGCGCCAACAAAATTGGTACCATTGTCTGAATACATAACAGACACTGGACCGCGGCGGGAAATGAATCTCTTAAATGCGGATAGGAAAGCCTCAGATGTGAGATCCGATACAAGCTCGATATGTATGGCTTTAGTCACCATGCATACGAACAAACATATGTAAAGTTTCTGCGAACGTTGACCTCTACGTCGAATAGGTATGTAAGCAAGCGGCCCGGCGAAATCTACACCGGTGTGTACAAAGGCTTTAGCATCACGAACGCGGTATCCAGGAAGTTCAGCCATTTTGGGTACTGGATGCTTAGGATTTAGACGGAAACAAGTATTACATTTCCGACAAGGAGAACGTATAACCGTTCGGCCACCCAATATCCAAAACCGCTGCCTTATAATGGACATCAATAACCCTGGGCCCGTATGGCAGTACGTATTGTGATAGTGATCGATAATTAGATCGACTACGCGGTCGCGTTTAGGTAAAAGCGCGGGGTGCTTGGCTTCATACGGTACGTCAGATTTAGACAATCTGCCCCCAAAACGTAAGATTCCGAAGCTATCAATGAAGACAGATAAACAGCGCAACTTCTTAGCTGGAAGTTCACCTGCTTTAATTAAATTTAAATCGCTCGCAAAATGTAAACTTTGAACTATTCGAACAATGAAATTTTCGGCGGTTTGAATGTTTTTAACAGAACTATGACTATGTAGTCTGTTTGTAAATTTAAGAATGTACATAAATACACGTAACAGTTTATTCCATGAGCAAACACGGTCAGCTATAGTATCTAAAATACGCGGTTCAGTATTCGAAGTTTCTACAAGAAAAACCTTTGATTTAAACTCCGGCAATGTTTCACATTGAGCAGGAGAGAACTTTAAAGGCCACTCGCTCATGGGCTGATGGAGCCATGTGGGGCCGTTCCACCACAACGAGTGTCTTATTAAATCCGACGGCAGCATGCCGCGAGACAGACAATCGCTAGGATTCTCTTTCCCGGACACGTGACGGAAACAAGCGGCAGGTAAGTTTTCCTGTATTTGAGCAATGCGGTTGCTGACAAAAATAGACCATCTATGGGGAGATGAGTGGATCCACGAGAGAGCTATGGTGGAGTCCGAGAAAGCGTGGACACCTGCAATAAGTACACGAGCGGAAAGTTTATCCTTGACTACGCGAACAAGTTTAGACAGAAATAAAGCGGCGACAAGTTCTAATCGAGCTAGCGTTGTTATTTTAGCGGGGGAGACTTTGGACTTTGCACATAAGAGTCGGACAGTGATATCACCTGTAGGGTTGGTAATGTGTAAATAAATACAACAGCCATAACCAGTAAAGCTGGCGTCGCAAAAGGCTACGATGTTCACTACAGCTTCTCTAAAGACGCCAATGTGGCGAGGAACCTTTAGAGAAGAGAGTGAAGGAAAATCGCGCGTAAAAGCGGCAAACCGATTTGTGATGGATTGCGGAGGAACCTCATCCCATCCTACTTTAGCTAACCAAAGTTCCTTAATTAATACCTTCGCGTACAGCACAACGGGTCCTACAAGGCCAAGTACGTCGAACAAGCGGGCAACTAGCGATAGAATCGCGCGCTTCGTGCATTTATCATCCACGGCGATTGTTGTCAAAGAAAAATAATCATCAGCGGGTTCCCAGGTTAATCCAAGGATTTTGAAATTATGGACATCATTATCCATGCCAGAAAAATTAACTGGTAAGCGGTGAGACTCTGGGAGAATCTCTAATAAAGCGGGTGAATTGGTAGCCCATTTGACTAAGTCAAAGGAACCTACCTTCATTAAATCAATTAAATCGCGGGATAGACGCATAGCTGTCTGTTCGTCCGAAACAGAGTAGACGTAGTCGTCCATGTAAAACTGAGTTTCTACCAATTTAGAAGCCTCAGGAAAGCGGTCGCTTTGCTCACACGCCAAGTTACGCAGTGTGCGCATCGCTAAATAAGGACTAGGCTTTAGTCCGAAGGGAACGCGGTTAAAATGAAAGGTGCGAATAGGCTCACCTTTGCTAAAACGATACAAGATTCGTAAATATTTGCGGTGGTGCTCTTTTACACCGATACGTAAGAACATTTGTTTTATATCCGCTGTCATCGCGACAGGGAATGTACGAAAATCAAGTAATAACAAAAACAAGTCTGCTTGCAAATTAGGTCCGACATGCAAAATGTCATTGAGCGACAACCCCGAGTGAGTTTTGGCGCTAGCGTCCAAAACCACTCGAATGCTGTCCTTGTCCGGTCTAATGACGGCATGATGCGGTATGTAATAACCCTCCTCTGTCAATTCAGAGTCGGGCACTTCCGCTAAATACCCCTGAGTTTTATAATCCGCGATAGTTTTATTATAATTCTCGCGTAGGGTCGGCATTAACGTAAACTTACGCTCGAGCGCAAGTAAGCGCCGATGGGCGTAACCGCGCGAGCTACCTAGCTCGCTGGGTGAGCGCGCAAAAGGTAGATCGACAAAGTATCTGCCGTCTTCAAATAAGACTGAAGAATTAAAATTATTTTCACACTCTAATTCGTCCGGACTAATAAAACGTTGAGATGGAATTTCCTCTAGCTCAAAAAACTTATGTAAATTTGACTCGACTTCAATGTCGGCCTGCGCGGTAAACGAAGATGCAATGTGTGTCACATCACTACTACAACAATCAATATCACCCATAAGTACATAACCGAAGCTAGTAAGTATAGCAGGGGGCGCGCGGGTGCCTGAGTCGACCCTGTCTCCCAGGTAAATAAAGGGGACAATTGTTCCCCTTTATTTACCTGGCTCCAAGCACAACGTCTACTCCGCCCGGAACATTCCAAGTCGGATCGGCAAGCGGCAAGTTATTTAAGTATGACATGTTATCATTGTTATTTAATCTAATAAATTTCGCGGGAAGTCTATCTGTAATACAATCAACAACTAACGCTTGTATCGAAAACTTCGTATGAGGATCAAACCGAGATTCTATGTTGAGATGAATAAAACCATGTACTGGTTTCGATGTCATTCCAACACCTTGTAAAGATGAATTGCGTAATTTAATTATGGGTAAATTCAAACGTTTACAACAGTCCACAGTAATTAAATTATTTTGCGATCCGTTATCTAGTAGGCACCGAACCACCTCTTTATCTCTGATGTCGCTATAGTATGCAAATAACTGCGCGGTCGCTAGCAAAATAGTTGACCCAGTTTTAACAGCTGTAGTGAGCGAAACAGATGTATCCTTAGTAGGCACTTGTGGCTCGGGCGATAATAACTCATCTTTTTCTCGGAAATGTAAGGGAGAATGATGGGTCTTTTTACAAATTTTACAAACGTTACGTGACTTACATTTAACCAAAGAATGGGATAGACTTAAACAGTTTATACAGCCACGTTTAGCTTTAATAAATTCAAAACGTGCTCGCGGTGTTCGAATATTTTTAAACTGCGGGCAATAGAACAGCTGATGTTGTACGTCATCCTTATCGCAAAGCGTACATTTGCTATTTGAAACCGGTTTATTACGTGATACGAACGATTTAGCGGTGTTATTTTTTGTTTGATGATTAGCTGAACTAGACTTAGCGCGCGGTTCCGTCTGTAAATTATTACCGTATGAGCGTTGTAGTACTTTAACATATTCTTGCATGAATGTTATAAACGCCGCATAGGAAGGTAATTCTTTCTCACTCACACGGGATTCAAACTGTAAGACAGTTTGCGCGTCAACCTTTCTTAAACCACAGTGTAATAAAACAAAATCCAGTAAGTCTGGAATGTCTAACTGCTTCAAGGCTGCGACGGACGCTGAATATCGTTCCACAAAAGTATTGAGGCTCGCGGCATTTCCGGCGCATTGTTTAATGTCCAGTATATTATTGAGATAATGAATCCCTAAACTACGCTTGTCTTGATACCTTTTAACGAGACTGTTCCACATAACGTTGTATGTATCACCTGTAGGAACAATGCCTGCGGTTAGTTTTAAGGCATCATGAGTCAATTTACTGATCAAGTACTGGACACGCTGCGAGTCAACCAGATCGGTATTTAAATGAACATTGCTGCGAAACATTTCGTAAAATATGGGCCAGTTTTCCGCTTTACCGTCAAACGATGGCAAATCTATGGGCGGTAATTTTATCCGAGTACCCCCTTTGTGTTCCGATGTTTCGTTTTTCGAAAGTATGAGATTACGTTTATATTTAATATTAGAATATAAGTCTTCAATAGAATATAGACTCGAATAGTCTGGTGCGGTTTGGTCAATCTCGAATTGCAATTCATTCATTTGTTCTACTCTTTCCTCAAATTTGTTGTATTGCTCAGTAATTGTTTCTGACTGCGCTAAGAATGTCTCATTTGAACGTGAATCAAAGTTCGAGATGTTTCTGGAATCATTATATATGCGATTAACTCGCTCCGAAAATCATTTGTTTTTTAGCGGTAAGCTGAGCCAATTTAGCTTCTTGCTTGCGGGACGCCATTTTGGGGCATTAATAAAGTTATGTGCCTACTGTAATGACTTGTACTTAATTTGTACTGAATTTTACTGATGCCTATCCAGGCTCGAAAGGACCATCTAGTGGAGTTGCCCAAGCGTGTAAATAGCTGTGGTTCTCGGCAGGATGCAGGACATTAATTACGGCCAAACACTTGGAGTGAATGCTGGCCCAAAATTGCCTATATTTGTCTGTATAACTTCAAGTTAGGAGTGGTTGGCAGTAGACGGCGCATGTGGCCTAACTCTAAGCTAGTAAAAACAAGCGGTACCTGACTTCCTTTCGGCAGCCTCGCAGGATCCCGACGAGTGGCCACTCGGTTCTCTTCACACCAACACTCCTGGTTATTCTTGTTCACTAGTTACACGGACGCGGTAAATATGGGGTTATTTATTATTCCCGGAAAATCCCCAACGTTTACGGGATATTATTCGGGATTTTAGTGTATTTGCGGGGACGATGTTAATAAGACATTAATTTAGTCTGCGGAGAATGCGTTCTGCCTCGCGGCGAAAGGCGCACTAACTTCGACTGCTGCACCTTAGATTGCCTATGGTTCCCGTAAAGCCGGCTACACACTTGCCTCACATGCTAAAGCAGGACACACACGTCGTGATACCACACCCCATCCAACTTGCAGAGTGGCGGCAACTCGCCACACCAATCATTCTTAAAAGAATTGGAGTCATCCAAACATTCTTAGTCTATTTTTTAAGCTTTTATAAATTTCAATGAACATATTAAAAGATGTGACTCAGGATGGCTGGACAAATCTTCAAAATAACTCGCATTTAACTAGTCGTAGTAATTGATCAATATTTTTGAAACTACTCAAAGTTTCTCCGTCACAAATTCATGTTATCATTATCGTCCCCATCACAAAATTTTGAACACATTTCGAAGGCCGTATATCATCAGGCAGCGCAGATACATGTGTCAAGCCATCTTGAACTCAGGCTGGCTGGACATTAAGTTTTTATTGATTTCTGGAAAACCCTTACATGTGACGCCATAAATAAAACGTTGTGACAGTAATACCGTCACAAATTGCGTCACTAAATATCAGTAAAGGAACCATATTCGAAAACGCTCCCGTTATTGAGATTCGGAAGTGCCAGCCAGAAGTTTTATACGTTAATTCAAGATGGCTGGACACAGATTTTTGCATTTTTCTACTAAACCCGTACAGCGGTTTCTATCACAAAACTTTTAGCTCGATGCCTGTCACAAATTTATGTGACGCCCGTTGATATGCAAAAAGTCGTCAAACTCACTTCCGGTTACCGAGATTGAGAGACCAGCGAAAAGTGGTTTTTCAAGATGGCTGGACACGTTTTCGATCGATTATCTAAGATTCTGTAGCGTCACAAATTCTGAAATAAGGGTGTTTAGCCGTCACATAAAGTGCCCTATTGACCTAGTCAAATGCGAGCTATTTTGAAGATTTGTCCAGCCATCCTGAGTCACATATTAAAAGTAAACGTTACATTTTTGGGTTATAACAATGAGTACCTATACATGGCTGGTATTGGTACAGTAAACATTTTGAAAAAAAGAGTATTTTAGTGTACCTACTCTATATCTCTTACAGATTATAGAGTACATCTACATGAAATAGAGTACAATACTCTATTTTAGAGTACGGTTCGCAACCCTAGCTACGTGTTGCGGGTTCAATTCCCGCTCGGAACAAAGATTTGTATGGCTTAACCGCACGGAACAAAGATTTGTACCGAACCCTAAAATCTGGTCAAGTGCGTGTCGGATTTGGCACATTTAGGGTTCCTTACCAAATATTGGTATTTGTTAGTAAGTTATACGTGATAATAAACATTATCACCCTAGTTCATAGGTCATAGGGAAGTTAAAAAATTATTCGTTTCGGTATTGTTTTATTTTTTCTTTTGTGTGCCCGGTGACTGTCATCAAATAAATGTTTTTCTTTCTATTCTTTTTCTTTTTTCTTTTCCTGACAAAATTTTGTGACCGACGACGGATGTATAGACAGACAGACGGACACGTGAGTGACAACAATAGGGCTTCGTTTGGACCCATCGGGTTCGGACCCGGAAAAATAGGCCCATATTCGTCTTTTGTGACTCAGTTAGCAACCATCAGCTTATCCAGCCTTACATCCGCATTTATCACATCAGTGGGATTCAGTGGGCACAAAATACTATCAATGGAAGCTTGTATTACTCATAACTTTAGTTTCTAGGTATTGGTTTTTCCTAGCTTATCAGTTTTTAATGTTTCATTCATGAGTAATATGAGCGGAGAAGTTTCAATGGTCAGTTAGCTATCATCGAGAACAATTGTGTCTAAAATATTGGAAAAAAATTTATGCAACAACAAAAACTTATTAAAAATAGATGACCACAGCATTTACAAAATTCGAATATTCTTCTATAAGTAAGAACGTTCCTAAAACGCTCTTCGAATAAGTATTCGAAGAATTAAATCATGTGTTTTGACCTGCCAGAGATTAAAAGATGTTGCTTCTGTATTCCGCTACGATATGGTTTGATTATATGGGGATATATCACCCTGGTGAGTCTTGTATTCCGTTATAACCTTATCCTAAGACGCCACCCACCACGAGCGAATGAATTGCTGCGAGTTGACGTCTTGCTCGTCGAATCGCCGCGATAATATTGCCGTGTACACATTTATAGAGTTGTTAAATAATGAAGAGGCAAGACGATGATATCGCCGCGATAAATTCACTCCTGGAGGTTTTCCGGAGGATTCTGTAAATTCCGTAATAAAGTACTTGCTGGTGAAACCGCATAGCACCCTCACCTTTTTGGTTGACACTCGTGCTTTCAGACAAAGTTACCATAATAGTCATGGCTACGGCTTATAAGTCTTGAAAATTCAGTGTAATTTTTAATTTTCAGTGCATCAACTTTATGTTCTTGTTTGGAAAGATAGAGAACATAAATAAAATATTAAAAAAAGACGAAAATGTTTTCTATGAAAGTTTGCAGTTAGTCATGATGATTGCAGATTTGGGATTCGTCATTTTATTTGTTGTTGCAGCTCATATGGTAAGATTAATATTTAAGAATAATTATTAAAATTCATCTAGCTTGGCCGATGCTAGCATGCATGATATCGTTGGGGTCTTTTAGAGGCTTGGCACGTGACGATGGGAAGAGACCAGACGGGAGGTTCATAATGCCTTAGGAGTTGGGTAGAGCGTTGGTGTGGGACGCAATATTTGTGTCAACACCCTTGCACCAGCTCATCTTCTTAGCTGTGCTGGGGTATCTGCTGCAAGTGCAGAGAACCTCAAACGGCGCGTATACAGGCTGTAACGGAAAGGTAAAATTAACGACTTTCTTTAAGAAAAAATAGGTTTTTCCAAAAAAAAAAATTAAACTTTCATACAAAGTTATCACCAGCTGATCAATATTTGTATGGGAGGTAAATTTTGTTTTGAGAATTTCCTCAGGTTTTCTTAAAGAAAGTTTTTCAATCGATGGGCAAATGCAGTTCTTAAAATATGACCATACCTTTCCGTTACACCCTGTATATGAGAAGTTTATATGCTGGGGTCTAGTTGGGTTAAAATTCGAGGGCCATGGGGTCCGAGTGCTCATCGAGATTTTTGTGACATCAGCTAACTTGCGGCCAAAGATCAGCACTGCCATTCAACGTGGCAATGCTGTTAGTATTCTGGGCAATTTTCCCATTGATAGCTATGCGGACGAATTTTTGGATGCCCATTGAGTTCTTTCCCTCTCCCCCTTTTATATACGCACTTTCACATTACTATTATCATCATTATGTATAATTACATAATTTTATTGCATTTGTTTAATTCATTTTATTGTTAATATTACTTCTCTAATATATCAAACTTATTGAACCATTATTGTGCAAACTTTTTTACAAAATAAAAAACGTTTTTATAAAAAATACAACAGACTGACTTCTAAAATTGCAAAATAACTTTAATTTCGGAAGTCGGTGTTCGTACAACATATGAAACCCTTAGAAAAAAAAATAAGATGAAGTTGTCGCTTGTTTGAAACGGATAATAAAAGTATAACATCATAAAAAAATAAAATCTTAACATACACACATAACGTCACAACTCTTATCCCAAACGGGGTGGTCAGAGACGCTCCAAAAATAAAAGCTTGGCAAACATTAAAATTCCAGTGCATTAAAGTTGGATTATGTGTGTCCGTTTTTAAACGTTATGGGCCGTTAAACCGTGAACTCTATTAAATGTTCAATATGTAAATAACGAAAACCCTATGCAAATTAGAATATTAGTTTTTTTAGAACTTCCTTTTCTAAGTCGTTTTTTTATTTTTTTTATTGTTGTAAGGCACGCGTTTGAGCACTGTCTCACCTGATGGTAAGCGACGATGTGGTCGAAGCTGGAGCACGCCTGCCTAGAAGTAACCTATTCACTCTTGACTTAAAGACTCCCAGGTTGTAGCTATCAGGAAATACAGACTCCGGTAGGGAATTCCACTCCCTAGCTGTACGCACAATGAATGATTGTGTTCTCATAACGCTTTGTGCGTATGCATGGGATGTCCACCTTGAACCAGTTAAAAAGTTAGTGCACTTTTTGCTTCCAAATACCTTTAGCCTAATACCTTTTTTTTTAGCTTTGCCGAGTGTTTATGAAAAAATACCCTATGTACAGGGTGTAACGGATAGTTGTGATCATATTTTAAGAACTGCATCTGCCCATCCATATGAACAACTTTCTTCAAGAAAACCTCAGGAAATTCACAAAAAAAAAAATTACTTCCCATACTTAAAGAGATTGAGTCTTGTATTGACTGCTGGGCACAGGCCTCTTCTCTGTGAGAGGGTGTGAGCCATAATCCACCCCGCGGGCCCAATGCGGATTAGTGGATGTCGCATGTCTTCGAATTTTTAGTTTTAGGACATGCCGGTTTCCTCACGATAAATAAATTAAAATTACATAATAATGCTAGCTATTTAAGTTGACAGATAGTTTGGCAAAACAATTGTATTTTGTGGGAGATCTCACCGTTTTTGAGAGCAGTGGTGATGAAATCATTTACACAAATTAAAGCGCCTGACTGGGTTTGAATTCACGACTTATAACTTGTAAGTCGCGGCCAATACCGCTGGGCTACCACTGCTCTACTAAATATTGATCAGATGGTGATAACTTTGTGTGGAAAGTTCAATTTTTATATAAGTTTTAAGTAGTTCTTTTACAATTGTGGCTTTTTTAAATTAGTTTACTATGTCCCACTGCTGGGCAAAGGCCTCTCCTATATCTTTCCAGCTTCCTTTGTGTCCTGTTCTCTCCAGCCAATTGGTTTGGGAACGAGTCCAGATCGTCACGCCAGCTTTTCTTAGGCCTGCCTCGGAGACGACGCCCGTCTTCAGGTACCCACTGTGTAAAGATCCTGGCCCATCTGCCTTCATGCATCCTGTAGTTATGACCCGCTCAGTCCCACTTCAGCTTCACAGATTTTTCTTCAACATCGGCGATGATATATTATAAATATCTTTTGTGTATTGTAGAGGTCAGATAAGCAGCACTAGTACTACTAAGGCAATGAATACTACTAGTGTACTTTAACACTAGTGTTTTAAAGTCGAATTTCCCACGATTCGTCATTGTTGGCAACACTCCGTCATTATTTTCTGCTATACCTAGCCGCTCCATGTTAAACAAGTGATATTTAGTTGCATTCGGTAAGACGAAAAGTCGATCCCAAACTTGGGCTACGCAAATTGATTGATCCATTTTTTAACCCCCGACGCAGAAAGAGGGGTGTTACAAGTTTGACCGCTATGTGTGTGTCTGTCTATCTGTGGCACCGCAGCTCTTAAACAGGTGAACCGATTTGAATGCGATTTTTTTATTTGAAAGCAGGTTTTCTAGCGATGGTTCTTAGACATTTTTTATCAAAATAGGTTCACTCGTTTCAAGGTCATCAGCTCTTTTGTGTTTTTTAAATGTTCGCTTTTCTTTTTTTTTTGCGTTGAGATTTCTTTTTTTTAATTATTGGTGTCTTGTGTATATTTTAGAAAAACGTGAAGCTGTTGAAGATATCCTATATCGGAAACTTCAGCTCAGTGATACTGTATACACTATGGTGTGTTTGTATGTTCTGGACTACTACGCAAATGTTATTCTTACTGTCCGCGATATCGTCTGATAAGGCGAAAATCAACTCCCTCATCTGGATGGTTGCAGGCCTGACAGCAGCATCAGTTATTGAAATCTGTAAGTTGCTATTTTTTCAGTACTTATTTTGTTTGTTATTTTGATAATACACCATTATTTGAATATGTGGACTTATGACGTGGTGAGGGTCGCGGGTGGCCGATGGATGCGAGACGCACAGGACCAGTCGTTATGGCAACACTTGGGGGAGGCCTATGTCCAGCTGTGGACGTCTTTCGGCTGAAACGATGATGATGTAGTAAATTTAATTGTGTGAGTAACTGGCCATTTGCTCTTTAAAGTCTCTAAGACTTATACATACGTGAATGCTGTTTAGCATTGGAAAAATATATACGCCGTGGAATAAAATAGTTATAGAAGATACTAGTTTCGCCGGCTACATGAGGCTAGTAACTTCAAAGGCCAGGACAGTAAAACTATTGTGAATTATTAACTCGAAAATAGACTATCTTCCTCACTAGCTTACTGGTGTAAAAACGAGGAGTATGGAATTGTATATGTTACGGCTAAAGGTGGGTGCGAACATAAACTTAAGATTAGCCGGATAAACTTAGGTTTATCTTCGAGAAGCAGCTAAAATTCGATATCATGTTAGTTTGTGTCGTGATATTCCGTCTTTAGCCGGCTAATGTGCACATTAACCAAAATGAAACGGCTAAAAATGTGTTCGATGGACGCGCCGGGCCGGCGGAGGGCTTGAAGAGGCGGTGGGGAGACAATGCGCGCACACGTGGCAATGTTTTTGTTAAGTATTGCGTCATCTTTCCTTTTTTTTTGCGGTTGATTGCACGTACTTGCAATGTCGGCGTCGCACAATCTCGAAACGCTTAAAACGAAGTTGGAGAGTAATTTTCGTGAGTTAATAACGTCAAAACGAACTGATAATAGTTTTTATTTGAGTGACGAACAGTACGATAATGTAATTCAAGAAGTCAGGTCAGCAAAACTCGCCGCTAAGCGTTCAACATTGCAGTATCGACCGACGGTTAAAAAGATTTGATGTTTGCACTATTGGCGGCATAGAAAAGCTAATAGAACCAGTGGCAGGACAGGGCAATAGTATCTTGTAATATGTGAAAAATTCAAACCTGTTTGATGTGTTGCATACCATTCACATTGATACGGGTCATGGTGGGCGGAATCGCATGATATATGAATAAAAAAAAGTACAAGAATTTGACACAGGAAGGAATATTATTGTATTTAGGTATATGTGAATCCTGACAAATGTAATTAAAAACTAACAAGAAAGGAATAGTCGTCAAACCAATAATATCATTCGAAATGAACAGCAGGTGTCAAGTAGATTTAATTGACATGCAGAGCAGTCCAGATCGTGAATTTAAATTTATTTTAGTTTACCAGGATCATTTAAGGGTCTACTAACGGTCCAGTGGCGCCCTCATTGAATAAAAATCGTAGCATAGCACAAAAAATTAATATTAAAAAATCCTCCATCCATCTATCTTCACGTTTGTTACAAAGAGGATAGAGAATTCTTACGTTGTTAAAACAGGTCTCAAAATGTTTCGTATTCAAAGTAGTAGGCAAAAGTGTCAGAAACGGAGGTTTTTGGTACTTTTGCCTACTACTTTGGATACGAAACATTCTGATCTAGGTTTTTATGTTCACACCCACCTTTAGCCGTAACATATAGGGTGACTGGTAATTAGTGACCGATATTTAAACACGTGATTGTACTCATGATAACAAACAACTTTTTGTCAATAACGCCATTTGATTAATTTAATAACTCTATCTGTAATCTCATCGGGGTATTCCTCGAAACGCACCAACGATGAAACATTGAGAAGAGCATGAAATATTCGTTATAAATTCAACTGTCCTAATTGTTTATTTATTAAAACTAACAGGGAAGCAGAAATTTACTGGATCTGGGTGCTTAAGCGACTTACTAATTATCTCCATAATGGTAAAAATACAGGTTTTGAAATTGTACCATTTGTTGTTTTTAAAAGTACTAGGGAGACAGAAATGAACAGAAAATAGACGCCTAAACGATCTCACTAAGTTGTGCACCGACGATAAAACACAAAGAGGAATATAAAGTATGCACTATATATCGATATAATTAAGTCTTAGTCCTAGTTCCAGTTCTTTCCTGGTTGTCAGACAGTTGAATTTTAAAACGTCTATATTAAAAAACTTCTTTTAACTAACTAACAATCGAGGGCGATTTGGGGTATCTAACATTCAAGGGGGCGAGTAGATAGACTTAGGCAATTAGGGGCAAGATCCAAGGGGCGAGCCGAGCCCACTCCCATTTTACATATATTTTCTCAAATAACTTAAAAACGATACATTTTAGAATTATGAAAAAAATATATTTGAAATACTTATAATAAGCCCTTTGATTTGATATGTACTTAGCACATTAAGTTTAAAAAACTTTATTTTTATTTGCATCCTCAAAGTGACCTCCATATTCCAAATGCATTTATTTACGTTACACGTTTGTATTTGGGTCACAGATATTCATGTGTGTACCATATTTCAATTCAATCGGTCGAGTAGATTTGGAGTAAATTCGCTGTGAGTGATCTTATATTGGTTCAGTTTTTACATTCGGATGTTTGGAACCCTAAAAAGAATTAGCCTCTTGTGACCCGTGCAAACGCAGTCGACAATTTGCTTAGGTGAATTACTGTTAGACTCATATTGATTTTGGTTTCAGCAAGTAAGTTCTACATCATTTTCTTACTAAGAAAAGAAATAAAGAAACTGGAGGCAAACTGTGTGTTCAGCTTTACGAACAACATGGCTGAGGCAAAATGTAAGATGGAATCTGATGTGGAAATGGAAAAAGGAATGTTTCAGCAAATGAAAGTAGGTGATGATGAAGAGGAACTTGAAGAGACTTTTGATAAAGTTTAAAATATAACTGAAAAAGTATTGTAAACAGATTATTGTAAGTAAAACTAAACCTTGTAGTGTAAGCACAAACTATCTAACGGAACCAATGTATACCTAGTTTATAACTAATTAATTTTCTTTGCAAATAAAGTACCTCTTTGTTAAAATATATCTGTTACCTTGAAATCGTGTAAAGAACTTCGTCTCAATAAGAGCTAACTTTAGATATTGTGTACCTACACTATCCATAGAAAAAATTGTATAACAATTTTTTTTACAAACAATACAACCGACTTCCAAAAAAAATACACTAAAAATTGCAAAATAACTTTAATTTCGGAAGTCGGTGTTAAATAACGAAGAAACAAAATACAAACACGAAAGTCGGTTGTATTTTTTATAAAAAAGTTTTTTTGTTTTCACTTTTTAGTTGTTGTATCTACCCCAGAACTAAAACTAAATAATAAAGTTATGTCCGGATGGATAACCCCAATAACATGGAATTTGAACATAATTGGTAATAATCAAAACGTCATCCGTGTTTACATATTTTTTGTTTAAGTTGATTTTTTCAAAAAGTGCTGAATTAATTTCGATAAAATTTATATGGGACCACCTCTGAAGTATGACCAACCAAATAAAAGAAGAATCATCGAAATCTAATATTCACAAGAGGCGGAGAAAAAGCGTAACAAATATACAAAAAAAAATATACAGACGAATTGAGAAGCTCTTCCGTTTGGAAGTCGGTTAAAAAGAAGATTGTCGCATTGTCACGTCAAACCTGTCTGCGGATATTTTAAACGTGTGCTCAAACGTAGCTTTAACTTATGCAGTAATTATGTGTTTTGCGATTATATAGAAGATTATTATATAGAAGATTATTTTATTATGACTAAACTTATTACGAGCCTATCCTATCTTACTGCAGAGCAAAGATTATGATTATTTTGGTAAAATAAATATAACCACATTATGTAAAAAAAGTCTTTAATTTTATAAACTGATTTCTACCTTAACAAATAGATGTCCCTAAATATTATCAATTAATGCAATCTTTATTCGCTTCCCTTTATATCCAACATTCTTATTTCGTATTGTTAGGTTTCTATATATTAGCATATTATTTCTTTGTGGTTTTATATTTTTCTCTTGTCAAACGTCTTCCCTGTCCGTTTCCTCTTTTACTCTGGTTTCTTCACGTTTCGTAGTACATTCAGCTTCAGCCGCATTGTTCACAAATCTGAACTTACTGTTGTCCCTCAGTTTGATGATCTCACTCCTCAACAGAACCAGGATGTAAGTTTGAACAGCTGGAAAAAAATAGGAAATATTTCTAACTATGTTATTCCCTCCTACTCGGATATCGGTCACGGTGGCCGGAAATTAGCCAAGTACGCAGGAAATATTATACTTAGAACATTGTTTACTACTATGTGCACTCTCTGTTTCTTTACTCTCAGAGTCCGATGGCTTGGCAATCCAACACGAGTTGACTGGTGAAAGATCAGGCGCAGGACTCGATCAGGCGAGGTCGAAATTTCGCGTGACGTCATATCTCGTACCGTGTTCAATACACTTTGTAATGTTCGAACTGACTCCTGAACTTTTAGCGCTGAGCGTTTTATCTTTGTCATTTTTTATTGGTTTGGTCACAGATAATGTGTCTAGCGGTTTGGTAAAGCAAAAAATACTACGTATACTAAAGAGGATTATTACTTTCATACCCAGGAAATTACCCTAATAACAAAGTCAAGCATTGACCATTTAAATTGCATGCTATATACTTCTTGAACACAGCGACATTGCAATAGACAGAAATAAAAAAATTAATCGCCAAGTCTACAGATTTATTAAAATTCTGTTGGCAGAATAACAACAACAAAATGTACTCACCTAAAGTCAGTAGATAAAATGCGAACATTGGGATAAATTTCTCCCAAAAGTACATGTGTTTCATAAAATTCTGTATTGTTAAAATGACTGACGTAGTGGTCAGAATTAGAGTAAAGTTTAACATCGCTATGCTTATGAAATAGAATATTCTCATCAGCCTCACGTTCTTCTGCAAAGGAAAACAAAAAACATAAATTTTCTATTTAATACGTTGTTGGATTGAGAAGGACAGGAAGGCCAAAGAAAGGATGAATGGATTGTGTGAGAATTTACTTGGAAATAAATGATAGCATTTTGCGCCGTCTCCAGGTGCCTTATCCGAGATATTGTCAGGGAGATGATGATTAACAACTGGAGTAAACATGATTAACCACCACAACTATCCCAATTAAAAATTGTGTCGGTTACCTAATCAGCAGTCATTGGACATCGGCCTTCTAATAATTTAACAAATTAAGGATACATCCGCACAATGACTCCCGTAATATGTAACTCAGCCGACAGGCTAGTGAGTGAGTGAGTTCCTTGAATCCGAAGGTGAATACGAATAATCTCGTCAGGTAATACCTCTCAATCAATGCTACAGCACACGCAGTCAGTTCCAGTCAGTTGATAGTAAAAAAAAACACATCATTTTCAAGGTTACGGGTAATACCTAGTTGACACTTGCACACACCAGGGAAGTACAAAATGGTAGGCTTATACTTAGTTGCAGTGCATTTTTTTTTAAATTTGTGATGCTCGATCGAAAATTAATGGCGACGATAAGTCTTTAAACCTCACCTTATGTCCTCCAACGATGAACAATATAGTCACCACAAAGTCTGCGGTGAACACCGCAACAGCAATGACGGGTAAAATCATGACTTCAACGAGCCGCCGTTGATAGTTGTCGTCGAGTCTAGATACTCTGATCATCGTAACGTCTTGTATCATCGAAATAGACATCACCGTTATGATAAACGCGTCTGCTGTCTGAAAAAAAAAAACGTTTTGTAGGTTCTCATCATTAAAGGTTTTGTTTTTATTCTTCATTTAATTTGAGTATCATAGAACCATACTTCTAGTGACACTCCTATCACACCTTAAGACATACTGTTGCAGATTATAGTGCCATGATCCTGAGCAGACACCTCACATCATCACCATTACGGTTAAGACAGAATTGTCGAAATTGTCGTCACCCGCAACTTTACTAATTTGAGGTTGAACCGACTTGATACACATTTAAGTCAACAAAAAAAAAAAAAAACAATAGAAACAAAAAGTAACTAATCATGCAATAGCGTTTTATCTATTTTTTTGGGGTAGGATGTCGTCCAATGACTTCTATACCCAGGACAAAATGCTCCCACCCCTGTTCCTTCTCAGGCAGGGAACGAACAGGGCTGGGAGCGTTTTGTCCTGGGTATAAAAATAACAATTCTATTTAGTCCGTAAGTTCATTATCAAAAAATATTGGTACAAAGATAAAACGCATCAAAGTTCAAAGGGTCTACTCCGAAGTGTTTTTACGAAGTATCGGCTGAATGTTCGGACAAATTTGTGTGAAGTGTTAAATTGAATGTGCCATACCTAAAATTGTAGCTCTTCTCTGAGAGCTTCTTCCTTTCCTTCGTTACAACACTTCGGAGTAGACCCCCAGGAGTGGCGGCTTGTTACGTCACTTATAATAAAGTGTATTGAACACGATACGAGATATGACGTCACGCGAAACTTCAACGCACTGTATCGTCCTAATTTTTGATTTACGTGACCAAAAAAAAAATGTCCAATGTTTTATGATAATCTAACAGACGGACTAATTAGATTGTTTTAGGACAAGAGCCTATTTTGGCAAAATGAGTTGTTCAATCTATTGTTAGAGATGGTTAAATCAAAATATATATTAAAATTATAGCTATTGGTTGAGATAACTACGGATCAAAAAACTGGCCCTAAGGGTATTTGCACTATGTAGATTTATAAAGAGTTTCAATGGTTTGTTTATTTTTATGATTAAGTAAATAAAAGGTCACAACAGCCATTTCTGAGTGTGCTAGGCTAATTATCATGCTAACTGCACGATTTCTATGGGATAATGCCTAGGGAGTGAAGTCACGAGTGCCACCATGATGTGAATTATGTGAAACACAATGTGGCTGGAAAGAAAGTCACTATTGAGATGACGGCAAATAGAGATGTATGTGGGAACGCATGCTGCGCCGACCCTAGAGTTTATCGTGGGAGGATGAAGATGATGAATGGCTCATCATAAGTCCCTGGACAATTTAGTTACTAAGCAACGAAAGCCGAGGCTTAGAACCCTGAGATAAAGATCAAACATTGAGCAGATGCTGAATGCTCCGGTCTCAAGAATGTTTGATCAGGATCGATTAACATCCGGAGCTCACGGCTCTACGGCAAGCGTGCATTGCCGCGCGACGCTGGTATACCAGGCACCGCAGGGTCCGTAACCACCCGCCAGATACGGAAGCTATCGAGGCGGGGCTGTACGAGGGGTACAGAGCGGCGAGGACCGTTCTCCGAGCTTAGATCAAGCGGGCCAAGGCACTGGCCCACGAGGAGTCGCTGGGGACTCTGAACAGAAATTCGTGGGGATGCCCATACAAAATGGTGCGGGATAAACTCCACCCATGGCCGCCCCCGCTGACGCAGAGTCTCCGAACGCAGCTCATGGAGGACGTGGTGAGCGCTCTGTTCCCTTCGCGAGGGGAACATACTCCCCCGCCTATGGCTCCGTCTCCTGCAGAGCCTGACGCATGCCAACCCGACGACGACGATGCTACCGAGGTGAGTGAGGTAGAGCTGAGAGTGGCGGTGCGTAGGGTGAATGCAAAAAAAACCGCCCCAGGACCCAATGGCTTTCATGGGAAAGCCTGGGTCGTGGCCTTAGAGAAAGCACTCGGGTCTTGACTAAGAGGGCTCCTAAGCGCATGCATAGAGATGGGCCCGTTTCCGCTTCGTTGGAAGACGAGGAAGCTGGTCCTCATCAAGAAGCTGGGGCGCCCTGCGGAATCTCCGTCCGCTTACCGGCCCATTGTGCTGCTTGACGAGCTGGGCAAGCTCTTTGAAAGAGTAATTGCAGACCGGTCGTCTTGGCGGTGTCTCTGGACATCGCCAATGCCTTCAACATCCTACCCTAGAGTTGCATAGTGGAGCTGCATGGTGGTGGGTGGGTGCACTCTGGTATCACCGGGTGCCGCCCTGCCTCCGTCGCGTGGTCGAGACCTGTTTGACGGACAGGGCCGTCATCTACCCCGGTCACCAGGAAGAGTAGAACTGGCGAGAGATGTCATGCGGTGTCCCACAGGGATTGATCCTGGGGCCGCCTCTGTAGAACATCGGTTACGACTGGGTGCTGCGCGCTGACCTCCCTAGCGGCGTCAGCGTAGTCTGCTACGCTGATGACACGCTGTTCCTGGCGCAAGGGAGATCGCACCAGGTGGCGGCCAACCTAATGACTCGCTGGGTTGCAACAGTCGTAGAGAGGATCCGGCAACTGGGACTCGAGGTGGCACTGCACAAGTCCGAGGCCATGTGCTTTCAAGGTCCTCGGAACGCGCCACCGTCGGGTTCCCAGATAATGGTAGGAAGGATTCACATCGGCGTCGAGGGGAGGATGAAGTACCTGGGACTCGTCCTCGACAGCCGGTAGAACTTCGTGGAGCACTTCCGACGTTTGGCTCCCAGACTGGAGTGGGCCGGGGCTGCTTTAAAGAGGCTCCGGCCCAATCTGTTCGGCCAAACGCCTCCTGCCGTAGGCTCTATGCGAGGGTCGCGTGGTCCATGGCCCTTTACGGGGCTCTGGTCCGGCGATACCGCATGGTCTCCGGTGAGGCGGCGAGCCGCCTTGCCGGACTGTCGCCATGGGATCTGGAGGCCAAGGCCCCCCGGGCTTCTGAGGGAGTGGCGCGAGGAGGCGAAACAACGGGGTGAAACTCCTCTGCCGCGACACCTCGCGGCTCGGCGGACGGAGCTCCGGCAGGATCTCAGTCTCCTTCTTCTGCGAAGCAGTAATGCTCGCGAAGGAAGAGGCGGAATGGATGAGGGATGCTCAATGGAGTGGTCCTCACGCCCCCAGCCCCTCACGCCCCCAGGCGCAGACGCCGCAGGAGACACCCTGGGCGTCGGAGATCACAGGAAGATCTTCTACCATCGAAGACGCGGGCCTGAGTAATGGGTAGCTCGCCGTCCGATCAGCACCAGGCCTAAGAGTCGATGGTGCGTGTTATTCTACGCGCGCCTCAAAGAGATGCATGTCAGCCACCACTGTCGGGGCCCATCATGGCCGATGCCTGCATTCCTAGGGGCGCGGATAAATTCGTAACAGAGTTACCGCGCCCCTGAGCACTCAGGCAAGGAAGGAACAGGGGTGAGTTTTAGTCAGTAAGAGTCTGAATCGCCCACCCGCTCCATCAAGAGCGGGCGAAGTCAAAGGTTGATTTCCCAACACCAAAAAACTTTACAGAATGTTCTGTTTAAGTTGATGAATAGAGAGAGAGAGAGAGGGAGACTGGAGGCCAAATAAAAGAAAGATGGATTGTATACAAAAGAAAATAAAGTGTGACAGTAAACACGGGGGGGGGGGACAGGGGGGGGGGGTGATGAGATGATAAACATAAATAATAATAATTACCATTTTGAAATAACCCCACCCAAGTAAGCCATATCGTAGCGGTAAACAGAAACAACATCTTTTTATTACTGGAATTTCTGTTTTCATTGTGATTCAATACTGTTTAACATGATTTTCCGAATTACACGTAAATCACTATTAAATATTCTGTAGGCACTTGTAACTTCTAAAAGATAATACTTTCGAAGAAAGTCTCGATACACAATTGTTATTTTAAAAGCAATAAAACTTATTATTATCAACCACCAGACAGAGTTTGTTGTTGATTATGTCGTTGCCACAGTGGAACTGACAATTATAGATAATGGCACAAATATTTATATGAACTTAACCTTTTAGTAGCGTCGACTGCAAATTAATTGCAATAACAGATTAGGGGCTGGAATTTTGTTACAAAAACCCACTACTTTCAGACTTATTTTTGGTAAAACCACTGTTTTCAGTAAACAACTGAAAAAAGTCAACACTACTTTCATATAACACACACACATAGACGGTCTGATATGCCTTTATTCTAATGATGTATATATAGGAAATCTTCTCTTATTGTCTCATTGGTCTAATGTTCGCAAGTGTTACTGATGAGCATGTTATTCAGGGTTCGAATTCCAGGTTGGATATTATTTATTGGATTTTTCCATCTAGCAGCTTGGAATCTGGATTTGTAGGGTCGCCCCCTATTGTATACATAATTATATATATCATCCACTAAACCACTCAAACTCACAGCCTGAATCGTTGTTTCGATAATTATCGTGCTAGAGTCTGGAAACACAAACCAACGAGATCGGAATAAATTTTCGTTAAAAATTGATGTTAAGATCTTATCAGAAAAGTTTAAAATTTCTGAGACGTTAGGAAAACTTACTTACCAACATCCCAATAGAGGTTACTAAATCTCTCTCTTTTTCATCTACATATTATTATATTATTCGTCTCTTTAGAGAATATGTTTAAAAAAAAAGTGTTTTAAAGTTAAATCAACCTTTGAATTTAAACTAAAATCTATTGATACAATAAAAAAAAGTCCTACATAAAAAAACACCGAAGACTTATGGGGTATATCAAATTCAAATTCAAATTCATAATCATTTATTTGCTAATATGGTTAATTACACAAAGTTGTTAAAAAAAAGAGCATAGTTCAACCATATTTTGCCTTGAGGCATGACCCTAATTTAATTAAACATAGTGAAGTAGAACCAATGTTCAATTCAGGTTCTTTTATATTCGAACCTGTGTATTTACTACAATCTATGGAAAAATAATGCTCGACCAGATGTTGCATGCATAGAGATGGGCCAGTTTCCGCTTCGTTGGAAGACGAGGAAGCTGGTCCTCATCAAGAAGCTGGGGCGCCCTGCGGAATCTCCATCCGCTTACCGGCCCATTGTGCTGCTTGACGAGCTGGGCAAGCTTTTTGAAAGAGTAATTGCAGACCGGTCGTGTTGGCGGTGTCTCTGGACATCGCCAATGCCTTCAACATCCTACCCTAGAGTTGCATAGTGGAGTTGCATGGTGGTGGGTGGGTGCACTCTGGTATCACCGGGTGCCGCCCTGCCTCCGTCGCGTGGTCGAGGCCTGTTTGACGGACAGGGCCGTCATCTACCCCGGTCATCAGGAAGAGTGGAACTGGCGAGAGATTTCATGCGGTGTCCCACAGGGATTGATCCTGGGGCCGCCTCTGTAGAACATCGGTTACGACTGGGTGCTGCGCGCCGACCTCCCTAGCGGCGTCAGCGTAGTCTGCTACGCTGATGACACGCTGTTCCTGGCGCAAGGGAGGTCGCACCAGGTGGCGGCCGACCTAATGACTCGCTGGGTTGCAACAGTCGTAGAGAGGATCCGGCAACTGGGACTCGAGGTGGCACTGCACAAGTCCGAGGCCATGTGCTTTCAAGGTCCTCGGAACGCGCCACCGTCGGGTTCCCAGATAATGGTAGGAAGGATTCACATCGGCGTCGAGGGGACGATGAAGTACCTGGGACTCGTCCTCGACAGCCGGTGTAACTTCGTCGAGCACTTTCGACGTTTGGCTCCCAGATTGGACAGGGCCGGGGCCGCCTTGAAGCGGCTCCTACCCAATCTGAGGGGGCCAAACGCCTCCTGCCGGAGGCTCTACGCGGGGATCGTGCGCTCCATGGCCCTCTACGGGGCACCGGTGTAGGCGCGTTCATTGAGGCAGCGATCAGCTCGCCAGATGAACGCGTCCCAGAGGGTCATGGCGATCCGAATGATCCGAGGATACCGCACGGTCTCCCGTGAGGCTGCGAGCCTCCTTGCCGGACTGTCACCGTGGGATCTGGAGGCAAAAATCCTCGCGCACCTGTATGAGTGGCGCGAGGAGGCCAAACGCCGGGGCGAAACTCCGCTGCCGCGACACCTTGCGGCTCGGCGGACAGAGCTCCGGCAGGATCTCATGGTGACATGGAGAGAGCGACTATCGCAACCCAGCGCTGGGCACGCCACCATCGCGGCGGTAGTGCCCCTCTTTGAGGAGTGTCTGGAGAGGCGCCATGGCGCCCTTACCAGGCGGAGGTGACCCCCGGGTGTTTCCACTGCGAGTATCGCCCAGAGGACACGGTGGAGCATACGGTGGAGGTTTGCCCCGCTTGGGCAGAGCACCGCCGTGTCCTCGTGGATGCGATAGGCAGCAGCGACCTCTCGCGCCGTGCCCTGGTTCAGGCCATGGTACGGAGCGAGAGGGAATGGGAAGCCGTCTCCTCCTTCTGCGAAGCTGTAATGCTCGCGAAGAGGGAGGCGTCATACGTTAGGGA
Organism: Polia nebulosa; assembly: GCA_951329385.1. Lineage (NCBI taxonomy): Eukaryota > Metazoa > Arthropoda > Insecta > Lepidoptera > Noctuidae > Polia > Polia nebulosa. Next base: position 6,698,348 of record OX589598.1, read on the forward strand.
GACTCAACAACAGCCGAGTCGCCCTAGCGCCCCCAGCCGCAGCCGCCGCAGGAGACGCCAGGGGCCGCGAGACGATCTCCGGCCACCGTAGACCCGGGCCTGCGGACGGCGAGTAGTGGGTAACTCGCCGTCCGATCAGCACCAGGCCCGAGAGTCGACGGCTCGTAGTGTTCCACGCGCGCCTCAAAGAGTTGTCAGCTTTTGCTGACAACTCTTTGAGGATCTTTGGGTGCGTTTGGGGGCGGTTCTTTGAGGGGCGTGTCCTTTTGGACGGGGCCTATCACGGCCGATGCCTGCCCGGGGGTTGAGGATAAATTCGAAAGAGTTACCTCGCCCCTGGGCACTCAGGGCATGGAGGAACAGGGGTGGGTTTTAGTCAGTAAGAGTCTGATACTCCCTTCCGCTCCACCCTAGAGCGGAAGAAGTCATAGGATGATTTCCCACCACCCCAAAAAAAAAAAAAAAACCTTTGAATTTAAACCAAAATCAAATATATATATATCAAATAGATACAATAAAAAAAAGTCCTTACAAAAAAAAACACCGAAGACTTATGGGGTATATCAAATTCAAATTCAAATTCATAATCATTTATTTGCTAATATGGTTAACTATATAAAGTTGTTAAAAAAAAGAGCATAGTTTAACCATATTACGCCTTGAGGCATGACACTAATTTAATTAAACATAGTGAAGTAGAACCAATGTTCAATTCAGGTTCTTTTATATTCGAACCTGTGTATTTAGTACAATCTATGGAAGAATAATGCTCGACCAGATGTTGTCACATTTTGATTCAAATGGGATTTTACGTAGTCGTCATTTTGGCTTCACGAAAGGTATGTCAGCGACAAATGCAGGAGTGAAACTCATTAGTCATATTTTGGATGCAATGGCATATTCTGTGACATCTCAAAAGCCTTTGATTGCGTTGACTATTATATTCTGATCTGTAAATTACACCACTACGGAATTCGTGGACAAGCTGCTGGTCTTGTTCTTTCTAATATAAGTCACAGGTAGCAAAAATTAACTGTTAATACGGCGATGTTCTCGAGGCGAACGTACCTCAGTTCAAAGAGTTCAATTCTTGATCCTTTCTTTTTCCAGTATATATTAATGACCTTCTGTAAATGTTGGCTATTATTTTCAAAATAGATAGAAAATATGCGTATGTCCACAAAAGTATGTTCTTTCGAAATGGTTCGCAGGTAATAACCTCTTTACCTACTTAATGCCAAAAAAACTAAACGTCTCAAGTTTTAATTACCGTATGTCTGTCATGTTGGCCATAATTTATTTCTTGACGGCAAAACACCGTAATGTTATTTCGGAAACTGTAGTTTTAGGTTTAGCTATCGATTCAAGATTGCAGTGGGATGCTCACAATAGATCTTACTCAGGTAGATTAAGTTCAACTACATATCCAGTAAGAAAAATAAGACAATTGACTGATAAAGCCACAGCTAGATTAATTTACTTTGCCTAGAGTACTATGTCTTATGGCATTTTGCTGTGGAGATCCGCAGCCTGCTGTCGTTGACTCTATTTTCACATTGCAAAAGAAAGCAATCCGGGCAATTTGTAAAACGAGTCCTTGCGAGTCCCTTAGAAATAGATTCAAAGAAAGAAGTACAAAATATTTTGTATGTTCGCAAAAACTTAGGAATTTTCATAACATGCGCAGCAAACATGAAATTGTAATACCCAAATAGAGATTAGCTAAGACCAGCAAGTCAGTCCTTATAAACAGCATAGTTACGATTTTATAAAAGAACATAGCGTTGAAAAGAATAAAACCCACAACAAACGTGTTCTTCTCAAAAAACCGGCCAAGAGCGTGTCGGGCTACGCGCAGTGTAGGGTTCTCAGACACGGTGACATGCGGACTTAGAAGGGACACATATTTTTTGAGTTCACGGTATATCAGATACTAAAGTTTAATTTAAAAACCGTGGGTGTGCTGGTGGGACAGGTTTGTCATTCAATGCAGCCCAGCTCCTCAGGGAAGGCCAGCAGCGCCCTGGTGTTAACTATCTCGCTTAGGTTACCTGGGTGTCCAAAGTATTTTGCCCTGTATGTAGCGACCGACGATGATATTCATGAACTAAAACCCCAATATAATGGAACGTGGAATTTAAACATTTGGAGAACACCAAAACGTCATCGAGGTACACGTATTTTCCGTTTTTGTTCAGTTTCTCAAAAAGCGCAATAGCAATTCCGATAAAATTTAAATGGGACCACCTCGGGAATATATTCTTTCAAATAAAAAAATAATTTTGAAAATTGGTTCACAACTGACGGAGAAATCGCGTAACATACATACAAAAAAAAACATACAGACGAATTGAGAACCTCCTCCTTTTGGAAGTCGGTTAAAAAGCACACGCTAACAACGTTTTCGAGAGTGGGGCAGTTATATTTGTTTAAAATTATTATATCTTGTTTAGTTTTCGATCAATTTTGATTCTGTTTTTACTGCTAATATGCCATTTTGTATATTTTTCAATAAACCGGTTGGACAAGAAATATTTGTTTTATGCATGTTTCCCTAAATTATGTTATTTTTAATTGGTTTATTTTTTTAAAGTGAATGTGAGAACACTGTAAACTCCACAGATACATAGATTTGTTTTTCTATATTATGAAGTTTCATTTATTTTTATAATTTTGATGCGCTTGTAGTGTGCATGTCTGCATACAGGAATACTCGTCGGTCGTTGCCTCAGATCATTAAAATGTCTAACGGGTCCTCAATTATAATAAAACTAGCTTCCGCCCGCGGCTTTACCCGCGTGAAAAGTTTAATTATAAAGAGTGGTATTTTCAGAGAGTAGCACTTTAAAAAAACACTGTAGGAATCAAAATCAAAAGTACTAATATTAAGCTAAAAGCAGTAGTAGTAATATTACGCTGAGAGCCAGAACTTTTTGAACGTCAAAGTTCTACATATTCCAAATAATTTTGATGGATATTGTTAATCCGTTAAATAATTAATATTAAAGTTTGTTTTTATTCACCAAAAAATAAATCATTAATTCATAAATGTTCCAAAAAATTGTCTGCTTAACAACTTCAATAGTGTAATTGAACTCTCAAAATGAAAACCATTGCTACTGATAGTGTGTTAAGCAATTACCCAGCTGGTCCTGAGTGAGCCTAATAATGATAAAAAAAACAATTTATAAAACCTATTGGAAAGATATATTTAAATTATATATTTACAAAATCTTTTATTATTTTAAAACATTGACACTGATTTAAAATACGCGTAGGTGTTCTAATATACTATTAAATATTACATAAATTATATTTAACTTCTTTGTCTAAAGCTCCCGCAGACAGGAGCGACACAACGATACTGCTACGATTTTCATAGAAATTTTTCCCATTCGTAAATTAATTTCTGTTGTTGAGTTGTAGCATCGCGCGTGTCTGTCAGAAGTTTCAAGTCTCTTTAGTTAAACGTCTAGCTTCATCGTTTTTGCTCCCACAACTATTTCTTCACATTTCATGGTACACTCTGCTTCGGTCGCATTGTTCACAAATCTGAACTCGCCGTTGTCCCTCAGTTTGATGATCTCACTCCTTAGAAGCAGAAGGAAATAAGTTTGCACCGCTGAAAAAAACAAAGTGATCAGTTTTATTATTGTTTTTATTTGTATCCAAACTTTCTTTTTTTCACTAATCGATGTATCTCAAAGTAGTAATATCATCCTAACGGAATTCGAGCCACAGCGTTAATCTCAACGAAGACTAGCCAAGAACGTTAGAGATATTTTTGTACTACCTCATCTGTCACGTAGGTCATATGTGACCACGCACAATAGATTTTCTTTTGTGTCTGTTATCTGACAGATCAGCCAATACACAGGTGCACTCTCTGTTTCATTACTTTCTTGGTCTGATGGAAAGGCAATCCGTCACGACCGGAGATCAGGCACAGCACCAACGGCTTAACGTGATTGCCGAGGTATGGAAGTATTCCACCACCACTTTCCAAACTCTACGCTGCTGAATATAAATTTTACCAGAACTAGGAATCGAACCCAGGACTTTACGCTTGGTAGTTTCGCTTGCAATAAATATGAAAGTTTGTTCTTAGAATTTATGTACTTTAACTTTTGATAAATACTCTGAGATAGCACCGTGTTAAACACCGTTTTAAAAATTACTATTTAATGAACAAACATACTCGTATGCTTACCTAATACCACGAAATAAAAGCAGGCTGCTATCAGAATGTGGCTGAGCAACCAAACACGCATTCCGAATGTGAAGTAATCCTGTATTGCTGAGATAATTGTTACGGAAGCCAATAGGAAAGTTGCCATCCACATCCCCATACTCATGAAATAGAATGCTCTTATTAGCTGTACGTTTTTCTGCAAAAAAAAAAAATTAGCTTTGGTATCAAGGTTTTTATGAGTCATGATGAACTGCAACAACTTCACTGGTTATATACTTATATTGAAGTAACTTAATTCAATATTAGGAGTGACAGTCACCCTCACTAAGATAGACCAAATGATGTGGAGATAGGTGGATCACATGTAACAGAACCCCCCGGATTAATAGAGCAAAACTCTTACTGAAATGTACCCTAGAAGTGGTAAAAAAAATCGACAGCGCAAGAGATGGGAGGAAAAAACTTAATCTTACAGCAGGTCCAAACTGGAAAAGAGTTGCAAAAGACAGGAAGCGCTGGACATCGTTTGAAGAGGCCTTTGCCAAGAGACACACTGAGCTACGAGACATAATAAAGTGTTGAAGTTTTACAATCACACCAGGAACATTAGACTCCCAAATAAAAAGCACATCCTCTTTATATCAATTAACTTAAATGGGGTCGGACAAAAGCCTTTTTAAGTGCACCTCAACACTCATTCAGTTTCCTCCTTTCCTCCAAACATCCAGTATATCCCATGCACCTTTCATAGGTCAACAGTTCATTTAACTGGTGTCCCATTCTACCTTTCCCGAATGAAGATCTCCACTCAGAGTATCCTCTGATCCTTAAGTGATGAAATTTTAAGATAAATTAGATTTTTTTTCAAATCTCACCTTATGCCCTCCAACAATGAACACTATGGTTACAATAAAGTCCGCAAAGAATACAACGATTGCGATTATTGATAAAACCAGTTCTATATACATCCGGTTTATATAGTCTTCTTTTGCATATAACCTCATCATCATTATAGTATGTATTAAAATATATGACATTAACGAGACTAGGAATATATCTGCGGTCTGAAACAAAAAAAAAACAAGTAAGAAGGTATGTACGCGTGTATGCTTTTAAGTGTAATAAATCATCAGTGACTTCCCTCGCTCTGGGTGGAGCGGGAGGGCGTGTCAGACTCTTACTGACTAAAACCATGTTCCTTCAGTTGCCTGTGCCTTCCAGGGCTGCGGTAACTCTTTCAAACAGTCCCGCGACCCTGGATCATCACTCTCCTGCCCTTATCCCCATTTATTTGGGGTCGGCGCAGCATGTGTTCTTCTTTTATTTTTTATACATTTTTATTTGCCGTCATTTCAATAGTTACCTCCTTTCTAGCTACATATATTTCACATAGTCTTTTTATAGTTTTTTTAGCCGCTCTCTATCCCTTTGAAAATAGTCCGACCACTACAGGCTGGTCTTCATTGAAATCACCTAATATTATGATAAATACACACCATTTTGAAGTAGCCCCACGCGAGCAAGCCATATCGTAGCGGCATACAGCAGCAACATCTTCTGAACACTGGAATTTCTCCTTTCATATTGGTCTTCGATAAACAGTATTTCTAGATCACAATTTTTTTTTATACAAACACTACACGTAATCTTAAGTTATTTTAAATAGTCTCACTTAGCTCAAATAATAAAAAAAAATATAATGTGTAAACTCTCAGTCCCATGAACCAAAATGGTCTGCGTTGATTGTTTATCTATTGTGTCTACTTCGCGGGTTGTGAACTTGTTAATGGATGCGTTGATTCAGATAAACTAACTGCTGTTGCAAATAACACAAATATTTATAGTAATTTAAACTTTATCTAGCGCATCCCGAGATATGAACGAACGTACCGCGCACATAACTGGAAATATGATAAGGGGTGGGTATTTTATTGTAAATCCCGCTACTTTTAATTTTAACTTTATTTTCATGAACTAATTTGAAGGTTTAATGCCCTCGTTTTTCCGTAGCTAAACAATAAATTTCAATCAAGGGAACAGATCGCAAACAACCAGTGATACCTAAGGTTTTATCAATAGACTAGTAAGTGAGGCACTTTCGTCTATTATAAGCGGCTTTTTTTTTATTTTGGAGGTGGGAAATCTTCCAATGACATTTCCCGCTCTGGGTGGAGCGAGAGGGCGTGTCGACTCTTACTGACTAAAACCCACCCCTGTTCCTTCCCTGCCCTGAGTGTCCAGGGGCGCGGTAACTCTGTTTCGAATTTATCCACAACCCCTGGGCAGGCATCGGCTATGACGGGCCCCGTCACGAATGCTGACAACTCTTTGAGGCGCGCGTGGTAAATACTTTATCCTCTTTGTAACAAACGTGACGTTGGATTCTTTAGTATTTATTTTCAATGCTATGCTACGATTTTTTATTCAATGAGGGCGCCACTTGGCCGGTAGTACGGCCTTAAGTCAGTTTCTAATGGGTTGTGATGCAAATCTAGTGGTACTAATGGATGTTTACACAATGAGATAAGGCACAATTCATTACTAAAAATTAAATATAATATTCTATATATTATTATGGTTAAATTGATTGAAGTATTGTAATAGGTATGAGAAATTCATGAAATCGGCGGTGAGGCTGTCTGTTTGTTACATCTTCACGCCTAAACCGCTCAACCAATTTTGATGCATGATGAATTTTGGTTTAGAAATACCTACATAGGATAGTATTTTTCCTGGAGTACATTCCCTTGGAATAATTTCTGACTTTCACGGATTAAGCTAGTTGACAAACAAATAATATTTTTGAAGTGTTAAAAAATATTTTAAAAGTGCTTTTATTGTTTTTTTTTCGGACTAGCTGGCCACATTATTCCCAACCTCTGAAACTCCTGAACTTCAGAATTAACATTGGCGACCTCCAGAAAAGCGAAGAGGTAATGAAGCTCGATGAGTCCCGAAGAAACAACGCTCCACCCAGAGCGGGAGAAGTCCCGCTCTGGGTGGAGCGGGAGGGCGTGTCAGACTCTTACTGACTAGAACCCACCCCTGTTCCTTCCCTACCTGAGTGCCCAGGGGTGCGGTAACTCATTTTCAGAATTTATCCGCTACCCCTAGGCATGCAGGCACCGGCCACGATGGGTCCCGTCAGTGGTGGCTGACAACATCTCTTTGAGGCGCGCGTGGAACACTACGCGCCGTCGACTCACGGGCCTGGTGCTGATCGGACGGCGAGCTACCCACTGCTCGCCGTCCGCAGGCCCGGGGTAGTAGACCCTTAAAATCAAATTTCTGTCCCGCGCTCAAGCTCTACAACGAAAAGGCAATACTACAAAGCAAACTATGACTCAGTTAGAACTGCCTGGCGTCTGTGTATTGGGAGAATATTTTTTATAGTATGGCCCATATAGATTCCATGATTGATTACTTCTATATTGTTCTCGAAAATATTGTGGGATATCTGGATTAAGTTATCCAACGAAAAATGCAAGTTTCTCCACAAATAGAAAACATATGGTAACCTTCTCGAGGTTTGCGCTTAGCAACACATTTAACCATTTATTTTTAGGGTTCCATACATAAAGGGTAAAACGGGACTCTATTACGGACTCCGCTGTCAGTTTGTCTGTCTGTCTGTCTGTCTGTCTATCTGTCCGTTTGTCACCAGGCTGTATCTCATGAACCGTGATAGTTAGACAGTTGAAATTTTCAAATGATGTATTTCTGTTGCCGCTGTAACAACTAACACTAAAAAACAGAATAAAATAAATATTTAAGGAGCTCCCATACAACAAACGTGATTTGTTTGCCGTTTTTATAGATAATGGTACAGAACCTTTCGTGTGTGAGTCCAACTCGCACTTGGCCAGTTACCTATCATTATTTATAATGTTAATTATATATATGTAAAACAGATATGTATATATGTAGTTAGGATTAGAACAATATGGATGTTCTTGATTCTCAAAATACTACTAATACTTATGTAAGTACTATAGTAAAGTTGTTTATATTATTACACTAAAAAAAGAAACTTACAATAATATTATTGTTTACGAATCGCATACATAATGATAAGCGCCAACCATGTCCGGTGGTCTAAATTGCCGACAATAACAAACAACAAAACGACATTATGTTATAATCAAAGACCAAAACATGGGTTTCCCTTAACAAACATGGGTTTTAGTAGGTAATTCCAAACAACATTGCTTGTTTACCATTTTAATGATGGTAATTCGTGGAATGTGTTAAAAATTACCCACTGTTTAATGTTCCTGTTTTGTCAATAAAAAGGATATGATATCATTTATTTCCGTATCATGTGGTATGTTCAAGAGATGTCACAATAGTAAATAAAATACCGGCGCTGCCGCTGCAGCTGCTGCTGAGGACCTCAAGCGACTCAAAATCTGTAACCTTATTGGGGACTAGCACTACGCCCAAGACTTCGTCCTAAAAATTTATAGCCTATGACACTCGCAAATAACGTGGCTTTCTATTGGTAAAAGAATTTTTAAAATCGGTTCAGTAGATCCAGAGATTACCTCCTACAAACTCACAAACTTTACCTCTTTATAATATTAGTATAAATTACAGTTTGGAGCCGTTTGGGGTCGAAACGCTCGGGTCATGGGTTTCGAGTGCGCATCTCCTTTTCAAGGATATTTTTAGCCAACTGATCGACACTTTACGTGACCAGAGGGCTGGCTCGTTCTTTGCCCAAAGAATTAGCATTGCCATTCAACGTGGCAATGCTGCCAGTCTTCTGAGCACGTTTCCAAATGACAGCGATGTGGTGGAGTACTTCGACGCCTGAACGTATTTTATTTTTGTATATATGTACGTAGACAAGTTAATATTTTTGGTTTTAGTGTAGATATATACTTAGTTAAGTATTTTAAAAATATATAAATTTGTTTATCGTAATATACAGGGTGTAACGGAAAGGTGTGGACATATGACTTTGCATTGAAAGTTGTCACCAGCTGATCAATATTTGTATGGAAGGCAAAATTATTTTTTTGGAATTTCCTCAGGTTTTCTTGAAGAAAGTTGTTCATATCGATGGGCAGATGCAGTTCTAAAAATATGACCTTTTCGTTACACCCTGTATTAATTGCAAAGACACATTCCGCCTTTTAGTGATGGCATGCAAATATTTAGTCGATATTGATTTAGTAACATACAGAAATACTAACACACAACTATCGGCAATTTTTAGGGTGCCGTAGTCCGAAAAAGAAACCCATGCAGTTTCGGTCTGTCCATATGTCCGTCAGCGGCTTAGCTTAGAGACTGTTACTACTAGCTGTTATTTTGCATGGGTATATAATAATATGTATGTTATGGCTAAAACCTAAAGTGCGGCACACTAGTTTTAGCTGGCTAGAACTAGGTGTGGCCGGTAGCAGCTGGTTATACTTAGGTGGGGTTCTTTTTTTTTTTGTTTTTTTTTTGGGGGGTGGGAAATCATCTTATGACTTCTTCCGCTCTAGGGTGGAGCGGAAGGGCGTGTCAGACTCTTACTGACTAAAACCCACCCCTGTTCCTCCCTGCCCTACATGCCCAGGGGCGAGGTAACGCTTTCGAATTTATCCTCAACCGGCAGGCATTGGCCGTGGCAGGCCCCGTCCTTTTGCTGACAACTCTTTGAGGCGCGCGTGGAACACTACGCGCCATCGACTCTCGGGCCTGGTGCTGATCGGACGGCGAGTTACCCACTACTCGCCGTCCGCAGGCCCGGGTATACTTAGGTGGGGTTGGATCTAGTATCGTTTGGCAGGAGTTTGCGGGTAAAAGGCGGAAAGGGTGGGTAAAGGAGGTAGGGTTCCCGATTGTAACGCTACCACTTTAATTAAATGTAATGCACTTCTGATTTTAGCCGTAACATGTAAGTATGGTACCTCTCCTATATGTAAAGTGGGGATGATTATATTTTCGGCCATTCTATATTGTGGGGTATCGTTCAATAGGTACTCATTTCAAAATCATTGAAGAGTTGTAAATAAATATTTGTTCGATTCAGTGACTTGAAGTCGAAGATGTGTTGTTTATGTTAGACAAATGCATTTATTTATTTTAGAAGTACCTACCATAAAGAACAATGGCGAAATCTTAGCTGACTAAAATTTCAGTGTCTAAAGTGACACATATACGAAAGAAATTCTGTTAATTTTCTACGTTTTTTCAAGGTATCACGTTAACATATTAAGGCCGGATAAAAATAATATTTTAAATTTAAAGTTTTTTTTTTTTTTGTTGGCTTTTATTAGTTTAGTGCTGCCATTTTATATTTATTCTGCCAAGTGACAGTATAGACAACATAACTGTATTTGTGTAATATTGTTTTGTTATCAGTTTTAGTTTATTATTATTAATAAACGGAGAATATGAATACACAACACAGGCAAGAATACTGTAGTGTATTAGAAATAAATAAATTATTTTTAATTAATTATGAGACTAGTATCCCAAATCTAAAAAATATAGCTTGGATACTGACGACAACAGTTGATTGGTTGCTGAATGACACTCATGTCACATCTCTTCCGCTTTGTGCTTTGTGTTGTGGTTGCTCTGATATTCCCTTGTGTGACCCGTGCGTGTTTAAGGACTTCGAGATTTTCCCTGTGTGACATTGTGCTTTTTTATACTGGACACCGATCTTGCCTCATTGTTTAGATTATTTGGTATTTCGCTAGTCTAGTATTTTGAATAGGCCAGACATCAGCAAGATATTTCCGCACCCGCAGAATTTCTGGATTAAATTATTGTAAGAAAGGACGAAGAATAAATATTGATGTTAAAAAAAAACTTGTTTCATTGGTTTTTATCATCTTACATATTCCACACATAAACTTAGCAAGTATTTATAAAATCCTAGAACATTAGAATAATCGTATTGCATTAACACCTAAAATAATGCCGACTAGCAGGTTGGAAGTTTCTAGAAACTCTTGCAAAGCCGTTTGAAATAAAATTACAAAATATGTTAGGCTTGACGTTTGTGTCAGAGAGAGAGTTAAGGGGTCCACGATCCCGAACGTGCGGGCTAAATTGTGTTATGAAATATTATCATGAATATAATTAATTGAAGTCACCCTCAGCTCTATAATTTGTCCTCCCCGTAGAGAGATCCCATCCACACAGTCCTCTCGCACCGTGCCATCGAGTTGGAGTGCTACGCGACGCCCCCTATAACGTCGTCGTGCTTCTTGAGTAAGGAGCCCTACAGCCACAAGAGGGCTAGGGTTCTTACATGTGGCGGCGGTCGCCGACTACGAGGGCCAGGATAAGAGGAGTATAGTCGAAGCTGAGTGGTTCTATTTTCATAAGTGATAAATCAAATAAAAAGAGGAAAATGCGATACTTTTCGGGACACACGTATGAAGTGTGCCTCGAAGAATTTATCGACGAGTTTGTGTCGATGGCCATTGCCAAGGGGTGGCGAAAGACCGATTATTCGTTGATTTTAGGAGTCTGGCTCAAAGGCGCAGCTCAGTACTTTTTTAGATATACGTTCCAATATGAAATGGAATTTGACACGCTGTGCGCAGAGCTTAGGAAAGAATTCCCATGCAAGTGTGTGTCTTGCAAGCAGAGAATTAATCAGTGTTTTTATAATCTTGAGAGGCCGGACGTTGTGTCCGAGGCGGATGAACAGTCCGAGGATAATGTGAGCGAAGATAATCATGCAGAGTTATTTTCTAGCTCAACAATCAAAGCAAACGAGGAGGACGATGATGACCAGAGCTGCGCTGCGCGGCCTAGTCAATGATGTCCAGGAATGTGAAGACTGCGGTCTAGGCGATGATGACCGAAGCTGTGACAATGAAGATACAGAATCGGGTCAGTTCTTTCCAATTGTTCCTGTTAGTAATATTCCAGAAAAACAAGAAACAGTTTTATCAAAAGAAACAAGTGGCGAGCACGAGTCGAATGAAAATTTTATTTGTTTGGAAGTTGTTTCGGCTGATGTCGTCGTTATGGAAAGCTGTGAGGTGAAAGTTCCGTCGGAGACACATGGTTCTTGTGACGAAAATGTTGTTCAGGTTGAGTGTGTTTCTACTGATATTTGCGAGCAGGAGAGCTTCGAAATGGCGGTAGAGTCCGAACAGCGGTGCGTATCAGTGGAAGTGATGCAGAATCCTTCTATTATTGTTCCAATAGGTGATAGTCCAGCGGATATCCATCGGGATGAAAACTGCATCATAAATATCACTTCACAATGTCACAACATTCTACAGCAAGCGGAACGGCATTTTTCACAGAATATGCTGGAGGAGGAGATATGTGCCCTCCCGTATTTAGCGAAGAAGCATAATTTCCATTTCTTTGATAAACATAAAATTATTTCTCTGTCTATTTTATTCATTCTAGCTGACGTGTATTGTCATAGCAACGTGACAAACAAGTTTTCGACCATAAATATAAGGTATGGATGTAGTAATTACGATGATCCAAATTTTTCGATAAAAATTAAAATATGCGAAAGAAGTCAGGAATTGCTTGTAAACTATTTATTAAAGCGGTATTCTGTAAATAAATATAAGTTTTGGAAATATAAGAAGAAATTTATAAATTGTTTTTTGAAAATTATTTTATTCTTAAAAAGAATTTTAGAGAATAAACAGTGGTGTCAGATGTCATTTGACATAACAAATAATTGTCAGATATCTGATACGTCAACGTTAGTACGGTTGACAATATAGTAAAAGTTTAAATTTTAACCGACTTCAAAAGTAGGAGGTTCTCATTTGTTTTGTTTTTTGTGTAATATTAATCGTTGTGTTTTTATGTGTTTCATGTAATCGATATGATGAGCTGCACGGACGTGACTGAAGACCGATGGGAGATGTGACCACATACCATGAGCAGGGAAATAAGTTTGTTAGGCGATTATTAGTGAGGAATAGGTATGAGTTTCTCCAGAGTGCGATTTAAACATATTGTTACGGTTAGGAAGTAGAGGGAATTGCGATCCTCTCTCCTAGGTAAACGTGTCCGGGTTTGTTGTCGGTTTATACCAGCTATGTTTATGGGGTATAATGCTTTCGCAAAGTGGGATCATCATTGAGAGAGTACCTATACTTCAAGTTATATTTATGGAACACTCTGGGGGAAGTTCAGGAACAGTGAGTAGGTGTTCATAACAGTGGTCGTTTTTTCTCCTGGTCTTCATAAGCGTCCAATGGAGTTAAAACTATTACAGTTTTGAATTTTATTTTTGTAAACCCTTTCTAGGTAGATGCTAACTAGGGCATCTTAGGTCTGAAAGTTTTGCAAAGCAGTGTGGCTTTTAGTGAGGTTTTGCCTCACTGAAGCCATGTGCATTGCCGGGACGTGTGGTGAGCCGAATGGCTCAAACTAATAATAAGAAAGATGACCACACTACTCGGGGTCCAGTATGGCTATCCATAGATGGACTTCTGCATCTCCATAATTCCTCACAGAGGTAGGGCTTTCGCAGTAGGGTTAGGTAGGTTTCAATCGGCTTTTCAAATATTTAATTGAATAGAAGACTTACTAGCGTTTGCGCTTCTATTCGTAGGGGCGTAGCTCATGTGACAACCTTATGTTGCCGACTGGCAGGTTGGAAGTTTCAAGAAACTCTTGCAAAGCCGTTTGAAATAAAATTAGAAAATATGTTAGGCTTGACGTTTGTGTCAGAGAGAGAGAGTTAAGGGGTCCGCGATCCCGAACGTGCGGGCTAAATTGTGTTATGAAATATTATCATGAATATAATTAATTGAAGTCGCCCTCAGCTCTATAATTTGTCCTCCCCGTAGAGAGATCCCATCCACACAGTCCTCTCGCACCGTGCCATAGAGTTGGAGTGCTACGCGACGCCCCCTATAACGTCGTCGTGCTTCTTGAGTAAGGAGCCCTACAGCCACAAGAGGGGAACCCTAGGTTCTTACTATTGTAAGAACCTAAGGTAAGTTCCACCAGAGGATAAAACTACTGTGCTTACCTAACATCTTATTACTTACTAATATTATAAATGCGAAAGTGAGTTTGATGAATTTGGTACCGAGATAGATGGGACCGTGAAGACGGTTAAAGGCTACTTTTATCCGACATCCACGAGGACGAAGTCGCGGGCCAAAGCTAGTTTACAATATTTTTACAGGAAATTTAATGCTGAAATAACTAGGTAAGGGAAATACTAATGCGATATAGCCTTTTTACTGCTTCGAAATTTAATAATATTACCTTTACATACATTATTAAAAGTCACTTATAGACATAACCCACAAAAGTTCATGACTAAATATCTATTAATCTCGACATTCTCGAATAAATTTTTTTGCACAAAGTAACTCAGAAGATGACGCTGAGTTAAACAATATATTTTTCATATGAAGACGTAGGAATTAAATCTCAGCTAAAACAATGTATGGGTGGCTGCCATTGTTCAATTACTTAACTAAATGTATCTACACTAAAACCAAATATCTTATCCTAATTAAAAACAAAATATATTCAGGCGTCGAAGTACTCCTCCACATGCACATCGCTGTCTGATCTGGGAAACCTGCCCGGAAGACTGGCAGCATTGCCACATTGAATGGCAATGCTAATTCTTTGGGCAAAGAGAGCCAGTCCTCCGGTCACGTAAAGTGTCGATCAGTCGGCGAGAAATAATTATCCTTAAAAAGGAGACGCGTACTAGGACCCCATGACCCAAGCGTATCGACCCCATACGGCGCAAAAATGTAATTCACAATAAGGTTAACAGTATTTCCGTCGCTTGAGGGCCTCAGCAGCCGCAGCGGCAGCGCCGGCACAGCCTGCCGTACTTGGAACATGAGATGGCGCAAGGGTGTCGACACATCCGAGGATACCGCACGACCTCCCGTGAGGCGGCGTGCCTCCTTGTCCTATATAAACTACCTATATGAGTGGCGCGAGGAGGCGAAACTCCGCTGCCGCGACACCTCGCGGCTCGGCGGACAGAGCTCCGGCAGGATCTCATGGCGACATGGAGAGAGCAACTGTCGCAACCTAGCGCTGGGCACGCCACAATTGCGAAAAAAAAAAACAGGGTATACCTACTACTACTATCCACTTTTCACGGCACCAACGTCATACCATTTAGTCTCTTCCCATCGTCACGTACTAAGCCACTTGGATCAAATACGGCAGGTACACCGGCGCGGCGGTGACAAGAGCTCGACGAATATATATCGTTTATGCTGGCGTGCCGTACTATGCGGCCTACGCTTCATTCAAGTGATTCGTTTGCGAAACATTAAACTTTAAAGTTTTATATTTTTTGTTAGAGTCGAGCGCCCTACAAGCTAAAACGTAACTTATCACGTAAACATGAAGTTGACGTCAATTTAACCGGACGTAACGTGCGTCTAGTTAGCAGATATCGATTTTTAATTGTTTACGGCCCACGCGCCGAAAAAGAAATTAAGTCATGTGACATCCACCAATCCGCATTGAGCCCGCGTGGTGGATTACCGCCCACACCCTCTCACAGAGAGGAGGCCTGTGCCCCAGCAGTGGGGACATTAAAAGGGCGATGATGATGATGCGCTGGGCTCCAGACACGCAACTATTTTAAAAACAAGTATCTAGAAAGGTGTCTAGACCTGACGCCTCAGTGCTACTACCTGGTTTACCTCATTTCAGAAAACCCTCATTAATTTTAATAATGGCAGATTAAGATACGGTTTTACAAAACACTGCTTTAAGACATTGGTATTCTCCTCCAGAGGAGCTCGTGGCTAAAGTAATAACAGCCGGGTCGATCCATCAGGTTAAGCTACGCTTGCCGGGGTGGGTCCATAGACGGGTAACCTTCCTATTACATACCGAGACTCCTCCATGCCTCGGAAAGCACGTTAACTTGTTGGTCCCAACTGTCAATCGTGGATCTTCGACAGCCGCTACGGGTCGTCAGAAGCCCGAAAGTCTGGCAACTAGTCTTACCAACATTGTTTGTCAACATGCTATGGAGCGCAGTATACTCGGTGTTAAATTAACAGATCGCGTTCGAAAACTATACTGTGCTCCAAAAAGCAAATCGTAGATGTAGCTCAAAAGGCTACCTAACTTAAATGGGAATGGGCAGGACATGTCTGCCGTATGCCTGACGAGCTGGGCCCGTAAAACACAGGATTGGTGTCCTGACACAGTGACTCAGGGCCGTGGCAGACCACGAAGAAGATGACGGGATGACCTGGATGTCTTTTTTTTATGTTTGATAGGCTCGCGTTTGACCACTATCTCACCTGATGGTAATAGGAAAAAATAAGCAAAAAATCGTGACCGTTGGAAGGAATGGAGGGAGGACTTTTCCCAGTAGTGGGACATTACGGACTAGTTATAATAAAGAATAATGCTTTAAGAGTTTTTGTAAGTACTCGTATTTCAGAAACTTAGGTCCTCCCTCCTTTTTAACCGACTTTTTTAAAGTCGGTTAAGAAGGAGGTTATCGGATATTTGTATTTTTTTTTGTTATTTCGGGCATAACTCCGTCATATGTCGACGGATTTGCAAAATATTTTTTTTGTTCGAAAGGGGTGAATGGTTCTATTCAAATTTCATATAGATCTGATAATGGGTTTCGGAGACAGACAACGGAACTCTGTAAAAATTGACAGCATATCCTCCGCAATTGCTGCGATCGTATATCTATGAATTGTTAAAAAAAATAATAAAAAACTTTTTTACAAAAAAGATAGAACCGACTTCCAAAAACAGTGCAAAATAACTTTAATTTCGGAAGTCGGTGTCAAAAAACGAAGACACTAAACCAGAAACACCGACTTCCGAAATTAAAGTTATTTTGCACTGTTTTTGGAAGTCGGTTCTATTTTTTTGTAAAAAAGTTTTTCTCCGAACAAAACGGGACTGCGCTACACTGTGGCATACTCAATATACCTAAGTATTAACTGACTATAACCAATTTGTTTTGTCAGCCTTATTTGTGACCCACTGCTGGGCAAAGGCTTCCCTTTTTCCTTTACAATCCTCTCTGTTTTGCGCGATCTCTAGCCAAAAAAAAATATTTAAAGGAAAAAAAAAAAAACTAAAACAGTCGCTAAAGCAGATTAAAATAACCTGTTATGTAAATAGCTTTATAACATACATTAAGTAGAAATTAGATAAGTGCCATGAATGTTTAAAAATCACAAAACTAAAACAGGACAAAGATATTTTTGGCAATATTTGCCTACCTAAAAATGTTAGGCGAAGATTTAATAACTCAATAGGTAATAATTCAATTCATGGTAACGTAAGTGACGTCATTCTAAATCCAATATGGACTCCAAAAGATTTTGGACTAGTTATTTTGTATGCATTTCCATGGTATCAAATGAAAGGGTTTGCTAAGAAAAACCCGAAAAATAAAAATAAAATAAGTGTGTTTTTTTTAGTTTTTTTAAACTTTAGAAAATTATTATTTTTATTTTGTATATCAAGGTGTCAAGTCTGAGTGCGTTCTTATAGTGAAATTAAGTCTTTAGATGAAAAAAAAAACTAAACGGCATGATTGTTTATTCAAACAAAAACTATTCTAACAAATAGATACAAACCTTCACTTTAAAATAACTCAACGCAAACACACACACAAAACACAAAAAATACAATGGACTTCCAACAGAAATGACAATAAAATTGCAAAATAACCTTAATTTCGCAGGTCAGTGTTTGTATTTTCTTTCTTGGTTAGTTTTTGTAAAAAAGTTTTTTATTTTTCACTTAGTTGTTGTAACCTAGAACTATTACCCCAATAACATAGAATTTGAACATAATCATAAAAAGGAGGAAGCCAATACGTCATCTGTGTTTACATATGTTTTCAAAAAGCACTGGATCAATTTCGATAAAATGTATATGGAGTATCAGGAGTATAAAGTTTTGAGAAAAGAATTTTGAAAATCGGTCCACAATTGACAGAAATCGGTGAACATACAAAAAAAATTACATACAGTCAAACATAGAACCTCCTCCTTTTTTGAACTCGACTAAAAAAAAAAAATATTGAGACGTTTACAATAAGTAAAGAATATAAAATAAATACAAAAACTTCAAAATTCGTGGTTTCAATTCTTGAAATCTATTCATTCAATATTTCAGCATGAACAAATATCTTAATACCTTCATCCTGTACCATTAGTTCTTCGACCTCCTTTCTAGTTACATCTTGAACATCGTACCCAAGATCCGTAAGGACACACACCACCATGCGACGCTGGGTACCAACTGCTTCTGACAACATACCTTTGAGGAGGCACCCAATGAACTTCGCCTTCGAAATTCCGTACGTGAAGTTGCCACCTAAGTAATCAAGCAAAGCAGCCATATACAGTTCTATTATAGAGTCGAAGTATGTGCTCACAAGTACACCTACCTCCTTCGCTATATATCTGCCGAAGACGAAGCCCACAGCCTCATCACCCTCCGACTTTCTCCTCTTCGGTTCAGCGAAAACTTCAGGCATCTGTTTCATACTCTGTCTAACAGCTTTATGGTAAAGCATTGTTAAATGTATATTTACATACTTCTCAAAATATTCTTCAATCGGCATGAACTTCTTCGTCCAAGTTAAGATCCTTTCGACCACTGACAAACACGAGGTGTATTTACTATCCAGAAACGCAGCATTATACTTTATACTCTTCATAATCTGATCGAGTCTCCTATGAATGTTCGAGTCTTCTTCACATCGTAGACTTTCTAATCGCTCCAAAAACCGATCTCCAACTTTAGTTAGTCTCCTCTCTAAATCCTCGTGATTTTTAGATAGCATCAAGTATCTGACAAATATTGCGGGGTACGCTATAGCCGGTTCATCGGGTAAATTAGTCTTCTCGAGCATCCAAAGTAAAATGTTTTCAATCATATCTTCTTTCACTTCAGGAAGAAGCATGCACAAATCGCGAAGCACGTAGTCCGAACCTAATCTGGATATTTTGTCAAGGACAAAGTAAAACGTTCCGCAGTAATCAGCTTTGATGTGAGAGGGAATCCATTCAGTTTTTCGGAGTAACTGGCGAAGCCTATCGCGGGATGAGAGGTCAACACTGGAAAGCAGTGGTTTAATGATATCCCATACTTTAAGATCAGCAGTAGCACCCTGGCGACGGAAGTACGGCAACGCAGCACGCAGTGCTACCACGGGACGTAGTGTCGCCGCTGATGCGAAGGTATCTAGAAGTAACCCTCCCGCAGAGCGCATACTAAGTGCTAAAGCTACTCTCACCGTGCGTCGTTCAGCCGCTAATGCAATGGTCAACGCAGCTCTTTCTATTTCGCGGCAGCGCATCGCTCGCGTCGCGACAGCTTTCACGCCAGCCTTACGCCAGCCCCACTCCGCCAAGTTGACGACAGGCCGGGCGCGGTGTGCGCAGGCCCTCAGCGCCGCCACAAACTTCGCGCTTTCTTTGCCTTCTATGTCTAATTGGCGTAATTCTTCCTCGAAATCTTTATAAAACAGACTCGCCAACGGTCGCACCATTTTTACATTTTTGCAACTTTCATTCCTTTGTAGAGCGATCTTCTCCTTTAACGCTTTCTTAAGATCTATTGTAAAGTCTTCCTTCTGGTTGAAGTATATAACAAGCTTCGAAACGAATCGGTCGAACTGTGATTGACTAGTAACTATTATATCTGCAACCATCTCAAGTCCGAGGGCAGGCGGGTCATGGCGTAGCGCGTTTATGAGCGCTCCCTGATCGCGCCGAAACTTTAAGTTTTCTCGAAGTAACTCACGACGTCCGATCCTCGCGTCATATAACCGTTCCAGTAAGGAGAGAGCAACATCTGCGTTTCGCAAAGCTAAACTCTTTACTGCTTCCACCGTAGGTGATGTTGCTTCCACAGGGACGTGGTATGTTTCAATGACATCGAGCAGTTGATAGAGCCGTTCTGCGGCTATAGCTGGTTCCACGTCTATTGCGGCCGCTGCCAACATGTTTTGAAGACCATTTGCAACGCACACTCGCTCATCAACCTTAAGGGAATACTCAGTTAGCGTAGAAAAGTCATTAAAAAAAGCGTCACGGACAGCTTGTTCGCATTCGCCAGCCAATAACTGACGAATCACCACGCAGTGTAGACCCTCATGGCATGCGGCTTCGGATGGTGCGCCGTTGAGCCCGAGTCCGTGCCCGAAATCCAGAAAATGTTGCCACACATCTTTAGGCAGGCGCCAGACGTTAGCGCGCTTGACGAGGCTGCGCAGGATGGAGGCGCGAGTGTGCGGGGGCTCGTTGGTGTGGCGGGCTGCTAGACGCAACAGAGCCGATACCGCGTCACTGCGCCCGCCGCTCTTGCTCACTAGAACAAGGAATATATCGCGTCTGCGGTCCGCGGAACCTGCAGCTCCTAATCGTTGCCCTAAATCGTGCAGAGCTCGTTCGAATCCAATAAAACGAAACTCATCAAATAATCGGTCTAAGTCCGATTTCATTGCCTCACACTCTATAATATTGTAACAGTCATTGCGTGATCCTTTCTTTTTCTTTATCATGCGCTTGCACACTTTCTTCCCGATTGGCCTGAAGTCCTCATCGTCGAATATATGCGAATCAGAGTAAGAATGTGGGGGTGACTCCGGTGTCGGGTACGGCCATTCCGACACGCGCTCTCCAATATTCTTTTCAACGAACACAAGTTTCTTGAACGCAGCTCTCTTGTCGGGTCTTAAACGCTTTATGAGCGGCTCCATCACTTTGTACTCGAACCAATGTTGCAAGTAGCTTGCCTGAGCTAGCTTTACCACTACTTCCTGACATTCCTCAACACTGAGACAAGCAGCAAGAGTCGGGATGTGCAGAAAATACGCAACGTACAGCTCCAACTTATTTATAAATCTACTTTTATGGTAGCGTAGGATGTAGTCAGTCGCCAATGGGCTGAGTCTGCTGAAGCGGTTCATATTAAAATACTTTTCCGTGATGTCAAGAAACACATCTGCATCAGACTTCAGTACGCATTTTACACTATTGTAGTAGGACTGCTCTTGATCAAGGTAACGAGTTCTCACATCGACATTTATCGCCAACGAATCATAATATATTTTGGCAACTCTAGGACATTTCTCACACAGTAATGTTAATGAATGTGTTGATAATTTAGTCAATATCTTGGAAGCCTCTTCCAGTATGAAGTCATGACTGCAGTGACTAAGAAACTTTATCGCAAACTCAAATGTGTTCTCTTTGTAGTGTTTATAGAACTCCTGACACATTGCTGGGTCTCGTAGATTGATGTAAAGCCAGTGCTTCATTTTAGTAACTGCTGGCGTGATCATTTCCGGGAAGAGAACGTCTACTAAATATTGAGGGTTAATAATGTCACGGTGGTCTATAAGCCATGTTGCTTTTAGAGCTCTGCTCACGTATAACATGTCATCGTCTTTTAAATTTCGTTTTATGTAGTCCACATGTTTGAGTTCTATGGCGAGGTCTATTTTAAAGAGGCGATCGACTGTAGACTCTTCAGGTAGAGCCTCGACATCCAGGACCGAAGCGCCGTTCTCTTTGGCTTCGCACACTAAGAAGTTGAGGTGCCGGTGTCGCTGGCCCAGGTTATACCCTGACAAAGTGATTGGTATAAAAGACGCCATCTGGAAATATGAAAGAAATAATTAACTATGTTTTAAAATAGTATATGACCGATAACAATATTATGTCAATAGCATTACTTCGCACCACGACTGATATCTAGACTTCTTGGTCAGCCTGGATATTAAAAACAATGCGTTGGAGGCACAAATGTATTTTTGCATTAGCTCTTTAGTTATACTGATTGCGGTATACTAGGAACGTTTGAGAAATAATATAAATATGCAGATATGGGGTTATTAGTATGATAAAATACCTACTTAATTTATACTACATACGACTTATTCTCATAATATGACATACTTCAAGTGTAGGTAGCATAGATATAATCAACCACGCAGCAGTCGTCGCAACATTGTTACTACGAAAATAGCTGATACATCTACCTACGTCATAAAAGTACTGTATATGTCATTATATTGTTACAATTGATATGCGATAACGAAAAACGTCAACTCCTGGACATACCCCTTCCTCAAGTGACGCCACAGCGACCGGTTCAGTGCTCTGTGCGTTTCTCATCTAGCGGTCCCCCTTTTTTTTTGGACTCCTGCGACTGACATCAGGTCATTGATACATCTTGTGCGAGGAGAAGGTACGTGGTCGCCACTCCAGAACCTTTCGGCTCTATCGACCATCTGTTTTGCGAAAAGCTGCCCTACCCACTGCCGCTTAAGTTTAGCGATTCTTCGAGCTATGTCGGTAACCTTGGTTCTCTTGCGGATATCTTCATTTTTTATTCAATCACACATAGCCCTCTCCATTGTCCTATTAGCAGACTTTAAGCCTTATGATGATGTCTATTGTGAGCGACCACTTTTTGGTTCCTTATATGATCATCACAAGCAACACGGTAAGTTTGTTAAATGTTTTGATTACGTTAGAGTTACATTTATGGGTTCATTTATTAATTTATTAAATAAAGATAAACGTAAAATCCTTACTTACCTACTGTTTAGATTCCTAAATCAAAACAGAATACTTCGGACAGCATTGCCGGCTGAACTGAGCAAAAATAAACGACTCGGTTCGACCTTGACATTATTTCGGAAATGATGCGATGCCCGTCCGCAACACTCGGTTGAAATTGAAACAAAACAACTAATAAGGTAGAAGAAGCTTATGGGAACCTACTTTGTTTCAAATATTTCTACTAGGTATATTTTTTTGCCTGCACTTAATTAAGTATACTTTTACTTCATAGGTAAATGAAAAACGAAGGATAGCCATTCGTTTGAATTTTTCACGTTGGTAATATTTTTCCCTTAGTGAATGCTGTATATGCGAAATGTGCTGTAAGCCTTCGACGTATTTTTTTTTGCAATTTGCTCATTAGCACAAATACACGTACCTACATAGAAAGTGTAATAACTACCTACTTGTACCAGTATCTTAGACGTACCTACACTTAAACTTGGGTTTTATGTGCGCGCACGTTTAGTCTGCGCCCGAATGGTGGCGTGGCGCTGCTTCAAATTGCAGGCCTAATTAAATCTGTTTCCTTAATTTATTTAAAAACGATATTACGTAACTCACATTGTAATTGACAGAATTAACTAGCTAGGTATAATTTATGTACTAGATTACCTTTATTCATTAGCATAATTATAAAAATATGACGTTTAGTTCCGATTTGAACCGCGCGCAGACTTATCGTGCGCACACTCTAATTTTAGTATCTATTGTGGCTGAAAGTTCAGGTTAGGCGGCAAACAAGAGCTGTGTTGCTGTTGTACTTGACAGATCTATCAAATTAGTTAGATAATTTTGTTGTTTCTCATGAGGTCAAGACAAGATGTGTTTTTTATGTAAATAATGCTCATAACTAAAGATATCCAATTAATAACAATTTATGACTTCACTAATTCCTCCATTAGTACGTTCTCGTTCCTCGAGTGCGGACCGGGCTTTAGGATACTTACTACTTTAATATCTTAAAGGAATGGCAATAATGCATCTGATCTACCTGGTGGATTTCGGGCTGTTGTTTATGTTAAAATCCCGTGGAGAACTTTGCTTGCGCGATGTAAGATTTTGCTGTTTTAGTTCGTTAGTAGTGTCATAGATGTCGCTAGCAAACGTTATTCTGCGGTTAAAAATGGGAGGTATAGGAGGGTGAAAAATACTTTACGACTTATTCTCATTCGTACCCAATATACAAAAAAAAACATTAAAATCGGTCGAGCCGTTTCGGAGGAGTGTAACCACAAACACCGTGACACGAGATTATTTTTATTAGATGTAGGTAAATAAATAATTAAATATGATTTTCGTTTCTGATTTTTTTTAAAACTAGCATTAGTTAGATTTTTAGAAAATTATTAATATTGTCTCTGCTCTCTTATGCATTACATATGATAAGGGCTGATGTCATGTTTGGGTTTAAAATAATATCAAGGTTAAAAGACCGGGTTTGTGTTTTTTATTGTTGTCCGTCTAATTGCGAATATTTTCTACGAATTTGTTTCGTAAACAAAAGTTAAATAAAGAATGAATGTTAGTGTGATTTCATTTGTCATTAATTTGTTTACTTTGACGTTGTTAAGGCGCAGTTATACGACGTTTAATGGTTTTTAATTGAACATCATCACCATCATCTAAACGACTAGTCTTATTTCTTTGAAAGAATATATTGTAATAAAACCGCTCACTCAGTATGAAATATTATATTTGCTCTTTTAACAATATTGCAATATTATAGTTAACGATATTACTTCTATTTTAAGTTTTTAATATAAAATTATGCTAACTGTCGACCAGTAAGGCAATAGACAAATTGTGACCGATCTCGGCGAGCGCCAACGGAACAAGAAGGTTCTTCCAGCCGTCGCCCGCCATAACGCTACAACGACAACTTTCCACAGACAATCACAAATTCAACGTTTCGGTGCTGCCAGCACAATTAGTCGATTGCAACAAATAGTCGAATAAAAAATAAACAATATTCAGATTAAATAACAAAACCTAACACTCGTCCATCCTGACAACGTGTATGTCCTCAGATACGGTATCAAGTAAAGACTAAAACCTAACACTCGGCTCAACACACATAATTCAACTGTATACACTAGTGTAAATACAAATAATCAAGTCAATTACAAATCAATCAATTATAAATGCTTAATACATCCCCTTTTTTTTTTTTTTTTTTTTTAAAGTAAACTTTTGGAGTCCTCCAACATTTGAATGGAGTTCCCTAAGCGCCAGTCACCCCATAAGTCTCCAACTTTTGGAGTCCTCCAACATTTGCATGGAGTTCCCTAAGCGCCAGTCACCCCATAAGTCTCCAACTTTTGGAGTCCTCCAACATTTGCATGGAGTTCCCTAAGCGCCAGTCACCCCATAAGTCTCCAACTTTTGGAGTCCTCCAACATTTGCATGGAGTTCCCTAAGCGCCAGTCACCCCATAAGTCTCCAACTTTTGGAGTCCTCCAACATTTGCATGGAGTTCCCTAAGCTTCAGTCACCCCATAAGTCTCCAACTTTTGGAGTCCTCCAACATTTGCATGGAGTTCCCTAAGCTTCAGTCACCCCATAAGTCTCCAACTTTTGGAGTCCTCCAACATTTGCATGGAGTTCCCTAAGCGCCAGTCACCCCACAAGTAATTCCCACAAGTGATTCCCACAAGTCATTCCCACAAGTCATTCCCACAAGTCATTCCCACCAGTCATTTCCACAAGTCATTCCCACAAATCATTCCCAGAAGTCAACACATTTTCACACAAAATAACAACTTATTAGTTTAGAATTCTCTTCTCCATTTTCATTTTATAACAAACTCAGAAATTACACATAACCTTAAAACATAATTAACCACACAAAAAAGAAAAAAAAACTATTGTCACTAAGCAACAAATAACTTGAACATCTTATCAATATTCTGTAAATGTATGTGATCAATCGTCCTAATTTTCTTTACAATCTAATCAAAATTAAAATTAATAATACAAAAATCTAAACATCAGTTTCATCATCAGTAAATTCACTATTACTACTACTCTCATTAACATTTAAAGCAGCTACATGAACCCATGGCAACATTCTATTAGCGGCTACAACTGTTTTACGTTTGTTTTTCGAGGTATTTAATCCGGGAATCGCGGCTAACTCGTATCTATCATTTCCGAGCGACGCAACTACTCGGTATGGCCCTATATAGGCCGGAAGGAGCTTTTTGCTCTTACCGTCGTTATTAAACGTAGTTTTCGTAATCTTTACTAATTCTCCAACATCATACTTACGAGCTGGACGTCTATTACTATCATAACGATGTTTTTGTTTGACCTGCTCTTCGTCAATCTTATCTTTTACTTGCTTGCGAATGGTAGCAAGATCAGTCGCGTCCCTAGTAGCTTGGCGTATGTCATTTAAACGTGGATCTATTTCACTATTCATGTGAGTACCAAACATAACCTCCGCTGGGGTTCTTCCCGTTGTCTTTTGTACGGTATTATTTAAACCCCACTGAGTTTTGCCAACTTTGGTATCCCAAACTCTTTCGTCGTCTCCAAGATTTTGCGCCGTTAATGAACTTAGAATAGTCCGGTTGTACCGTTCTACTTGCCCATTTGATTGTGGGCTAGAGACAGCATTCAACACATGTTTGATGCCCTTTTCAGCACAGAATCTCTTGAACGCATGAGAGGTAAAACATGTACCACGGTCACTAATTATGCGATCGGGTGTTCTAAATACGTTAAAAATATCTATTAATACATTTGTAGCGGTCAAAGTTTTTGTATTTCTTACTGGTTTTACAAAAACGAACTTGGTAAACGCGTCCACAACTACTAATAAGTAAGAATTACCTTTCCTTGACTTAACGAAAGGACCGAGGTGGTCGATATGGAGCGTGTGAAATGGAATTTCTAGTTTGGGTATGGGATGTAGTAGGCCCTTAGACTTATTTGACCCCTTTTTCGAATACGCACACTCAAGGCACGCACTCACGTATTTCTTTACGAACCTAGCCAAACGGGGAAACCAATAAGCACTTTTAATTCGCTCCAAAGTTTTTTCAACGCCTAGATGCCCTATGTCATCATGGTTAAGACGACATAACTGCCATCTAGCCCCTTTTGGAACTACCCAACGAAGTTTTGTGTTGTCGCCATCTATACACCTATAGAGCCTATTATCTTTAATTATATAGTTATCCCTAATGTATTTTAGTCCTTCTGGGTCTAATTTCTTGTGCAAAATGTCGCGTATCCTATTTAACTCGGAATCACCTAACTGGAGTGTAAGCAGCCAATCATCACTATTTAACATCATAACCATGGGATATGTATCTACTTCACTAGACTGAATATCAGTTATAGGATTCCTAGACAAAGCGTCAACATGAGACATCTTGACACCCGGACGATACTCAATTACGCATTCAAACTCTTGCATCATAAGCCACCACCTAGCAATGCGAGGTATTAAATCGCGTTTGGTGAAGGTAGTTCGAAGTGCTCCGCAGTCAGACACGATTTTAAATTTCTGCCCTAACAAATATACCCTAAATTTCTTTAGGGAGCAGACGACCGCTAAAGTTTCTAGCTCGTATGAGTGGAAGTTTTTCTCTTCCGGGGAAGTTTGGCGGCTGTAAAAAGCCACGGGACTAAAAAATTTTGAACCAGCCAGACGCTGCATGAGAATTCCACCAACCCCAACCCTGCTGGCGTCAGTATGCAGCTCAGTTTCAGCAGACGGGTCATAGATAGCTAGCACTGGTCTTGCGACAAGTTTTTCTTTAAGAGTATTGAATGCATGTTCTTGCTCGCAAGACCATACCCAGGGGATGTCCTTCTTCAACAATTTACTCAGAGGGTGTGCAAGCTGGGCAAATCCTTGAATAAATTTGCGAAAGTAGCTCGCTAACCCCAAAAATTGGCGAACACCGTGCTGATGTGAAGGGCGAGGAAAATCTGTTACCGATTGTATCTTCTTCATGCCAGGTCTTACGCCCGCAGAGCTAATTTCGTAACCTAGATAATCAAGTTTATCTTTTAGGAATTCGCACTTGGTCAAGTTCAGCGTCAAGTTTGCATTCTCCAGCAACTTTAATATATGCTCTAACTTGACCAAGCAGTTGTCTATGCTGGTTCCGTAAATAAGCAGATCATCCAAGTATGCTGTAGCTTCATTGAACCGCGCAGAACCCAAAACTTTGTTCATCATGCGTTGAAAGACTGCTGGCGCATTCGCCAAACCGAACGGCATACGGTTGAATTCGTATTGCCCGTCCGGTGTAACGAAAGAAGTTAGCGGTTTCGAATTCTCGGAGATGGGCACTTGGTAGTAACCGGATGCCAAATCCAGGGAGACAAAACAGGCTTGACCGGTTAACCTAGCAATTTCGTCTTCTATTATTGGCATTGGGTAACGTTCTTTCACCGTTATAGAGTTGAGCATCCTATAATCTACGCATAGCCGGAGCTTACCATCTTTTTTGCAAATTAATACTATAGGGCTTGCATACTCGGAAGCCGACTCTCTGATAATACCAGCACCGAGCATGTCATCGACCATTTCGCGAACCTTTTGACGCTCACTGTGCGACAATCGATATGGACGGTAAACAACCGGTGTTTTGCTATTCAACTCAATGCTCATCTCGACAACATCGGTGCAACCTAGTCCCTCAAACGAAGAAGCAAAACAATGCTTATATTTTTGCAATAGATTGTATAGCTTAGTCTTGTCCGAATCATTTACCGAATCTCCGACGCGAACTTGGCCAATGTCAAGACTTGTAGGAAAGTTTGAGGAAATTGAGGAGTCGGATGTAAGGATTCGATTCACGACTTTCACGACTACTGCCCGGCCTAGGTTAGACCCGAAAGATAAAAAAAACTCTGAATTAAGAGGCGTTAGATCGACAAACGTCTTACCATGTTTGACTAAGTATAACCCACCCGCTACAACACACTGCTGACGCGGCCTACCTATCAACTTGCCGTCCAACAAAATGTAGCCCTCACAACAAGGGTCTACTGAAACTCTCACTGAGGCTCTGCCACATAACACCACGCTGTTGTGCACACCAACTTTGACCACATTATCTTGATCTATATGTGTTTGTGAAAATGGCATTTCGTTGTCAATGTGCATAAATTGCAAGTCTGTGGCAGTTTTATGCACAACAACATGAGGCTGTTCTGTGAAAGTCTGACCGACTAAGACTGGTACATCTAAATATTTGTCGCTCACCACACGGCAAGAAATATCAGCGGGTACGTCGTCTACGGAAAGTTCAACGTTAACTTTTCCTACCGATTGTACTAATTCGTTGCCAAAGCCCTTCAAAACCGTCTGTACACCGTCATGCTGCAGTCCTAATTCCTTTCCGATAGACTCGGTAATCAATGAGACTTCGCTACCAAAATCTATAAAGGACTTGACATGATGACCATTAATTTTTATTGTTTTAATATATTTAGAATTTGGTTTAGAGGCCGAAATTAGCATAGTTTTGTTCGGATCATTAAACTTGTTTTTGTCAGAATTAGAATAACATTTGTCAGCACTATGACCAACTTTGTTACACTTTGTACACGTTATGAGGGGCTTTGGGCATCTAGAGAAAATATGTCCCTTGCCCTTACAATTGAAGCAGTACATAATTGATGAACCATTGGTTTTGCTAGTAGGTTTAGCATTAGTTATATCTGAATCGTTTCGCGATTTAAACCGAGAATTAGCTACGCGTTCGCCTACATTGAAACTCTCCTTGCTGCTCATCAGATATTGCAGTAACTGGTCAGGATGACTGCATCTCAAAGCTAAAGCTGCGGATTTTATCGGCTTATCACTAATGCCGTGAATAATGCAGTCAACCGCGTGTCTATCATAAATATCACACTGATTTAAGAGAGCCAATTTTTCATAAAAATAGGTTTCAATGGGTTCATTGTATTTACTTTTTCGCTGCAGCATCTCTTCCAGGGCTTGGCCATAATTTTGTTCGAATGGAAATGCGCTTAATAATTTTTCTTGCCACTCAGGCCACGTAAATAAAATAGAATTAAGACTTTCGTACCAGGTTTTGGCCAGCCCCTGGAGTTTTTGCATCGCGTGGTG
This sequence comes from Polia nebulosa, assembly GCA_951329385.1. Lineage (NCBI taxonomy): Eukaryota > Metazoa > Arthropoda > Insecta > Lepidoptera > Noctuidae > Polia > Polia nebulosa. The sequence continues at coordinate 6,728,199 of OX589598.1, forward strand.
AATAGTTGTTCTTTCATCCCATCCATAAACAGAAGCACACTCGTTTACCTTTTTTATCCAAACGTCAATGCGTTGATTTTTCAACGACGGGTTAAACTCTGCTAAAATGTTTATGGAATCGTTACTTCGGATTGTCGGTGTGCTCACTGTTTGTGGCTGGGACGCAAGTTGTTTAATGGAACTTAATAAATTAACTATATCTTTTGAAGTAAAGGAAACGGTGCTTTCAAGTTGTTTAGGGTTGTTTGTAACATTATCATAATCATTAACGTGACGGCTTAATTTCGCAACACTTCCGCGATTTACAGACGATTCACGAGAACGTGGACGAAAACGGCGCTTTGACGATAAACGACTACGTGCTCTGCTCACCTCGCGTTCCATAGCCCTGAGACGCTCTCGCTCTCGTTCCAGCTCCTTCTCTTTCTCGCGTAGACTCAACGACGTAGGGCTACGGCGAAGGCTACGACTTCGACTCCGAAGACTGCGACTTCGACTTCGGAGACGCCTGCGACTGCTTGGCATCGCGCTGCCGTTGTTATTTGCTGTCAATCTGGCTTCGGTTGTATGGTGCGATTGACACCTCATCGGCGTCGATAAGCGCCGAGAGCTCCCTTGATCGCGTGGCATGGTGCGAAGTCCATGAAACAGAAATAATAAAAAGGTTTAAAAACAAAACACTCAATTAGTCACGAAAAGTTTTGCAGGGTATTTTAACAATGGTGCAGATTCTTTTGCTCAACAACCAAACCAAAATCAGAGAATTGCACATCTTTTACTAAAAGGCAGTGCAAGAAAAGGATGGCTATAGCTATGCACTAAGTTAGAGATGTCGAACTAGTTTACGCCTTGCGCTTCGCCGTGTTTTTAAACGACATGTTTTACGTGTACCCTTAATTTGCATGGAAATATTAGTTCAAACTAAATTTGACTGCTCCAACTTACGTCAGTCTCTTTCTGGTTTTATTAGAGAGAAAAAGATAGCAATAGCCCAAATCAAGTTTAGTTTGTGCACAACAGAATCAACACCAATATCTCTGAAACGGTGCGTCTGAGCTCAAAAATAACCAAAATGTTCACCCCTATATTAACCGCCGTAAAAAGAACCACAAAACCTAAATTCTAATTTAAAAATAAACATTTTATTCCACCTTCACTTTTTTTTTATGTCACAAGAAATAATTAAACGTAGTTAAAACACAGCATTATGTTAGTTATATTTAATAGAAACGTAATTCATGATTAAAAAGCTAAATCAGGTACTTAAAATATATAAATAGGCGTGTACTTACCACTTCTGAACTGTAATAAAACCGCTCACTCAGTATGAAATATTATATTTGCTCTTTTAACAATATTGCAATATTATAGTTAACGATATTACTTCTATTTTAAGTTTTTAATATAAAATTATGCTAACTGTCGACCAGTAAGGCAATAGACAAATTGTGACCGATCTCGGCGAGCGCCAACGGAACAAGAAGGTTCTTCCAGCCGTCGCCCGCCATAACGCTACAACGACAACTTTCCACAGACAATCACAAATTCAACGTTTCGGTGCTGCCAGCACAATTAGTCGATTGCAACAAATAGTCGAATAAAAAATAAACAATATTCAGATTAAATAACAAAACCTAACAATATGTTACTCGTGTGTGTGTGTGTGTTGTTGTTGTTTGTGGACTTAAGTTAGCAAAATCATATTGTTGTGTATGTCGTTAATTTGTGGCAAATAAATACTTTTTCTTTCTTTCTTTCTTACTCTAAACAATTTTCGTCGTAATTTGATCTGAGAATATTTTAAATTATATTTTTAAAACATAGTGTATTAATTTGTAAAGTTATGTCTAACGCGGATAAAAAATTGAGAATCACACAAAAACTATAACACCTATTTTTATGAAACCATTTATTTATTTACCATTTTAAAGATCATTTTCATCCCCCCATCTCGGCAAGACTATTTTTGCTCTTCGATATCTGAGTGCAGAAGCCGTTTTTATCCGCTAGAGGATAAATTGAATTTGGAACATCGTGTGCACTAAGTTTGTGAATTCAAAACATAACTAAACCTGTTTACTTCTACCTCCATGGTGCTGAATTTATCATACAACCTTTTTTAATTTAAGTATTAAAAACTTAGACTCGGAACCTTATTGATGTACTTTTTTTTTTAATTTGCTTGCGCGCATCATTTTCTTTTCACGTCATATTGTTAAAACCTTTGTGAAAAACCTAAAATTAGTGATTCTAGCGATGAAGAAGTTTGTTTGATCCAATAGAATTGACTGAAACTGTTAATAATGCGCAAATGAGCTTTCTCCCTCAACAATCACGCGAGAAGTATCTGAAACAGTACAATATGTTTAACACGTGGCGACTCGCTAAAAGAGCAAAAACTTTGTCAGAAAACGTTTTGCGCCATTTTATTGAATTATCCGAGACCAAGAAATCAAGCACTCTATCTATGGAGTACGTATTCAATGCTAAAAGCAACAATAAAGATGAAAAAAGACATATATATCGATACCCATCCTAAATTAGTGACATTTTTAAAAAGAGCCTCATCTGGACATCTACCAAAAAAATCGAAGGTTTTCTTAGCATCTGAAAATTTAAATTGAAAAGTTTCTTAACGAAGCACCTGATTCCGTATATTTGGCGGCAAAAGTAAGTCAGTTGCACATTCAGTATACTACAGTATGTACATATATATATTAATCAACTACTTAACATAATCTTATACGTACTTAGTAGATGTTGATAGGCATAATTATTATACATGCGTGTCAATTTTATTAATTTATCTACTATTACAATACTCTATACGTTACAGGTTGTCCTTATTATTGGTATAAACGGAGCATACCGAACTAATGAACTAACACGACTTAATGTGACATGACGACACGGTTGGCGCAGTGGTTGAGCGTTCGGCTGCTGCGCTGCGTGTCGCGGGTTCGATCCCCGCACGGAAAAAATATTTGTATGACCTACAGATAGTTGTTCCGGGGCTGGGTGTCTTGTGTATGTGAGTATACATGTTTGTGAACGCACCCACGATACAGGAGTAATTCCTAGTGTGGGGCACCGTTTAAAAAAAAAAAAAATGTCAAAAACATAGAGAAACATTCAGATGACTTACTATTAATTAATTTACTGAATACAAAGATAAAAAGAGACCGTAACTTCGTCATTCGCAAGGAATACGTAACAATTGTTGAGAAATATCAAGCCTTACGCCCGCCTAACACTCCAATCAATCGATTTTTCTACAATATTGCAACGGAAAGTGTGTTAAACATCTTAAGGGAGCTAATAAAATTGGCAGTATCCCACGAGAAATAGCAACATTTCTTGAACTTCCAGAACCCCTGTCGTACACGGGTCATTGTTTCCGATGAACTTCAGCCACACTTTTGGCCGATTCAGGAGCTGATCTCCTGTCCCTTAAGGGTCTACTACCGGTCAAGTGGCGCCCTCATTGAGTAAAAAAACGTAGCATAGCATATTAAAGAATCCAAAGTCACGATTGTTACAAAGAGGATAAAGTATTATTACGTTGTTAAAACAGGTCTCAGAATGTTTCGTATCCAAAGTAATAGGCAAAAATGTCAGAAACGGCCGTTTTTGGTACTTTTGCCTACTACTTTGGATACGATTTTTTTTTCAATGAGGGCGCCACTTGGCCGGTAGTAGGGCCTTAAGTGCCATGGAGGCTGGAAGACCAATGCGGTTGTAGAGGGATACATAGAGGATTCCATCCAAAATAAGTCTAAAGTATGTAAAGGCATCGTAGGAGCCATTACACTGAAAGAGTCTCAGTCAGATACTTTGACTGGCTCTTCTACATCAAAAATGAGCCGTTACGCAACACCTAACCATCGTCTCGCGCCAATATTTACGCCAAGGGAATCCGATGAATCGGTTAAACTATTAAGTATGACAGATAGTTTACCGAAAAACAGTACACAAGTCACTAACACCAACATTACAGTATCTAACCAAAATATTACACTCAACTTAAGTACTTAACTGTAGCAACGTTACTTTCAATTTTTCTTTTAATTATGCCTAAGTATTATTTGTATCAATTTAAAGATTATTCTGAAATTCTTACCTATCATAATGTAGTAGTTAATACCTAAACTGAAATAAAAGTATCTTGTGATTGAAAATGTTTTTTTTTGCATTTACTCATTTCCTCGCTGAGGTGAGATGAAAAGTTACGTGTTGCACTCGAGTGCAAGTGCACGCGGTTAAAAAGCAACTTTGCACTCTTGTATAACAAATAACTATTAATTATTTATAATATAATCTATGTGTTTTAGTTTATTACCTGTCGTTTTATGTGTAATAAATTAATAATGCATCTAATTTCGGACAGCACTCCTTGATGGGCGAGTCCAATTACTGGGTGGACGTATGACGCGTTACGTGAGCTCAGCACAGAACACGCAAGCTAACTACTCAAGGTCATTGGCAGTTAATAGCGCCTTAAGGATGATTTACGTTACACCGTGTCGCGACCAGGCCGGACCCCGGCCGAGCCCCGGCCCGGACTCGGTCAAACAAAAAAAAAAAAAAAAAAACTTCAATAGTATACTTTTTGTGTGATGTGATTCATGCTTGACCGTGGCCCGGCCGGCGCACGGTGGACGTGCCCCGGCTGGGGCCTGGCCCAGTCGCGACACGGTGTAAACAGCCCGGTGTAGCATGAATGACTGGCCCAGCCGGCGCGGCGCACGGTAGACGGGGGGCAGTGCAGTTAGCACTCGGTGACAGATTATTGAATGCTGCTAGCAGATCAACCACAAATTTAAGTATTCAACTATTGATATTTTTTTTTAATAAAAAGGTAGGTTTCGATTAGGTAATATTTTGTATTTTTATTGTCAGCTTCCTTGGACTGAAATTCTTATTGTAAGTAGGTGTCTTTATTATGCTTACCACTAGGTATCTCTTATTCACATAATCATCCTAATTACCTAATGCAATTATTGATTTTGATTTTAAAGTGTTTATAGGGCGACAAATATATTTTTTGCACAGAGTGGCTACATTGGTCCGCCAACTTTTTGTACTCCAAACCACTCTTAGAAAGCATGGTACACTGCCTCCATCCGACCCGCACAAACGCACTAACCACCCCCAGGCGTTCCGCACAAAACTTCATTTGCCAAACATCATTACTATGTATTAAGCACACATATCTACAAAAAGATTCATAAGTCACTTAACGTGCTAAAACTAAACCGACATCAAATTAAATCCAAAGTCACAGAATGGCTTTTACAATAGGACTACACAAACACAGAATCCTTACAACTACATCGGATAAACACAAATATAATATGGCACACAAAAAACACACATACACACACCATCACACCATCACACATAACCCACTTCTACGCTCTACATTTCACAAACTAAATGACATTTGTTTCTTCACTGTACTAATCGTCATGCTTCACCTGATGTTTAAATCTCATAATATCTTTTTGGCCGATTCATTCACTGTCTCTTAAGATACAGGTTTCTCCTAGGTTAAGGCGGCATCTCGAATTTAATTGATATTCGATATGCACCGAAATCCCCGCACTTACAGTAATTACTCCGCAAAAAAAAAACTTCCTGGCGAAAAGTTCAAAAAATCGAATATAGTGCCACCACGTAAAACTAATTCAAACCGCCAATTGATTCAGCGTCAGAATATTAACTTACTTCGGTACTCTTCTATACAACCTTTTTAAATATAGAATAAAATAAATATTCAAAGTAGACAAATAATTATCCGTTTAAATATTATCCTTGACAGTTGTGGGTAAATTATATCGCATTTTATATGTCTTCAAATTGCTATGAATACTATTTAAGTAAATTTATTATGAACATTGCCAAAATGTGCGATAGAGATAGCACTAGAGAAAAATATCAAACTTGGATAAAATAACCTCAATTTTCGCACTATTTTATTACTTTTGACTTAATTTTGACAGCTGGAGTTGCTACTCGTATTTTAGGGTATTTTAATAATGCGTTTTGATTATGCAAATAATAAGTCGACGCGCAATTTTTTATGTTTTTTCAAAATTCGCATTCTATTTAGTTATTTTATTTGGATTTAATAATGTCTAAGTGATTAGTGTTTTTTGGGCGAACAACTACGAAAATTTTGATTTAATGACAATAAAAGTTATTATTTTTATTCTTGTGGTATTTGCTAAAGGTGAAACGAAACGCAATTATTTTTGAAGCAATACAATACAAAAAGATATATAATCTATGACCTATGTTTAGGTTACTTCATGGTTAAAATAGGTCGAATTTTGTCCATAACCGAATCGGGGCACCCCGACTGCTCATAATCCTTTGGCTGCTACCCCTAGTGTATATAAAACCGGAGCCGCGAAGGGAGAGCAACCCCCCCCGCTGTAACATAGAATAGGCACCCGTGCGAGCCGTAGCGGCTGAGGCTGGTCGCCGGAGGTGACCGGCAAGCCGAAGCTGCGGAGGTTGCACTTCCCGCAGCACCGGAGACGTGGCAGAAGCAACTTTTGCGATTTGAACAATTTTTAGTGAAATTTTTACCCAAAAAGTTAACAAAACATAATCTCAAAACGGTATTTTTAAAAATTCATAAAAAAAAAAACTATGCATTTCCTAAACTTTCGGCCTGCGGCGGGGGGGGGTCAGCCCGCCTACTCCTCCTCTCCCTCCCCACAAATGTATATATATTTACTATCCCTATTGTAAAGTCCTTCCGCACTCGGAAAGGTATGGAGTAAATAAAACATAAATATTTTTTTTATCTTTTATTATGCCGATATCCTTTCGGTATGAGTACGCTCAGCATAATTTCTTTAAGTATATCTTTTTTCATCTTTTAGAGGCTCGCATTTGACCACTATCTTACCCAATGTATTGAAGTACAATTGAAATTAGAAACAGTTTATTACTTTTTCCCGCTGCATTTTTTACAGAAAACGTGAATTTTTCGTGAATAAATAGCATAGGGCACTCAGTTATGTACAAAAATATTAAAAGGATATGTTCGAACATACGAATTTCTCTTCGACGCAAGACAATGCTGCTTGGAAACCGCAAATTAATACTGTATTTTTATTAAAATTAGTCAGTGGCATAATGCAATAAGATTACATAAAATTAGCACTTCGCTCGCGACTTTTTTTTTTAAATTCTTGATGGCCACGCGTTTGACCACTATCTCACCTGATGGTATACGACGATGTCGCTCGCGTCTTTATCTGCGCTAATTGAGGTCTTTCGAAATTTGGCTCTTCTCCCCCCTCTTTAAAAGGCAGTTGTAGAAAATTAATCATCCTATTTTGAATTATTTGCCAAAATAATAAAAAAAAATCAGACTATTTATTTCCACATGCATTCATAAAATTATTACATATACGAAATAGCGCTCAATCTTTTTGAAGCAAGTTTATGTGCGCTATTATTTAACTATTTGTGTTTGTTTCATGTTTTGAGTGTGTGGATGGCAAGAGTAGAGGAAAACTAAAGAAACGATGGATGGATTGGGTGAAGGATGATGAATTTATAGAAAGGGCAAGCGACTACTGTATGAAGACTAAGAGAGAGGTATAAAAGAAGTAGAGGTGGCGCACATTTAACTTATTGTTAGAAACATAGAAGGTCTAAGGACACGGTTAAGGGCGATGACGGCCATTTTAGCTGTTAAGATAAAAGTACCAGCGCAAGTGCTTCGCGGAGCATCCTGGGTCCAATCCTCAGCTCAAATAAAGTGTGGGGTTTCCCATTATGATTTTATATTGCAGCTTGAACGCCATTCGCTTTTAAGATTTTTTCAAACAAAATTCAGCACCATCTTGCTAGAGCCCGGCCGTTTAGAAGGGGAGCGAGGGGCCTAAGCTAACTTGCAGAGGGCTGTGAGAATCTAAATGTTTGTATAATAGACATCAAATTATATTGTCAATAGCTACTAGAATCATTAAGTAGTATTTTGTGGCTAGAATCATGAGCAGTAAATGATAAAATGATACTTATTTCGTAAATTGGTTATAAAAACACTTTTAAATGTCAAAATTTTTTGTCAGTTTGAGCTAGTTGAGGTAAAGATTCACGTTCTACCAAGAGTAAAAAAAATATAGGGAGCTAACAACTATTACAACGTACAATTTATTTATTTTAATAATATTAGTAGAATTACACATTTTTCATAATTATCTATTATGGGTCCACCTTTTATAGCAGAACTTTTTATGTCATAATATTATTTTGCATAACAGCGGATAGCATAAACATCATTTCGCAGAAAATCGTTTGGCAGACACTCATTTAGCATACATTCAAAACTCATAATTTTGTAAAGCAGAATCATCTTAAGGCATACATTTCATATCCATAATAATTAAAAAGTAGAACCATCATATCACAGAAAGTTCACAATCAGAATCGTCTTTTGGCATACATTTCCTATCTATAGTCATTAAGAGGCAGAATTATCATATCTCAGAAAGTTTATAGTTAGAATCATCTTTTGGCATACATTACATATTCATAATAATTACAAGACTTATCTATCACATTAGAATAATTTTGTATTTCTTACCACACTAACAAAATTGAATGAATTTATTGTATTTTGTTTAATTAATTATTTAATTGTTTTCTGCATGTATTATTATCACTAAATAAAACAGTTGATTGTAAGCATGTAGTTTTTAATTGTACAGGCAATTGAAAACCAAACTTCATGTTCTAGGTGTCAGAAAAGTGAGAAACGGAGGGGTCATCATCAGCACGGACAAGAGAGCAGACATAGAAAAATTACGGAAGTCGGAGAAACTATATTTATCGGGCTTTACCGTTGAGGAACCAACAAAGCGCCGTCCTAGGATTGCAATTATTGGTGTCCCCGTAGCCCTAACTGAACAGGAGGTATTTGATTGTATTTTCAAGCAAAACCTCTCTGAGAAGCTGCCGAACACAACCCGTGAGTCCCTCTTAGGTACAATAAAATTAAGCCATAAATCAGGTAAGAAAAATCTGAGTACCTGTAATTATATTATAGAATTACCAGCTAATGTCAGGAGAATTCTTATTGACCAAAAGCGAATTTTCATCAATTGGACGTCCTGCCCCGTGAGAGATTTCACGATAGTCACCAGGTGTTTCAATTGTCAGCAATTTGGACATGCTGCCAAGTATTGTCGAGAAACTAGCACAACTTGTAACCACTGTGGAGAGACTGGTCATTCCTTCAAGGATTGCAGCAATAAAAACGCTCCCCCCAAATGTGCGACGTGCAATCGCTTCAAGCGCAAATGTGACCATCGAACTGGTGATGCTAATTACCCGGCACGCAAGTTCGCAGAGGAAAACTATATTAATTCTATAGATTATGTAGGCGCCTAAGAGCGTGTTAGAATTTTTATATGTATATGTATAGATATGTAACCAGATGTATAATAAATATTTAATATTTGTTACTTATCTATCTATCTATTTATCTATCTATCTATTTATTTATTTATCTATTTATCTATCTATCTATCTATCTATTTACCTATTTATTGATCTTTTATTTACTTATTTATTTATCTTTTAATTACCTATTTATTTACTTATTTATTTGCTTATTTACTTATTGTGAATGTGGTGTTTTAAGGCAGGGATTTATTAAGATAAAGCACAAAGACAAGGCTATGTATTTATTTCCAATAGGCTTGTAATCAATCGAAATCTAATTGCCTGTTCGCAAAACTAGGTCTTCGGCTTGCTGGCCGGCTCCATCGGCCAGCCTCAGCCGCGGCAGCGAGCGTACCAAAACCACCTGCTCCTCAGCTCGCAGGCCGCCTCGCCCCTACGCGCCTACGCGGGCTTAAATTACACTCTAGGGGTAGGGCAGACAAGACTTCGTGAAGTCGGTTTTGCAGCGATTTGTTTCTGTAACTAACTTTTATATCACAACATACTGACTTATTAAGACAATATTTTAATTTTAATTTAAGGTTAAAAATGCTATTGTATAGAAATGGCAATAAGCCTAGTAAAATTATTCTAAATGAAATTCTGACGTCTTCATAGTATGCCAAGTGAAATTGTGCCAAATTATTATCGCTCTAAATAAACGTTATAATAATAATAAAGACATATTATCTCTGGTTGTTCTCGTCTTGCTAACAGCGAGTATTTGCACAGGCATAACCAAGTAGCCAGGATTATTCACCAGCAACTTGCTTTAAAATACAAACTTGTGGATTCTGATACCGTATTACAAGTATGCGCCCGACCCAGTTCTCGAAAATGACCATGTCACGTTGTACTGGGATCGGTCTATCATCACTGACAGGACTATTGTTGCCAATAAGCCGGATATAGTGGTGATAGTCCGATTAGCGCGCCGCACAATGATAATCGATGTCACCATTACACATGACGAGAACCTCGTAAAAGCTGAGAAAGACAAACAAATCAAATATATTGACTTAGCACACGAGGTTGTCGATATGTGGAATGTGGACTCGGCTGACATTGTGCCGATAGTAGTTACCGCCAACGGCCTGATGGCCAAGCCTCGACGACCACCTGTCGAAGCTGTCGTTGCGCGGTTGGATCAAGGGCCTTATACAGAAGGCAGTACTCCTCGATACGGCTCGCATTGTGAGGAGGTTCCTGTCTCTGGAGCCCTAACCACCGGTAGCTTGGAACCTGCTCCCAATACCGGCGGACTACTATTTTTTATATTTTTAAATGTTTTTTTTTTATGTTTTCTTTTAAAAATATTTAAAAATGTAAATTACATGTGAGAAAATAAATAAACGAAATAATAATAATCTATTAATAATATAATAATTTTTATTTAATTTACTAATATTAAACCAAGAAAAATGACCCACCAACAAAAAAAAAAACCAGAAAAAAATAATCATAATACATCACCACAACAATACGGAAGCAAAATTGAAATAAAATGGTAATGAAAATGTAACGGACCGAAAATGCTGACAAGAAGCCGGGCACGTTTACAAAATGCACAACCAACATCTTCGGGTTCGTCGCTCAGCTCCACCTCGCAGCCGGCCGGGACCTTTTTTTTTTTTTGTTGCCGGGGTGGAAAATCCTCATGGATGTCCTTCACCTGGGGCAGGCGAAGGGGTCTGTCAGACTCTTACTGACTAAAAACCACCCCGGTGTTCAGTCCCACACTTGGACCGGGGATCGTGAGAGCTAGTACGACTTCCATGATCCCCGGCTAGATGGATGGGGGGCGGCGGACGACCCCGAGTCCGCCGGCCCTCTGGACCTATTTAGAGGGGCTGGAAGAGGGCGTTGTCCGCCCTCCGCCGACGCCCGGTACGCCTGCTGTGGATCGGGAGAGTGGCCACGGCCTCTCCCTCTCCGCAGCCTCCTTCTGCGAAATTACGGCTTCACAGAAGGAGATCACCGCATCCTACGACTCGGTGCTCCCACATCGTGGTCGGGGGGGTCCAAATCGCTGTCGAGTCCACCATGAAGTATCTAGGATTGGTGCTCGACAGCCGGTGGGATTTTGGCCCCCATTTTCGGCGGCTGACGCCGAGGTTAAAGGGCGCCGCGGGCGCGCTTGCAACGCTGCTTCCCAATCTGGGGGGCCCGAGCACAGCCTGTAGGCGGCTGTACTTGGGGATCGTGCGATCCATGGCCCCCAAAACAGTCGCTAAAGCAGATTAAAATAACCTGTTATGTAAATAGCTTTATAACATACATTAAGTAGAAATTAGATAAGTACCATGAATGTTTAAAAATCACAGACCTAAAACAGGGCAAAGATATGTTTGGCAATATTTGCCTACCTAAAAATGTTAGGCGAAGATTTAAAAACTCAATAGGTAATAATTCAATTCATGGTAACGTAAGTGACGTCATTCTAAATCCAATATGGACTAGTTATTTTGTATGCATTTCCATGGTATGGGTATCAAATGAAAGGGTTTGTTAAGAAAAACCCGAAAAATAAAAATAAAATAAGTAAGTTTGTTTTTTTTAGTTTTTTAAAACTTTAGAAAATTATTATTTTTATTTTGTATATCAAGGTGTCAAGTCTGAGTGCGTTATTATAGTGAAATTAAGTCTTTAGTTGAAAAAAAAAACTAAACGGCATGATTGTTTATTCAAACAAAAACTATTGTAACAAATAGATACAAACCTTCACTTTAAAACAACTCAACGTAAACACACACACAAAACACAAAAAATACAATCAACTTCCAACAGAAATGACAATAAAATTGCAAAATAACTTTAATTTCGCAGGTCAGTGTTTGTATTTTCTTTCTTGGTTAGTTTTTGTAAAAAAGTTTTTTATTTTTCACTTTTAAGTTGTTGTAACTTATAATAACACAGAATTTAAACATAATTGGAGGAAACCAATACGTCATCTGTGTTTATATATTTTCTCAAAAAGCACTGGATCAATTTCGATAAAATGTATATGGAGTATCAGGAGTATACAGTTTTGAGAAAAGAATTTTGAAAATCGGTCCACAATTGACAGAGAAATCGGTGAACATACAAAATAAAAATACATACAGTCGAACATAGAACCTCCTCCTTTTATGAAATCGTTTAAAAAAAAAATATTAAGACGTCTACTTTATGTAAAGAATATAAAATAAATACAAAAACTTAAAAATTCGTAGTGAAATCTGTTAATTCAATATTTCAGCATGAACAAATATCTTAATACCTTCATCCTGTACCATTAGTTCTTCGACCTCCTTTCTAGTTACATCTTGAACGTCATACCGAAGATCCCTAAGGACACACACCGCCATGCGACGCTGGGTACCAACTGCTTCTGACAACATACCTTTGAGGAGGAACCCAACAAACTTCGCCTTCGAAACTCCGTACGTGAAGTTGCCACCTAAGTAATCAACCAAAGCAGCCATATACAGTTCTATTATAGAGTCAAAGTACGTGCTCACAAGTTCAACTACCTCCTTCACTATATATCTGCCGAAGACGAAGCCCACAGCCTCAACACCATCTGTCTTCTTCCTCTTCGGATCAGCGAAAACTTCAGGCATCTGTTTCATACTCTGTCTAACAGCTTTATGGTAAAGCATTGTTAAATGTATATTCACATACTTTTCAAAATATTCTTCTTTCGGCATGAACTTCTGCGTCCAAGTTAAGATCCTTTCGACCACTGACAGACACGAGGTATATTTAGTGTCCAGAAACGCCGCATTATACTTTATACTCTTCATAATCTGATCGAGTCTCCTATGAATGTTCGAGTCTTCTTCACATCGTAGACTTTCTAATCGCTCCAAAAACCGATCTCCAACTTTAGTGAGTCTCCTCTCTAAATCCTCGTGATTTTTAGATAGCATCAAGTATCTGACAAATATTGCGGGGTACGCTATAGCCGGTTCATCGGGTAAATTAGTCTTCTCGAGCATCCAAAGTAAAATGTTTTCAATCATATCTTCTTTCACTTCAGGAAGAAGCATGCACAAATCGCGAAGCACGTAGTCCGAACCTGATCTGGATATTTTGTCAAGTACAAAGTAAAACGTTCCACAGTAATCACCTTTGATGTGAGAGGGAATCCATTCGGTTTTTCGGAGTAACTGGCGAAGCCTATCGCGGGATGAGAGGTCAACACTGGAAAGCAGTGGTTTAATGATATCCCATACTTTAAGATCAGCAGTAGCACCCTGGCGACGGAAATACGGCAACGCAGCACGCAATGCTACTACGGGACGTAGTTTTGCCGCTGATGCGAAGGTATCTAGAAGTAACCCTCCCGCAGAGCGCATACTAAGTGCTAAAGCTACTCTCACCGTACGACGTTCAGCCGCTAATGCAATGGTCGACGCAGCTCTTTCTATTTCGCGGCAGCGCATCGCTCGCGTCGCGACAGCTTTCACACCAGCCTGACGCCAGCCCCACTCCGCCAAGTTGACGACAGGCCGGGCGCGGTGTGCGCAGGCCCTCAGCGCCGCCACAAACTTCGCGCTTTCTTTGCCTTCTATGTCTAACTGGCGTAATTCTTCCTCGAAATCTTTATAAAACAGACTCGCCAACGGTCGCACCATTTTTACATTTTTGCAACTTTCATTCCTTTGTAGAGCGATCTTCTCCTTTAACGCTTTCTTAAGATCTATTGTAAAGTCTTCCTTCTGGTTGAAGTATATCACAAGCTTCGAAACGAATTGGTCGAACTGTGATTGACTAGTAACTATTATATCTACAACCATCTCAAGTCCGAGGGCAGGCGGATCGTGGCGCAGCGCGTTTATGAGCGCGCCCTGATCGCGCCGAAACTTTAAGTTTTCTCGAAGTAACTCACGACGTCCAATCCTCGCGTCATACAACCGTTCCAGTAAGGAGAGAGCAACATCTGCGTTCCGCAAAGCTAAACTCTTTACTGCTTCCACCGTAGGTGATGTTGCTTCCACAGGGACGTGGTATGTTTCAATGACATCGAGTAGTTGATAGAGCCGCTCTGCGGCTACTGCTGGTTCCACGTCTATTGCGGCTGCTGCCAACATGTTTTGAAGACCATTTGCAACGCACACTCGCTCATCAACCTTAAGGGAATACTCAGCCAGCGTAGAAAAGTCATTAAAAAAAGCGTCACGGACAGCTTGTTCGCATTCGCCAGCCAATAACTGACGAATCACGACGCAGTGTAGTCCCTCATGGCATGCGGCTTCGGATGGTGCGCCGTTAAGCCCGAGTCCGTGCCCGAAATCCAGAAAATGTTGCCACACATCTTCAGGCAGGCGCCAGACGTTAGCGCGCTTGACGAGGCTGCGCAGGATGGAGGCGCGAGTGTGCGGGGGCTCGTTGGTGTGGCGGGCTGCTAGACGCAACAAAGCCGAAACCGCGTCACTGCGCCCGCCGCTCTTGCTCACTAGAACAAGGAATATATCGCGTCTGCGGTCCGCGGAACCTGCAGCTCCTAATCGTTGGCCTAAATCATGCAGAGCTCGATCGAATCCAATAAAACGAAACTCATCAAATAATCGGTCTAAGTCCGATTTCATTGCCTCACACTCTATAATATTGTAACAGTCATTGCGTGATCCTTTCTTTTTCTTTATCATGCGCTTGCACACTTTCTTTCCGATTGGCCTGAAGTCCTCATCGTCGAATATATGCGGATCAGAGTTAGAAGGTGGGGGTGACTCCGGTATCGGGTACGGCCATTCCGACACGCGCTCTCCAATATCCTTTTCAACGAACACAAGTTTCTTGAACGCAGCTCTCTTGTCGGGTCTTAGACGCTTTATGAGCGGCTCCATCACTTTGTACTCGAACCAATGTTGCAAGTAGCTTGCCTGAGCTAGCTTTATCACTACTTCCTGACATTCCTCAACACTGAGACAAGCAGCAAGAGTCGGTATGTGCAGAAGATACGCAACGTACAGCTCCAACTTATTTATAAATCTACTTTTATGGCAGCGTAGGATGTAGTCAGTCGCCAATGGGCTGAGTCTGCTGAAGCTGTTCATATTAAAATACTTTTCCGTGATGTCAAGAAACACATCTGCATCAGACTTCAGTACGCATTTTACACTATTGTAGTAGGACTGCTCTTGATCAAGGTAGCGAGTTTTCACATCGCCATTTATCGCCAACGAATCATAATATACTTTGGCAACTCTAGGACATTTCTCACACAGTAATTTTAATGAATGTGTTGATAATTTAGTAAATATCTTGGAAGCCTCTTCCAGTATGAACTCATGACTGCAGTGACTAAGAAACTTTATGGCAAACTCAAATGTGTTCTCTTTGTAGTGTTGATAGAACTCCTGACACATTGCTGGGTCTCGTAGATTAATGTAAAGCCAGTGCTTTATTTTAGTAACTGCTGGCGTGATCATTTCCGGGAAGAGAACGTCTTCTAAATATTTAGGGTTAATAATGTCACGGTGGTCTATCAGCCATGTTGCTTTCAGGGCTCTGCTCACGTATAACATGTCATCATCTTTTAAATTTCGTATTATGTATTCCACGTGTTTGAGTTCTATGGCGAGGTTTATTTTAAAGAGGCGATCGACTGTAGACTCTTCAGGTAGAGCCTCGACATCCAGGACTGAAGCGCCGTTCTCTTTGGCTTTGCATACTAAGAAGTTGAGGTGCCGGTGTCGCTGCCCCAGGTTATGCCCTGACAACGTGATTGGTGTAAAAGACACCATCTGGAAATATGAAAGAAATAATTAACTATATTTTACGATAGTATATGACCGACAAGAATATTGTGCCAATAGCATTACTTCGCGCCACGACTGATGTCTAGACTTCTTGGTCAGCCTGGATATTAAAAACAGTGCGTAGGAGGCACAAATGTATTTTTGCAGTAGCTCTTTAACTATACTGATTGCGGTAGGTATATTAAGAACGTTTGAGAAATAATATAAATATGCAGCTATGGGGTTATTTATAGTATGATGAAATACTTAATTTATACTACATACGACTTATGAGATACTTTAAGTGTAGGTACCATAGATATAATCAACCACGCACAGGCGTCGCAACATTGTTACTACGAAAATCGACGATACATCTACTTCATAAAAGTACGGTTTATGTCATTACATTATTATTGTTACAATTGATATGCGGTAACGAAAAAGGTCAACTCCTGGACATAGCCCTTCCTCAAGTGGCGCCACATCAATCGTCTCCGTGCTCTGTGCAATTCTCATCCAGCAGACCCCTTTTTTTTTTGGACTCCTGCGACTTACATCAGGTCATAGATACATCTTGTGTGAGGAGGAGGTACGTCGTCGCCACTACAAAGCCTTTCGGCTCTATCGATCATCTGTTTTGCGAAAAGCTGCCCTACCCATTGCCGGTATGACGGTAACCTTGGTTCTCCTGCAGATGTCTTCATTTTTTATTCAATCACGCATAGCCTTCTCCATTGTCCTTTGGGAGACTTTAAGCTTTCTGATGATATCTATTGTGGGCGACCACTTTTCGGTTCCATATATGATCATCACAAGCAACACGCACTTGTCACGCATTAAAATTACCAGTAAGTTTGTTAAATGTTTTGATTACGATAGAGTTACATTTATGGGTTCATTTATTAATTTATTAAATAAAGATAAACATAAAATCCTTACTTACCTAGGTACTGTTTAGATTCCTATGTCAAGACAGAATACTTCGTACAGCGTTGCCAGCTAAACTGAGCAAAAATAAACGACTCAGGTCAACCTTGACATTATTTCGGATTAGATGCCCGTCCCCAACATTCGGTTGAAAAGAAACAACTAATAGAAGAAGCCTATGGGAACCTATTTTGTTTCTAGTATATTTTTTTGCCTACACATGTATACTTTTACAACATAGGTTAATAAAAAACGTAGGTTAACAATTCGTTTGAATTTTTTGCCGTTGGTAATATTTTCGCATTTAGGAGAATGCTGATTATTATGCAAAATGTGCTACAAGCTCTCGACGTATTTTTTTGCAATCTGCTGGTCAATAGCACGTATACACGTACCTACAGTAGATAGTAGTATATAAGTAGGTAGTTAATACCCTATGGTATTAACTACCTACTTATATGAGTACCAGTATCCTAAGCGTACACCTAAACTTGTGTTGATTGTTTAATTTTAATATTGCAAATAATTCCCGCTGAAAGTTCAGGTTAGACGGCAAACAAGAGCTGTGTTGCCATTGTACTTAACAAATCTATCAATTTATTTATATAATTTTGT
This sequence comes from Polia nebulosa, assembly GCA_951329385.1. Lineage (NCBI taxonomy): Eukaryota > Metazoa > Arthropoda > Insecta > Lepidoptera > Noctuidae > Polia > Polia nebulosa. Next base: position 6,745,937 of record OX589598.1, read on the forward strand.
TGTTTCTCATGAGGTCAAGACAATTGGTTATTTTTTATGTAAATTGAGCTCATAATTAATGATATCTTATAGTATATAACAATTTATGACTTCACTAAATCCTCCATTACGTTCTCGTTCCTCAAGTGCGGACCGTGCATTAGGATACTTACTACTTTAATATTTAAGAATGGCAATAATGCATCTGATCCACATAATTATTAGGAGTTTTTGGCCGGATTTTTGGAGTGAAGTTTAGTGGCTTTTTATTATTCGCAAATTTATTCCTGGTGGATAGCGTGATTTAAAATTGGTGTAGTTTTGTGTCTCAAATGTCTACGCAACTGGACAATATGTGCAATCATTGAAACCGGCGCGATCTCGATTAAATAAAGCTGAGAATTTTATTGTGGTATTGACTACCTCAGTGCAACTTACCGAGAGGGCTAACTTTGCTGCCAAATACTGCAAAAACATTAGAATGTGTATTCTAATGAGAAAAAAATGACAGTGTTCAAATTAAGGCCCTACAACAGGCCAAGTGGCGCCCTCATTGAATACCCGCCGGCCGTTTCTGACTATTTTGCCTACCACTTTAGATACGAAACATTCTGAGACCTGTTTTAACAACGTCAAAATACTTTATCTTATTTGTAACAAACTTGACGTTGGATTGTTTAATATTTATTTTCTATCCTATGCTACGATTTTTTATTCAATGAGGGCGCCACCTGGCCGATAGTAGACCCTTAAGACTTGGCTTAAAGGTCTTGTAACCAAGCCAGTGGCATAGCTGCAACATACAAAAAAAAAAAAACATAATCATTAGGTATATTTTTATGTAGGTATATTATTAAATATGATTTTTGTTTCACATTTTTTTTTAGACTAGTCGTTATTTTAGAAAATATATACAGGGTACGGGTTAATTCGTTGTTTTCTCTGCTCTCTTCTATCACTTATGATAAGTGCTGATGTCGTGTTTGGGACTAAAATAATATCAAGGTCAAAAAACCGGTGTTTGTGTTTTTTGTTTACGTCCGTCTGAATGCGAATATTTTCTACGAATTTGTTTCGTAAACAAAAGTGATGTTGGTGTGATTTCATTTGCCATTTGTTTATTTTGACGCTGTTACAGTGCGGAGGGCAGTGCAATTAGCACTCCGTGACAGATTAATGAATGCTGCACGCAGATCAACCACTACCATAAATTTAAGTATCCAGCTATTGATATTTTTTATAAATCAAAAGGTAGGTATCGATTAGGTATTATTTTGTATTTTTATAGTCCTTTGACTGAAATTCCTACTGTAAGTAGGTGTCTTTAGGCGAATATCAACCACTGTGCCGTTGCTCAGAACCTGAGCCTTTAGACAAAATGCTTTTCTGTTAACGTTAACGCTAACGCTTCGTGCAAAATGTATGGCAACGACATTACTGGCTGTGAGTCACGTGACAGTTCTCTCCGCAGGTAATGTCCTTGCCATACATTTTGCATGAAGCGTTAGCGTTAGCGCTATTATAAAAGTTATTTGGCAAAGGGGGCTGTTGTTCCAGAGCGCGGCGTAGTGGTCGATTAACATCGCCGTGATCGCTGAGCCGTACTTTGTACTACCCAGGGATGACTGGGTAAAGGACCTGAACGGCTCAGTGACCCTCATCTCGTGCGCCACCACTGGTACCCCGCCCCTCGAAGACATCAAGAGAGGACAAGGTTGCGTGGCAGCACAGTTTGGAGAGATAGCCGTGGTGTTTCTGGTGGTTTATTTCTCACCGAACCGAACTCTCGCCGAGTTCCACAACTCCCTCGCGGAGTTGAGAGCCGTCGTCGTCGGGTACTATTCCCTCCCAGTGCTCGTCTTCGGGGACTTCAATGCCAAGAACGTGGCTTGGGTTTCCCGGTACACAGATACACGGGGCAGGATGGTGGAGGACTGGGCTCTGGAGACAGTCCTGGTCGTCCAAAACCGGGGTTCTGTCCCCACGTGTGTGCGGATACGGGGTGATTCGGTGGTGGACATCACGTTTATCAGCTCCGCTCTGCCACCGCGTGTCATCGACTGGCGCATTTTAGAGGGGGTGCAGACGCATTTCGATCAGCGGTATATCCGGTTTGACGTCTCCGCCCAGACCTTGGGCGTGTCGGTCCGTCAGACCCCGAGTGGTCCGCGTTGGTCGCTGAAGCAGCTGGACCAGGAGCTACTCCTGGAAGCCTCGATCGTGCAGGCCTGGATGGATGTACTGGTGGTCGCCGGAGCTTACGACTCTGCGCCAAGCGTGCATAGCCGCGCGACGCCTGCGCAATACACCAGGCATCGCAGGCTCGCAACCGCCTCTTGTTTGTAGTTTTATATACATAGATTGGATAGTTCCTTCCTCTCTTCTCTACTTTTAGGTATTTTACGTTGTAGCTCAATTCTTCTGTTTATCAAAGTCTTTGTTTCTGCTGATATTATATTTTTCTGTTCTTTTTTTGAACTTGTATTATTTATACTTTGTAATATCGCTATTTCTAATTTACTATTGTAGGACTCTACATCTTCAGTTTCACACCGAGATATGTTTTGTGTTGCCTTTTCTAATGAATTCAAGAATGCTTTTGAATTTTCTCCGCCTTGTATTAAGGTTGGAAGACTGCGAAACACAGCTCTATGTTCTTCTGCAGTGCTATTCAGTAAAATATCACCGTGAAAACTTAGGTGGAGTGAGCTTGAAGTGAAGTGAGCTGTCAGTGCTACTAGGGATGGACGAAACATTAAATTTTCAATTTATCGACAATCGAGTTACCAAATTATTATTTAAATGCTGAATTTAAAGAAATTTTCAAATTTATAAAAGAACTATGTGTATGCGTGTGTGTATGTGTCTAAACATTACCTATAACTATTAAAACATGAAAATAAACCATTTTACTTATTTGTTTTTTTATTTTTCTTACTGGACTAGTGGTGGCCGTGGAAGGTCGTTGTCGAATTTTAGGTGGACGAAACGCAACCGTTTTTCCGACGACGAAAATGGTTGCAGAAAACGGTCGCCATCGCAACTGGTTTGAAGACGGCTTAAAAGGCGAAACTATCGTCGGTCGAGTTAAGTAGTTGCAGTTTCTTATAACTACTCACACTATCTCAGTTAGAATAGATGTCAAATGTAAGTATTTCATCATGAAATCATGACATTTGGCATCAATTCTAACTGAGAGAAATGTATTGATGATATAAATGATTATAATTGTATAAATACATACTTGCTACGGCCGCGAATCAAATTTTGACCAAGATACAACCTGACACTGACCTGTAAATTACAAAAAACGTAAGAAAATTGGAGCCTGGAGCTTCCTTCTCTACGCGAATGCTCCGCTTATACCTACTGTATAGTACATTATGTGCAATATGTGCTCAACTCACAAAGAAAGCAAAGAGAATTCGGAACAAGAAAATATAAAAATACATTGTTTGTTATTAGATGGATTCACCCATTGCCAATTGATGATTTTTACTTTATACTATATTATAGGGCAAAAACATGTAGGTACCTACTTATGCCATTTTACTAAACATCTTGTAGAACAAACATCAATTTGTACCTAATGCACTCGTGATTTAAAAATAAAATATTTTTAATTTAGACCGAAATGCAATCAATCCGTGACGCACGCAGCAATGTTTCTTGAAAAATCAATTGTCGTAAGTGCAACGTGCAACAGGTTCCAGAGTTGTTCATTCGCTACAATTTAAATATTCTATTCTATTCTATTCTATTTTTATTAATGGCAAGCAGAGCCGTTGTCGACTATTCTGCCAATGTCAAAAGTAAATTGGAAAAGCAAGTGTGCATTAGACTAAAAAAAATAAATGAACAGGAATACGATAAAAATCTTCGATTGATACAGTTGAACTTGGCGGGTTAGTACTGGACTGAAACAAACAAAAAATAATAATACATAAATATAATAATGGTTAAAACATTAAATATACATATACCACAACTACAAAGACAGATAGATTTCGGCCTATGACTCATAGTTTTATGTTGTTGTGACGGATGAAGCTCATTAGCGCCACAAGCAGTTCAGACGAAGAATATGTTAGGAGAGAGGGGAAATTAATTGGAAGAGGAATCTTAAATTTAGGGAGGCGGCTATATAAATCTAAAGGTGGGATGTTGTTTGAACATTCAAAGAATATGTGATCAAGGGTACCCTCTTCTAGACCGCACTCGCATAAGGAGGAATCACGAACACGAATTTTTTCCAGAAAGACGGGAGTACAGCAAAAACCTAAGCGGATTCTGCAAAGGACGGATACAATAGATTTAGAGACTTTTTTATATTTGAAGAACCAAGGTTTTGTTTTTATGGTTGGTTGAACTGCATAGTAGAACCTACCCTTCTTCTTACCAGTAGTATTCCACTGTTCCTGCCATGCACATTGAAGATTTGCTTTTGGCAGGTTCAGCAAGTCATACCCCTGATGAGAGTTGTGGGAGAGGTCAGCAGACGCTGATGAGCATGCATCTTTGGCCAGGGCGTCAGCGCACTCATTGCCCTTAATGCCACAATGACCAGGTATCCAAACTAGTTGAACTTCCCTTTGACTATCAGCACATGATAGCAATGCCTTTTTAATTTTTAAAATTATGGAGCTGTGCAGTTTACTATTGAAGGGGTTTTGAACTAAAGCTTGTAGACAGCTAAGGGAGTCTGTGAAGATTACGGCTTTATCTATGTTGGGGTGTGACTCTATAAAAAGACATGCTTCTAATATAGCCACACACTCGCCTGTGAACACAGAGGATTCCTTAGGACATTTATATTGTAGAACAATCCTGGAGCTTTGGTAATACACCGCAGCTCCAGTGTAGCTGGAATCAGTAAATTTGGAAGCATCAGTGAAAAATTTTTGGAATTCATTCCACCTCTCGCCTACCACCGCATTAAAGGCCGAATTCGCTGAAGGAGACTTTTTGGATATACCAATATTATAGAAGATTTTGGGAGTGAAGCATAAGACTTCATAATCGAAGTTAAAAAGGGGGATTTTGGGATATTGGATGATCGGACTTTCTAAACTTTGGATCATACGAAAATGTTTTAAGATTAATGGGATTTCCTTATTTTTCCAATAATTTGAGCTACTGCATAAAGCATTTAACTCGTTTAATTTTGCAATAAGAGGGTGGGAGGATCTACATACTAGTCTGGACAAAAAACGGGAAGCCAAATACTGCCGCCTTAAAGCTAAGGGAGGTTCAGCGCATTCGACCTGCAACGCGTTAATAGGAGAGGACTTCATACACCCAGAGATGATCCGAAGGCACTTAGACTGAACCCTATCTAGTCTAGCCAAGGCACCCTTGTTACACGGAATCAAGTGGAACGAACCATAATCTAATACACTACGGACAAGAGCATTATAGACTAATTTCATAGTGTAGGGGTGAGCACCCCACCAGACACCTGCAAGAACTTTTAATATTGAGATAACTCGTTCACATTTTTTGAATAGATGATTAATATGATGCTTACCTGACAATTTCGAATCAAGGAAAACGCCTAAAAACTTAACTTTATTTGATAATGGGATATTTTTTCCGGAAATGGCCACTGTGACGTGAGGGATTGATCTTTTCCGAGAGAAGATTACTGCCGAACTTTTGGGAGCGGATAGTGACAGCCCATGGTTTAACAGCCAATGGTTCAAAGAGTCCAGGGAGAGGCATAGAGACGATGCAGCGTCAGCGATAGAAGAGTCTGACACATACAGGGCTAAGTCATCAGCATACTGCAAGATATGACAGTTATTATTTAGGCAGCTACCAATGTCAACTGTATATAAGTTATAGAGTAGGGGGCTGAGGACGAAGCCCTGCGGAAGTCCCCTCCAAGTCTGTCTCACCCCGAAGTCCTCACCCTGGACTCTCAGAACCAAGGAGCGAGACAAAATTAGTCCACATATGCATTCGATCATCTTACCGGGAATACTCAGCTGGTGCAATTTTTGCCTGAGAACTGGAAGAAGAACATTGTCATATGCAGAGGAGATATCTAAAAAGGCTGCAACAACAGACTCGTTTTTAGAAAACGCTAACCGAATGTCTGTAACTAAAACGCCAACACTGTCCATAGTGCTGAGCCCTTTCCTAAATCCAAATTGGTAGTTCGGCAGCAAACCTCTGGATTCGACTATCCACTCAAGTCGATTTTTGATGAGGTGTTTCAGTAATTTGGCTAAGGCTGAAGACAAAGCAATAGGTCTAAGCCCATTCGGATCATTTACATGTTTGCCTGGTTTCAACAGTGGAATGATGATTTGTAGTTTCCACTGGTCTGGAACCCAACCATGATCATAACAAAAGTTAATTAAATCTAAGAAATATAATTTAGCTTTGTCCCCAGAACGACTAATGAAAGAGTATGGCACACCATCAAAACCAGGTGCGGAGTCCCGGACGTGACTGAGTACCATATTCAATTCCTTCAAAGTAAATGGCACATCGAAAGGGTCATTAGAAACAATATGATGGGGTACATTAAGACATTCGGAAGAAAGTGGGACATATGGTGGAGCTATTTTATCAAAAAAAAGTTCAGCTGTTTCCCTAGTGATTGGTGAGGAGATAGATGAAGAACAGCCATGTCTAAACCTATTAATGTTCTTCCACACAGCTGAAATTGGGGTGGAGGGAGATAAGGATGTGCAGAATTTAACCCAACCCGCACGCTTCTTCCTACGGAGGAGTCGCTTGGATCTGGCATTCACTTGTAAATAGGCCAACAAATTTTGTGTAGTCATCTCCCGATTGTAATGCGCTTCGGCTTCGTTCCTCGACCTGACCGCCAGAGTACACTCTTGGTCCCACCATGGAGGTGACGGGATTTTATTACGGGCACTGTTTTTCAAAGGGAAACAAGAGTCGGCGCTAGAGGTTACAGCCTCAACAAAACCTTCACAACAACTCTTGGCACGGTGGTGACCAGAAGATACGGGTAAACTTGCATTTAAATTTGGGAGATCATCAATTTTCTGCTCCAGTAGTGAAGCAAACTTTGACCAGTCTGGTTTGGACAGGTTGTATTTCAAAAGTGGAGGAGAACTTTTTTCTAAATAAGTCTTGTTAATCAAAGAAATGATAATGGGATAATGATCACTGCCATGCGACAAGGTTGTACATTCCCAATGGGTCGAAGCTGCTAGCTCGTTGGAGCAAAATGATAAGTCCACACAACTCTTCCGTTGACCAGGAGGAGACCTGCGTGTTGGGCAACCATTATTTAAAATGCAGAGATCCAAATCGTCCAAGATCTCAACCAGAGCTATCCCAAACGAATCACAACGCTCAGATCCCCATATGTAATGGTGACAGTTAAAGTCGCCCATAACCAGAATAGGACCCTGAGCATTGGCAAGAACATTTCGCAAAATCCTTAGGAAGTTTAATTAGGATGAGAAATGTATACTGAGAACACAGTGATACCTTCCACTTTTCCAGCTACAATACTGATGTCCCCTGTAAGGGAAGGCAAAGATAAGGGAGAAAGTGGGACCCGATTGTTGACAAACAGGGCTGACCCTCCGTAGCCGTCGGCTCTATCACATCGTAGAATGTTGAAGTGTGGCATACGGAAGCTAAGACTTGGTAAGAGCCAGGTCTCAGCTATGGAACAAGCCAGAGGCTTGAACTTGTTAAAAAGAAATATGAGGTCGTGCTTTTTATGCCACACGCTCCTCACATTCCACTGTAGGAATACTTGGCGAGACGCCATTTCTGAAGTTGGAAAGAATTTTAATAAGTTGATCGGCAACGTTGGACGGTGATTGAGAACTAGAAGGAGAGGAGATAATAGTAGGCAGTAGTTTTAATAGGAGTTCAATAATGGAAACAGAATTACTGGAAGAAACATAAATGTTATTAAGATTGCAGCCATTAGGCTGTGAAGATTGGGGAGTACCAACTAATTGATGGTGAACAGTCTTGTCATATGAAGGGGAAAGTGGGGTATGTGTCTTGAGTTTAAGAGTGACAGTTTTGCGGTATGAGAGTGCTTTTGCAGCATTGGCATAATTACGGGAAGGAACTGGGATGATCTTGCTAGCCTCGACATAATAATAATAATAATAACTCGCAACATGTCCAAATCTGCAACACTTGCGACATTGAATAGTGGGATATATATACTGTGCGACTGGGAGAGAAGTATAGCAGCAATAGAATCGTTTTGGTAATACTTGGCCATCAAAAGTAATGACACAAGTTTCTGTGGGTTTCCACTCATTGGCACCGTCTTTTTGTATTTTCCTATTAATGCGTCGGACTTTGAGGATTTACCCACATCCAGAGGGCACAGACAAGTATGTTATAGCCTCTTCTTCTGTTATATCGGTTGGGACGCCAGTAACAACGCCCATCCTTGTAATATTGAATGTTGGAATTGAGGCAGAATAACTAAACTTCAATAACAAGCCATTCACCAAAAAAGAGTTAGCATCCTGAGGGGAAGTAAACTCTACCGACACACGATTTCGACCAACTTTGTTTACTCCATCGCGGACTACATTCGCGACATTGTTGAGCATAAGGAATTTGCCAAAGTTCACGGGATGTAACGTGGTGCCTACGTTTGGTTGGGTTTCAATGCGAGAGACATGAACGATATAGGGGCCCTTATCCATTACAGAATATCTAGTGCGACCTATTTGACTTTTTGGTTGTTTGTTTGGAGGAGTGGGTGACAGAACTTCGTCGTTACCGGGACGTTTACGTGAGGTTTGATGGGTCTGGGTCGTTTCCATATCTGTGATGCTACAAACAACATCTGCAAATTGTGATAATGGGTTAGGGGATAATAGATTAGGGGAAATTCGGATGTCGGGAGGATCAGGCTCGGGAGGTTTATTTCTATCCATCTTGTTTAAAACTATGAATACACAAAACAATTACAACACAAACCTGTTTACGAACACAAGGACAACACAATTATATAAAAACGGTCACAAAAGTTCCAACAATCACTCAAAAACAATTAAAACTCTCAAAACACACGTGCTAACCAAGAAACCCGTGGCGAGAATCCCAATTTAAATATTATAAACATCTTATCAATTCAATATGCTAGGGAAACTTAAGCGAGTGTGATCAACCTGATCGAGAGCGTCTGGCACACACAGATTAAAACTGAAACTCCCTACTAACTACATATTTTACGTCGTTAACCTAAAACCTGCACCCGGGCCTGCGGACGGCGAGTAGTGGGTAACTCGCCGTCCGATCAGCACCAGGCCCGAGAGTCGACGGCGCGTAGTGTTTCACGCGCGCCTCAAGGAGTTGTCAGCAAAGGGAAGGGGCCTGCCACGGCCGATGCCTGCCCGGGGGTGGACGATAAATTCGAAAGAGTTACCTCGCCCCTGGGCACTCGAGGCAGGGAGGAACAGGGATGGGTTTTAGTCAGTAAGAGTCTGACACGCCCTTCCGCTCCACCCTAGAGCGGAAGAAGTCATAGGATGATTTCCCACCCCCCCAAAAAAAAAAAAAACCTAAAACCTGCGTAGTAACTTACGTAGTTATTGCCAATAATCAATTAGTAGGTAGGTACCTACTCATCCTCACCATCATACTTATTTAGAACAAATCTTGTTGACACAGACCACAATACCGCATATTCGGTTATAGAACATTTCGCGCAGCACGGGTGAGCGCTCGTCCAATGACTCGTAATGGCGTCATGGTGACAGGACAGCGGGACCTATCACAGCGGTGATCGTTCACCCGATTCTGGTGAAAGCAAAGCGCCGGTGAGCCTTCACCAGCGCGCCGGTATGTGGCTGACAGCGGGATCTATCACGAGAATCGGGTGATAGGTGATAACTCACGCGAATTTGAGAGCAAAAGCGCGGGAAAACCTAGTTTTTTTTTTTAGTCTTGGAATCTTCCTTGTACCTACCTACATTCATAAATCATTTTCGTGTCTAAAAAAATAATGACTTAGCACATAACTCTAGCCCCCATTATTGTGTTGAAAAACACAAAAAGGTAGATTTTTTGAAATATTTCAATATTTTAAAATTATTCTATTTTGTGCAATTTTACTAATACACTAAAATATAGGAATTTATGGACAAACATTTCTATGTCAATTGTTTTGTTAGGGTAGCTATCATTTTGTTTTGTTGTGTTTTCCTACAAATAATAAATCAACAGACCATAGCATAAAAACCCAGACGTCTGGTAACTTTAGATATACATAAGACAGCTGGACTGCACCTTCAGGGGAGTCGCCATGGAAACGAGTGCCGTGTGGTAACTTTAGATAAGTACATAAGACAGCTGGACTGCACCTTGGGCGATCAATCGCTTAAAAGAGTAGGTTTACTGTCATTTTTGACAGTAAATACCTATGGTGATCATTCACGCGATTCAGGTCAGGGTTCCCAACTTAGGGATTTAGTCCCTAAATTTAGGGGCTAGAAGTGTTAAAAGAGACATTTTTAGAGACTGAAATTTTTTGGGGATCTTTTTATGGATTTCAAACAAAACTTGCAAAATCAAAAACAAAGCGTGTGTTTTCAGTTTTGTGCGTAGAAAGGAACGCACGATATGAAACGAGTCAACTGCGCGGCGCATTCAATAATTCATGTCACTCAATCAGTGAGTTAAATTGGATAAATCAAAGAATGACGTCGAATCGGAATGGCATCAATTGCAAAATAAAACACACACATGTGTCCACATGTGTCAAATTCATCAGCTGCATTCTATGCAGAAGTTTAGAACGATTGCGATGCTGGTAACTGCAAACTATTTGAAAATATTTCAAAATTCGCTTTAACATTAGGCATTGACGCAGAAAAAGAAAAGGCACGCTCGACAGAGGCATAATTGGAAACAGGCGACTGTCGAGCGTGCCTTTTCTATATGAGACAATCAAAAATAAACTGAGGAACAGATTATTCCATAAAATGGTACAGAGTATCATGATGATACGATTTTCCTTAAATCTGATTTATGGATCATGTGTAAAATTTGATCCCGCAGTGGACATGATCAAGAACTTCAATGTACGTATGTTTGACTTCAAAAATGAGACGTCAAACAAAAACGAGGAACAGAATGATGATGCGGTTCTGGAAATAATTACCAACTTTGTATGATTGTATTTACCAATAAAATATTTTACTAACTTGGTAACGTTTTATTTTAAGAGCAGTAGGTTTTTTTTTTTTTATGTTTGATAGGCTCGCGTTTGACCACTATCTCACCTGATGTTAAGCGATGATGCGGTCGAAGATGGAGCACGCTTGCCTAGAAGTAACCTATTCACTCTTGACCTAAAGACTCCCAGGTTGTATCTTACAGGAAACGCAGACTCCGGTAGAGAATTCCACTCTCTAGCTGTACGTGCAATGAATGTTTTCTCAAAACGCTTTGTGCGTATGGATGGGATGTCCACCATGAACCGGTGGCACTTCGCCGTACGTCTTGTGGTCCTTAGATGAAACGGGCTTGGCGGAATCAAATCATGCAATTCCGTCGCACACTCCCCAAAATGTAATCGATAGAAAACCGACAGGCTAGCAACTCGGCGTCTATGTTCAAGACTTTGGAGTTTTGACTCAACGAGTCTATCATTGCCGATGATCCTCTTGGCTCGTTTCTCAATTGACTCAAGGGCATCAAGCTGGTATCTTGCAGATCCGTCCCAAAGATGAGAGCAGTACTCCATACACGATCGGACCTGCGCTTGATAGAGTTGGAGCAGCTGTTCCGGCGTGAAGTATCGTCTCACCTTTGCGAGGACCCCCAACTTTTTGGCAGCCACTTGAGCCTTAGCCTCTATGAAGGGACCAAAATTGAGGGTAGATGTTAAAGTAACACCAAGAAGATCAAGTCGGTCGGTTATCGGCACGGTTACACCTCGGAAAGATGGAGCCGGGTGAAATTGGCTCTTTTTAGCAGAAAAAAGACACGCCTGGGTCTTAGCAGCATTGAACTTAACCAGATTGGCATCGCCCCATTCTGAGACAGCCTGCAAGGACAAGTTCAAGCGCCCAACCATAGCCTCTCGGAGAGACTGGACCTGAGACCCACTAACTCGTGCGTCCGGCACGTATCTCTCGGCAACAGTGCTGTCGTCTGCATACCCAAAGGTACCGGGTTTTAGCAGATCGTTAATATGCAGCAAAAACAATGTTGCCGAGAGCACCGACCCCTGAGGAACACCGGCATTAATAGCCAGCAGTCCGGACGAGCAGCCATCTATGACTACTCGGATAGACCGATCCCTCAGGAAATCAGCTATCCAATCACACAATCCAGCGGGCAGACCGAAGGAAGGAAGCTTGCCAATTAAGCTGTCGTGCCAGACCCGGTCGAAGGCCTTCGAGATATCAAGGGAGACCGCAAGGGCTTCCCCTTGTTTGTCGATGGCCTCACTCCAGATGTGAATGGCATACGCTAGAAGATCTCCTGTTGACCGATTTCGGCGGAAGCCGTATTGTCGGTCACTTAGGATATCGTTAGCTTCTAGGTATGCTAGGAGCTTACCATTCAGTGTACGTTCCATACTCTTACAGAGAACGGAAGTTACCGAGATGGGCCTGTAATTTGCTGGGTCAGCTCGACTACCCTTCTTGGGTACGGGTTGCACGTTAGCTTGCTTCCAAGCCATCGGCACTTTTCCAGTCTCAAACGAAAGGCGATATAGGCGTGTCAAGATCGGAGACAACTCAGGCGCACAAGTCCTCAGTACAATTGCCGGTATCCCGTCGGGACCACTAGCCTTGTTCACGTCCAGGTTACGCAGTACCCTCCGGACATCCTTCTGATGAATGCGAATGCCTGACATAATCGACTCGCATCCACCAAGAGTGCCAGGGGGCCTCGCGCCACCAGGATCTAGACGCGAAGATTCCGCAAACATAGAGGCAAACAAGGTTGCTTTCTCCTCAGCGGAGTGGGCCAGCGACCCGTCGGGTTTCAGCAGTGGAGGTAGTGAGGGGCGGCAGAAGTTCGATTCAACCGACTTAGCCAGGGACCAAAACGCCTTACTACCAGCTGGGTAAGAAGCAAGTTTGTTCCCAATTCGGCCAATGTGGTCAAACCGAGCCTTCCGAAACACCTTCTTGCAGAACTTGGCAGCCCTGTTGAAGGCTCACCTCCTCTGACTCACGTCACTCGCTTTACGCGTTCGAGCATCGACCCATGCTAGGTAGGCCGCGTGTTTAAGCGCATCAGCGCGATTGCACTCGGCACCAAACCATGGTCGAGCCCCGCCAGACATTGTTACGTCAGAGAATGGAATGTAGTACTCCATTCCCCGCCGCAACACATCCGTCACGGCGTCCGCGCACGACGAAACATCAGTCGAAGAAAAGCAAGTGGGCCCCCAAGGATAACATGCGAAGAAAGATCGCATGCCATCCCAATCTGCTGACCTGTATCGCCAAACCCGCCTGGTGCCTCTAGGGCTAGGATCGGGCGGGGAGTAGACGGATACAGATTTCACCAGACAGTGGTCGGAAGTACCTAATGGTGAAGAAATCGACACTGAGTAACGGTCTGGATCTGTTGTCAGCAGAAGGTCCAAGCAATTGGCTGTGTGCGAATCAACATCCGGCACCCTCGTTGCCCCCTGGACCAGCTGGGTAAGATTTAACGCCAGCGCTAGCTTATACGTCTCTTGTCCAGCATGGTCTGTGTACTGGTATGGGAAGAGCCACTCCTGATGGTGGGCGTTGAAGTCCCCCAGTAACACTAATTGGGCAGAAGGGTACCGTTGCTGAGCCACATCCGCCGCTTTACTCAGATGTTGTGTGAGCCCAGTTGTCTCCAGATCACCGCTGTGCGAACGGTAGCCACAGGCGTAGACAATTTTATCTAGGCCTGTGTCCACTAGGACCCAAAGAGTAGAGAACCTGGAGTCCTCAAGGTTACGGAGACGCCGATAGCAGATGTCGTCCCGGGCGTACATGAATATACCAGCGCGTGGCTTAAAATTGTGCTCCAGGGTAAACCCTGGGTAAGATAGGTACGCCACGTCAGACGGACATCCGATCTGCGTCTCCGAAAGGAATAAGAGAGCTGGTTTCTCAGTCTCTAGGTGATGGTGGACTGCGGCGAGATTTGAGTGCAGACCTCGAATGTTAGAAAGGTGCACTTTGTGTGAGAGGGAGTGCTGCCGCTGTACAGCTTTTTTCTTTTTAGTTCCTTTTTTCATGAATAAAAGAGTGAAGGAAGGAGAGGAGAAGGAAGTGAAATGAGGTTCCATGCTGGCTACCTTCAGGCACGCACTGACAGGACGGTATCATTGGGGGACTAGTCTGGAGACTGCGGGGACGCCCGAGCCCCCCCGGGAATGTCCATCGGGCCCTCTCGTCTGGTCGCCAACCAGCACGATGGTGCATTCCGGGATTTTTCGTCAGTTGGCGGGGCAGCCTTTCGTGTGTGGCTAGTACACTACTTGGGCCCCCAACTAACTGCGGTCGGCCAGCGGCGCACCGTGCCTCGGATCCCGCTACCCTCCGCGACTAGTCTCCCGATACATTCACATCAGCGCGAGCCCGGTTGGTCTGCCTGCAATGGAACAACTATTTCGACCCAACTCCTCTGGATTGGCTACACTGAGCATCGTACCGGAACACGGCCAGGCCGCTTGGCGGTACGTCTTTGCCCAGTGGGTGGTCGTCAGTCGAAGCCATCGGTCGAAACCTACCACCAGTTTGTCACCTGATTAGCACCACCCGGGGACCACGTGTAGGGACTCAATGGGTATACTCCTACGGACGCGGGTGACTCGGCCCCCCAAAGGTAGGTACCCCCAAGGTAGGTACTTATAAAATTCTATTTTGGGATTTTTGGGAAATTCAGAAAACAACTTGGGGAAAATATTTTGTAAAGGTTGGTAACACTGGTTCAGGTGAACGCAGCGCGGGAAAAAGCTGGGAGCTTTTTTTTTGTGCAGCACTCAGAATTTGTTTTTTTTTAGATAATTTCGTGTCTAAATCCTAAAGATAATGACATAGCACCTAGCCCCAAACTCCCAACTAACCTGGATGACCGATTTTTTTGGTAAATCGTTTTTTTGGAAATGAAACCTAGCTAGATCGGTTTATCGCCTTATTGTATTAGATTATTATATAGATAAAGTTGGTGCAATTTAAATTAAATTTTTTGTTAGCTTATTGTAGGTTCTTATCTACATGTGTTTAGGTACTAACACGTGTAAGTACTAGTAGTCGGCAATAATAGAATGATAGTAAAGAGCTCACTGACTGAGCTTGGAAATTTTTATTGTTTTATGTAATATGTGCCATGAATGTTCACTTTTTTTGTGTAGCTTCGTAAAATAAGAAATTAGATAGCCTAAGTACAAACCTTATTAGTTATTACATACATATAGGCCTATCATCACCTTATCTACATATATCTAGTATCTAGGTAGTTTGGAGGAGCTTGTGTCCAAATAATAACTACCTATCGCAAAAGTTGATTTTCGAGGTTAAGCAACACTTGCCAAGGTCGGTACGTGGATGCATGACCATTTTCAAAGATTTACAACAATCTTTGAAAATGGTCATGGGTAATCAGAAGCCAGAAACCAAGTGGAAGTCGACCTCAATTTATAGTTGGGAAAAGGTTTGGCAGATTGATTGAACACTGATCTAGTTTGGTTTGGAAATATTCAGCTTGGTGAGGACAGAAATAATATCTCATAATATTAAAATTTTAATAATTTGTATCACATGATCAAAAAAGACTAAAGGTGTCTGCCGGGTTCCAACATCTTGGGACTTGCACTGGGACATCATGAACAAATGTCGAATAGATGCCTGGCTGGCATCAGCTGCTTCTAGCTGGAAACATTATGTAAATATTAATAAAATTAGCATTCATAATACTTATTTGATATATTTTTTCCTAGACTAACAGGTACTTAATAGGTAATAAATACAGCAAATCATTACATATTATAACTGTCTGAACTGAATACATCATCACTTCCTCCTCCTTTTTCGAAATCGGTTAAAATATCTTAGTGAGATAGTTATTCAGATATTCATTCTATATTCACAGACATTTACATCCTTCAGATAAATCATATTTTAACAGTAAAATAAAAACAATGCCTCTGAAGGCCTTACCGACTTTTGCTACTCGGTTACATCTGTTGATTTCCGAGGAAATACTCCAGATGCTTTGACAAGAGCTTGAAGATCCACAATGCCAATTCTCGTACAGCTTCTAGATCCTTGTAGTGCCGTTGTCTGGGGCTGTATTGTGGCATCGCGATTTCATCTTGGTGAGAGTGGACTCGGCGACCCATCGTCTCACACGACATTCAGAAAACAGCCATTGCTCCAACATCGCCCATGAAAATAACAAAAATGTGATTCATTAAAATCGGTTATGTCAGCCAGAGAACTATCCCACTTCTGATGTTAAAATTTTTCTGTATAATATGTATGTGTAGATATGTAACCAGATGTATGTAAATATTTAATATTCGTTACTCATTTATTTATCTATTGATCATCTATTGATCATCTATTGAAAATCTATTGAAAATCTATTGATCATCTATTGATCATCTATTGAAAATCTATTGAAAATCTATTGAAAATCTATTGAAAATCTATTGATCATCTATTGAAAATCTATTGAAAGTCTATTGAAAATCTATTGAAAATCTATTGAAAGTCTATTGAAAGTCTATTGAAAATCTATTGAAAGTCTATTGAAAGTCTATCGAAAGTCTATCGAAAGTCTATCGAAAGTCTATCGAAAGTCTATCGAAAGTCTATCGAAAGTCTATCAAAAATCTATTGATCATCTATTGAAAATCTATTGAAAATCTATTGAAAATCTATTGAAAATCTATTGATCATCTATTGAAAATCTATTGAAAATCTATTGAAAATCTAATGAAAGTCTATTGAAAGTCTATTGAAAATCTATTGAAAGTCTATTGAAAGTCTATCGAAAGTCTATCGAAAGTCTATCGAAAGTCTATCGAAAGTCTATCGAAAGTCTATCGAAAGTCTATCGAAAGTATATCGAAAGTCTATCGAAAGTCTATCGAAAGTCTATCGAATATCTATCGAAAGTCTATCGAAAGTCTATCGAAAGTCTATCGAAAGTCTATCGAAAGTCTATCGAAAGTCTATCGAAAGTCTATCGAAAGTCTATCGAAAGTCTATCGAAAGTCTATCGAAAGTCTATTGAAAGTCTATTGAAAGTCTATTGTAAATGTATTAGAAGTCTATTGAAAATCTGTTGAAAGTCTATCGAAAGTCTATATCGATAGACTATCTAAAAATCAAATCAAATCTGTCTATTTTTTTTTTTTTTTTTTTTCAAGGTGATAAACATTTTTATTTATCAGACTATAACTACAATACATATTATACTAAACTAATAAATAACTTAATAAATAAAATATGTACAAGAGGCATAAAAAATCCGGTAATAGTAAAGCTCATTGGGCATCAAAAAATTCGTCCACCTCGCTGTCAATGGGAAAAGTGCCCAGAACGCTGGCAGCATTGCCACGTTGAATGGCAATGCTGATTCGTTGGCCGAAAAAAAGGCCAGCCCTCTGGTCACGTGAAGAGTCGACTAAAAGTTTGCTGATGTCATGGAAAACTCGATGAGCACTCGGACCCCATGGCCCTAGTGTTTCAACCCCAAACGGCTCAAACATATAACTCCCAATAAGGTTGTTATATTTGCGCCGTTTGAGGTTTTCTGCACCTGTAGCAGCCGCCCCAGCACAGCCCACCGTGCTAAGAAGATGAGATGGCGCAAGGGTGTCGACACATGTTGCATCCCACACCAAAGGCCTACCCATCTTCCAAGGCATTATTGTCATCCCGTCGGGCCTCTTTCCATCGTCACGTGCCAGGCAGGTTCAGGCAGGTGCGTGGCAGGTGCAGGTTCTAAAACGGCTGACACACCGGCGGTGACAAGAGCCCGACGGATGATGTCGTTAATGCTGGCGTGCCGTGCCATACGACCAGCGCTCCTACTGCAGGATAGGCCATGGTGTCCGAGATGGTCGACTGCTTCACCACATTGGCAGCGATGTGGAGCTCCGCAAGGAGCACCCAGACGCAGACATGTAGCGATCCGGAAGGTGGTGTCACTCAGCATAGTACCTATGTTGGGTGACGGCAGTGCCTGTAGCCAGAGGCCCGACTCCCATTCACCCACAGCCAGCAGGCGGGCACGCTCTAGTCTCTGTTCGAAAGCATACTATTCCATCAACGACTACTTAGAAGATAATAATAGTTGGTCGCTGTGTTGAACGCAAGAAAATGTTACACTTGATGTTCTTTCTCCATATTTAGCTTATGGTTATAACAAATTATATGAGTTCATATAATAATTGTCTACCAAATTTAGTGTGATGGCCCTAGTTCATCACTTGTGGCTTCGAATCACAGCCCTTTGATAGTTTCAATCTTTGTTCTTGTAAGCAGGCACACCAGTTATGTATGGAGGCTTCTTTAATTTGGTTTAGTGTTTATGCTTGAGTTGGTATTTAATGGCATGATTGAGTGTGCTAGCTGGCAAGTGGCGGATTATTTAATTTTATGATTATATTTTAGACGACATATATTTATTTTTCTGTTTTACATAATGTTGAGATTGTTGCTTAGAATTATATAGATTCAAGTTCTTAAAACTTAACAGACAGATGTGTTGCTGGGGAGTTTGTTGGCCACTTCTTCTTCACAGCTAAAACACTAGGAAGTGGTGACGGGCGGGCGTTTTTTGGGGGACTGTCTTTATGTAGAACTTTGACGTTCAAAAAGTGCTGGTTCTCAGCCTAGTTTGAATAAATGACTTTTGATTTTGATTTTGATTTTGATTTTGATTTTGCTCAGCAGTATTGGTTGACGTATTTAAGAGATTATTCCGTACCAAACTACAGAGCGGCTCGTCCCACTGCCTCTGGGAGAACGGGTTCTCGGGCAACGCCGTGTCCGGGCAAGCCATTTTCCAAGTGTTCATTGCGTCGGTCAAGCACGGCACTTCACAGTTAACCAGTGATGAAGTCAAAATTCTTTTGGTTAACTTTTCAGTGCTGTGGACCGAGGACAGGAACGCCGGTAGGCTTATACTAGAAATTTTGCGGATGCCGAGCCCACCAAAACGAATAGGTAGTGTGGTTTGCAGCCACGCTCGGTCATCCAAGGCCACATTTAAAATGGTTGTAAGAGTGCATCGAATAATTTCATCAATTTTTTTTATTTTTCATTTTCAATCTGTCTATTGAAAATGTATTGAAAATCTTTCTATCTATCTATTTACCCATTTATTTACCCATTTATTAACCTATTTATTTACCCATTTATTAACCCATTTATTTACCCATTAATTTACCTATTTATTTACTTATTTATTTACTTAAAATTCGATTCAAATTCGATTCAAATTCGATTCAAATTCGATTCAAATTCGATTCAAATTCGATTCAAATTCGATTCAAATTCGATTCAAATTCGATTCAAATTCGATTCAAATTCGATTCAAATTCGATTCAAATTCGATTGAAAATCGATTCAAATTCGATTCAAGTTCGATTCAAATTCGATTCAAATTCGATTCAAATCGATTCAAATTCGATTCAAATTCGATTCAAATTCGATTCAAATTCAATTGAAATTCGACTGAAAATCGATTCAAATTCGATTCAAGTTCAATTCAATTTCGATTCAAATTCGATTCAAATTCAATTCAAATTCGATTCAAATTCGATTAAATTTCGATTCAAATTCGATTCAAATTCGATTCAAATTCGATTCAAATTCAATTGAAATTCGACTGAAAATCGATTCAGATTCGATTCAAGTTCGATTCAATTTCGATTCAAATTCGATACAAATTCGATTCAAAATCGATTCAAATTCGATTCAAATTCGATTCAAATTCGATTCAAATTCGATTCAAATTCGATTCAAATTCGATTCAAATTCGATTCAAATTCGATTCAAATTCGATTCAAATTCGATTCAAATTCGATTCAAATTCGATTCAAATTCGATTGAAAATCGATTCAAATTCGATTCAAGTTCGATTCAAATTCGATTCAATTTCGATTTAATGTCGATTCAAATTCGATTCAAATTCGATTCAAATTCGATTCAATTGAAATTCGATTCAATTTCGATTCAAATTCGATTCAAATTCATTTCAAATTCGATTCAATTTCGATTCAAATTCGATTCAAATTCGATTCAAATTCAATTTAATTTCGATTCAAATTAGATTCAAATTCGATTGAAATTCAATTGAAATTCGACTGAAAATCGATTCAAATTCGATTCAAGTTCGATTCAATTTCGATTCAAATTCGATACAAATTCGATTCAAAATCGATTCAAATTCGATTCAAATTCGATTCAAATTCGATTGAAAATCGATTCAAATTCGATTCAAGTTCGATTCAAATTCGATTCAATTTCGATTCAATGTCGATTCAAATTCGATTCAAATTCGATTCAATTGAAATTCGATTCAAATTCGATTGAAAATCGATTCAAATTCGATTCAAGTTCGATTCAAATTCGATTCAATTTCGATTCAATTTCGATTCAATTTCGATTCAATTTCGATTCAAATTCAATTCAAATTCGATTCAAATTCATTTCAAATTCGATTCAAATTCGATTCAATTTCGATTCAAATTCGATTCAAATTCGATTCTAATTCGATTCAAATTCAATTCAATTCAAGTTCAATTCAAATCATTTATCCTACTAATATTATAAATGCGAAAGTTTGTATGTTTGTTTGTTTGTATGTTTGTATGTTTGTATGTTTGTATGTTTGTATGTTTGTATGTTTGTATGTTTGTATGTATGTTTGTATGTTTGTTTGTTTGTATGTTTGGCTGAAGGTATCGCAAAAACGGCTGAAGGGATTTGAATGAAATTTCGCACACAGGTAGGTGGTACGCCATTTTTTTTTTCTTTTTTTTTTTTTTTTTTTTTTTTATACGCCTGGATTAACACATAGGCTACTTTTTATCCCGGTAAATGACAAAAGTTAGCGAAGGCTGAGGTGGAAGTAGAAATCCAAAGTCAGGCTGAACGAGCGGTTCAAAAAGCGCTCAAAAAGTACCAGGAGACCAGAAACATGAAAAGTATTTCCGGGGTTGGAATCATGAGCGGTAAAGTCTCGCAAAGTACCAGGGGACCAGAATCATGAAGATTTATTTTCGGGGCTACAACCCTAGCGGTATAGCTTCGAAAACCACCAGGAGACCAGAATCAAGAAGAAGTATTGCCGGGGCTTGAATCCTGAGCGGTATAGATTCACAAGCTACCAGGATATCAGAATCACAAAGTATATTCCGAGGCAGGTATTATGAGATGTAGAGATTCACAAATTACCAGGAGACCAGAAACATGAAAAGTATTTCAAGGACTGAAATTATGAGCGATAAAGACTCACAAAACTACGAAAAGATCAGGATTCACGAAAAAGTAGTTCCGGAACTGGAATCATGATAGGTGTAGATTCCAAAACTACCAGGAGACCATAGTCATGAACCAGTATTTTTGGGGCTTAAATCCTAAGCGGTATTCCTACGACCTACTAGGAGATCAGAATCACAAAATATATTCTGTGGCTGGTATTATGAGAGGTACAGATTCACAAATTACCAGGAGAACAGAATCATGAATAAGTTTTCCGAGCAGTACAGATTCACGAACAACCAAGACATAGAAGAATATTACAAATGTTACCAAAAGGCTGGGATTATGAGCGGTAGAGATTCATAAATTACCAGGAGACCAGAATTATGACGAAGTGATTTTGGGGTTGGAATCATGAGAGGTATAGATTCTAAAATTACCAGGAGACCAGAGTCGTGAATCAGTATTTTTGGGGCTAGAATCTTAAGCGGTATAGATTCACAAAATACTAGGATACCAGAAACACAAAGAGTGTTCCGGGGCTGAAATCCTGAGTGGAATAGATTCTCAAACTACCAGGGAGGGGGCTGGAATCCTGAGCGGTATAGATTCATAATCTACCACGAGATCAGAAGTACAAAACATATTCCGAAGCTGGTATTGGGAGAGGTAGAGATTTACAAATTACCAGGAGACCAGAAATGTGAAGAAGTAAAATTTCTGAGCGGTATAGATTCACTCACTACCAGGAGATCAGAATCACAAAAAAAAAAACAAAAAAAAAGGGTGGGATCAAAAGAGGTAAAAAAAAAAGCATCTTGAATAAGTATTTTCGGGGTTGGAATCCTGAGCGGTATAGATTCTTAAACTACCAGGAAAACAGAATCATGGAGAAAAGAAATTTCAGACCTGCACGAGGATGAAGCCGAAGGTAAATTACCAGGCTGACAAAATCATGAAAAAGTTAATTTAACATAAACAACAAAACTTCGACGTCAAACGTTGATACAAACGCAAAAAAAAAGAATAGGTAGCCCATAGATAAGAGATGTTTGGCGTAGCTCAAAACATCGCCGTCCAACTTTGGTAAGCCCTACCTACTAATGTAGGAATTTCTAAATTATCATGATCCTAGCCCGTACTAACTTTTAATCTTTCACAAATGTTTGATTTTTCTCTGGACTCAATCCGGATGTCTACGCAGATGGAGTCACGAGCAAGAAGCTAAAAAGTGGTGAAGGGTCTGTTTTTATGTAGAACGACGTTCAAATAGTTTTGG
Source organism: Polia nebulosa (assembly GCA_951329385.1). Taxonomy (NCBI): domain Eukaryota; kingdom Metazoa; phylum Arthropoda; class Insecta; order Lepidoptera; family Noctuidae; genus Polia; species Polia nebulosa. The sequence goes on from OX589598.1 coordinate 6,768,614, forward strand.
TTCGCAACCTAATTTGAATAACTGACTTTGCATTTTGATTTTTTTAACGTGCTACTCTCTGGAAATACCACTCAAATTTTTGAAATATTGAAAATAAAAATTGAAATATTTCAAAAAATCTACCTTTTTGTGTTTTTCAACACAATAATGGGGGCTAGAGTTATGTGCTAAGTCATTATTTTTTTAGACACGAAAATGATTTATGAATGTAGGTAGGTACAAGGAAGATTCCAAGACTAAAAAAGAAACTCGGTTTTCAGGCGCTTTTGCTCTCAAATTCGCGTGAGTTATCACCTATCACCCGATTCTCGTGATAGATCCCGCTGTCAGCCGCATACCGGCGCGCTGGTGAAGGCTCACCGGCGCTTTGCTTTCACCAGAATCGGGTGAACGATCACCGCTGTGATAGATCCCACTGTCCTGTCACCATGACGCCATTACGAGTCATTGGACGAGCGCTCACCCGTGCTGCGCGAAATGTTTTATAAACGAATATGCGGTATTGTGGTCTGTGTCAACAAGATTTGTTCTAAATAAGTATGATGGTGAGGATGAGTAGGTACCTACCTACTAATTAATTATTGGCAATTACTACGTAAGTTACCACGCAGGTTTTAAGTTAACGACGTAAAATATGTAGTTAGTAGGGAGTTTCAGTTTTAATCTGTGTGTGCCAGACGCTCTCGATCAGGTTGATCACACTCGCTTAAGTCTCCCTAGCATATTGAATTGATAAGATGTTTACAATATTTAAATTGTAGCGAATGAACAACTCTGAACGTTGCACTTACGACAGTTGATTTTTCAAGAAACATTGCTGCGTGCGTCACGGATTGATTGCATTTCGGTCTAAATTAAAAATATTTTATTTTTAAATCAAGAGTGCATTAGGTACAAATTGATGTTTGTTCTACAAGATGTTTAGTAAAATGGCATAAGTAGGTACCTACATGTTTTTGCCCTTTAATGTCGTATAAAGTAAAAATCATCAGTTGGCAATGGGTGAATCCATCTAATAACAAACAATGTATTTTTATATTTTCTTGTTCCGAATTCTCTTTGCTTTCTTTGTGAGTTGAGCACATAATGTACTATAAAGTAGGTATAAGCGGAGCATCGCGTTAAGAAGGAAGCTCCAGGCTCCAATTTTCTTACGTTTTTTGCAATTTGCAGGTCAGTGTCAGGTTGTATCTTGGTCAAAATTTGATTCGCGGCCGTAGCAAGTATATGTATTTATACAATTATAATCATTTATATCATCAATACATCTCTCTCAGTTAGATTTGATGCCAAATGTCATGATTTCATGATGAAATACTTACATTCGGCATCTATTATAACTGAGATAGTGTGAGTAGTTATAAGAAACTGCAACTACTTAACTCGACCGACGATAGTTTCGCCTTTTAAGCCGTCTTCAAACCAGTTGCGACGACTACCGTTTTCTGCAACCATTTTCGTCGTCGGAAAAACGGTTGCGTTTCGTCCACCTAAAATGCGACAACGACCTTCCACGGCAACCACTAGTCTAGTAAGATAAATAAAAATCAAATAAGTAAAATGGTTTATTTTCATGTTTGAATAGTTAGGTATAGGTAATGTTTAGACACATACACACACGCATGCACATAGTTCTTTAATAAATTTGAAAATTTCTTTAAATTCAGCATTTAAATAATAATTTGGTAACTCGATTATCGATAAATTGAAAATTTAATGTTTCGTCCATCCCTAGTTACACTGACAGCTCACTTCGACACTCACTTCGTTCAAATTTTCACGGGGAGATTTTTACAGAATCGACCGGCTGTTTACCTAGGTTATATGTACCACGTACTAATATATGGTCACTTGTGAATAGGTTATTGTTTAGTGTTTCTGTATTTGAGAATTTCTAGGGTTATTACTGAGAATGTGATCGATATTTTAATCATAATTTACCTTGTTAAAATGATTAACGCTGAACGTGAGAGAGAGACAAACGCGACGTAGGATTTTTTAATATTTGTTTTCTACGCTATGCTATGATTTTTTATTCAATGAGGGCGCCACTTGGCCGGTAGTAGACCCTTAAGGCGTTATTAAATGCCAACGACCTTGAGTAGTTAGCTTTCGTGTTCTGCGCTGAGCTCACGCAATGCGTCGTACGTCCACCCAGTAATAGCTAGCGGACTCGCCCATCAAGGAGCGCTGTCCGAAATTAGACGCAATTATTAATTTATTATACATAAAACAACAGGTATTATACTTAAAAACGTATACTAAAAAATAAATTATTAAATTATCTTCAAAATGGTGAAGATTTCATGAAATTACAATCAATAGTTTTTGTGTGATTCTCAATTTTTTATCCGCGTTAGATACAAAATTACCAACCAATTAACTTACATTTACAAATTAATTACACTATGTTGTTAAAATATAATTTAAAATATTCACATATTAAATTACGAAAAAAATTGTTTAAAGTAATTAACATATATTTTTTTCAAAGAAATAAATGTAGTAGTTAAGACGTGATGTTCAATTAAAATTATTAGAAGTCGTATATCTGCGCCTTAATATTAAGAGAGTGACTTGTTAAAATATAGGTAAATATTTTTAATTAGTTAGGAAGTTTGGTTTTTATAGATATTTTGTTTTTGTACTTCGTTTTCATTCAATTCAGAAGTAATGTTTTGTGTATATTTTATATTCTTCATTATTATTACAGATGTCGTTTCTACAAGTAACACTGGTGGGAGAAAACTGGGGCCAACGGCACGGTGTTGAGATGCTCTCAACACCTTAGTGCGTCAGGCCAAAGACAACGGAGCTTGGAAAGACCAGAGGATGCCGAAGCCCTACCCGAAGAGCCTCCTGTCGATCGCCACTATAAACTAGACCTCACCATAAAACTCAATCATAAAAGTAGACTACATAATACGGAATTAAAAAGATGATGGCATGCTCTAAGTGAGCGGAGCCCTGAAAGCAACATGGCTTAAAGACCACCGTGACAATTAACCCTTAATATTTAAAAGATTTTCTCTTTCCGGATATGATCACGCCAGCAGTTGCTAAAATGAAGCACTGGCTTTACATCAGTCTACGAGACCCAGCAATGTGTCAGGAGTTCTATCAGCACTACAAAGAGAACACATTTGTGTTTGTCATAAAGTTGCTTAGTCACTGCATTCATGAGTTCATACTGGAGGAGGCTCCCAAGATATTGACTAAATTATCCACTCATTCATTAAATGTATTGATAGAGAAATATCCTAGAGTTGCCAAAATATATATGGATTCGTTGGGGATGTATGATGATCCGCACATCCGCTATCTTGAACGAGACGTCGTTTAAGTCTGATGCAGATGTTTTCCTTGTTAATAATGAAAAGTATTGCAATATGAACATCTGGAGTAGATTAAGTCTTTTGGCGACTGACTACATTCTACGTTACCATAATTGCAACTACAAGAACACATATCACATAATATTCTTCATATGGTTTAGTGATACTACTTTAACTTCCAAATAAATTGATTGGTACTTCACTAAGCCAACAACAACACACTCACGGAGTCATTCATGAGATCATCGATCACCTCGCTATATTTTTATATTGCTGTTTTCTTTTAAAAGTTGTATTTTTTACTGATAGCAATGTTTTAAAGATATGTTTTCATTGCTGTTAGCATTCTTTATTTAAATACTGCTAATTCTAACAACCGTTGTATTTTATTACAGGTAGATTCATAGAATATTCATAGAAGATTCATTCCACTTCATTATAGGAAGATTTTAAATAACTATTTAAAACTAAAAAGTGGTACAATAATCTTTTTGGCACTAAGATTACATTGTCCGTAAATATTTGTGAAATCTGTGAAAATTTTAAGTATTAAAAAAAAACAAAATGGCGGGATAGTTCATAATTTGGCGCCAAAAGATCAATCGCTGGCAGACGCTAGTAGAATTGTAACGGTGATATCATAAAACCTTGATAGCTGACTCATCGTAGAGAAATTTGTTCTATTTGGGTGGTTCATTTGCATTGACCAAACCTGATTTGTAAAACTCTACACGTACGATTCAAATAATATTATTAATTTAATGGTGGCACCACACTTGGCATATTTGCGGAAATATAAGCCTTATTTCGTAAATAAAATTCAAATACGCCAAGTGATGTGCCAACATTCCACCTATGTTGCTTCTATTCGTTCATACACTGAACAACCTTGTAGTAATGACAAGAGAGTAAATATTCTCACAAAAACATCAATTAAAATACAACACACGCACAATACGTTTGTTGGTGGACAATTTTCGTAACTGAATTAATTATTTGATTTAGAGAGAGAGAGAGAGATATATAGGAAGAGATAGAGAGCCATATTTCACTATAGAGTACAACTAAAATTGCTTCATTTGCGTGACTTTTTTCACTCATAACTATAAGCAATTCATTCTTAAGCTTCGGGAAAGCACATTACAAACTTTTTAGTGGACACACGCCATGGTTAGTTATGTAGGCCACGCCTGTGTTTTTTCGGAGTAACCTTGACCAACCCAACTAAACAAAATTATTCGATCATGTTTGAATGAGGAGGAACGAGAAACGCATCGACCCAAAGACGGTTTCAGAAAACAAAATGAAACTACGTATTCTGCAACGTCACTACTCGCTTATTTCTTGTTCAGTTTCAAGCCAATGATGATGGGGTAATGGGGAAACTTTACTTCGTTCATCTTCTTAAAAAAATATTTAAAAGAACGCCCACAAATAAAACGTTAACGTAGCGTAGTAAATATGGGTGGCCCCGCCGCCCGCCGTCAAGTGGGCGCCACGCCAGTCAGAAACTAGGCTTGTCCTTGAGCGCACGTCACTCGCGTTTCTCCTATTTACATTCGACACTTTGTTTCGTATGACTATAGTTCCTAAGTATTCGTGTATAGTCTAGCTAGTGTTAGTAAATAAACAGTGCCTTTCGTTTTTTTATCCTCTTAAATTGATCATATTTCTACTTATCGAAATAAATTTTATCTTATCTGTTAATTCTATGATGACTACGAATAATTTTACTGTGTATATCGTGAACGGTCGCTTATTTATTTCAAATATGCTGCCTATTTTTTAATAGAAGTACGTATTGTGCGTCATCAGTGGGTATCTCAACACATGTTAGATTAGATTTGGGTAAGGTTAGGTTAATATAAACATTGCTGTTTTTATCATCAAATTAGAGACCTTTGGCAAAATTCCAGGCCCATAACATTTTTACAGGGCGTGCGTAAGTGCGTAGTTTGTGTGTAGTCAGTAGTATCTCAGAGTTTAACAGATTGTATAGGTTTAGGTTACTATCAACACTGTTGTAATTATCATTAATTGTTATTTCAACAGTACAAATACAACCATCAACGGCACTAACTGTGTCCGGCGGTTTACTAATTTGGTTGTTGATTTACTTTGGACTTTTTTCATTCGTTTTATTTAATTCTTTCCTTAAGGTTGCCTTTTTAGAAATAGAAGGCTCTATAGAATTGAACTAGTGATTTCAGTGTAAGCGAAGAATATCTGATTGTTGTGCAAATAAGACGGTATCGAAGATCAAGATGACAGTGGAAATACCAGAGTTTAAAAAATGTTGTTTCTGTTTGCCGCTACGAGCTGGCTTGCTTGCGTGGGGCTATATCAAAATTGTGAGTACCTATTTGTTATTGATGAGATCATTAGTAAAAAATTAACTGTCTAGCGACCTTTTACCGAGTGAATTTTGATGTAGATTACAGTCCATCAAAACAAGGTTAGGAAAACAGTTTCCAATTGTGACCTATTTTTTGGTGAATATAATATGAAGAGTTATATTTTTAATACTTACCCAATGTTACCTATTACAATAGCAATATGTTCAGTTTAGTTGACTTTACAGAATATATTCTTAGCAATAAACATATTTTAGTAAGATATTGATAACGGTTAAATTGGGAAAGAAAAATCCCCTCCCTGCAAAAATCGCAAACTTTCGCTTACGATGTTCTGTTAAAAGAGTCGATGTGTATTATGTTACAGATTGCAGACGCGTTGATTACACCGTTCTTGGCTTATTTTCTACTAGGTACGTTAGTAATGAGTCTATATGCAGGAAACAAGAGATACGCGGTTTGGATCCTATTATATGCAGCTTTATCACTTCTTATACTCATTATGTTCGTAACGGACTTCGTAGCGAGTATTGTGTTTGTCGTTGGAGGTCATAAGGTGAGATGTCAAGCCTAAAGTTTCCTTATCTCTTATTGCTTAGACAAATTTATTGTGAGTGGTCGTAATCGCTACTAATAAGAGTTCATTGGTTTGAATCCCGGGCCGGGCAGTGTTATTTGATTTTTCTATTTGGAATATCGCAATAGCAGCCTGGAATTAGGTCTTGTGCTAAGTTGAAATATATTTATTTGTAACCGACTTCAAAAAGGAAGAGGTTGTATGTATGTTCAGGCATAACTTCATCATAGATATACGGATTTGCAAAACAATTTTTTTGTTCGAAAGTGGTTTATTGCGAAATGGTCCCATTTAAATTTCAAATACTTAGATCTGATGATGAGTTTCGGACACAAACAACGGAACTCTTCAAAAAATGACAGCAAATTAACCGCGATTGCTGTTATTGCATAAATATACATTGTTTCCACAATTTCATGGAGAAACACAACTAGAAAGTGAAACATAAAAACTTTTTTACAAATAAAATAGAACCAACTTCCAATAAAAGTGCAAAATAACTTTAAAATATCGGAAGTCGGTATCAAAAAAACTAAGAAACCAAACCAGAAACATCGACTTCCGAAATTAAAGTTATATTTCCCTTTTTTTCGAAGTCTGTTCTATCTTTTTGTAATTTTTTTTTTATCATGTTTAGTTATTGACACCCACGTCTGCAAACATTGGTTTACTATTGATTTGACAATAAAACTTGAAACAAAACTTACCTAATAAATCTTTCTCTTTGACAGAAAAACGTGAAGCTGATAAGAGGGTTCTATATCTACAGCATCGCTTTGTTGATAGTGACGGCACTGTTGGTCTTGGTGGGAGTCGGTATCTCAATAGCAAATTGGCGTTATAATTCCATGGAGATGCATTTAGTGCTTTTCGCAGGTTACTTGGTGACTCTAGGTGAGCGTTACTATTTATTCTTCATAATTGAAGTAAGGGGTGAATGGGTTATTTGTTTATTAATTTACCATCATTTATCACATGGTCTGGCTCGCGACGATGGTAAAAGACCGGACGGCATGCCGTTATTACCGTGGAAGTTGGGAAGGCCTTTAGTGTGGGACACTACATGTGTATGTCTGTGTGTACTCTTGCGCCATCTCATCTTCCTAGTTCGTCGTGCTGTGCCGGTGCTGCCGCTGCGGCTGCAGAGAACCTCAAGCGGCGGAAATATAACAACCTCGTCGGTATTTACATTTTCAAGCTGTTTGGGGTTAAACACCTTGGACCGTGGGGTCCAAGTTCATTTAGTATTTAAAGATCTATCTAATCGCCTTGTTAAAACTTCGTGTGACCCAAGGGCTTCAACGCCAGATTTGAAGTTTTATGTAATTAGGAGTTTTTGTTATAATTACGGTTAGTTATGTAATTTGTCATCACGTTGGAACATCACAAACCCAGTGCAAGAGATTTCATTAGAAATAAGCATCACCTTTGTTTTTATTTTTCTGTTTCCTTCTTCTTGTCCTTCTTCGTTAATTTTATGTGTGTACATGAATTGTAAAGGTGTGTCCAAACATTGAGCGGCAAGCGTGCGCGGCTGCCGCGCGTGGCGTGCCGCGCTGTGTTTGGACAACAGCCGCACGCAAACGTTGCGATCTAGCTGCCGCGCGCAAACATTACTCAGTATTGTTCGTCGGTAATCGTGTCCGGACGTATTTGCGCTTCTCAAAAATTGACAATGAAACATCAATTAGACTGATTGAAATACGTGGCTCATTTAACGATTTCGAATAATAAGCAGAGCTAAAACACTGAGAACCGCCTTCATTGTAGTTTAGGTTCAGACTGAATTCAAATGCGTGGCGTGTCTCGCATATTGCCGCGGAAACATTCGTCGGATTGTCCTAACTAGAGCGCGGCAGAATTATTTCCTGGACATGCCGCGTGTTGCTGCCGCGCCTTTGCCACTCAATGTTTGGACGCACCTTTAAATAAACAAATACTTCATTTGGTGATTTTTATCATCCTGTACGCAGTGACATCAAATGGGTGGCGGTGGGCCAAGCACGATCGCTTACGCAGCATCGGGTTATTGCTCCTCCAATAGTCGTGCAGAGGATGTTCCTCTGAGCGATCACTTTTTGTATTTATTTCTGTTACCGGCCGTTATACTAGAGTACCTTTCTTGTCTTTTATGAAATTATTTCTATATTTTACTCCTGCATCGGAAACATTACCATATCACCCTCATCTTATCAATCTGCCCATCTGGTTTTAGGTCTCCTAAAGGATGAAGAAAGAGCAGTGTTGCGGATTCGATTCTCACTCGTGTTATCATATTATTATAATTTGTACATCAAACCTATAGTCTGTTTTTTAGGGTTCCGTACGCGAAGGGTCCAAACGGAGCCCGATTGCTGTGACTCACATGTCCGTCTGTCTGTCTGTCCGTCGTCTGTCACACAAGTTTTACAGGTAAACTGTTAGAGCTACAGTCTTCAAATTTTCACAGTTAGTATCTTGTTGACCCAAAGCCATACAAATTGTCAAAAATACATTCGGTACGGAACCCTAAATGTGCGAAGTCCGACACGCACTTGACCGGTTTTTTTATCATGGCACGCGACTTGAGTGCGTCGCGCACTTGAGCCTGCGTTTGACCACTCTCACCTGATGGTAAGCGTTGATGTGGTCGAAGATGGAGCACGCTGGCCAAGAAAATTAATCTTGGTTGAGTTGATTGTATATTGTGTGTGTGAGAGCTTTGTCCTCATAAACTTAACTATAACCGTATGGACAGAGTATTTATCGAATTATTGCGTGGCGGCGATTACGAGTATATTCAAGTAGCACATTTTTTCCTCGTGTCTAATATCAAACTTTTTTTTTTTTTTATATTTGATAGGCTCGCGTTTGACCACTATCTCACCTGATGGTAAGCGATGATGTGTTAAACCTTTACAAACTCTATATTTTCCAGTTGTGCAAGCTTACTTCATTCTGCTACTGAGGAGTGAGGTCTCCAAACTGAATGCCAGCGGTGAATTTAGATTCGTGAACAATCCAGCTGAAGCACAATGTATGATGACCGGTAAAGAAAAAGAGGCGGCCATTGATAATGTTTGAAAAGAAGAAATAATGGAAATAAATTAAAATTACCAACAAACGAGTACCTACTTACATAAAACGATGAACAGAAAACATGATTTAATGATAAATTGATGGAGCAAACGCCTCCTTTTCGAACTTGTGTATTTTACAAATGTGTTAATAACAAAATTAAATTTAAATCTGGTTAATGTAACCACATAAATGACATTGAAAATGTTATAATGTAAGTCACTGAGCATTTATGTTGCAATTTTAAGTTTAATTATACGTTTAATCATAGACATTGAATGAATTAGACTGTTTATTATAAATTTACAGTTTTTAGATGAGTCATAAACAAACTTTATTTTGAATCTATTTTTTACTCTGTTACATATTATAATATTTATTAGTCTCTAAATTAATTTTGTTTTAATTATAACATCATTTGTTCCTACTTCAAATGCCATCGTATATTTTAACTTGATCGTATTTATCAACAGCTGATTGAAAAATAAATTGAAAAGGAATGGAAAGACTTAGGTGCACACACAAACATTATACTTACGTTAAACATAAAGCTGGTAAAAAGCGATAGGGATAGCTACGTTTCGACGCAGATTTAAAGTGATTCATCAAAAACAAGTGATCAAGAAATGGTTTGCTAATTTTGAAGCGAACAACTTGCGTACGAACATGCGAACATTGCAAGTTAAATAAAAGCGTTTATAAAAATGAACTGCCTCTTACATTTTCTTATATTTTTGTCAAACTCGATGAAATATGCGTAAGTACAGTACTTTTTTTATTCACCATAGTACAGTACTTTTCTATTCTCCATAATTCTAAACAACTTAATCGAAACAACTTTTCATCTTACCTCCCCTCAGCTGTAACTCAGACTTCTCAAGTATGATGTCAAAAAACGGTTATCTATAACCAGACTTCTAAAGTCTGCGTGGCTCGGGTTGGAGATAACCCTGAAAGAACGAAGGGTATAGGGGGGAACGTAATCATCATCTCTACGATCCCAAATGTCAACCACACCTGCACGCGCTGGATGGCAACAGAAGATAATTGACTTCCGTGGTACCTATTCCATGCTAGACCGCCAATTAGGCCCTGGCGACCGAATAAGTGGCGGTATAACCACACATCTACCTAAAATAGATGAGGTTACAGCAGCCTTGAGCTAAAAATAATCTAACAAAAAGTGGGGCAGAAGGCAATGGGAAACCACTGCTACTATTTTTTCCCATGAGAGTTTTGGAAAATTCTAAAACAATTTTGAAGAAGCCGAGCGAACCGCGTAGCTTCCGGCACCGTAATCTTTCCGGAGATCAGGGTGTAAAATGAGTTACCGCACCCCTGGGCACTCAGGCAGGGAAAGAACAGGGGTGGAATTTAGTCAGTAAGAGTCTGGCACGCCCTCCCGCTCCACCCACAGCGGGAGAAGTCATTGAATGATATCCTATCCCGCCCTTCCCAAAAAAAATAGCCTTAGTTGTGGTCCACTGCTGGGCAAAGGCCTCCCCTTTCCCCTTACAAAGTCATTGAAAAAAAAGGGTGTATATTTATTACGCTGTATAGTATTTAGTTTTACTAATTGTTTGTTTGCGGCCGGCTGTCGCTGAAAACCAGCGCTGGGGCTCTATCTCGCATAGGGTCATAGCACTAAGCTGAGCGATGGCCGTTTTGGTTGGATGTAACGCATGTTTCTCCCAGCTTTTTTTTTTGTTGTTTCTCTGTCTTTTGCGTCATGTTTACCGTAAATAAAGAAAGAAAGAAGAAAGAAAAATTATTTATTTTGCACAGATTACAAAACACACATTAATTTTCAAAAGCCCAGTATCCAAGCTAAACGTATTTTCTTTCTTTTTCTTTTTAAATGTGCTAGCGTCTAGGATCGTGTAGGCAACCATGCATTTCCTGGAAACTATGCTATTGGAAGAAGAACCATACAACTATGCATTAAGGTCCGCATCGGTACATGGTATGTTCGTGGTCTCGTCAAAGACGGAAACAAACTGAATATATTGAAAAGCGAGCTTAAGGGATTTAATACCATCATATTTGGTATTAGTGAAACTCACTGCAAAAATAGCGGCCATTTTAAACAGGAAATATCTGTAGATATAAAATTCAAAGTCCTGAGTGACTGACTGATGTAACAATAGAAGCTGGTCATAGAGACATGAAATATGGAGGGTGTGTTCTTTGTGAAGAGTAGGTGTCCACTAAGAAAGGACTTTTCGAAATTCAATCCTAAAGGGGGTGAAAAAAGGTTTCAAAGTTTGTAATGAGGGAAGTATTAATTCCACGCGGACGAAGCCGCTGGCAGAAGCTAGTTATGTTATATTTCGGAGTAATTATGGCAAACCTGCACATGACCAAGCAAGAGTGATGCAATACTTAAAAATGCGCTTTTGTGATTCATTCAATCCATGTTGCCGATACACAGAGAGAAAGGGAATCTTAAATATCCTCCTCTCCCTTCCCCTTTGCCTCTCCCCTCTCCCCTCTCTTTCTTCTTGAAATGGGTTATAGTAGAGGTCATTAGCAACAAATGAAGTCTAGTTAACTAGGGGTCAAAACTGGTTGGTTACCGAGCTGTGTCAGTGCTTCGTTTTTTTAGAAAGGGGAATGCCAGAAAATGCCTGAAACGGACAGAAACTACTAATAGTCCTTAATTCTATTTAGAATAAAATAGGTATAATGAAATAATTCTTAACGCGTCAGGCCTCTGCGTCGCCACCAACAATAGGTTTTTAATTGTGTCTGCTAATGAGGGACTTGACGCATTGTTTGTTTAAATAGGGTAAAAATATAACGATCACGAAATATTTCACTTGATATCCGCTTTGAAGCGTACAGTGACAGTTTGACATTACTGCTCATGTCAAATATTCACGACCTGTGTTTATTTGACATGAGCAGTAATGTTAAACTGTCACTAATGCAAAGAGCATGTGGTTCATACAGCCTAGATACGTTTTCTATTTAAAAATAATGAATTTGAATTAATATTGGCAAACATATATTATTTTAATTAGACTTACGGTACATATGGATCGCATAATACTAAATTAATGATAACTGTGCACTAAATGTATAAAATAGTTCCTTATGGATTATTTGTTGATTCCTCTTTGGCTGAATGTCACTTCCCATGTCAAATAAACACGACTTCCGTAAAAATTGCTTAGTAGGCGACTCGGCCGCTGAATCTCGTCCAATCCGGCCGAAACAGGAATTTCATTATTATTAATATTTTTGAGTGGTGTTTCGGACTATGCTTTTTTTAAGCAAATTTTGTACAGTCAGAAAGAAAAACCTTAGGTAGGGTTATATTATTTATTTAAGTAAAAGTCAGGGAGTTGTTAGAAAAAGATAAAGTTTAATATACAATTACTACAATCAACAGTAAACATAATAAATCACAATAATCAGTCTTATATATCAATTGAAAGGTGTACAACAAGAATATTAAATGTAAATTACTATAAGCAGTCTTATATATCAATTACCTATTAGCAATCATTTTACTAAAACACCGAAAATAATTAACAATAGTGTCAAAAATCAGTGACTAACTACGATACCAAAAATAACCTCTCGAAGTCTTTAAGTCTCATGTGTTTTTAGACACAAAAATAAACTAAAATACTAAAAGTTCAATACAATGTTCTAGCGAAATGTTGTGATTTTCCAAATCCGATGCTAGAAATGTGGTCATCAACTACAATTGTTTTTGCATGATGGTTCTCTTTGCACTTTCACAGTAAATATTTCAAAATAATTAGTTTCCTCTTGTAATATAGTTAAAAATTGTGCCACATTTCGCGGTTTTCTATTTTTTTTTTATTGACAGTTCCAGGCCATGATTCAACCATGTTTATGGTTCAATTCTGTTGATTATAACACGACCATCTATCGCATTATCACCATCTATTGCAAAAAAAATGATGTTTCTGCAAGCCTCGTTTTTACAAAATAATCGTTAAATATACTTCGACATTACGTACAAATTGTTTATTTATTAGAACTATCAGGAAAGCAGAAATTAACTGGAACTAGGACTATGGCTTCTAACGATATAATTATAGTGAAGTGTAGAATACTTTAATATTCCTCTTTGGGTTTTATCGTCTCGGTGCAAAACTTAGTGAGATCGTTTAGGCGTCTATTTTCTGTTCATTTCTGTCACCCTGATACTTTTCAAAACAACAAATGATTCACTTTCAAAACCTGTATATTTACCATTATTGAGCTAAGTAGTAAGTCGCTTAAGCACCTAGGTCCAGTTAATTTCTGCTTCCCTGGTAGTTTTAATAATATCATTTATTATGGAATCTTTCATGCTCTTCTCGTTTCATCGTTGGTGCGTATCGAGGAATACCCCGGTGAGATTCTCATTAATATTTATTTTATTTATAATTAATAATTATTTATCCATGGCCACAAAGTAAAATATCTATTATTTAATTATGTGTCTGACGTTACTTTGCCTCTAAAAAAGGATTCGTCCGAAACACCACTCAAAAATATTAATAATAATGAAATTCCTGTTTCGGCCGCATCGGACGAGATTCAGCGGCCGAGTCACCTACTAAGCCTTAAAAATATAAGCGGATATCAAGTTAAATATATTTAGTGATAGTTATATTTTTGCCCTAGTTAAATAAACTCAAGAATATTTTCGCTATACGTGTTTTATTCTAAATAAAATTAAGGACTATTTATTGTTTCTGTTCATTTCAGGCATTTTTTTGTATGGCAGATGGACATTCCCCTTTTCGGACTTGTTACTAAAAACTATTAATCCGCTATGAAAAAACTACTGTACTATAAACATTTAATTGATACTTTTCAGAAAGCTGAAAATTGAGTAATCATCACCATTTCAGCCGAAAGACGTCCACTGCTGGACATAGGCCTCCCCCAAGTGTCGCCACAATGATCAGTCCTGTGCGTCTCGCATCCATCGGCTACCCGAGACTCTCACCAGCTCATCGGTCAACCTTGTTGGAGGCTTTCTAATGCTGCATCTTCCGGTACGTGATCGCCACTCTAGAACTTCTCGGCCCCATCGACCGACTGTTCTGCGAGCAATGTGCCGTGCCCACTGCCACTTCAGTTTGGCGATTCTTTAGGCTATGTCGGTAACCTTGGTTCTCTTGCGGATTTCATAATGAAAAAATTATTGAAAAAATTCGATCACGCAAGGAAACTCCGAGCATAGCTCTTTCCATTGCCCAAAATTGAGTGATCATTTAAAAAAATGCTTGCATCAAACTTACATATTCTCTGAAATAAAAGGTCTTCAATTGCAATAATTTTTATTTTTTGTATTTTTAACGATAATTGACGTTATATAATGAAAAAAAAAACCTGGCACTCCAGGAGTACCTACCGTCGGAAGTGAAAACAAAAAACTTGAACAAAAAATGCCCAACGCGCCTAAAGAAGTTTTCACTTCAAAAAATTTTATGACAGCTCGCGTACAAGTTAGTAAAATGACTAACTGGTTGCATAGACTTTCCAAAAAGGTATAAATAATATTAAATTTCTTAGTGGTTTTTCTAAAATCATCAATTAAATAGCTCACTGTAGATCAAACTTTAAATTTTGTTTTGTAAATTGAATTCAACCTGAAAAGTCAACAGTGTAGAGTAGAGAATAAAAATAAGTGGAATTTGATAAAGAAGTTGCAAATGCTGTCTAAATTGCCTGCCATTGTTACGTATGCAAGCACGCAGCTTGCGACGTACCTACTTCACTCACTGTCACCCGCGTTGAAAGCGAGGTTTGTATGTGTTCGGTAGCTGCCAAAATAATCACCCTCAACTCTTCAATTGATGCCACTGGTCCAGGGTACACTAAGTCCTTCATGTGGCTCCAAATATAAAAGTCGCATGCCGTTAAATCTGGACTTCTCGCCGGTCATGGGGTCTTACTACCTCGACCGATCCATCTCAGCTGATAATTTTCATCCAGCCTAGCGTTCTCAGATGAACTTTTTAAGAACATGCGTATTACACAAAATAGCTTATTATATCTCATTCCGCGGTTAACTCTCTTTTTTGGCTCATTTGATAGTGGATATTTGAATTTTACGAGTTATGATTACGTTCCAAGATGCACTTATTAAGGTTTTTTATACAAACTTTCAAGTCCAAAATGGTAAATAACCCAACTTTAATAAAATTTGTTATGCCTAAGCAAGATACATAGATCCACCATAGGTCTAAAAAGTTCGTAAAGAACTTTTTCAATGAATTTTTTACAGAAATTTTTCTTAGTCACGAGTGGTCATGAGCCCCTAGAGCATCTTTTGCTGACGTATAGATACCTAGTAACATGTCGTGTCTTATGTTACAGAGAGCAGATGAGAGAGAGAGTTGTAGGTCGATGTTCAGTGATGGATGGTATGACGGCTGATGAGATCCTTTATTTTTACTCCTTACAAACAGTAATATCTAGTTTATAAATGATTGTTTATATAAATGAATACGGGTTTAGAAAACGTTCCAGGTTTACAATACTTAATACAAAAACCTATGATCTGATAACTTTTTTATCTTAGTAGAAAAACGTAAAGTGGATCAGAGTGTTCTATCACAGCATCGGGGAGTTCATAGTGACAGCACTGTTGATTATGGTGGGAGTCGGTATCTCATTAGCAAAATGGAGTTTCCATGACATGAAGCTGCATTTAGTACTCTTCACAGCTTATCTTCCAATTCTAGGTGAGCAGTATAAAGTAAGATATGGTCACTCGACCATTCATTACATACCAAGAGCCTTCTATGATTCGGAAACGTAAGTCTGTTGGTCCCACCTGTTTTTAGTTTAGGGCCACACACACACGCACAAGCTTCTCCACAGTTTTGCCTGCGCAGGCCGGTTTCTGCGCAGGCCGGGTTATAGTTGCTAAAACTGATACTGTTTTACCAACTACACGCACGGTGTTCCGTAGTGGGTAGTCTTTAAGGATAGTCAAGGGCCCAAAAATCAGACAAGCAGTCCTACCCAGTTACTGTGTTGTGGAGGTCCAATAGGCTGTTTCTTCATATTATATATTTTTTTTTTTTTTTTGATTACTTAATTATTGTAAATGTGAGGACTATGTGGGTTATTATTATTATTTTCTCCTCCTTTTTACAGTAATTTTCAACGTTGTCTGACAGTTTGAGTACTTTTGCGGCCTACCCAAATGTCTTTTCTTTGGTATTGTTCGTCATGTCATTGAGCTCCTTAGTGGTTTTTAAGTTGAGCTATTCGACTATTGACAAATGCTTGCACTGACTGGACAGGTCCACTCAAATATGTTTGGTTCTTTCTTCAAAAGACCACTACAGACACTAAGCTGCATGGTCCTCATATAGAATAATGTGAATGCGAGAACTATGTATGTCGTTATATTCATGTAGATTTTATGATTGTCTGGCAGTTTGAGTATTTTTTGCGGCCTACTCAAATGTCCTTACTTTGGTATTGTTCGTCGGTTCGTTGAGCACCTCAGAGTTCTGAGTTGAGCTTCGCGATGACTGACAAATGCTTGCACTGTCTGGACAGGTCCACTCGAATTCGTGTGTTGCTTTCTTCATAAAGCTCATCCCAGACATAAACGTACATGGTTCTCATAGGATCTAACCAGTCCACATTGTATGGATTTGAACACTAAAAGAGACTTTGACCTCTGAGTTTGTTTCGGTGTTTCTTCTCAGGGTAGTCAGCTAGGAAACACCGGCCTCATCTAGCTTAAACTGACAAAAAAACATTGACGTGTAAAAGTGTTCCTTGTAACCTATTTACTGAATAAACATCATTCATTCATTCATTCATAGGAAATACTGGTATTCATCTTCATTCGTTAAGAGTGAAAACTGAACTTAACATAGTTCGATCACGATCAGTGCCATCACTGCTTCACATAAAACAAAGTCGGCCTTGTCTGTCTTTTTTTTTTGGGGGGATAGGATATCAGGGGGATAGGATAGGAAACCATCCAATGACACCTCCCGCTCTGGGTGGAGCGGGAGGGCATGTCAGACTCTTACTGACTAAAACCCACCCCTGTTCCTCCCTGCCCTGAATTCCCAGGGGCGAGGTAACGCTTT
This sequence comes from Polia nebulosa, assembly GCA_951329385.1. Classification (NCBI taxonomy): domain Eukaryota; kingdom Metazoa; phylum Arthropoda; class Insecta; order Lepidoptera; family Noctuidae; genus Polia; species Polia nebulosa. The sequence continues at coordinate 6,786,030 of OX589598.1, forward strand.
CGAATTTATCCTCAACCCCCGGGCAGGCATCGGCCATGACGGGCCTCGTCCTGTTTGCTGACAACTCTTTGAGGCGTGCGTGGAACACTACACGCCGTCTGTCTGTGTTCGCGATAAAATCAAAAACTACTAAGCGGATTTTGATGTGGTTTCCACTAATAGAAAGAGCGATAAAAAAGGAAGGATTGCATCCGTGCAAAGCCGGGGTGGGTCACTAGTATTCACAAAAAATGTAAATTCATATCGACATATTCTATACACCTATTAACCAAAAGCATGTTTCCAGCTGTGCAAGCTAACTTCATTCTACTACTGAGAAGTGGGGGCATCAAGCTGAACGGCAGCGAGTTCAGCTTCGAGAACAATTCGGCTGAATTAGAATATGAGATGATCAGTAAAGAAAAGAAGCAGCTATAGATAATGTATGAAAGGAGAACTAATGGAACCGAAATGTATATAGGTAGGGACACCAAATGAATAACAATAATTGCTGTCGCCGTCTAAATAACCTTGAAGACAGGGATCTGTCTACTTTATGGGTGCGCGTGGATTACGGTGGCCACACCCGTACTTACGCGTGCCTTTACAGATCTAATAGCGGTCCCTTCCGCGGTGTTAGTGATATTAGGAGACTTCAACGCTCACCATGTTGAGAGGCTTGGTTCTCGGTCCACTGACCACGCGGGAGGGTTTGCTTACGACTTTGCTCTGGCTTATGGATTCTCCCAATTGCAGCCTCTCCTAGGAGAATACCGGAGGTTGAAAGCCATATTAGTTCTTTGCTGGACCTTCTGCTGACCACGCGTCCAGTTGGGTATGAAATATCGATCGATGCGCCACTCGGCTCATCTGATCACTGCCTGATCCGGACCCAAGTGCCCCTAGCTACTCCCGAACGGCACCAGCCAATCGGGCGACGTCGTGTCACGTCTACAACTATCGTTACCCCTGCTCGATCTATTGGTGACATGAGCTGTTGAGTTCGTCGTTTCGTTGGAGTGAATTCCCGGTGGAAGTCCCTACGTTCCAGTTCAAAAGAGCGCATTTCGTGAACAATCTTCCGTCTCACCACCATGATCCTACCACAAATTGTAAGCACCTGACCTATGTATTTCCTTTATCTTATAACCTATATCCTATCCCACCTCTATCCATATTTTATCCCAAAACTTCATCAGTCATCTTCCATAAATTATGGGTTTTTATTTGTATAACTTCAAAATTTAGTTGACCGTACTTTCCCAGGACAAACTTTGTTTATTTTATTTGTGGTCCCAAAATACTACTGAAAAATAAATATAGGTGGAATCCGGGACCGCGGTCTCGGTTTCCACTGTTCGTGGAACTCGTGGGGCTTTCGGGACCATATAAAAGGAGCCTTAGAACTTGAAATGGGTGTAAAGAATACGTTATGATCAAAAATCAATGGAGAGAATACGTTAAGGGGAAAGATGGCTATATTGTACCACCATTTCAATCAAACCACCTCTAGATATCCTACCACCTCAAGGCCCTGCGTCGACAAGAGGCGACAGTAATCAACACTGTTGTCGGGCCCCGCCTCGCCATAAGCGGCGGCAGGTTCGCGCGCTTTAAAACTCTATTATTACTAATAAGGAACGATTTTACTCCGGCCCCGCCGTCGCCATGAGGGGACGGCGGGGCCTGACGACAGTGTTGATTGCTGTCGCCTCTCGTCGACGCAGGGCCTTGAGGTGCTGCTAAACAGTCTACACTGGCAACAGTAAAATTTCTTAAACCGGACCCAGTCACATGTAATAGTGGAAGTTGATCTTATCTTCAGTGTTTTGTAGGCACATTGTAACAAGGCAGTGATAAAGCCTGGTTTAATTTATGACCTCTTTTCCAAATTACGATCTTTCCTACCTTTTTTAATTTAAAATTCAAATTTTACTTGTTTTCTCTGTCAATAGTCTGTTTTTATATTAAAAATCAGTTCTAATTCAGCAGCCGAGCTAGACTAAGCTGCTATCCATGGTTGTCATTTTCCTTCTATCCAATAAATGACAGTTACCAGTTTGTAAGAGTTACTAGAACAGTGAAGTGCAGCTTTTATAACCAGGCAGTTCCTAGCAATAATACCATTTTTATACCTTTACCTACTCACAGTGTATGGTGTAAGTACGATTAATAAGAGCTCCATATAATCAAGCCTACTGTATAATAATATAATAAAATATACGTCTGAACTCGTCGTATTTATCATCATCTAACTCTCATCTACGGTCCTCCTCTGCGTGTCACTCCTACAACCTCCTCTACGTGTCACACCTCTACTCCGGCTCCGCAACGTGACAACATTTTTGAAGTGAAAACTTCTTTAGGCTCGTTGGGCATATTTGAGATGGGAAAAAGCAATATTGAACTCGCCACCGACATCGACACCGATAACGACACCGACACTGACACCGACATCGACACCGATACCGACACGGACACCGACAGCGCTATTTGGATTGAAGTGAAAACTTTTTCAGGCGCGTTGGGCATTGTTGTTCAAGTTTTGACTTCTGTCGGCACTCCCGGAGTGCCACTCTTTTTTTTTTAACCGACTTCGAAAAAGGAGGAGGTTCTATGTTCGACTGTATGTTTGTTTTTTTATGTATGACCACCGATTTCTCTGTAAGTTGTGAACCGATTTTCAAAATTCTTTTTTTATCCGAAAGAATAATATACTCCCCATATAAATTTTATCGAAATTTCTTCAGTGCTTTTTGATAAACTGAACAAAAACGAAAAATACGTATAGATAGATGACGTATTGGTTTTCTCCAATTACTTAATGCTTAAATTCCATGTTACATGTTATTGGGGTTTTTAGCTCTGGGGTATAACAACTAAAAAGTGAAAAATAAAAAAAACCTTTTTACAAAAAAAACAACCGAGTTCCAAAAAAGAAAATACCGGCATTAAAAATATAAAAAATAACTTTTATTTCGGAAGTCGGTGTCAAATAACGAAGAAATAAAATACAAACATCGACTTCCGAAATTAAAGTATTTTTTTAATTTTTAGTGTCGGTATTTTCTTTTTTGGAAGTCGGTTGTTTTTTTGATGGTAGTAAATCATCAGATGACTTGTCTCGCTCTGGGTGGAGTGGGAGCCCTCCCACTCCACCATGATGTCAGACTCTTACTGACTAAAACCCAGTTGTTGCTCAACTTTGCCCTTTGCGTTCCAGGGCCGCGGTGACTCTTTCGAACAATTCTGTGACTCTGGTTGTAAGGATGTGTACATAATACGTGAATGATGATTTCTTCAGAAACAGAATATTCACGAGTTGTCATTATGTACCTAACTGAGCATTTGTGTTGAAAGTCTAAAGTGTTTATCAGCTAAAATAATAATCAGCTTGGATCTAGTAAAGCGGGAACATGGTCCAAACAGCTTATATATTTTTAATCGACTTCAAAAAGGAGGAGGTTCTCAATTCGTCTGTGTTTTTTTTTTTTTTGTATGTATGTTACGCGATTTCTCCGTCAGTTGTGAACCACTTTTCAAAATTCTTTTTTTATCTGAAAGAATATACTCCCGAGGTGGTCCCATATATTTTTTTTCGTAATTGCTTCAGCGCTTTTTGAGAAACTGAACAAAAACGAAAAATACGTGTACTTCGATGACGTTTTGGTGTTCTCCAAATATTTAAATTCCACGTTCCATTATATTGGGGTTTTTAGTTCTGGGGTATTACAACTAAAAAGTGAAAAATAAAATACTTTTTTACAAAAAAAACAACCGACTTCCAAAAAAAAAAAATACACTAAAAATTCATAAATAACTTTAATTTCGGAAGTCGGTGTCAAATAAAGAAGAAGTAAAATACAAACACCGATTTCCGAAATTAAAGTTATTTATGAATTTTTAGTGTATTTTTTTTTTGGAAGTCGGTTGTTTTTTTATTGTATAAATATTGTTTACGCCTAATCATTTAGTAACTTTATATATCTGTGTCAAGTTGCTGCTAACTGGTTTTGATAAGGCGATCAGGAATGACTCTGAGCCCAAAGAGTAGAGACGATCCGGAAAAGAAAAGAGACCGAAGAAATAAGTTGAGAATTGAATATTCTCAAACGTATTGTGAAAGGTGAGTGATGATGACTGTCATTGTCTCGACGGGAACAAACCCCTTAACAGAGATAACCTATATTGTTTTTCTAAGAAAAATTAAAAATATGTTTAAAAACGTGTTTAGAAAAAAAGTGCAAAATAACTTTAATTTCGGATGTCGGTATTTTGGGTATTGCGTCTTCGTTTCTTGACACCGACTGCCGAAATAAAAGTTATTTTGCACTTTTTTTGTTTTTCTTTTGGAAGTCCGTTCTATTTTTTGTAAAAAAGTTTTTTTGTCACTTTTCAAATTCAAATTCAAATATTTTTATTTGTAGAACATATGTCAATTTGAATAAAAATGAACGCTATGTTTTGCCGTCAACGGCGTACAAATATTCTAATTACCATTTCTAATAATAATTGGCAAAATAATCAAAACACTCAAAATTAATTAATAAAAGAAAATAAACCTAACCATACAATAGACTAAACTTGCACGTTCTTCTCCATAGAGATCTACGCCTTGGAATGTGCAATTAGCTTCATCTTTCTGACTGACCGACTTATTGACAATTCAATAGTGCCTGTAAATGGTTTATTTAAAATAAATGCTTTGAATTTAAATTAAAATTTAAATCATTCTGAGACAAGATATTTCTTTAATAGATAAAAATTAAGATTAGAATTAATACTAATTATCGATTGAATTATAATAAAAAAAAGGAATTTCTATTTCGTTATTTTGCGATAGTTAGGTTTTTTTTTGTATTTTGAGATTGGGAGGGTTATACAGGGTGGAGAAGACAATACGACAATAAATGAAAACACGGACAATACTAGTTTATAAGAATAAGTTTAAGCTATCAAAAATATCCTAACATCGAAAATAAAAAAATAAAAATTTCAAACAAACTAAATGGCATAAAACTAGAAACGAAATAGAACACCACTTATAAATATGAGTTCACTAACCTGTCGTAAGAGCGGCAACAACGCGCGGTCCTGTAGTGACTTGATTTTTTGGCTTTTAATTATGGATTAATGCTCAGTAAAATTACACTAAATCACAGATTATTTAGCACAGAATCACAGCTGCAAACCAATGCCAGCCCAAACATTGGCAGCAAATCTGTACTGGTGCGAAGTCTCCCGTCCTAGACGCGGATTCACGCGGCTCCAGTAACGAATATTCTGTCTGTTCCATAAACCGTTCCTTGTAAATGTACTTTCATCAGTCCACATCACATTGTACAAGAAATCCGGATTCTCGAAATGTTTATTTTCAATCCAGCGACAGAAGTTTTACCTAACTGGTTTGTCTCTAGGTAACAATGCATGCAATTTCTTGTATTTATACGGCTTCCGTTTGTCGCGTTTTAAAATTTAAGAATAGTTGTATGGTCAACACCTGAACTACACGTTGGGTTGCGTTAAAAAAAAACACGAAAACAATAAAAACTAAGCGTCTAATTTCGCACAATTCACTCACTGTTTAACTAAATACCTATTAAAACGTTACGTGTCCTGTCACCAAAATAAAGCGTCCAATTTCGCACTAATACCGTCGTAAATGAATTTACAAAAAACACGAGCGGCGGGGAAGTCCCTCAACAAGGCGGGCGCGCGGCGCGAACGAAAGTTAGCGGCATCTGAGGACGCGTGACTCGTCACAGGATCGCGGCGGCCGGCGACACACTAACATAAATTTGTTGTAGCAAATTTCTTCAAGAAAGCGAAGTAACAAACGAAACTAGATTTATCTCTTTCGCACACACTAAATTTTTTATTAATATTATGAGTGCATTGCAATTTCCGCATTCGTTACTTTCTTATCCAACTCTGATGACACGCTTTATGACTCTTATTACTCAGAGTTAAGGTATAATTTTCACTAAATCAGATGAAAATACTAATTTGGCGAAAGTGTTAAAGTAGCGAGTTGGCAACGTGGCTTTAATGTTTTGATGTTTATACCGATGTGGGTCGTTAACCTGACAGTGTTTCCCTATTATCAGATACATCATGTAGCAAATGTTAAAAATCGAAAATAATTTCCTGTTACTAAACTACTGGATATATTCAAATGATTTTTTGTATGTAGACTGAGAACGTCTTGAGGTATGCGAGGTTTAATTTAATGTCGTATTGTCATCACCACTCTGTATACAGCTCATAACGCGTGTACAAGTCATTGTAATGCCTACAGAGTCTTGGAAGAGTGGCGATGTGTCCTAGATTGGTTTGAGATCCTGGGACGTCAAATAAATTGTAGCTGCTGTTTCGCGGCAGACGAGATGGCGCGTTCATATTAAGTTTGCCTAGTAGTTCACTGCAGTCCACGACTTCATTAAATATTTTATGCAGTAGTGTCAAGTCTGCCGTTTTCCGTCTGTCAGCAAGAGAGACCAATCTGTAGTATTCCAATCGGTCTTTTTAGATAATAACTTTTTTAGCTAGTTGATCCCTCTAACATAGATGTAACAGAAAACGCCTTTGGACATTTTCTATGATTGTATTTAATATAATATTTCGTAATGAGGATACCAAACCGGGCTGCTAAACTGTGCAGCTAAAAAGTTTAATTCTGGTGGAAGCCTCATTAAAATCTTAGCTATTACGTAAAATAAATCCACGAATTTTAAACCCCTTTGATGACACGTGGAGTATGTGTTTGTCAAACTTCAGATTTTTTGGAGCGCCTTTAAGTAAAATATATACCTACCTACTTTTTAATTACGTTTATATATTATTATTATTATGTATGTTAGTTGTCTCCCCGCGCCCGTTCACGTCTGGCGGTGTCGCGTCGTGAGGGCGCCAGTAAGACGCCAGTATTATATTAGCGCTGTGTGCAACTAGCCTTGATACTGAGCGCATGTCGCTTCGGGTTCTGCACTGCAGTTTGTTTATACTTTGTTTCGTATTCTTACAGTATTCGCAAAAAACCAAGTGCTACTAAAAATAAACAGTGTCCCCCCGTCACCACTTACAAGTGTTTCCGCTGGGAAGAAGTGTGGCTACAAACTCCTTAGCAAACATAATAATATCTTGAATATTGCCTTATTTATTTCAAACAGGATTATTCATTTCGGTGAGTCATGCGAAGTGTGTCGTCAGTAAGTTGTATCTCAGTGCATAAAAAATATAGATACGGGTTAGTTTAGGTTAATTAAAATTTCAAGCAATTAAAATTGAAAGTCCAGCAGTTTAACAGCTATGTATACGCTGTTTTTATTAATATCATTGGCATTACACCAGTATCAAGGCAACCAATAACATCACTCACTGTGTCCGCAGGTTGAGTTACTTTATACTTCAATCAGAAGGCTCGGAAGAATCCATATTGCAAGTTATTTCAGTCTAATCAAGGAATATCTGACTGTGGTACAAATAAGACAGCATCGATGGCCAAAATGACATTGGAAATACCAGAGTTTGAAAGATGTTGTTTCTGTTTGCCGCTACGTGCTGGCTTGCTGATGTGGGGCTATTTCAAAATTGTGAGTATTTGTTATTAAGTTCATTTATTTGTGTTATTTGTATGTGTGTAACGGGCTGAAGGCCGGTAGAGGAAGCTGGTGGATTTGGCTGGAGTAGGTGTCTGCGTGTTATTACATTTTTTTTTTCAGATTCCAATCAAAATAGGCATTTTACATATAGATCTCACACTTTCAATATAGAAAACATTTTCAGTACGACTCTTTTTGTTTATTTACTTAGCCCTTTATGTACATAAAAGTACAGACAGTGGTGAAACAGTCAACCGTTGGGTGATGCAGAGACAAAAATAGTAGATGCAATAAAGAAAATTAATGGCGATTACTATTCATTCAAATACAAAAATATGTACATATAAATGAATAAATTTAATACACAAATAAACGTAAACAATAGGTACAAGCAGATACCTAAATGGATAAAAAAAAACTAGCGCTATGACGTAGCGTCAACTTCTTACGAATATGCTCGCGAGCTTTAAGAGCGTTTGCGCACTACGTTCGATACTTCTGCGATACTTATCCGTAAAAAGACGGTCCGGCGTGGCCGTAGAACAATTTGTACGGTAGGTTACGCACTGCCGATCCAAGTTCAGTCCGAGTTTTCTATAGATCTGTATTTTGACGGCTAATTATCGGATAAGTATCGGACGTAGTGCGCAACCACTCTTACTTTGAAGGATAATAATCGGATGGTTATAACCATCCTGATTTCCTGCGAGAGCGTATTCCACAGAGAAATTATAACAATGTTCACTATATTATTATCTGAATACTTCTAGAATTGCTGCTGCATTTTGATGTACTTCAACAAACAAACAAATCAATAAGAAACATTTAAAAAAAGGCTGCACGAGTCCAAGCAGAGTGGTGCAATACTAAAGGCGCAGTTATACGACTTTTAATGATTTTTAAATGTAAATCACGTCTAAACTACTAGTCTTAGTAATAGTCTTAGTCTTAGTGCTAGTGTAGTATTTCTTTGAAAAAAATATGTTACTCTTAGAAATTTTTTTTCGTAATTTGATTAAGAATATTTGAAATTATATTTTTATAACATAGTGCAAACAATTTCTAAAGTTATGTTTAACGCGGATAAAAAATTGAGAATCACGCAAAAACTAAAAAGCGTATTTTCATGAAACTTAAGCTTATAGTTTAAGCTAAACTTTCCGAGGCCGGTCCTTGGATGGGTGACCAAAAATCAATATATGAGATCAAAAATCGCTCACGGACATCGCTTAGGTTAAGGTGCTATAAACTGCCAACGACCTTGAGTGGTTAGCTTGCGTCTTCTATGCTAAGCTCACGTAACGCGTCGTACGTACCCAGTAATAAGACTCGCCCATCAAGGAGCGCTGTCCAAAATTAGACGCATTACTAATTATTATACATAAAACAACAGGTATTATACTAAAAAACGTGTACTAAAATATAAATAATTAAATGGCCTATAAAATAGTGCAGGTTTCTTCGAAATACGCTCAATAGTTTTTGCGTGATTCTCAATTTTTTATCCGCGTTAGACATAACTTTACAAATTAATTACAATATGTTATATAAAACATAATTTCAAATATTCACATGTCAAGTTACGAAGGAAATGGTCTAAAGTATATTTTTTTCAAAGAAATAAAACAAATCGTTTAGACGTGATGTTCAATTAAAAATATTTAGAAGTCGTATAACTGCGCCTTAATGTTTGATCGAATCCTGGTGTTATTTTTCTCAGTCACGAGACCTTTTCTTTGTCAAGAGCCCTTTTTATCGACGCGACGATTAAGGGCCTACTTCCCCGTAAGTGCCGCCCTCATTGAATAACAAATCGTATCTTAGTATACCAAAAACGGTCGTTTTTGACACTTTTCCTTACTACTTTGTATACGAAACACTTGGAGTCCTGTTTTTACAACGTAAAAATACCTTATCCTATTTGTAACAAACGCAACATAGGATTCTTTAATCTCTATTTTCTACGCTTTGCTACGATTTTTTATTCAATGAGGGCACCACTTGGCGGCTATATACGCCTTAAGTACTAACACGACGTGTTTTATGTTACAGATAACAGACGTCCTGATGGCACCTGTAGCGGCCTATGTCGCTTTATGTTGTTTAGCGCTAGGTTCATTTTTTCTTAATTTCGAGTTCCTTGCATATGGCGTTATATCGTTAATCACACTCATTGCAATTATAATTAACTTCGTAGCGACTTTTATATTTATCATCGGAGGTCACAAGGTGAGATGTCAAACATAATGTTTATTTAGTATCCCAGGAAAACAACTCTATCTAGGTGTTGGGATGTCAGCTTTTGATGTGCTATTAGCGTAGCTATTTACGTAGATATTCACGTTTAAAACAGAAATAAAAGAAATAAAATACAAATTAAAGTATTTGTAGAGAGGAAAAAAAAAATCCAAAAAAAATTAACGTACCTATATGCGTAGCACGTTGGTGGTTGGTCGACCTTCGCGACCGACCCATCGTGGTGGTTGTAGTTGACAGCACACGTCTTTAAGGCGAAGTTGAACTCTTAAGGCGAAGTCTTAACACTAGGAATACTTGAATTATTGACTGGTTGTCCTTGTAGTTAAATTTTAATTTATCTATTAACTTATCTACATAAAAAAGAAGGTTGGGTGTTGCTAGGGGGGTGAAGGTGTCTCTGTTGAGTCTTCTTCACGCGTTCCGCATCTTCCTTTGCGAGTATTACTGCTTCGCAGAAGGAGGTGACAGCTTCCCATTCCCTCTCGCCCCGTACCATGGCCTGGACCAGGGCCGGGCGCGAGAGGTCGTTGCCGCTGATCGCCTCCACGAGGACACGGCGATGCTCCGACCCAAGCGGGGCACACCTCCACCGTATTCTCCACTGTGTCCTCTGGGTGATCCACACAGTGGTGAATTGGTGGTACCCGGGCGTATCCTCCCGCCTAATCCTTAACGGGGACCTCCCGAAACATGCGTGTCCGGTGAGGACGGTGAAAAGAGTCTGACGGATGATGTCATTAATGCTGGCGTGCCGTGCTATACGGTCCGCGCTCCCACTGCAGGATACGCCATGGTGTTCGAGGCAATCGACTGCTTCACCGTTTTGGCAGCGATGTGAAGCTTCTCTAGGAGCACCCAGACGGAATCATTTAGCTATTTGGAAGGTGGTATCACTCAGCGTAGTACCTATATTGATGGTAGTTCTTGTAACCAGAGGCCCAACTTCCCATTCCCCCATAGCAAGCAGGCGGTTACACTCAGCAGTTAGTTTGGTTGACGTATTTAAGACATTCTGTACCACCCGAGCGCCTCATCTCTGGGAAAATGGATTCTCGGGCAACACCGTGCCATGTCCGGGCAAGCTATTTTCCAAGCGTTCATTGCATACAGCATGGTACCAAATAGTTAACCAGTGATGGAGCTAAAATTCTTTTGGTTACCTTTTCAGTGCTACGAACCAAGGACAGGAGGCTAGCCGCTAGAGCTAGACCGATAGATAGGCTTACACTATATATTTTGCGAATAGCGAGCCCTAGAAAACGAATGGTTAATGTAGTTTGCAGCCACGTTTGGTTGTGAGTGCATCGAATAATTTCATCAATTTGTCCAGGAGATCTTCCATTGAGAACTGAACTTCCCTGAATATGCCTCAGCAACCACAGCAACTTATAATAATAAAATAAATAAATAAAATAAAAAATCTTTATTGTCTAATTAATACATTATCTTAACTTAGAGTAGGTAATCTAACATATGCATCGTAATAATGTTTTGCACAAAAGGTACTGCCACTGATTCCCAAGCTAAGCATGAGCTTGTATTATGGGAAACAGTGTTCAGCCGCAGGAAGTATCACATAATAAAATACGAATACATTGGTTTGAATTAAATGTCGCTGCAGTAGACTTACAATAAACCTAGGATAACCATCGATAATTCTTCTTCTATAATCTAATCTAATTTTTAATTTTATTTAAGTTTAGCAGATGTGTGTGATCTTTGTGATGGTGTGTGTGTGTGTGTGGATGGTGTGAGTGTGTGTATGTGAGAGTTTGTTTAGAAGCATTGTATGATATAGGTTACGCAATAAATGCCAGTAGGTCTTCCGTCTTCTGATAATCTAGTGTATGAAGCCGTTCAGAAACTTTACCTTTAAGTTCGTGTCTGCTGAGAGAAGTAATGTTGAGTTGTTTGTTTAAGGTGTTGTATAGCTTACAACTTATGACCTTGTATTGTCTCCTTGCGAAGGAGGTCCTGCATGGAACATGAGGGCACACAGGCATTTTGCTGCGTCTACTGGGGTTGGGTAATGGTACGTTTTGATGTTTCCTGAGAATAGCTCTGACCACAAAGAGTTGGCGAACTGTTAGGACCTTCAATTCGGAGTAGAGCTGAGATGTTGGATGTCTGTAGGGCTTTCTTGCCATCACTTTCAGCACCGCTCTTTGTGCTCTTTCTAAGCTCAGTAGAAGCGTCTTTGCGGCCCTTCTCCGTACAGTGATGCAATATTGTACAATAGATTGCCATAGGGCTAAATACACAAGTCTAAGTTGTTTCGTAGTCGCAGTGTCTCTAAGCGTTTTAAATACATGAATGAGTCGTCTTACTCTGGTATTGACTGTACTTATGTGTTTATAAATTATAATGAGGTTATAAATGATATTTATTTTGCTTTGCGCTTTACTTTGTGTAAACTATTTCATCACCACTGCTCTCAAAACGATGAAGGAAAACATCGTGAGGAAATGTCTTAGAACCAAAAAAAAAAAATCGAAGATATGTGACATTCACCAATTCGCATTGGGCCCGCGTGGTGGATTACGGCCCACACCCGCTCACAGAGAGGAGGCCTGTGCCCCAGTAGTGGGGACATTAAAAAGGCTGATTATGATTTATTTTGCAAAGCCTAATATGAGAACCATGTACGTTAATTTCGGCGATGAGCAGATTTGAGTGGATCTATTCAGACAGTACAAACATTTGTCAGCTATCGTTCAAAGCCGAATGTTAATTAATTTTCATGAGTCTGTCCGAAATACCATTAAAAAGATTATTTTTTCCGTCAAGTAATGGAGAAAAATTCTTTCAAAATAGGTGCAGTGAGTTTTCTTATATAACTTTGATCTCTGCTGTAATTGCATTGAACTTCTGAAGGGTCGATCGTCTGTCGGTATTGTCACAAACAAAAAATCACATTTTGGAGTGGCTAAGGTCAAAGCCAATGGATTGAAACTACTTCTTCAGGATTTGAAAATCTTTTAAAATGGTGTCTACGTCACCTAGAGTCTTATCACATTAATACCCTACATTTAATTTTGAATTTCGTTGTTGAATGATTGCATGAATAGTCAAACTGAAAACTACGGGCCCGAAAAGGTCACCTTGTTGGCATCCAACTGCAGATTCTATAAAAGATGTTCTTAATTTAATCATTTAGGAGGGTACCTTCACATTAGTAGGAAGGAGGATTTTTTTTTAATAATAATTAACTTTATTCCATGGTAATAAAATAGATTGGTTAGTCCAAGCAGTTACATACTTGTGAGTTGATGGTTCCTACGCACACAGTCGTCAGTATTCAGTGTTGGAAGGCCGTGAAATAATATCTCATAAAGCTATCTTTTTATTTTTGACAGAAAAATGTGAAGCAGATCAGAAGGTTCCACATTTACAGCATCTGGGAGTTGAGAGTGATGACACTGTTGATTGTGGTGGCAGTTGGTGTTACAATAAAATATTGGCGTGTTGATCCCATGAAGACGCAATTACTGGTCTTTACTATTTATCTAATTCTAGGTGAGCATTATAAAGTAAGAAATGGGACTCGAGATCTGTCCGTGGATGGGTGATCACTAAATACCGGTGTACCTCCATGCCTTGCAAAGCATGTAAAGCTATTATATTGGGGCTGTCATCTTCTTCTTTATATTAGGTCCCCAGTCCCCACCTATGAAATCAGCATTTTGTATGGATAATTTTAAAGAAGTTGCATTTTTCATACTAACATTTATTTAACAACTAGCTGCGCCCCGCGGTTTTACCCGCCTAGACCGGAATAAAAGTTAGCCTATATGTTAATCCAGGCTATAAGCTACCTACATACCAAATTTTATACAAATCGGTCCAGCTGTTAGAGCGTGAAGAAGTAACAAACATACACACTCACAAACTTTCACATTTATAATATTAGTAGGATAGTAGGATTAAGAAAACTAATGTTTAAAAATTTTATGCAATAATGTTTAAAAACTATGATAAGTTATGCCACTTAGATTAAGCAACAAAAATAAGTTTTGGCTAAGTTAAAAAAAATTGATGAATATTTTAATTCATAGAAGTGACGAGGTTCTCTATTTGTGAGAAAAAAACGCCAATTTTATAGGTGGGAACCCAATATATAATACAAAGTCGAGTTAGTTACACCATTTATAATATAACTCAACAACGGCTGAACCATTTTTAATGATCTTTGATTTGTTGGATTTGTCTCCACCCCGAATAGTAGAATAACTATTAAAACATCGAAAAAAAGGTAATGAAGAAAATTCATTTTCTCATACATTTTGTATGGAACGGATATTATGTTCATTGATTCTGAGGCGGTACGAAGTTCGCCAAGACAGCTAGTTTAACGTATTTTTAGATCTTTGACATTTGTTACGTATATATAAATAGCCAGGGGCTCGAAGCTCTGTCAACCAGTCTTGTGGTTGAGGAGATCAGATCTGCAGTCGCTTCATGTAAAATACTGGTTCCTGGACTGGAAGTCGACCCCAACATTATTCATATTCAAATAGCACATTAAATAAACCTATTAACCAAAAGGATTTTTTCAGTTCTGCATGCTTACTTCATTCTGTTACTGAAGAGTGAGGTCATCAAACTGCAGAACAGCGCCAGCGGTGAAATCAGCTTTGTGAACAATTTAGCTGAAATAGAATGCATCATGACCAGTAAAGAAAAGGAAGCGGCTATGGTAAATGTTTGAAAAGTAGAGCTAATGGAACTTAATCAGAAAAAGGTTTACCAGACGAAGCATTCTAAAAGAAACCGTTAAACTTGGAATGGGAGTAAAGGATTCATCACATTAAATTTTGGCTTTCATGCCGTAATTCGCAAGAAAACGTGTACTTGACTACCGCAGGACCACCAACGCCAACCGTTTCCATATTTGGTAAATAATTAGTACTCAATTGGTACTAATTAGTACTCAAACAACAGAATTGGTACCTTATCAGTTTTCGATAAAATCGACTTTAAAGGTGGTCCGGTGGTCGCTTTTTAATGATATCCATATAACAACACAGAAGGTAGGTACTTACAATACAGAAAAATAATTATTCGAGTACCTACCGACCTACGTCATTAAAGAAGGTATCACAGGACGTGGGTAACGATTGGTTATTTTTTTCTTAATATATACCTAGGTACACAGTTTGTGTAAAAATTATAGAAATTGAACTGTTTGTTACTATTTTGACATCCTTAAATTTATATGCACGAGTGTACAACCATCTACTTAACAGTTCAAAACCATCATCATTCTCCTGCCCTTATCCCAATTTATTTGGGGTCGGCGCAACATGTTTTTTTCTTCCATACTCCTCTATTAGTCGTCATCTCTGTAGTCACCCCCTTTTTACCCATATCCTCTTTCACACACTCCAACCATCGTTTCTTTGGCCTTCCCCTACTCTTATAGCCATCCACATCCATACACAAGACTTTCCTCACGACATTTTCTTCATACAGTTCAAAACCATTGACAACTTAATTTGGTTGGGTTATACGCGGATATATAGTAAGGAAAAGTAATGGAAGCTAATTTCTCTTAAAATACAACACATAGGAATCTGAATTTTCGGTCACAATAACTGCTGTATGGGTATTATTTTTTGTATAAATTTGGGAATAAATCACGGAGTTTTAATAGAGAAATCTTGAAATGATAATTCAACAGCGTGACTAACGCCACCCCACTAATGGCAAGGTATATCTCGTAAATTACTGGAGTACTAATTTAGAATTTTGGGTACCTACTAATTTTGAATTTTGGGTACTAATTTTATCTTGCATTGTACTAATTTTCTATGTAGGTTTGAGGAAAGCGACTAGCTCCTCAAACTTTTAATCAAGATAGAAAGTCGTGGTCCTGCTGAACGAGCACTCGTAAGTGCGTTGATTTCTCGATAAATACAAATGTTTCAGTTTTGATTTTTTTACGGTATGATTCACATAAAAGGGTACTAATTATTTGTATACTTAAAATAGCTGTAGCATGGGCCCTTTTTCGGCGCTCATGGTGGTCCTGCTGAAAGGAGCGTGACTACCGCCGGAGCACCTTCAAAATCGATTTTTCTCGAAAACTACTAAGGTACCAATTCTGTTGTTCGAGTACTAATTAGTACTAATTGAGTACTAATTATTTAACAAATATGGAAGCGATTGGGGTTAGTGGTCCTGTGGTAGTCACGTACGTAAGAAAACTGTGTCCCTGATCTGCAAAATGCGTGGCAGCTGCAACGGAATTCTGAAGACTGTAGCTGATAGGATCTCTTCTCCGGTATGGAGATCCTTTATTAAGTGGGTGATCTGAATAGGTTTTTTTTTATCATTTTATATTTAAAGCAGACTGTAATGATCAAGTTAGCCGAAATATAGGAATTTTATTTTATATATTTAATTAAAAATGAATGAGAGAATATTCTCTTTGAGTTGGCTTTAATTTTTTTTATTGGTTTTGTTGTTCTGACTGAGTCATCATTACAATCATTTCAGCCAAACGATGTAGGTACACTGCTGGCCATAGGCCTCCCTCAAGCGCCAGTATATCAAACGGTCCTGTGCTTCTCACATCAAGCAGATCATCGACATCCTCAGACCTTCACCAGGTCATCGGTCCGCCTTGTGGAAAGCCTTCCAACTCTTTGAATCATATTTAATTCACTGAGCATTTATATTGATTTAATATCTGGAACGCAGAGGAGCTCGTGGCTAAAGTAATAACAGCCGCACGGGCTGATCCATCAGGTTAAGCTACGCTTTCCGGGGTTGGTCCATGGATGGGTGACCATCTATACATACCGAGACTCCTCCGTGCCTCGGAAAGCACGTTAAGCTGTTGGTCCCAGCTGCCAATAGTGGATCTTTGACAGTCGTTATGGGTCGTAAGAAGCCCGAAAGTTTGATAACCAGTCTTACCAAAGGGTATCGTATTACCCAGTTACTGGGTTTTGGAGGTCAGATAGGCAGTCGCTCCATGTAAAATACTGGTATTCAGCTGCATCCGGTTAGACTGGCAGCCGACCCCAGATAGTTGGGAAAAGGCTAGGCGGATTGATTTAGTATCTGGAACGCAGCATGCTGGGTGTAAAAAGACAGGACAGAATGCGGAACACTAAGCTGCGTTCCAAAACGAGCATAGTCTACGTAGACAAGAAGAAAGAGCTCTTTGGATATAACGGGTCAGGTCAGCCGTATCCACGTGGCGTAGACGTACCGTGAGAGCTGGGTGGTTCCTTAACCACGGGAGGAGAGTTCCTGAATGGACTTAGGGAAGCCTTTTCCCAGCAGTGGGATTGTATTTGGCTTATAAAGAAAAATAATCAAAGTTTTAATAAGTTCACAAAACAATAATTAGTATGAACTTAGTAAAAAAATTAAATTGTTGAAACAGCTACCTCATATGTTTTACAAACTGTTTTAAAGTGAATTTGTCTATACATAAACATTATTATCTTGTAGATATTTAACAGAAAATATATTTTCACAGTTAAATAAACTTATTTATTTAGTTATCCATTTAGTTTTAATTATTTATAGGGTCTATTTTTGGAAACATTCTTTGCTACGTACTCTTCATCTATAAGTTAGTATAATACTGAAGATTTTAGCAAGTAGAATTTTTTATACTGGTAACACCTTTCTTACATACCGATGAGTTAACTTTTTTATAATAATTACCGTGCTCTTTTCATAAATTTTTACCTCCTCTCGCCATAAACACAGGATGTCCTAGTTCAGGCATATAACACTAGTGAACTTGACATATGTAGATTTAAGCAAAACTGTATTTACTGTTTTACCGCTTAAATAAAATTTTGTTATTATTCCATTTATTTTATTATACTTACTTACATATTATTTAAATTTTTATATCACAAAATAAAAATACATTAACACGTTGACTGCCAGACAACAGGCATAATAGAAAATCTATTGTTCGCGGTCACCGGTGACCTACTGTTAGGTTTTCTTTTAATAATGCCTTGTACATTTTTTTATGAATTTAATTATTTATTTTTGCCACTTTAAAGTTGTGAATTGAGTGTTTTAGAATTTATTGGCATCTCACATGATGTAACATCCGGGAACGGTTGACGAATGGAGGGAGTCCCCTCCATTCGTTAGTTCGATGGTTGGGCAGTTGAGTGAGTGGGGGGCAGTCTGATCGTGGCGACGGAATAGAAAGAAAGAAAAAAGAAAAAGTATTTATTTGCCACAAATTAACGACATACACAACAATATGATTTTGCTAACTTAGGTCTTAACCCTTATCGATAGTGTTAGTAGATCTTATATTTCTATGTTAGTAACAAGTTTAACAAAAAAAAAAAGGAAAGAAAAAAAAAGTTAAATAGGTAGGTAGAAATAAATAAAAAACAGATGCATGTCGTGGCTGTGGCAAGAAGGCTTCCACTCAGCATAATGCTATACCGTGGGGGACCCACAGCACGGCGCTGATTTTCAGTGGTTGCCTATGACGTGACGTACGGAAACCAAAACCTTTAAATACTTATGTCAGGATAATTAAAAAAAAAAAAGAAAAGAGAAAAAAACTGAGGTAAAACAAATACAGTGAGAAAATAATAAACTACTTAAAAAATGTTGTGTGTCAATAAAAACGGAGCCTACATAAAGTCGCGCTCGTGCGCTCGCGATGGGTGGCGCCAAGACGGCGGCGGCGGCGCGGCGGCGCGTACGTAACAGCTCGCATGACGTCAGGTGGCGCACGAGTCCCGTGCTGGCATGTGCCGTGGGATTCGCTTGTGTGGTATGATCATCGATGCCTGACAACAAAACACAGGAAGAAGAGAAAATGTGGCACCCAGTGAAGAAACTCCCCCACATCGCCGCCCGCGAAGGATTGTGATGATTGGATTGTGTGTAATACGACGGTTGTATTTACCTAAGAGGATATTTGTTGATGTTAAGTGTGATGTACTGAAGTAAACAATAAATGAACTATTTAAAAAGTGAAACCTGAGTGTTATTTCTATATCCGAGGGGTGTTATTACATTTCAGAAGTGGTAAGTACACGCCTAATAATATATTTTAAATGTTTAAATTTCACTTTAAAATCATGGATTCCGATTCTATTAGATTACACTAACAGAATGTTGTGTTTTAACTATATTTAATTTTAAATATGAATTTTGTTTTTATGGATCGTTCCAAGTTGTATACTAAAGGGTACATTTAGGTTATTTTTGAGCTCAGGCGTACCCTAACAAAAATATTATCATAATACCCTGCAAAACTTTTCGTGACTTTTATCGAGTGTGTATTGTTCTAAAACCCTTTTTATTATTTGTTTCATGAACGTCGCGAGCTGTCGGACAGAAATCGTGAGTATTTCTATTGAAGAGTCTTCATAACGCGGCGGTAGCGGTGTGCAGTGTATGCAGACTTTAAGATGCTATTATTTTTTTTAATTTCGACTGCATTGGGATTGTTCATTGATAGTGAGGTGAACATTCATAACTCATGTAAATTCAAAATAAGCTGTTGAGTTTCCAAATAAACAAATGACTGTGTTGGCATTCTTTTGTGCAGAAAAGTTCGGTGAGCTATTTAATGTTAATATGTAGCTAATCTGAAAACATTCAAACATATTTTTGCCTATTCTAAGTGGTTGGAATAGTGCAAGAGGTGCCTTCAATAGAGGCAACTCCTCGATGGGGTAATCGTTGCATTTAACTAATTATTAGATTGGGTAAATAATCGGACTGACGCCCGTGGTATCTTTGGCCGAGGCAACTCTTTGATAAAATTATCGTTGTGTTGGATAGATAAAAGCTGAATAGTTGTATCGGTACATGCGATACTCTTGACCGAGGCACGTCCTCGGTAGAGTTATCGGTGTACTGGAGCATATAGAACAATTTAAGTTGAATTTCAACAAACTTTTTAATTTCGCTCACTGAATTTTCGATACGGATGGATGTTTGCATGGTTGTGGGATCCCTATGCGGCGTGCATTCCAGATGAGATGTACGAGTATGGGATTTAGTAGACCTCTATGCGGCGTGCACTCCAGATGAGATGTACGAGTATAGGATGTAGTGGACCCCTATGCGGCGTGCACTCTAGATGAGATGTACGAGTATAGAATTTAGTAGACCCCTATGCGGCGTGCACTCAAGATGAGATGTACGAGTATAGGATGTAGTAGACCCCTACGCAGCGAGGTGGAGAGAAAGAAGAAGCTTATTTGTCGCGGCCAGTGTGGGACGGCTCCGGTAGGATCTCGCATGCCGCTGTGTCCTGTAGTGCTGGCGGTGCAGCTATGCGTGTCCACTCTACGAAATCGGGCCGTCGTAGAATACACACTGGTGAAGACCAGCTGGACCTTGAGAAGGTGCAGAAGTTGGAGGCGCGCATAACCTCAATTTCAAGTCGTTCGTGGTGCGCTTTCCGCTTCACCGTTTGGTGACCTTCCTCAAGGAAGAGTTTTGACCGAAAGGTGAGCTATAGTTCAGATTTTAATAGACGTTGTCATTATTATGCAGTATGTGCTGCAGTTTCTGGTTAATACACTCTTGTAACATGCTGCCATGTAGGTGAGTTGTAGTACAGTTTAGTTGACACTTGTGTCGTGTGAAGACACGTAGGTGAAATGATAGTGAAGAATATGGAACATTAAATGGTCCCAAAGTTAGTAAATGGTATCATCACATTCTGCCAAGTATGGAGTACAAATATGTAAAGTACATAATATTTATTAAAGGACAGAGATTATTAA
Source organism: Polia nebulosa (assembly GCA_951329385.1). Lineage (NCBI taxonomy): Eukaryota > Metazoa > Arthropoda > Insecta > Lepidoptera > Noctuidae > Polia > Polia nebulosa. The sequence continues at coordinate 6,806,614 of OX589598.1, forward strand.
GTTAGTATTAACATTATTGATTGCATAATTACAAATTAAAATTACAATTTGAGGTATGTCAGTTAAAAATAATTTCACAAACTCACACAATTTATTTAGGATGTCAAAGTATCATTCAAATAGTCGATTACATTTTAATAACATTTATTACATCGTAAAGTCTACAGTTTAGTAGAGTCCTCAGTCAAGTGAAAATAGTTTTGATTTTAGTGAGTAAACCATTATTTACTTGTTTGCTTTACATTTTTATTTACATAAGGTCACAAATAACAATTGGTGCAACTGTTACTGAAGAGGTTAAGTTTGAAAACAAATAGTTACGTTAAGCTGTATAATAAATATGTAGTTAATTACGTGATCAGTCGCTTAGGATATTATTCAAACTTTATTTCTATCGATAGCATCTCGCTTGCGTAAATTAACCACTATAGTTTTTGTGTTCCGAGGTACGAGCAATGGATCAAAATACTGAATGCAATAGACAGCCTATACGTGTTGGAAAACCTAGACATCTGTTGGAAATAGAGCGACTTCGCGTCCGTTTATGCAGGCTTGAAGGTGACAAGCAAAGTCAACGGGCCTCAGCATGTTTCCGGTCACGACCACGTGAATGATCTCCATCCAGGAAGTCTCAAAGTGGAAGGTGTGAGCAAGTCTACGGACGAGCCGGCTCAAGAGGATGTTCACCATGCAGAGAGCAACCCAGTTACCGTGTCTCCAGGAGTACACTTGCCAGGCACCGTTCAACACGAAGGGAACCCGGTGAACATCGGGAACCTCCTAGGCTACATGGCAAGTACCACGATACCAGAGAAGGACTCAATGAGTACGGAGAGAGTGGAACCGCTAGACGCAGCCCGTATGTTCAAAGGTGAGTGAACTTGATTTTTCTGTTTCCGATATTATGATTATGGGTGGGACGACAATATCACTGTTACAGTTCATTTGGCTATGCAAAAATTACGGGGTTATTCTATCCACTTGGCAAGATTGGCAAGTAAATAAATAGTAATAAATTTATTTAGCCAACAAAGTACTGTTACAATGAAATAGATTTGTAAAATTATTAAATGTTTTTCCAAGTGAGCAATATTTCGGTCAAACATTGGAAAATACGTTAAATGTTGAAGTTTACTATTACGAAAAATTTGTTTTAAATCAATGGGATATACTCGTAACTGGCAAACGGGCTGTAAATTGCGTACGTGGATGTTGAAAGCGAAGTTACAAAGATCGGAGAGTATGTTGCTTATACATTATGACTAAAACATGGCGGGCTAACGTCTTCTATGAAAGGTTTCGGTCCGAAGGTAGTCGGTTCATTCGGAAATGTGACAGTTACTCTAGGCATTCAAAACGTTGAGGCCATACCAGGTCTTTGTAGTCGAAGACATGAGGTCTATGTTGCGGCTCACGAGGCAAATGATACAGAGAAACAGGTACCCGATAATGTTTCAGAATCTGATTAATAATAATGCTATGATGAAATCTCGGTAATATACTGAGAGCGGTTTTTTTTGTAGAAGTTTGATGGTTGTTTGATTTTTGTTTATTAAAATAAATAACATTAATCAATATAGAAGAAATTTGAAGTAATAATAATTAACGCGACGACTATTCTAGGTGCGAATATATAGCAGGACCATAGAATCGTGACCGTTTCTAGATTTTCTGACTAGATAATTAGTAATTCTATAGGAATAAATCGCGGTACTTAGCTTTGTGACAATCGGTTTGTTTCACGGGATGGGTAAATATAAGTCTATCTGCGAATAAATCGCAGGGCTTATATTTTATTAATAGAGGGAGACTATGTGCGAATAAATCGCAGGGCTCCGCCCCGTGAACATTGTTTGTTCACGGGATAGATGGTTTTCAATATAAACCAAATCAAATCTTTTTATTGCATTCATGTGTTTTTACAATATATAAGTAAGTTTTATCATGAAACCCGGTTAGGGCACGAGAACATAATAATAACTTTAACATCATAATAATAACATAACGTAATATATAATCCAATCTTTATTACTGTAATTACTCATCATATTATCTTACGAGTTTATTATGGTCAATTTTATTTCGCTAATTGAACTACAATGTGTCAAATTAGAATGAATTATTAATCTTTGATCAAATTATTAGTATTGGAATAAATTATTTTTGAATCATTACTGTAACAATTTAATTATTTTTTGTTATTACTGAATCAATATTGCTATTACTGAATTGATCATTTAAATATGAAATTGGAATAATTATGGTATTTTGTAGATTTTTAATTTATAATAATGATTTTATAATGCATAAAATGGTTTAGATATTAGGGAGTGTTCTGGATTTAATTTTTTACTTTTTATACTTTGGGATTGGTTTTATTATTACTTCAGATTAGGTAAATTTGCATTTATTTTACTAAATAGTAGTACAGGTTTTAGGTAACGATCGTTACAGAGTTACAGCCGTACGAGGTCTTAGTAGCCGAAAACATGAGCATAAAAATTCGGTAGCAGCAGATAAAATGCTACCCTATGTTCATGTTGTGGCTCGCGAGGTAAATGAAACTGAGGAACAGGTTTCCGAAGTCTATTCAGAATCTAATTAATAATGGGATGTCATGATCACCTCAATAATTATACTGAAGTGATTTTTGTTGTAACAGTTGATTGATTTTATTTGCAAGTTTTGATTTTATTCAAACAATAATTATAGAAGAAACTAATGATAGAATTCATAAAAATAAGTATCGAGATGACTAAAGTCGAAGTGCGAATAAATCGCCAAAACCTTAGCATCGTGATCATTTTCAGATTTTCTAATTGCATTATTGTTAAGTCTATGTGCGAGTCAATTGTAGGACTAAGCATGGTGATCATCGGTGGAGCATACGGTGGAGGTCTGCCCCGCTTGGGCGGAGCCACGCCGTGTCCTCGTGGATGCGATGGGCGGCAGCGACCTCTCGCGCCCTGCCCTGGTTCGGGCCTTGGTGCGGAGCGGGAGGGAGTGGGAAGCCGTCTCCTCCTTCTGCGAAGCAGTGATGCTCGCGAGGGCGGAGGCGGGATGCGTGAGAGAGCACCGACAGCGGAGTCGCCCTCACGCCCTCAGCAGCAGCCGCCTCGGGAGACGCCTGGGACTTCCGGCGCCGCGAGACGATCTCCGGCCACCGTAGATCCGAGCCTGGGGACAGTGAGTAATGGGTGGCTCGCCGTCCGATCGGCAACGGGCCCGAGAGTCGACGGCGGGTAGTGTTCCACGCGCGCCTCAAAGAGTTGTCGGCAGGAGACGGGGCCCGTCATGGCCGATGCCTGCCCGGGGGTTGAGGATAAATTCGAAACAGAGTTACCTCGCCCCTGGGCACTCAAAGGCAGGAAGGAACAGGGGTGGGTTTTGGTCAGTGGGAGTCTGACGCGCCCTACCGCTCCGCCCAGAGCGGGAGAGGTCATAGGATGATTTCTCACACCAAAAAAAAAAGTACCAGTTAATTTAATTTTTACAAGCGATAATAGTTATTAATTAAATAAATTATTAGTTTTCATGAAAAGTAGTCTTGCAAGTTAAAAATTACACCGTTTCTGTACATATTTCATCATGGTGATCATTGATTGGTTTATGGTATAGATAATAGTGAGTATATGGGCGAATAAATCGCAGGATTTAGCCTATTGACAATCGATTTGTTCACTGGATAGCTGAATAGTGAGTCTATGTGCGAATAAATCGCAGGACTTGGCTTTGTGACAATCGATTGCATCACAGGATAGCTGAATAGTGAGTCTATGTGCGAATAAATCGCAGAACTTATAATTTATTAATAGCGGGAGTCTATGTGCGAATAAATCGCAGGACTTGGCTTTGTGACAATCGATTGCATCACTAGATAGCTGAATAGTTCGTCCATGTGCGAATAAATCGCAGGACTTATAATTTATTAATAACGGGAGTCTATGTGCGAATAAATTGCAGGACTCCGTCCCGTAAATATTGTTTTGTACACGGGATAGTTTTCTTATTTATGAAATGATTAATGTAAAAGGTACAATCTTAATTATTAGAAATGGATAAGACTTGTTTCTTAAAATACTTAATGTTTTTTTTTATATATTCAATAAAAAGGCAATATAAGTTTGTTAAAATTCACATTTTTTTTGTAAAACTGACTCAACAGGCAGAGCGTTAGGTTATCACCTGATACGTGTATGAGGTCATACACGCTGTCAGGATGGTCGAGTGTTAGGTTTTCTTTTAATAATGCCTTGTACATTTTTTTATGAATTTAATTATTTATTTTTGCCACTTTAAAGTTGTGAATTGAGTGTTTTAGAATTTATTGGCATCTCACATGATGTAACATCCGGGAACGGTTGACGAATGGAGGGAGTCCCCTCCATTCGTTAGTTCGATGGTTGGGCAGTTGAGTGAGTGGGGGGCAGTCTGATCGTGGCGACGGAATACGACGGTTGTATTTACCTAAGAGGATATTTGTTGATGTTAAGTGTGATGTACTGAAGTAAACAATAAATGAACTATTTAAAAAGTGAAACCTGAGTGTTATTTCTATATCCGAGGGGTGTTATTACACTACGTGGCGGTCACATACAAATAACGTAGGAAAATCATTGAAAACTAGTAGCCTATAAGCCTCAACAATAAAGGCTTCATAATAACTTGGGCAGACCATGACCAGAATTCTTATAATATATGATTTACTAGCTGTTGCCCGCGACTTCGTTCGCGTCAAGCTCTTAAAACTGCACAAATAAAACTTATAATTCTGTGCTTGCGATTCATTCCGAAAGGATCTTATTCCTTTATTTAATTTTCACATGAAACATCTAATGTTCAAAACGCCAATTACATTCAATAAAAATTTATGTCATATAATAATATGTATTATGACCAGATGTGTAAACGTCAACAAAGCAGAAGGAGTATGTAAGGATCGTAGCAGCTGTCGATTGTAGTTTCTGCCGATCCCATGGGAAAAGGCATGAGCTTATGTATGTTTGTAGCGTATTATATTATGGTAATACAATGTTGTATGGTTTGTTCATTATATTTTATCCCAAATAGATGGCTGGTCGTCCAGACTGCTGGATATTAAAGCCGGGGTTCCTCAGGGGTCGGTGCTCTCGGCAATATTGTTCTTGTTGCACATTAATGAACTGCTAATACCCGGTACCGGTTGGTAGTAGTTCTAATAGGTCTGGAGGTGGTTCTTCCCTCATCAGCCCTTGGCTTAGCTTGTTTTGAACTCCACAAAATACTAAAATGACGACTAACAATAATGTCGCAGCTAACTGGGTTCTGTCGCTGATGATGGCCTCAGTCAGAGTGTCGTCCCAGTGTTGGTCACCACTCTCCGTCAAGGAATTGACGTCTGGACGTCGACGTAGGCTGTACAGAACCCTGCCAGGATCGCGGCAGTATTTGAAAGAGTCACCGCGACCCTGGCACAGGCAACTGAAGTAAAAATTGCAAAATAACTTTAATTTCGGAAGTCGGTATATTTTTTAGTTTCTTCGTTGTTTGACACCGACTTCCGAAATTAAAGTTATTTTGCAATTTTTAGAAGTCGGTTGTATTTTTTGAAAAAGGTTTTTTATTTTTCACTTTTTAGTTTTATTTTTTAGTTTTTTTTTTGTTGCTGTACACCAGAAGTTAAAGTAAATATTAATGTTATGCCCGAATGGATAACATGGAATTTGAATATTTGTAGACAACCAAAACGTCATCTGTGTTTACAAATTTTTTGTTTATGTTGATTTTTTTTAAAGTGCTGAATCGATTTCGATAAAATTTATATGGGACCATCTCTGAAGTATGACCTACCATACAAAAAAGAATCATCAAAATCGATTTACAAATGGCGGAGATATCGCGTAACAAACATACAAAAAAATAAAACATACAGACGAATTGAGAACCTCCTCTTTTTTGAAGTCGGTTAAAAAGGAGGTGATTTCTAGACATCGACGTACAGTTGCACAGAATATAAGATACTTCTACGTCATCAAACTGTCCTCAGGATCGCAAACAACGTTGGGTCCCGTTGGGTACTGTGTGAAGCAATAAACACAATAATAACACTCTCCATTATTGAGATGCATGATGTAACCCCTTCCTTATACGATTTCTTTAATCCTTAACCGGAATCGAGGTTCAATTTTGACCCATAACAAAAATAAAACGGTTTATTTCAACACGCGTGGAATTATACTTGAGCTTGAGTTGTGTCGAGTTTTTTTCGGCGGATGCCAGAAGTTCGCATTTGAAGCTTATTGAAAGTGGAGGATTTGGATATCGCCGGGTCAAATTGAACCCATTGCATGAGGTTGTTATTTTTTTTTGTTTTTAATTAATTTAATTAAAGTAAATATTGTGATATGAGAAGGATATGTATATAATGTAATTTATATACATATCTTTCTCATCTTATAATGTAATTTAGATGTTTTAGTGTAAGATTTATCTGGTATTACATAGCTTAGCAAAGTAGAAGACTAGAAAATTCGTGCCGAATATGAAACACAACAGCTTATAAAAAATAGATATAATTTTAAGTAAGTAAAAGTAAAAAAAAATCCTTAGTAAAAGTTGATTTACATTTTATTTAAACCTTGTTACTAATGCACTCCTAATATCTACATTATTTGTTAAATTAAAACTTAATTGATTACTACGGAGGTTTTTAATTGGTGAGTCCATATGGCCTACGAATGCTCACGATTCAAGTTAGTTATGTTGAACTCAATCGGAATCCGGTTAAGGATTAAAGATTCTCGGCAAACCTTCCGTATAGCTTCCTCTGTCGATGTCCATAGCACGACAGCCACTTCTTCATACGTAAGGGACTTTGCAAACTGATCTTCCCCATATAATTTAAAAATTCCAAGACGTGATTTTGCGCAGATTTTCTAAACGTTCTAAAACATTTACAGGATTGCTAAAAGTAGACTGGCCGTTCTCTAAATAGATGTTGCAATGCGTGACAGTTATTCATTTCGTCATGGATAGAGAAGGCCAGTATCCGCTAAATTGCTTCGGAACTACAACGATTTTTGGTTTGTTCTCCGCTCGCCCCTGAGATCTTGCCCCTTTGGATTAAAATGTTCCACTCACCCCGTTTTTTATTATTTTGGTTTAGGTAGTGATTCGCCTCTTACGAAGAGGCGAGTGGAAAATTGACATTTAACTAATTATTTTGGTGTTCGGTTCGCCCTTTATGGCATTTCCTTAAAAATTTAATCAAAAAAAGGTAGTCAGAATAATGCGCACATTATGAATAACGCCATGTTTGATTACTTTAATAACTCTATCTGTAATCACACCGGGGTATTCCTCGAAGCGCACCAACTTTGAACGGCACCAAAAGTATTCCTCGAAACGCACCATTTCGGTGCGCTAACAAAATCAAATTAAAAATATTATAATTTGATTCTTCTAAACGCACCAACGATGAAACACAGGATTCGTAATAAATGATATTGATAGACGTTTTAAAATTCAACTTTCCTAATTGTTTATTTATTAAAACTACCAGGTAAGCAGAAATGAACTGGAACTACTAGCTGGGGATTGTACTCGCTGTAGTGTCGTTCAAAATCGACGTAATGCAATATTGCTCATCCCTCTTAGCAAATAGCGTGATAATATATAGCCTATAAAATGACCAGACCTTTCCTTTTTTTTTTGTGGGTTTGGGAAATCATCCAATGACTTCTTCCGCTCTGGGTGGAACGGGAGGGCGTGTCAGACTCTTACTGACTAAAGTAAATAGTGTGATAATGATAATATATAGTCTATAACATGACCAGACCTTTTTTTTTGTAGGTTTGGGAAATCATCTAATGACTTCTCCCGCTCTGGGTGGAGCGGGAGAGCGTGTCAGACTTTTACTGACTAAAACCCACCTCTGTTCCTTCAGTTACTTGAGTACCCAGGGGCGCGGTAATTTTGTTTCGAATTTATCCGCGACCCCTGGGCAGAACATGAGTGAAATCGTTGAATTTGAATGAATGAAGATCGCGTCGAACCAGGGACTTCTTTAGGAAACTCCTGCTTTTCGTTCGATTTTCAACTTTAGTGTATTCAATGGAGAAACAGATCCTTCGTTCTCCATAAACAAATGGTTTTTGGAGCGCTTCCAAGTAAAACGTCTACCTACTAGCTAGCTACTATCTAGTAAATGTATGTACATTATATTTTTGCCTCTCCGCGCCCGCCGGGCGCCGTTTTGGCGGGCGCCAGTAGGGACAGTAGCCCAGACAGAATACATATACTCTTAACGGGGCAGTAGGAAATTTGCCTTGACACTGAGCGCATGTCGCTTCGAATTCTGCACAGCAGTTGTCATTCCATACTTTTTTCGTATTCTTAATCATTCGCGAAAACCTACTGCTAGTATTGAATACCTAAACACGGACACTGTATCCACCCGTCAACACTTAGGTACTTGTGTTTCAGCTGGGAAGAAGAAGTGGGGCTATAAACTCCTTAGCAACAATAATCTATAATAATATCGTGAATATTCGCTTGCTTATTTCAAACAGGAGTTCCCATTTCCGCATATCTAATTTTATTGCATATCGGTGAGTCATGTGAAGTGTGTCGTCGGTAGGTTGTATCTTTGTGCACACTAGGTACTCGTAGGTATGGATTAGGTTAGGGTAAATATTGTTGTTATCATCAACAAAATGATTAACAAGAGATTTTTGGCAAAATTTCAAGCCTTTATTGACGGTCTCAGAGTTTAACACATGTAAGTTAATGTTAGGTTAGATTAGCTATATAATCGCTGTTTTTTTTATTAGATATTTTACGCTGTTATATTTTTTATTGGTTTATAATATAGGAACATCAAAAACGTATTTAAAAAGTCATTATCAACAATGTGTAACAACAGTTATGAGGGATCCTGTGGTTAGAGTGTAGCCTTAGGGGCGCTATGGCGCGAGGACTTAGAAACATTTTCGGTTTCACATTAAATCACATTCATTATTATTACCTAAATTAATACATTATTGTCATAAATTAGTATCATTGTCATTACCACAGTATCAAGGCAACCATTAACATCACTCACTGTGTCCGCAGGTTGGTGAAACAGTTTTGTTTGGGTTACATAGACTTTATCAGAAGGTTCTAAAGTCAAGCAAGTAATGTCAGTGTAATCCAGATATATCTGACTGTGGTATTGATAATAAAATGCAAAATGGCATAGCCAAAATGACATTGAACATACCAGATATTAAACGATGTTGTTTCTGTTTGCCGCTACGAGCTGGCTTGTTGACGTGGGGCTATTTCAAAATTGTGAGTACTTGTTATTAAGTTCATTTATAAGTGTAAAAGGCTAACGGCCGATAGAGGAAGCTGGTGTATTTGACTATTTTGTCCATCCCAACATAATTTTGGCGCAAATTCCAGTCAAAATGAGAACTACATGTTTTATGTATCTCACACTTTCAATATAGCAAATATTTTTAGTACGACCCTATACTTTAAGAATAGTATTATGTTCAGTAAAGATGATTACTTCTAGAATTGCTGCAGTATTTTTACCCGACTGCGCGATGCAAGGGAGTGTAAAGTGTTTATCAGCCTATGTATGTGTGTATGTATTTATGTATGTATGTATGTTTGTTCCTTTGTGGCACTATAGAAACCAAACTCGTGAGGCGATTTTGATAATTTTTACGTCAATTGAATCGTCTTAACCTTGCGAGTGCTACTAAAGACATGACGGTAATCAAAATACAAAATAGCGACAACCAGACGCCTTATTGTGAAAAGTAAAAAAATGAAAGTCGACAAACTATATTAAGTGGGGTATCAAAATAAAGAGTTCGAGTAGGCGATTCCAAAAATATAACTCACTAAAATGTAGAAAATAAATAAAATTAATATTTTCAAAAAACTTGTATGGAACTTTTTAGTTGTTTTTTACAGTCCAAACAAGTCACTTTTCAAGCAGTCTGATGCAGATGGTGGCGTGACATCAATAATTGAACTACAATAACTGCCACAAACTGCGACTGCTTGAAAAATGACTTGTTTGGACCTTTTTAGCTGTTTTTTAAAAGTCGGGTTTTTTGAAAATATTCAATTTTATACATAAGTAACAAACAAATCTGACAAGAAACATTGGAAAGACAACCTGCACAAGTCCAAGCAGAGTTATGCAATATTTAAAAATGCGTATTTGTTATTCAGTCACTGCCTGTCCCTTAACATACTTTCTGGCGCATGGTGGTTAAGTTTTCGATATGTAATGGAAGGTTTTTGGTCATCCATTCTTGGACCGACCTTGGAATGCTTAGCTTAATATTTGATCGAATCGTGCTGCTATTTTTTCTTAGTCACGAGCCGTTCCTCTAGCCAAGAGTCCCTTATAGCGACGTGATGTATAGGAACCTAACATGATGTGTTTTATATTACAGATAGCAGACGTCTTGATAGCACCTGTACTGGGCTACATTACGTTTTTTTTATTTTCGATAAGTCTAAATTTTGGTGATGTCGACTTATTTGCATATGCCGTTTTAATACTAATCGCAGTAATTGCGATGATAGCCAACTTTATCGCGATGGTTACATTTATCGTTGGAGGACACAAGGTGAGATGTCAAACATAATGTTTACTTATTAGCCCGGGAAAATATCTATAACCATACTTGAATTCATAGCTCGAGATAATTTACATGTGTCGCCACCATCTCAAGTATTAGGCGTTGTGTATGTGTCTATGTATATATTTTATGTAGATTTGTAAGTGATCCTATGTATCGAAAAGCCCCAAATAAAGTGTGGGTTAAATTGGTAGGCATTTGAACTTTGCCATGTATGACACTGAATTTGTTGTTTCATAATTTCTGAAAACCGAATAATTTTTAACCAATTTACTGAAAATCAATTATATCAATATAGACTTCTTACGTAGTACTTTTCATGCTTAATTAAAGATAACTTCGGTGAAAAATGTCCACTAGGATTTTTTTTGCAGAAAATGTCTTGGTCTAGGGGTAATTCTGTACCACCGGGATGACATAGGTAACACTTGCACAGAAAGACTAACTCACAAATATTTACACATCCGAATATACTAAACACAGACTTTCACATTAGTAAGAAGTAGGGTTGCTTAGTCCATGCAATGACATACTTCTTGTGAGTTGATAGTTAATATGCCAACAGTCGTCGGTCAATTTTCAGCGGTGGAAGGCATGATGGCTGCTATGATCTTAATTCTTACTCCTTACAAAGAGTAATCATGTACATAGTTTGATGTTAGTGAAGCAGGGAAACTAATATAAACGAGTTTTTGCAAATACAAAAGCCATGAAATATATGATTACGTACGTAGAAACTATCGACTCACAAATAAGTAATAATATATTATTACATACTTGTGAAGTTGTGAGTTGATAGTTCCTACGCACACAGTCATACCTGGGCCTGCGGACGGCGAGTAGTGGGTAACTCTCTGCCCGATCAGCACCAGGCCCGAGAGTCGACGGCGCGTAGTGTTCCACGCGCGCCTCAGAGTTGTCAGCAATAGGGACGGGGCCCATCATGGCCGATGCCTGCCCGGGGGTCGAGGATAAATTCGAAAGAGTTACTTTGCCCCTGGGCACTCAAGGCAGGGAGGAACAGGGCGACAGTCTGAGTCCACTGTGGTTTTGTCTGGCCCTAAACCCTCTCAGTACGGGCATTCAGGGCAGGGAGGAACAGGGGTGGATTTTAGTCAGTAAGAGTCTGACACGCCCTTCCGCTCCACGCTAGAGCGGAAGAAGTCGAAGGATGATTTCACACCCCAAAAAAAAAAAAAACGCACACAGTCGTCAATCAAAGTTCAGTGTTGGAAGGCCGTGAAATAGTATCTCATAAAGCTATCTGTTCATCTATCTTTTTATTTTTGACAGAAAAATGTGAAGCAGATCAGAGGGTGTTACATTTACAGCATCTGGGAGTTGAGTGTGATGACACTGTGGATTGTGGTGCTAGTCGGTATGATTATAAAAGATTGGCGTGCTAATGCTGCGAAGTCGAATTTAGTGATCTTTGCTATTTCTCTTCTGATTCTAGGTGAGCATTATAAAGAAACAAATGGGTACTCAAACTCAAAGTAATTATTTTAATTATTAAACCATTTGGTTACGCGAAGCGACGTAATGCGAGAATAATTGCGAACGAAATTTATTCCGTTATTTACAACGGGAAGCCACGCGCTGCGGGGAAAATACAGGGAATATCGGCGGCGACTCTTAGGAAGAGAACGCACATACCTGTATATCTTGGATAGTAGTCCTCCTTTGCGTCTTCACAACAAAAATGTCCATTCGTCACCGAATTTCACTATAATATATTTCGAATAAAATTTGAGAGCGTAAACCACACGTGACAACGCGATGACATCGGCCATTAAAGTTTTCTCTTCGCTAGGGGAGACAGACGATCCCCGTGTCACTCATTCCTTCTCGCTCGCACGAGTTTGATAGGCAAGTGCAGGAGAAGGAAGGCGGATATGGAATATAAAACCAACCAAATGAAATGACGACGATGCTGTCTATCAAATTAATATTACCACGAATTCGAAATCAGCTCAATCACCATTTATAGGCACTTTTGAAATATGGTCTTACAATCTTCATCGGGTCCAACAATGTTTCCAAATGCTAACCAATTAGTTTGTGCGCCCTAGTCATTGTGGAGCAGGACCAGCATTGTGCCAAGCATTTTTATCTTCAATTTTCTTTTTGCTTCTCCCAACTTATAATATGCTTGCCTGCATAGCATACGTTAAATACAAGATTTTAATTTTGTGTCATTGAGTTCTTAAACATAGGTGGAGAGATATTTTATTATAACATTTCATACAGTACCCCATGAAAGATAAGGCTAATATAGCCAGTCTGAAACCTGGTTGAACTAATTGGACCCTATTTCTAGTAACATAATTGTATCTGTCACCTTTTTACTACAAAGATGAGGATTCTTTCTTCTCTGAGTTCTCTTAGAGAATCGCGCCGGAGATTGTAAATGGCTTTTTTTTTTTGGGTAGGGAAATCATCCTATGACTTCTTCCGCTCTAGGGTGGAACTGAAGGGGCGTAGATTGTAAATAGCTCTGATAGCTTTTTACTGCCGAATAAAAATAGACTCGATGTCTGCAGCCCGTCCCCATAGTAAGATACTGTAAGACATGATTCTCTAGGTCGATTCGTGGATCATTGATCATTACATAACGGTATACTTCCATACCTTGGAAATCATGTAAAGCAACTATTGTCTTTAACACATTTGTGGATCTTTTACATTAGTTAAAGGCCTGAAAATCTGAAGCCGACCCTAATATTGTTTGATCACAATCAGAGGCATATTCAAATATCACATCATATAAACCTATTAACTAAAGGCATTTTTTTCAGTTCTACATGCTTACTTTCTTCTGCTACTGAAGAGTGAGGTTAGCAAACTGCAGAACCAGGAGATCGGTGAGATTAGCTTTGTGAACAATTCAGCTGAAGCAGAATATATGTTGACCGGTAAAGAAAGGGAAACAGCTATAGAAAATGTTTGAAAAGAAGAGATAATGGAACAGAAATGGAAGTAGGTTAAACAAAGCACAATAAAGGAACCGTTTTACTTGAAATGGGAGTGAAGGATACGTCACATTCAATTAAAAATTAATGACTGAATACGTATAGACAGGGCTATATTATAGCTCAATTTCAATTGAACCACCTTTAAATTTTCTTACTAAATTATCTAAACTGGCAACAGTAAAATAAATGCTCTAGTGGTGCTTCTAACTATTCGCCAATTCATAATAAATTATGCGATTGAGTGAAACAAATGCTAAAGTGAGAGTTGGTTCCAATTTTTGATTGGTTCTGTTGTTCGTGAATGAGTCATCATCATCACCATTTCAGCCAAAAGACATACACTGCTAGACATAGGCCTCCCCCAAGCATCACTATATTGACCGGTCCTGTGCTTCTCACATCAAGCAGATCATCCACAGATCTTACCCAGGTTATCGGTCCGCCCTGTGGGAAGCCCTCCAATTCTTGAATGTTGTTTATTTAGTATCTGGAACGCAGCATTCTGGGTGTTAAAAGACAAGACGGAATTCTGAACACAATGCTGCGTCCCAACACGGGCGTAGGGATGAAGTAAGGCTCAAATGGGATTTGGCAGGTCAAGTCACATCAGCCGTAACCACGTGGACACGTACTGCGAGAGCTGGTTTAAAGAACCACGGGAGGAGAGTAACTGAAAGGACTTGGGGAGGAGAAAAATCTGAAAAAAATAGTGATGGTAGTATAATTATGTATCAATTTTTAAAGAAAACCTATCACGGCTAAGTTAGCTTTGTTAGTTTCTAGAGTAAAAGTAGCCCAACTTGTAAAATGTACTTACTTTTGAAATTTCGCAGAAAACACAAAATTCTTAAAAAAAAAAATCTTAGATGAAGTTGTTACTTATTTAATATTGGTAGAAAACATGTAAAAATTTGGATGAATAAAATCAATGTTTCGTTTTATTCAAACGTTATCGTCTGCTAAACCGTGAACTTAATTAATATGTTCATAATAATAAACATAAAACCCTCTTCTAAGTCCGCATGTTATAATGGACGACTACAGAACCCTAACATGCGCGTGGCCCGACAAACACTTGGCCGTTTTGATATTACGAGAACATACAAACACATATAAAAGTAGTAGCCGACTGGTATCTGGATTAGGGTCCAAGCTGCCGGTGGTCAGGGCTCCTGAGAGAAGAATCTCTTAACAATACATGCCGTGTCCAGGAGTACTGCTTTCTTTCTTTCCTTGATTCAATTTCCCAAAACGAGCCTCCTCAGATGTTGGTCGAGGCTCGTGTCTATTAGGCTGTTGGCCATCACGACTATCGGCACAATAACTGCTGTATCCCACATGTCGATAACCTCGCGAGCTAGATCTAAATACTTTGTTTGCTTACCTTTTTCAGCTTTCACGAAGTTCTTGTCATGAGGGACCGCTATACAATCGACCTCAACAATAATTTGTGCGACGCAATAGTCAATCCATCACCACTATGTCAGGCTTATTGGCAACAATAGTCTTGTCAGTGATGATAGACCGAACACAATATAAAGTGACCTGGTCATTTTCAAGAACTAGGTTGGGCACATACATAGGTACATTATAACATCTCTGAAGAGTTTGTCGCACACCAACCTAACCTTAATCCAACACCCTTGTGATTCTCGGTGAGTATTATTAAGTAAGAAACGGGTACTGGAGGTCGGTACGTGGATGGATGATCATTACATACCGGTACACCTCCATGCCTCGGTAAGCATGTTAAGCTATTATTGGTCCCAGCTGTCATTTGACACATTTGTAGATATTTGACATTTGTTACGAGTAGCCAGGGGTTCGAAAATCTGACAAATCTGATGTCCACAACCGCAAGTTACAAGTCTTGCTGCAGCAATACAGCAGCTGCAGTCTTGCTGCAGTTGTGTTGTTGTTATTGTCTTGTTTTGTGAGATTTTTTTATTTTGGTGGATGGGTGGGTAGTGGGTGGTTGGGGTTGGACCAGAAACCGACCACAATATTGTTCGATAACGATCAGTGGCATATTCAAGTGGCACATTATTATTCGTTAGTACACAAATAGAAAGATGTTATTTTTGCTTTGTTTTGTTTAATTATTGTTTAGTCTCGTTTAATTTTGTAGTCTTATCTACTACATATATTATAAGACTTAACCTACAGGGCCCGGAGGAAGGTGACGGCATTCGTGATACAGGGTAACCCTAGTACGAATGCCAAAGCATATTTGACACATTAAGTGAAATAAACCAAAGGCATTTTTTTAGCTCTGTATGTTTCTTTCTTCTGCTACTGAATAGAGAGGTCAACAAATCGCAGAACAACGGCAGCGGTGATATCAGCTTTTTGAGAAATTCAGCTGAAGCAGAACGTATCATGAATACATCAGATTCAATTAAAAATGAATAAGAAAATAAGTATAGGGGAGAGTTGGCTATATTATACCACCATTTTAATCGAACCACCTTTAGTTTTCCTACTAAATTATCTAAACTGGCAAAAGCAAAATTATGCTGTAGTGGTTGTCTCCATCTCACCAATTCATTATAACGTCCGCTTGCCATAACTGATGCTGCTGGGCATAGGCCACTCTTAAGCGTCTCTATATCGAGCGGTCCTGTTCTTCAAACATCAAGCTCATCATCATCATCGGTCCACCCTGTCTCAGAAGGCCTTTCAACGTGTGAATGATATTTAAGTCACTGAGCATCTAAGTTAGTTTAGTATCTGGAACGCATTTTGGGTTTAAAAATACAAGACGGAATTCGGAACACCGCTCTGCGTTCCAAAACGGGAATAGTAGACGTAGGTAAGAAGGCTGTCAGGCTCAAATGACATTTAGCGGGTTACGTCAGCCACGACATCCACTGGGGAAAAGTTTCCACATAATGGGTACCTGAAAATAGGCGGCACCGCTGAGGCCAGGCAGAAAGAGGTAGTGTGATGACCTGGACTCATACCGCAATGGCTGTTTTGAGCTACCACAGGAGAGGTGGTCCTGGAAGGACTTGACGGAGGCCTTTGCCCGGCTGTGGGACAGTATTAGCTGATAAAAAAATAGTATCTGATTTTAATGAGATCATAGAACAATAATCTGCTTGTACTAAGTGGAACAATTAGATGGCTGAAACAGCTTATGTTTATAACAAATTATTTTAAAGTGAATTTGTCTATACATAAACATGTTATCTTGTTTTTAAAAGGTCGTATACGTCATTTTGGCCGATTACACTGATTTACGTGATTTTACAGTTAAAATAATGCATTTCTATAAGTTTTAATGCACAACATGAAAGATCATTTCAATCATAATCTAATGTATGAGCTAGTTTTTTTATTTATATTATAATTACGATTAATCGACCACAAACCGACGACGGTTTTGTGATTTTTTGCTGTATGGCGTTTAGAATATCACATAATTACGAATAATTTTGACCTCCAGATCTTTTATCTCATTGCATGATAGCAACATGGCGTATGATATTACTGAAACAAAGGCATTTTTCTTCTTTAATTATTAAAATACTTTTGTCGAGTGGAAGTCCAAATTTAGGGAAAAACACTGAAAAGGCACTTCTAAATCCAAGTTTTATCAAAAATAAGATATGTACGTAACTTAACACTCTGATTTAATGGGATAGGGTTTAATGGAAAACACTGTATCTGTAGGTTATTATTACTATGATGGTACGGTAAGAATCTTCTACCTAAAGATATAAAAAAAAGTTTACACACCTCTACATGCATACATTTGCAGCTGGACCTATTTGCCTATTTTTTACTTACAAATGTCCGTAATATAGTTTCCATAGGAAACATGGGATGAGACTCCAGGAATAGTGGAAAATTTGGGAAAAAGTGGGCAGAAAAAACAACTTACAGATTTCAATACTTGCTCCTGATGTGACTACCCCAAGGTTCCGGAGGAGAGGTTTGATGTACTTCCACTTCGCCGAGACCTGGTACTGAGCTTATAAAGAGTATGAATAATAACAGATCATACTCAGAGAGTACAATGTAAATACCATCAGAGAGGCGATGTTCCCGACTAAGGATATCTTCAACAGCTTCATGTTGTTCTGAAACAAACAAAAGATATACCTACTCGTAAAATTTAATCTTTTGCGAACAATTTCATTGTGCCTACAGCAAAATCAAAATCAAAATCAAAAGTCATTTATTCAAACTAGGCTGAGAACCAGCACTTTTTGAACGTCAAAGTTCTACATAAAGACAGTCCCCCAAAAAACGCCCGCCCGTCACCACTTCCTAGTGTTTTAGCTGGAGGCTGGAGCAAAGGAGTGGAATCCCATGTCGGAGTCTGTGTTTCCTAGTAACTAAAACCTCCCCTAGGTTGTAGCTATCAGGAAACACAGGCTCTTTAAGTCAAGAGTGAATAAGTTGCTTCTAGGCAAGTGCGCTCCTTCGTCGCCACATCATCGCTACCTTCAGATGAGATAGTGGTCAAACACGAGCTCATTAATAATTATAAAAGAAACGACGGAAAATTCAACTGGAAAGTAGGTGTTGTAGACGATGATATTGACGACATGACATCATTCGATGGATTTATAATTTAAGGGACGAGGTAACAAAATATGCAATTTCACAGTTACAAATAACCTGTGGAATCCTTAAGGCCACTGCTCAGTGTACGTACTCGTACTACTATAACGGAAGATGTTCACAGAGAGGTTACCCATGCACCCGTGCATAACGTGGCCGGGGTCGCAGTTGGCAACTCCTACATTTTCATACGGAGCGAGGCTAGCCTCTATATTCCAAATCAAACTCGACTCCACCTCGAACCATCAAGTTGACCGTTAAAGTTTGTTATTTATTTAAATTAATTTTTGCATTAAGTCCGCCTATGTGCCACTATTGTACATGAAGTATAAATAAAATAATTAATTAATTAATCGAGGGTTTTTCTAATAATAATGCGACTGAGTTATAATTTTGTACAACTTTAGATAACTCTAGGAACAACACTAAAATATTTCAAAAAATATGTTTCATAAAATTGGTTATGTTAGTATCGTAGGTACTTATGTTTGAATCGACAGTTACGTTTTTTATAACTTTCCCGTTGTTCCCGTTGTGAAGTTAATTATATTCACAAATACTGTTTTCTGTAAATGTCTGTACAATCAATAACCGGACACACATTATACTGACCATACTTTGCTTACTAATACATTTTTTTTTGTGGGGTGGGAAATCGTCCAATGACATCTCCCGCTCTGGGTGGAGCGGGAGGGCGTGTCAGATTCTTACTGACTTTAACCCACCCCTGTTCCTTTCCTGCCTGAATGCCCAGGGGTGCTTACTCATACTTTGATTTACTTAAAACATGAGCTGCTAAAATGAATATGACGTTCAGTGTCACATCTACCATCATCACCGTTAAATTTTCAATTTCGAAATGTATGCTACTGTCATTAACGTCTTTAGTTGATAGGCTATTTACCAATACATGAATAAAATGTTAATAAATGTTATTCTCCAATACATGAATAAAATGTTTATTTTTATTACCTGAAATGAAAAAGATATTAACGTAACACCACGCCTTTATTCCACGGCTGGCGGTGTGCGTGACAGTTGGTATTGATAGGTATATCCAGAGATAGCGTGTGTGTGCCTACTAATGAGGGCAACATGTTGCCTAATGATTCACTTACACTAAGACAGGGCAACTTTGGTAGGCAGCCGAAGTCGTCCAACGAACCAGTGCAAACGCTTACTGAAGATCTATACAAAGTGAGATTGGGAAAAGTCTAAAATGTTTTAGGATTGATTCCGCGACATTATGGTAGCACATGGCAATCCCGTAAGTTTTCAACTTATAGTCCAGTCATTTGGTAGTTTTACTTGGAAAGTTTTCTAAGAGTTTTGAAAATTATTGACTTTATAGATTTCGACGTGCTCATTTCCAATTTTTGCTTTGCCACCTCGTATTTTTGCCACTCGCACCGCCATATTGAAAAAAAAGCAATCATAATCAAGTTTTGGACAATATTCTTTGCAACTCATTTTCCAATGAAATAAATTAAAATACAGATAATTTCCTATATTTATGTGCTATTTCATTGCTTTTTAAGTGGAACTTGCGAATTATCTACGAGTATCATTGTAATTCATGCAAAAAACGGAACCTACTAGGAATACCGCTAAAAATGCGCCACTTCTTCTATGTCATGGTGGTGTGGAAATAAGTTTTTTTGGCCAAAACGTGTTGGAACCTTTGTGGCGCTCATTCGCTAAAACTATTCATTACGCAAAAACAAGGTTAGCACTTATATATCGGACATTTTCTATATTTTAATTTATTTCACAGATATTTTTATCTGAAAATTAGTTGGAAAGTAGCTATTGTCCAAAACTTATTTTGAGTGCAATTTTGCCAATAAGGCGGCGCAAATGGCAAAGATACAAGGTGGCAAAGTAAAATTTCGAAAAGAGCACGTCAAAATCACCAATTTTCTAAACTCCCGAAAAACTTTCCAGGTAAACCCGTTCATGAGCACCAAATGGATCGATTATCATTGAAAATCTTTTTCGCGGGTAAAATGTCACTCTGTCTTAGACCCCTGGTCTGATGACTCAAAGTGCTGCCAAATTCGATAAAGTTTGGCTTCATTTAATTTTTAACTTTATTTACAGTAGTGATACATAGGCGGATTTAATACAACAAGGCATTTTCAACCGGTCAACCTTTGGGACTTTGGTTTGTCCGCGTGAATTGCCCTGGCAGGCAGTTTAAGTAGTCGGTAGACCGAAGGAGTAGGTACTTTAGGCGGCAGTCGCCCCTTTGTAAGCATAAGCAGCGAGACTTCGGCACGAAGTCGTTTGCCGAATTCGGCAGAGAACCCTGTGTAAATGAACCATAACTTTTTATGCTGGGTAATGAATTTAGAGAATGGAGAGCAGTGGTGGCCCAGTGGTATCGGCTTTACTTTGTGTAAATTATTTCTTTACCACTGCTCTCAAAAACGGTGAAAGAAAACATCGTGAGGAAACCAGCATGTCCTAGAACCAAAAATTCGAAGACATGTGCCATCCACCAAGCCGCATTGGGCCCGCGTGTTGGATTATCGCCTACACCCTCCCACAGAGAGGAGGCCTGTGCCCCAGCAGTGGGGACATTAAAAGGCTGATAGTGATGAAAAGGCTGATGATGATGATGCATACCAGGCTGATGATGATGAAAAGGCTGATGATGATGATGATCAGTGAATTTATTTTAACTTTAAATTAGAATAAGGGCTTTTTAAGGCATTTGTAGTTTAGTACTTACCAGGGTTATCTCTGATAAGTACCTACTCTACTAAAACTACCTAATATCAGCCTGGTAAGTATTTTGTCATACAATTTTCGCTAACTATCAAACCAATTCTTAGCGGAGTGCCAAAGCAACTTCTCTTGATCTCTGGCCTTTCACAAGGCGTCTTGAAATACTCTACTATCTCAAAGGCTACTGAAAAGATCACTAGTTTTATTCTTCGTCTTCTTCGAGTTGTGGCACAACACTATTCCTGAAGCTTATTGTTGCGCGACTGATGTTAGCTTAATATTCGCTTGTATATTAGATGCATGATAGTTAACTGAAATGACCAGTAGGTACAACTGTAGGTACAATAACTCATGACGTGTTCGATTAGGTAAATGATAAGCAAAGGATCATGCGTATAGGGTGAGCTTTTTTGAACAAGAAAAATTAATTAATTGAGATTTTAGTATTTTATCCAATACCTATCTACGATTTTTTATTATTTGACTACAATATACATTTCATACATAACTAAACTAATAAATAACTTAATAAATAAAACATGTACAAGCGGCATAATAAAGGGAAGAGTACAGCTCATTGGCCAATTAAAAATTCGCCAACATCGCTGTCAATGGGAAAAGTACCCAGAACGCGGACAGCATTGCCACATTTAATGGTAGTGCTGATTCTTTGGCCGAAAAAAAGGCCAGCCCTCTGGTCACGTGAAAGGTCGACTAAATGTTTGCTGATGTCACGGAAAACTACACAACAAACCCCAAATGGCTCAAACACATAATTCCCAATAAGGTTGTTATATTTGCGCTGATATACCTATCTATTTAAAATTGTTTCTACCTACTTGTTTAAAACCAGCCAAGAGCGTGTCGGTCCACGCGTAGCATAGAGTTCCGTAGTGGCCCGTTATAACATGCGGACTTAGAAAGGGGCTTATTTATTATTATGAACATACTGATTGAGTTCACGGTTAAACGGCCAATGACGTTTAAAAACGGGCCCGCATAAGATGATGGTAACTGAAGGAGTACTATAATTCAACTTTAAGTAAGTAACGTAAGTTAAGAAATTTTTGATGTTATGATATAATATTATAAGTAGGTATTAGTATGTTAGTTTTTAGTATTTGTGACCGAGCAGCAAATCAAAGAGGGCAATGCTGGAGTTACCTTGCGTGATAGAATCAGGAATGATGATATCCGCAAGAGAACTAAGGTTACCGACATAGCCCAAAGAATAGCCAAACTGAAGTGGCAGTGGGCAGGGTACATTGCTCGCAGAACAGATGGTCGATGGGGCTGACAAGTTCTGGAAGGCCTCCCACAAAGTGGACCGATAACCTGGTGAGGTGGTATATCGTGTTGCTTCGTTTATGTGAGAACGATGTTAATAAAAACAAAAACATTAAAAAAATATCAAAATAAGCCAGTGGCAATTAAGAGATGACTAGTAACAACTGACGGCGCCCGTTCTCGAACATGACGCGTGGATCAGCAACACTCAGCTCAACCATTTTGAAGGGAACCAAATGACTCGATAGACGAGCCACCTTCAGCGAGACATTTGAGTGAGCATTACAAACTCTCAACTGCCATACCTACTCGTTTATGTCAAAAACAGTAACAAGCATTATAATTTTACAAAATTAGAAAATGCTTCGAAATTATACAAAACTAATAAGTTTTAAAAAGTAAAAAAAAACCATGTCTAAAAAATATTAGAGTGAGCATCTCTTCCAAATATATATGTCGCATCCTGGGTGGCCGAGACGCGTAACATTGGGTCTTCTTCACAATCCGACATAATTTATGCTACATGTGGGTGGGCACTGTCGTGGGTACTCGAACGAAAAATAATTTGGATTAAATCAAAATAACTTTATCAAAGTAACGGTCTGTGAAGAAGAATAGAAGAATAGAATAGAATAAACATTTGGCTTTTTTTTTTGATTTTTTTTTTTCGGTGTGGCTGTGGAGCAGGACTAACATCAATCAGTCCCGAAGATTCGGAGTACTACAAACTTATAGGTGAAGCCAATGAAACCGTGTTATATTAGGCCAATTGAAACCTTGATAAACTGTATCTATTTATCGAACGCCAACAGTGGACAGCAACAATTGACACTTACCTACATATAATCGAGCTTATCATAGAAAACACAGATCGCAATGACCAAGATCAATCTGCCTAGCCTTTTCCCAACTATCTTGGCCAGACTAACCGGATGATGATGATACCCCTTGGTAAGTAACTGGTTGTCAGACTTTCGGGCTTTGGACGACCCGTAACGACTGTTAAAGATCCACGATTGACAGCCGGGACCAACGGCTTAACGTGCTTTCCGAGGCACGGAGGAGTGTCGGTATGTAAAGATGGTCACCTATCCACGGACCAACCCCGGCTAGCGTAGCTTAACCTAATGGATCGACCCGTGCGGCTGTTATTACTTTAGCCACAAGCTCCTCCTTTATACGCGTACGTATTACCTATATATATATATGGCTAATTTTATTTTGTTGCAGATAACAAACATGATTTTCAATCCATTACTGGTGTATAATTTGATCATAATTTTTGTTCTGATACACTGTTTTGATGGAACAGAAAACTCGTTCGTAAGACGTATGAATTTGTCAACCATAATATTTACCATTCTAGTTATGAATATAGTGACGAACACTATGTTTATCGTCGCAGGCCATAAGGTGAGGTTTGAAACTTATGTTTACCCAACTTATCCCTAAACTTTATGGGAGGAAAAACTATGTGGACGATAGGATTTCTCTCCGGCCAAACAAAAAAAAAGTACTTCGTTGTGCGCTAACCTTCGTTATGGAAGAAACTAGAGGATATGTGATCGATCATTATTGAAGTCGAAAGACTTCCACTGGATCCATATAATCCTCCTACGAGTTTTGCCACATCTATCTATTGGGCGATCGTTACAATCATTAATGCAAACCTTTTTATGTTGCAGAAAAACGTAAAGCTGATAAGAGTGTTCTATTTTTATAGTATAGCGATATTGATAGTGACGGTATTGCTAGATACTTCGCTAGTCTGTTTATAAACAGAATATTGGATATCAGTATATTATTGCTTATTTATTTATTGTAATACTAGGTTTTGCCCGTCAGAACGATGAAAATTGTATCACGGGAACTTTCGGGATCTAAATCATATATGCGAATTCTGGTCATGGTATACCAAAGTTATTATTGTTGAGGCTTATTGGCCTGTGGTTTCCAATGATTTTCATACGTTATTTATACATTTTTGTAATGCATACTATAATTTTATTGTGCTTTTGGTCCATTGAGATGGTATACATTCCGTGCTTAATAGAGTGTAGGGGAGAACAGGGCAATGGGAGCCTACTAAGGGAAAGTTTTAATAAAAACCACGTTAGTCAAAATTCTTGTAATTTTTTATTATGAACTCTTACCTTTATTATAAGAGAATATTTTAATCACAATTATAATCAACTACAGACATGTATTAAGGTACAATCACAGTTTTAAAAAAAAAGTCAGTCGCTCCTATTACCCGACAAATACGGCTAATGAGAGCCCATTTAACGCTCATATGGAAAATGGGAGCCATTATAATTATTCTCAAAGAATAAAATTAACAAAACGTACTATAAATGAGATCTCAGTTATTATAATAAAATATAACTATTTGTAACACAAATAAACATAAAAACAAATCAAACAAAACGCAGATAAAACATGAAATTATTAGCTAGGCTACCATTAGCCGCTGACCACCATTTTGAAAAGTAATAACATAAATAATGTAATTCTATTCTCAATCACAATTCAATTAATTGGACTTGTTAGTAAACGAATCTAGGGATATAATAAGCATAAATACAACAAAATAAGAATATAATTTCATGCTTACCTTTATGCTGGCAATCGACAATTTCTTGTAAGCATGGAGCGAAAAACACACAACCGCCCCTCGTGACTAAACGAATGGCATTAACGGTACGAGCGCGTCAGGCGAAGTTTGCCGATAGTTGACGGAAGTAGGCGAGTGCTTACGATCGAGCAAATGTGCCTGCATTCCGTCCAAACACCATAGCTCCCATTGCCCGACCGCTCTCACTACCTCGCGTTCCCCGGTACAGTAACTGGGTTTCCAATCCAAACCTTACCGATAACTTGACTGTTGACAGGTTTTTCTAACCTTAATATTAAAAAAAAACTGGTATGTTCTATGTCTTCGTCAGCAAGATTTAGTATTTTGTTTTTATAGAAGTCAGTTGCGGACTTGCGGTCTGGATTGTTTTTCTTTTTTCTTGTTGTTTTCTATTTTTCTACTTTATTTTTGATGTTTGGTATCCCTTTTTTCATCTCCACCATACCCGAGTACTATCATACAAATCAAAATAAATTGCACTGACCACGTGACGTTTCACTAATGCCTTTAAATCTATACATTTTACATAGTTCTTAAGATTTTATACTCACCTCTGTTTTTTCTAGTTCAACAAACTTGCTTTCTCCTGTTATTGAGAAGTGAAATCATAAAACTGAGGAAGAACTGCGATTTCAGATTCGTGAACAATGCGGCTGAAGCTGAATGTACCATGAAATGTGAAGAAATAGTGTGGGAGTGGAAACAGAAATAGCAAATGTTTGAAAGGAAAGAGGAACATGGCGTGGGTCTATGGTGTACACGACGTGCTTATGGAAAGGAACCCGTAAACTTGAAATAATATAATTGAGAATTATTTAGCGAATTGCTTAAAACTAACACCTTTAGTAGTCAATCTTTTAATCATAAATATTTAAAACTTTGACCGCTGTTGCTCAAATAACACAGACCCACCACCACTTAAGCCACATCCCCAATCGATGGTTTTTCTGCCTACGGACTTATAAGAGATTGAAAATATAATCCGTAATCTGAAACCTATTTGCACTGTTGGCTACATCTCTACCAGCGTTTTGAAGAGATAACCTTGAGTAACCTTGCCATTGATTCCGGCAAATTCCTAAATGCCTGAAAACTAGCAAACATTCGCTCCATCTTCAAAAGTGGCGACAGAGCCTGCATCATCAACTATAGACCAATTTCCATTCTGTCAGGTTTGTCTAAGGTACGGGAGAGGATAATGAAGAAGTAACTGGTCGATAACCTCGAAGAAAATACTCTACTGTCAACTTCTCAGTACGATTTCCGTTCTTGTTTGTCGACCAGCGATGCCATACTTGATTTTACTAACTTTATTTCAGAAAAACTCGATGTAAAGTAAAAGGCCATAGTAATCTGCATGGACCTCGCCAAAGCCTTTGACACGGTCTCCGTCCTACTGTGGATAAAAAAATTGGAGAGTACTGGTGTAAGGAATGTGCAAATAAAGTTTTTTTCGATTGATGAGTGGACCTACAGTGATCTTGCTGTCGTCCACGGCATCCTAAAGGTTAGTATTTTTGGCCTACCTTTATTCCTGACTTTTATCAATAACCTCTGAGAGATCATTACTTTCGCTGTACAGCGCTGCTGTTTGAAGCCAATACCTGGCCCGAAGTTTACAGTTGTGCTCAGATTGGGCTTAACTTGGTTTTATCTTGGCTAGCTAGCAATAAACTTGCTCTCATTGTTGATCAGCCAAGAACATTTCCTTTTACATCAAAAAACCAACTTGGTCTCTTGACAATCCTAAAATTACCGTCCATTCGTCTTGTGCTTGTTAACTCCTAGTAATGATTGCTTATGTCCTCATCTACAAAATACAGAATAAATAAAGTAGGTACCTTACTGCATAGCTATAATTATGGGGTGGTGCGACAAGCCATCCGATAAGAACCAGGCCCGAATATCGACGGCGCGTAGTGTTCCACGTGCGCCTCAAAGAAAGGTCACGGATGAACAAAGAGATATACTGCGGCCCTTGGTACAGGCAACTGAAGGAACAAGGGTGGGTTTTAGCCAGTAAAATCTAACACGTCCAAGAAGTCAAAAAAAGGGTGGTGCGACAAAAACCTTCTTGCTTCGAATCGGACGTGCACAAAAGGCCATTTTAAAAGTCAGCAATTTTAGCCTTTTGTTATTTCCCACCAAAAAACTTTATGTGCGAATTGGAGTGTTGACGCTTTTGCGCAAGCACTCTCTTCTTACCTAAAATCGTGCCCTGATCGAAGGTAAGCGATGTAAAAATACATACAATACAGTCCCACAATGCGGTTCAATACTGTTTTTGCTCGTCGACATTTTGCTTTCCTCGGAAACTATCATAACAACAAAATTAACGTGGTCTTATCAATTTGTAACCTTCCCAAAAACATATTGATTATAATGCCACAGAGCATCTGTTAATTATTACCTCGTAAAATGATTCATCATCGCTCATGCTAATTCATTTATCTGCACACACTCACAAGCGTTACAATATACTTGATTCAAATATCAACATTTCTTATTTCGTTTGAAAATAATTAAATTAGTTATGTTTCCCATTTTTTCTGCACGCATTTTTGTTCGGTGCTCAATATCTTCTCTTGACATAATGTAACTTCCTTATTTTTTTAATTCATAATTCTTTATTGTACACCCATCTTAACACAGAAAATAGTAATTACACAGCTCATTTATCGATGTGAGGCTTTGTGAAGTGTGAAATAAAACATGTTATTCTTATTTCTTTTAATCACTTAAATGTACATAGAAATCTATTTTTTAAATATTTCAATAAAAAATAAAACATTTAAACATATACAAATAGTAGTCCACTGGTATCGGGAACAGAGCTAGTGGCAGTCGGATCTTTTGATATAGGAACCTCCTAACGACACGAGCCGTTTCCAGAAGTATAGTTTTCTTAATCAAGCCCTTGATCCAGCCACATAACGAGAGCCTCCTGAGGTGTTGGTTGAGCCTCGTGGCTATTAAGCCATTAGTTGACATGTCGCCAACCTCGTGAGCTAAGCAAAATACTTGATTGGCTTTATCTGTCCTCGGCTTTCACGAGGTTCTGGTCATGGACAGTTATTTCATTGCACACCTCTCGCCTCGGTCCTCCAGCACTAAATCAGGCTTATTGACTAAAAAAAAATCCTGTCAGTGATGATGGACCGATCCCAGTACAATGTGATATTACTCGTACCATTATCGTGAAACTGGGTCGGGCACATACCTGTAGTATTATACTTCCGATTCCGATTCAGAGCAAGTTGCTAGTGGATAATTCTGGTTACAAAGTTGTTCCTATGCAAGAACTCTCCGTAAGCTAGACGAGAACAACCAGAATTAATGTGGCGGCTCGATTCTCCTGAACGATGACATGCCCGACAGATTTCAAGTGTACTGGTAGTTCTTTGTCATGATAACTTCGACCATAATTGCACAGAGAGTGCAATTATGGACGAAGAGAGAGAGTGCCTTACACAAGTAGTACCAAGACTTTGAAAGCTGTAACTTTACATCGAAAGAGCCACAGATTGAGGACCCCTGGGTTAGTGTAAACAGTGTTATAATTATATAGACTGTTATCAGTATTAACACAATGATCTACTGCACTAGTAGTGTCCGGAGGAATCATTATCTATTGAATTTGTTTTAATTTTGGGTTTCGGCAAAAGTATATGCTTTTTTAGAAGTTGAATGGTCCAAAGGTGTGGTGACACATAAAATACAGTGTTAGAGATCAAAATGAAAGTAGATATTCCAGAGTGTAAAAGATGTTGTTGCTGCTTGCCGCTACGATACGGTTTACTCACTTTGGGTTACTTCAAGATTGTAAGTATCTAATGCTAAATAACAATTTCACCCGATGCCGATAGACGGTGTAATCAAATGGACTATAACCCTAAACACCACCTTTATCAAAGTGTACTATCTACACTTTTGGCGATGCTATGAATGGCTTAACGTGCTCTCCGCGGCACAGGGCTCCTCGGAAGGCATGTTAATTCGTTGATCCGCAGCCAGAGTCACGGGACTGTGTCACAGCCCTGGCACTGGCAACTGAAAAAACACGGGTGGGTTTTAGTCAGTAAGAGTCTGACACGCCCTCCTGCTCCACCTAGAGCGAGAGAAGTTATTTAATGATTTCCCATCAGAAAAAAAAAACCATTGGTCCTGTGTTTGATCACCCTCCAATCGTGACAAATTGCCTTCCCACCGGATTATGAAAGTAGAGAAACGGGGCGTTTACCTGTATTGGCACTCACTTATAATAATCTCACTCGGCGATGGTTAGGCTCCATTGATATATTTTTTTTGTCTTCTTCTGTTTCAGATAGCAAACGCAACTTTCATTCCGTTCCTACTATATTATTTGGTAATAACAATTCTTCTGTTACTATGGTTTGTTGGAATTGAGAAAGCAAGACAAATGGAGTCGGTGGTAATGCATTTGAGTTTATGCATCGCAACACTTACCGTTTTAGTACTGGATTTTGTAGCGACTATTGTATTTATCATCGCGGGTCATAAGGTGAGTCTTGAAACTCTTGTTTACTTACTTATTAGTATACAGAGTGTAACTGGTTATATTTTAGATGCTGCTCATGAAAATGAACAATACTCTTCAATGAATTCATAATCAATACCCAAAAAAAATTCACTTTCCATACTTATAAATATGGTTCTCGTCAGGTAATCAAGATTAGTAGATACGAGTATGTACCTCCCCTAATCATTTAGACTAGCTGATGGTCCAATATTCTTTTTGGGAATTAACTGTGACTTCTTTGAAGAAAATTGTTCATTTCACCCTATATTTTAATTAACCCAACTATTGCTAAGCCAATCGTTCATCAAAATCATCATATTTTTTAAAATTCCAAGACTACATATAACAAGATGATCCTACTAGACTCCTCTAATCTTCCCTAACGTCATAATACATAGTATACTAAAAATAAGCATCTCGTTAATTATATTTACTCCTTCAATAATATCATCATCATAATCATGATTTCAGCCGAAACACGTTTACGTCTATGTAATTTTTTACCTTTCCTAAGCATCTCCAACCGCTAAATTGTTCGAGCAATCGTTTAATTGAAATTGTGTTTTAAGGGTTCATACCCGAGGTAACCAGCGGAACCCTTTTACTAAGCCTCCATCCGTCTATCTGTCTGTAGACTGTATCTCATGAACCGTAATAACAGTTGAAATTTTCACAGAGTGTGTATTTCTTTTGAAGCTATAACAAGCAATTATAAAAACCGTACGGTAATAATACGAGCCCCACACACATTCACATGTGAGTCTGACTCGCACTTGACCCGTTATTAGGATTCCGTACCCGATGGGTCCAAACGGAGCCCTATTGCTGTCACTCACGTGTCCATCTATCCATCGTCTGTCACACAGGTTTTACAGCCAAACGGTCGGAGCTCATCATCATCATTCTCCTGCCCTTATCCCAATTCATTAGGGGTAGGCGCAACATGTATTTTTCTTCCATACTGCTCTATTAGTCGTCATCTCTGTTTTTTTTTTTTTTTTTTGGGGGGTGGGAAATCATCCTATGACTTCTTCCGCTCTAGGGTGGAGCGGAAGGGTGTGTCAGACTCTTACTGACTAAAACCCACCCCTGTTCCTCCCTGCCTCGAGTGCCCGGGGGCGAGGTAACTCTTTCGAATTTATCCTCCACCCCCGGGCAGGCACCGGCCGTGGCAGGCCCCTTCCTTTGGCTGACAACTCTTTGAGGCGCGCGTGGAACACTACGCGCCGTCGACTCTCGGGCCTGGTGCTGATCGGGCGGCGAGTTACCCACTACTCGCCGTCCGCAGGCCCGGGTGTCGTCATCTCTGTAGTCACCCCCTTTTTACCCAAACGGTCGTTCTTCAAATTTCCACAGTCCCGTCAAGCCCCTCATTAGCAGACACAATTAAAAACCTATTTTTGCGTCTCGACGCGAGGGGCCTGACGGATTAAGCATCTTGTGAACTCAAAGCCAAAAATGTTTTTGACTATTTGTATGACTTTGGGTCAACTAGATGCTTATACTGTGAAAATTTGAAGACCAACCATTACCAACCAACCAACCAACCAACCAACCAACCATTCCCAACCATTTTCCTATAAAACCTGTGTGACAGACGACGGACAGACAGACTGATGATGATTGAGGACAGAGAGATGAGTGACAGCAATAGGGCTCCGTTTGGACCCTAAATGTGCCAAGTCCGACAGGCACTTGGCCAGTTTTTAATTTTAAAAATATATTGGGAATACGATGTTGATCGTTGAAGGTTTTATTGGTATAAAATTAAGTACAATCATTAATACAAAACCCTTTATGTTGCAGAAAAACGTAAAGCTGTTAAGAGTATTCTATTTTTACAGTATAGCGTATTTGATAGTGATGCTACTGCTAGCTACTTCGTCAGCCTGTTTATTTGCAGTATATTGGATATCTTATGATGCAACGCTGCGTTCATGGGATTCCATGTTGGTTATCTACTCTACTTATTTCGTGGTTTTAGGTGAGCTTTTTAATTGTTATACTTATACAATACTTATATTGCCAGTGGTTTCACCCGTGAGAACGTTAAAAACTTCTCACGGGGAATAGGGATGAAATTTAAGGCATAGGACATATATGAACTCGGAAAGGCATCGTCATCGTATCGCCTTTCACCTTGTCGTCAAACAGGCGTCAACCTAACGTAAACACGTAACCAATCACCAGCTTCAGTACGTCGACTCGGCTACGGCTAGGCGACGCCGCTCGCAGATTGCTGGTTGACTCGGCTTTTTTTTTTTTAGGGGATGGGACATCACCAAATGACTTTTCCCGCTCTAGGCGGAGCGAGAGGGCGTGTCAGACTCTTACTGACTAAAACCCACCCCTGTTCCTTCCCTGCCTGAGTTCCCAGGGGTGCGGTAACTCATTTTCACAATTTATCCGCTACCCCTTTTTTTGTGGCGTTGGAAATCATCCAATGACTTCTCCCGCTCTACGGTGGAGCAGGAGGGCGTGTCAGACTCTTACTGACTAAAACCCACCCCTGTTCACTCCCTGCCCTGAATGCCCAGAGGCGAGGTAACTCTTTCGAATTTATTCTCAACCCCTGGGCAGGCATCGGCCATGGCAGGCCCTGTCCTGTTTGCTGACAACTCTTTGAGGCGCGCGTGGAACACTACGCGTCGTCGACTCTCGGGCCTGGTGCTGATCGGACGGCGAACTACCCATTACTCGCCGTGGCCCGGGTCTACGGTGGCCGGAGATCGTCTCGCGTCTCCTGCGGCGGCTGCTGTTGACGGCGTGAGGGCGACTCTGTTGTCGAGTCTCCCTCACCCATGCCGCCTCCCTCTTCGCGAGCATCACTGCTTCGCAGAAGGAGGAGTCGGCTTCCCATTCCCTCTCGCTCCGTACCATAGCCTGAACCAGGGCCGAGCGCGAGAGGTCGCTGCCGCCTATCGCATCCACGAGGACACGGCGGTGCTCTGCCCAAGCGGGGCAAACCTCCACCGTATGCTTCACCGTGTCCTCTGGGCGATCCTCGCAGTGGAAACACCCGGGGGTTAGTGCGTCAGTTAGATTATCAAAAAATATTGGACTCGTATTTTTCGCTCTATCAAACCAATAAAAATTCATAAAGATAAAACGCATTAAAGGTCAGGAGTGGGGGCTTGTAACGTCACTTCGTCAAGCGAAATTTCAACGAACTATATCGTCCTTTTTTGTTCAAAACTTCAAAACAGAAAAAAAATAAATATCCAGTATTTTTAGGGTTTTGAAAGTCCGAATGAAAAACGGAATCCTTATAGGATCATACGTGTGTCTGTCTGTCTGTCACAGTCAATTTGCTCCGAATCTCCTGGACTGCGTAAACTGTGGGTACAGACATGAATATCTGTAACCCAAACACGGAGGTGTTACGTAAATAAATGGATTTGGAATATGGGGTGGGGTCACTTTTGGTGTCTTATTCAAAATTTTTAAATAAATATTTTTTAAGTTATCTAAGAAAATAGACCAATAAATTACCTTTCCCAAAACTTAAACTATTATAATACAGAATGTAGTAGATTACAGGAAAACCTCTACGAAGTATGTAGTGTGAAAAAAAAAACATTATTACGCTCTTGGCCAGTTGTTTTTTTGGTAATCTAAACTAATGTACTAAATAGATTTTATAAGTCATCTACCCTATTACTATTAGGACAAAAGTCCTGTGTGCTAATAATTCAGATTATGGTCTACGTGAATATTACATTCAAATCAAATTTGGCACTGTCCGTCATTTCGCTAGTGTATTTTACAAAAAAGATTTTTTTACCAGCTCTACAAATTTATTTCCTCCTGCTACTGAGGAGTGAGACCAACAAACTGAGGAAGAACTGCGAGTTCAGGTTTGTGAACAATGCGGCTGAAGCTGAATGTACCATGAAATGTGAAGAAGTAGGAGTGGGAGAAGAAACGGAAAACGTAGTGAGAGAGGAAACAGAAATAGTAGTGGGAGAGGAAACGGAAACAGTAGTGAGCTTAGAAACAAAAATAGAAGACGTTTGAAAAGAAAGATGAACATAGCGTGAATCTATGGTAAACTTAATGACGTGCTCACGTAAAGGAATTCGTAAACTTGAAATAAGCGTTACCTATTGTTGCGTTTTTTTAATAAATACAAAATGAATAGATACTTTATTAATTTGAAGTTTGAAAATGTTATTGTATAGTTTAAAAAAATTGGCTATGCATATATTATAATAATTTTTTATTTAATTATTGTTCAAAAATCTTATCCGATGTGTAAAAAGCCTTTAAAATTAATGTTTTTTTTTTGTAAAAGAGATGCTTACGATAGAGTCACTCACTGTCAATCGTATGTTGATAAAAGTAACAATCTAAAGTTAAGGGCCTACCTCCGCATAAGTGGCGGCTCATTGAATAAAAAATCGTATCGTAACATAGAAAATAAAGATTAAAGAATCCTATGTTGCCTTTATTACGAAGAGCTTTTTTTGCTTACTACTTTGGATACGAAACATTTTGAGTCCTGTTTTAACAACGTAAAAATACCTTATCCTATTCGTAACAAACGCAACATAGGATTCTTTAATCTTTATTTTCTACGCTTTGCTTCGATTTTTTAATCAATGAGGGTGCCACTTGGCGGATATATACGCCTTAAATCAAGGCATAGAATTAAAGCGGCAGTTCAATATTTGAGTTATGGTAGGTAAAAAAATAAAAAACGCATGTTTGCAAACTAGTTTAGCAGTTAAAACTGAGCAGTAAACTAAATAAAAATGAGTCATAAAATAATTTAAACGGTCAGTTCAATAAATACTGAGCAGTGGAATAGTTGAACTGGGCGGTTAGGCGCGTACAGTTAACAAATCGTAATTGGTTAGTAATAAATTTTATTTTAAGCAGTTCTATAAACGATGAGGCGGTAAAATGTATTCCTTGTGTATTTCAGCATTTAATGTCAAGAAGGGAAAAAATATGAAGCATAACCATATTAACCATGCATCATGTTTTTTTTCCTGTTATATTAAATGCTGAACATGAACACATTACCTTATGATTTACATGGTCGGAGACTAAAAATAAAGAACATTACGACAATCTGTAAGTATTTATAATTTGGCATTAGGATACATGTTAAAATTAGGATACAAAAACTAAGATACATGTTAATAGTCAAATGAATCAGCGACAGAAACTTATTGTATAATAAGAGCAGGTTTGGCTTTCGAATTCCTGCCCCTCTGCCTCTTTTATCCAAGAGGAATGTTTTTGGCTTCAAAAGGAGGAACAGCGTATTTCAGACGTATAGCCAGGCCAATTATATGTTTACACATATACATTTTATGAAATGCTGGGCAAGTGCATGTTTTTTGAGTCCATTCTTCTCTATTATTGGGTAATATTATTTCCCATTTACTGAAAAGCTGCTCTATAAACTCATCGAATTTTTCGGGTGGGTTCTCAAATACTGCGCACTCCTTAGCTTCTGCAGCTGGTGATATACCTAAAATAGACTTAAACTCCGCCCCTTTTAACGAAAGTTTACCTCTTTTTTCAATCAAAGTGACGTTCGGATGCTACCGCTCAATGTGAATTGGCAAACTTATTTTCGAACTGCCCATTCCAACCGTTTTACTGCTCATTAATTTATTAAACTACTTGAGTAATTTTTGCACTGACATTGAATTATGAAATAACAGACCAATATTTTTATTACTTACTGCTTATGTTTTACTGACTCACTAATTTACTAACCGCCGAAAAATTAAATGACTGCTCATTAAATTTTTCAACTGATCATGATAACTTCTGTATTGTTTAAATAACAGTTGTAAAAATTAATTCCCTTAAATCAATAATAGGGATTAAGTCGCAAGTAATAACTTACAGATGATATTGGTTTCTGATGCTGCCAGCACAAGGGTCTGCGGGAGTGATCGAAGGAGTCACCGTGGTCCGGGCGGGTCAGACTCTTACTGACTAAAACCCACCCCTGTTCCTCCCTGCCCTGAATACCCAGGGGCGAGGTAACTCTTTCAAATTTATCCTCAACCCCCGGGCAGGCATTGGCCGTGGCAGGCCCCGTCCTTTAGCTGACAACTCTTTGAGGCGCGCGTGCGCTCCTGTGAACCTCCGCCTTGATCCGACACAGGTACCTCCCGAAACAGCCATGTCCGGTTTTTTTTTTTTTTTTTTGGGGGGTGGGAAATCATCCAATGACTTCTTCCGCTCTAGGGTGGAGCGGAAGGGTGTGTCAGACTCTTACTGACTAAAACCCACCCCTGTTCCTCCCTGCCTCGAGTGCCCGGGGGCGAGGTAACTCTTTCAAATTTATCCTCAACCCCCGGGCAGGCATTGGCCGTGGCAGGCCCCGTCCTTTAGCTGACAACTCTTTGAGGCGCGCGTGCGCTCCTGTGAACCTCCGCCTTGATCCGACACAGGTACCTCCCGAAACAGCCATGTCCGGTGAGGACCTGCGTCAGGCGGAAGGTGAGGACGCCGTGGCGCCTCTCCAGCCACTCCTCAAAGAGGGGCACTACCGCCGCGATGGTGGCGTGCCCAGCGCTGGGTTGCGACAGTCAAACGCGTGTTAGTCAGTAAGAGTTTGACTCGCCCTCCCGCTCCACCCAGAGCAAGAGAAGTTATTCGATGATGATTAACCTAATAAAAAAGGGTCCAGAATAGAGACAGGAAGGCAATCAAGACTGCGTAGACTGAATAATAAGATTGAGAAGTAACACAGTTGAGTTTTTGGCGGGTTTTTTTCGAGTGAAGTGCAGTGGCTGTTTCAATTATTCGTAAATTGATTCCTAGTGTATATTGTGATGTAAAATTGGCGTAGTTTTGTGTCTCACAGTTTTGGACAATATGTGGAATTATTGAAACAGGCGCGATCTCGGTAAAATAAAGCTGAGAATTTTGTCGTAGTATTGACTACCCCAGCGAAGCTTGACGAGATGGCTGACTCGCCTCATTTGCTGCCAAATAATGAAAAACATTATAATGTGTTACTGCAGATCTAATATCAATTCTAATGGGAAAAAAGTGACAGTATTCTGTATCTAAAACTAAATACTTTCTTGACTTGACACTAGCTAAATGCAAAAACCGTGCGAAGCCAAAATTTAAAAAAAAAAGTAATAGAAGACACACGAAGCAAATTGTAAATAGCATCAGTAAGCAGATGTTACTGAGGAACGTCATCTTTAACAGCTTCACGTTTTTTTTCTAAATTAGACATAATTATAAAATGTTATTCCATATTTTCAACTTAAAAGAAAACCCTATACTTCCCAGGAGGTCTCGTTTAAAGGTCAATGCCTAAGTATTAGAACAACCACGGCCCACAGTGAACACTGATAAATAGTTTATGGAATCATAGTTTAAGTTGTTATGAACACCTTCTAGTACTTGTCAGTTAAGAAAATAAGTCGCCATTTGGAATTATAACAGTTTTTATTTTTTGTGTAAAATTTATTTTTTCGTATGCACAGATTTATTCTATACACTTTCAATTAGTTTTGAATGGTAAGTACATACTTTTTAACACAGTAATTATTCACTCATACTAACAAAAGTATATTTAGTTTAGCTGGAGAGGTCAACAAGAATATCACAAGTGTGGAGTTGCACTAACAATAGTACAAGACAACTTGGATCCAATCCTAACAAAAGTATATTTAGTTTAGCTGGTGAGGTCAACAAGAATATCACAAGTGTGGAGTTGCACTAACAATAGTACAAGACAACTTGGATCCAATCCTAACAAAAGTATATTTAGTTTAGCTGGGGAGGTCAACAAGAATATAGTAATGACACATCAATTGCTAGTATACTTTTAATTAAAAAAAAAAATTAAAAAAAATATTCTGTGCTGTCATCAGCATCATAGACCAATAACACACCGTCTAAACACTGTGCTGGAGGAACTATATTGGTTTGGTACCGTGCCCACCCAAGATACCAGACAACAGACATAACGTGGGCACAGCATCCTACAGTCCTCCGGCCTACAATACAATTACAGCAGTATGGCTGTATATGGCTGCTTTTCCAGTGACATTATTTCTTATTAAAATATAAACAAAGTGTGTCTTTCGATTAATATGCCTGCTTTGGATTCGGGCCCTTAATAACAAGCAATCATTTTGAAAAAGTGAAACTTCCAAAATACTGGTTCTCCTATCATTAGAAACCTCAATACGATAACATCCATTTAATCTAATGTGCTCTCCATAATACGACCTGGCTTGTTTTAATAATCACAGAAAAATCTTACTCTTAGTGATGCCGGAACAGTAAGGCGAGGGCGATCAGTACCTGTACCTACATCAAGGGAAAAAGCAGCAGAGCTGAGTATTAGGTGCTCTTACATAATTTGGTAAAAATATTGTGGATTCTATCGCTTGCCCTTGAGGTGTATTTTGTGTAGACTCATTTGTTTCAGTGGTGTCAAGGTCTCTTCATCTAAATCCACTGGCCGGTTACTAAAACTGATAGAATGTGAATGTGTAATTGCTCTATCACTTCTCTGCCAGCAAGGGTGGCAGATGCGAGACGAGCTCAGCAACTGAAACAAAGTAATAAAAGTAATATAATATCTTCTGTCTTTTCGCTACAGCTACCAGTCAGCTTAAAATGTGTACCAGCTTTTTTTCATTTTTTTTATTCTTTTTTAATAACCCAGGGAGGTAATCAAGCTATACATCTTAGTCTAATAAGTAAGACCACTACAGACTAGACCAATGAATTATTGAATAATATTATATGTACATCTAAATATTTCAAACCAAAACCTGAAATATAGGCATGATTTATTTGAAACTTCACCTGACATGGAGCAATTTGTCTAGAAATGTTTTCCCTTATATGATCATCTCGTGGAAAGAGAATCCTGAGACAACAGGTGACTTCTTTGTCTTCGTAGTGATACCACAACCAACACAAATGAGGCGAGCAGCGGTAGGTAAGACGCTTTCTGCTGGATGTCTTATTTTATTCCAAGCTGCAGTCCAGCATGAATGACAAATAAAATCATTGCTGACTGAGATATGCACCTGAAAATGGAATTGATTATTATTTAATATTAATTACACAGTAAACAATACATAATTATGCTGTAAGATTTTTTTAAGTTTCTCATTAAAATAAAAGTATTTATTTAAAAATATTCTTTACTATGAAAATGTTTAATCAATCTGCCTAGTCTTTGCCCAACTATCTTGGGGTCGGCTTCCAGTCTCACCGGATGTAGATGAAAACCAGTATTTTACATGGAGCGACTGCCTATCTAACCTCCACAACCCAGTTATGTACTGGTTAATATGATACCCCTTGGTAAGACTGGTTGTCAGACTTACGGGCTTCTCACGACGCGTAACAACTGTCAAATATCCACGATTGACAGCCGGGACCAATAGCTTAACGTGCTTTTCGATTATGTGAAATTATTAAAAGCTTGCACTGGCTATTATTATAATAGTTTTCTAATGGTATTGTTTAATGTAAGTGAGTACTATAAGGCTTACCTGTTTTGGAAGAACCTATTGCTGTATGATTGTTCGTACCTCCACAATTTCTAATTGATGAGATCGCAAGCGGCTCATATCCACTCTACAATCCGCACAGCGAACGTTGCTTGCGCCGCCGCCGGTTAATCCCTACGACGATGCACTCGAGACTAGAGACAGTAGGGCGAGAGTCCAAATGAGTGCGAGGATCTTCATTAGATACGGGGCCAGTTTCCACATTCACATCATGGTTGTCATTTAAAGAGGAGCCAGGGTCCAAATTCGCGCGAGGGTCATTCGGGTGAGATTGATCGGAGTCCATTGTCGTAAAAAAGGGTCACAAAAGAGAACAAACCACAGCAAGAGAAAACTACGATAGCGCGTTAGTGTGTCGATTGATTGGTATTTACAGTTTACTGTCAAATCCATCACCTGTCAATCGAAGGTAAATGTTACCATATCCTGAAATGTAATCGATTAGTTGCATCGATTGTTGGTATTAATCAATTGAATTTCTATCTAACTACGGCAACGCCATAAAGAATACAATCATTTACATTTTTTTTTCATTTTACATTCTACGTTTATGTATGAGTGGAATATAGGATCTCTAGTCTGAGGTGTTTATGAACATAATTGTTTAGCCGAGTAGGTTTCGTTCAAAGAAACTAAAATTGTCTTACATCAGATAAACTTTTCGATAACCCTACAAATACACAAAATCAGTTTAAAAAACTGAAACTCGACTAATGTCTAAATCAAAAAACACAGGTGATTACTGGGGCATCACAATCAAACTTTTGAGTAATTTAATAGACATCGTAGTGGCCCTACCTTGCTGTAACTTTTAATAAATGCGTGGACTCAGGAACTTTTCCTAATCTCATGAAGTGTAGTAAAGTCATACCTCTATTTAAATCAGGCAATAAAAATGACACAGGCAACTTCAGGTCTATTTCCATCCTGCCTGCATTTTGCAAAATTTTTGAAAAGTTAATACTGAAGCAGTTGCTAAGATTTTAATGTAAATAGCCTCCTTCATAATGATCAATATGGCTTTACAAAAGGTCGATCGACTAAAGATGCGGGTGTTGCTCTTCTAAAACACATATTCAATGCATGGAAGAACTCGCAAAATGTTTTAAATTTTCTGTGATCTCTCCAAAGCTTTTCATTGCGAACACCATGACACGCTTTTGCGTAAGCTGCGTCATTATGGTCTCCAAAACGAAGCTCTAAATGTGATTGATTCATATTTATGTAATAGTTTCCAATGTGTAGATATCAATGGTGTAAAGTCTTCCGGGCTACCAGTTCATTTAGCTGTGCCTCAAGGATCGATATGGGGACCATTCTTGTTTTTGGTGTATATTAATGATTTACCACATTTTTAAAGGGTATCGTACTGTTTGCAGATGTTACCTCTCTTATCTTTAAAGTAGATAGGAATAGACAAAATTTTGATAACGTAGATAGCGCTATCTTAATGGTTGCGGATTGGTTTACAACAAATAACTTAGTTCTTAATGCTAAGAAAACTAAGTGTATAAAGTTTGCCTTACCTAATGTTATAAACCTAGGACCTCATGTCATCTTAAATAAAGAAGTGCTTGAAACTGTGGACTCGGCAGTTTTTTTGGGTATAACTGTTGATTCCATACTTCAATGGGGTGCACATATATCAAGCCAATCGGGAAGGCTCAGCTCTGCCGCCTACGCCGTCAGAAAAGTTAGACAATATACTGACGTTGACACAGCACGGTTAGTCTATTTTAGTTATTTCCATAGTGTTATGTCAAAGCTGCGGACATACAAAATATTTTTGTTTTACAAAAACGTGCTGTATGAGCAATATACAGGTTAGGGTCAAGAGATTCTTTAAGAGAAATTTTCAAAGGGATTGGAATTCTCACGGTGGCATCTCAATTAATTTTTGCAAACATATTATACATTAGACAAAATATACATTTAAACAAAAAGTCCAGTGATATCCACAATTTTAACACCAGAAATAACTATAAACTTCATGTTCCTTCCCACTATGTTCGTAGGGTTTTTTTTTTCATGGTTCGTTTGAGGGTCTCGGTATCGAATTTTACAATGAGCTACCCCGTTCTTTTCTTGACCTGCCATTTAATGCATTTAAAACTAAAGTTAAATCTAGTCTCTGTTCGAAGGCATACTATTCCATCAACGACTATTTAGAAGATAATAATAGTTGGTCGCTGTGTTGAACGCAGGACAATGTTGCACTTGATGTTCTTTCTCCATATTTAGCTTATGGTTATGACAGAGTACATGAGTTCATATAATAATTGTCTACTAATTCTAGTGTGATGGCCCTAGTTCATCACTTGTGGCTTCGAATCACAGCCCTTTTATAGTTTCTATCTTGGTTCTTGTAAGCAGGAACACCAGTTATGTATGGAGGCTTATTTAATTTGGTTTAGTGTTTATGCTTTTTTTTTTTTTTTTGAGTTCGCTTTTAATGGCATAATTGTGTGTGCTAGCTAACAAGTGGCGGATTATTTAATTTTATGATTATATTTTAGACGACATATATTTATTTTTCTGTTTTACATATGTTAAGATTGTTATGCATATAATTATATAGATTCAAGTTCTTCAAACTTAACAGACAGATGTGTTGCTGGGGAGTTTGTTGGCCACTTCTTCTTCACAGCTAAAACACTAGGAAGTGGTGACGGGCGGGCGTTTTTGGGGGACTGTCTTTATGTAGAACTTTGACGTTCAAAAAGTGCTGGTTCTCAGCCTAGTTTGAATAAAATTAATGACTTTTGATTTTGATTTTGATAGCAAACCTTCTGTTTATTGTTTACACCACTTTATAACATAACGTCACGCTTATACGCTCTGAAGGGATACTCATATTTATTTATTAATTTAGTTTATATAGTTATTTACAGATTTGTACAGTTCACTCTGATACACCCTAATTTCACCACTTATGTTCAATTTACATGTTTTGGGGGCTGTCAATTTACTATTTAGTTTTAGATATACGGTGCAAAAACTAAAAAGTGAAAAATAAAAACTTTTTTACAAAAAAATCGGACTTCTAGTGGTGGACTTCTCGGTGCTTCTAGTTTTGTTTCTCCAATATTTGACGCCAACTTCCGAAATTAAAGTTATTTTGCATTTTTTGTGTTTTTAGAAGTCGGTTGCATTTTTTTTTTTGTAAAAAAGATTATTTTTATTTTTTGACATGTTTACAACACTTAATCTCAATTAACAATTAATAGAGGGTTAGTGTCGTTGGCACAACGATAAATTAAATTTTGCCAGTACAGTATGATAGGACGGGGCGTGGAGCATATTGTTTTCTAAGTTTCTAAGTAAATCAGATAATTTTACACATCTTCAGTCGTTATGAATGATAAATTTTCACTTCTTTGCAGAAGGAAGGGACGCTGTTCCACGCACCTGCCTCTCAAATCATGGACCGGTTCAGGCCATGAACGTTGGAGGATAGGTATCCCATGATGTTAGTCCTGGTGAGGTCTGAGTTCTTCTCTAGAATTATATTGTCTATTTTGTAACTATTTAATTATTTAAAAGAGTTTCCGTG
Organism: Polia nebulosa; assembly: GCA_951329385.1. Classification (NCBI taxonomy): domain Eukaryota; kingdom Metazoa; phylum Arthropoda; class Insecta; order Lepidoptera; family Noctuidae; genus Polia; species Polia nebulosa. Next base: position 6,849,058 of record OX589598.1, read on the forward strand.
GAGTTTCTTGCAATTTCTTCTCCATAGAAATGTATTCTTTGTAACGTGCAAATAGGTTCATCTTTTGTAATGTCTGAATAACCTTGACTATTCAATGCCCGTTTAGGGTTTAATTGAAATAAATGCTTTGAGTTTGCTGTGCTATGTCTTCGAGCTAACACAGTAATGACAACACAATCATGTCCGTAGAACATCAGTGTCAGTCAGAAAATACTTGGCTCATGGCATCTCTTCAGCCGTTACATCATAACAAGCCTTATGTTCTAGATCCTCGTGCACTCTGCGATAGCAGTGAGGGCTGTCGACTCACACTGACTGACCTCTTAATGATTCAGACGTCTTACCAAGCTGAAAAACGCTCATTATCATCAAACCATATCGTAGTGGAACTTTTGATCCTATAACACAGAATAACTAATAGTACTATGGTAGTTTACAAAGAATATTAATTTTATAAGAAAATTTTATTGTATGCTTTGAAGAAGACATACATACTTAATAATTTAAAAAAAAATGCGTTCTTAATGAGACACAACACTATCTGATGATTTCCAACTGATATTTACAATGCAACGCCCTCCAAATTAAATTCGTTGTGAAATACTATTAAATGATAAGCAAGGGAACACTATTTTAAATATGACGTCATATTTAAAAAAAACTAAAGTGTCAGTAGGCAAGGCACAATGCTCGCATAATGGACGGTCGATGGGGCCGAAAATTTCTGGAGTGGCGACCGCGTACCGAAAGATGCAGCGTTGAAAGGCCTCCAACAAGGCGGATCGATGACCGGGTGAGGGTCGCGGGTAGCCGATGTATGCGAGACACACAGGACCGGTCATTGTGGTGATACTTGGGGGAGGCCTATGTCCAGCAGAGGACATCTTTCGACTGAAATGATGATTTAGAGCAAAAACAGTGTTCCTGGCTTTCATGGAAACAGTGTGACCTATTTATTTTTTGTTTGAATCACTCTACTGTGATAAAATGCATATAGTGGAATATTACACGGCGTGTTACGCGTATAATATTGTGATTGGATAATGTATCTGAGTCACATTTGAACTGATTGAATTTACGCTTAGATTGTGTCAAAAGATAAATATTTATGTGGGTTAATTGTTGACAAGACAGTGATTATTAAGTAAAAGAAAAAATCTGCAGATTTTCAGAGTTTATGTTTTGTGTATGTTCTATTCGTTTTATTCGTTATACATATATTGATGGAAATGTTTCATAATTTATACATAAAAGCTAACAGTCAGAGTTACCCGGGCCTGCGGACGGCGAGTAGTGGGTAACTCGCCGTCCGATCAGCACCAGGCCCGAGAGTCAACGGCGCGTAGTGTTCCACGCGCGCCTCAAAAAGTTGTCAGCAAACAGGACGGGGTCCGTCATGGCCGATGACTGACCGGGGGTTGAGGATAAATTCGAAAGAGTTACCTCGCCCCTGGGCATTCAGGGCAGGGAGGAACATGGGTGGGTTTTAGTCAGTAAGAGTCTGACATGCCCTTCCGCTCCACCCTAGAGCGGGAGAAGTCATTGGATGATTTCCCGCCCCCAAAAAAAAAAAAAACAGTCAGAGTTCCTTGTATTTAATGTATTAGATATGAGTTTTTCTCTAGTTTCAACAAATGTATTATTTGATTCACACGTTTCTTCGTCGCCTATAATATCAGTTCCTATATCTTCGTCACAACTTCTTGTAGTTCATGTTGCGTTCTGGTTTATTCTTAAGTTTAACAATACTATCAAGACAGTTTTCTTTTGTTTCAAATGTTTCATTATCGTTTTTTGCTAACTCCTGCTCTTCGTCCCCTGGTTTCTGACATTCCATCGTACACTCAGATTCCGCTGCGTTGTTCACGAATCTGAATTGACAGTTTTTGCTAAGTTTAATAATCTCACTCCTCACTAGTAGCAAGACGTAGCCTTTAGCTGTTAAAATAATAGTTTTAATATAAGAGCCACCTTTCTTTAAATATAACAAGCACGCCTGTTTTTTAGAGTTCCGTACCCGAAGGGTCCAAACGAAGCCCTATTGAATAGAATAGAATAGAATAGAATAGAAATCATTTCGCGCATTTTCGTGGCTGTCACTCACGTATCTATCTGTCTGTCTGTCCGTCTGTCTGTCTGTCCGTATGTCCGTCTATTCGTCCGCCCGTCTGTCTGTCCGTCTGTCCGTCTATTCGTCTGTCCGTCTGTCTGCCCGTAGTCGTCTGTCACACAAGTTTTACAGCCAAACAGTTGGAGCAACAGTCTTCAAATTGTCACAGTATAAGCATCTTGTTGACCCAAAGCCATACAAATAGTCAAAAATACATTTGATACGGAACCCTAAATGTGCGAAGTCCGACACACACTTAGCCTTTTTTTTTAACTTTTAATGCTTTTTCTGGCAGTAAAACATTGTCCTGCAGTCTACGATTTAAAGTAATACAGGTAACTTACTAAGGTGTAGTCAAGTAAGCAGCTAACGGCAATATTAGTTTTGCAATGAATGTTTTGTCGTCCTTAATTCCATACTGAGTAATCGTATATTAAAGTATGAATAATACAAAAGAGCCGACGCTCAGCAGTGTTTGTGGTATTAACAGACCGCTGTCATAGAAAAAGAAGCTCTTTAACAGCTTGACGCTTTTCTGAAATTAATAGAAAAAAGAATATTTAAAGGTTCGTTTCCGACTACAGACAGGAGCATCAGGTGATGTGTCACCGCGTTATGGCGCAGTGATATGTCGTGGCGTGATGTCGTTGCAGTCATGATTCCGAAACCAACTGCAGACGGCAGCGACGTGTTCCAGTTGGTTCTGAGTGTTCCGTGAGACAAGATTTCTGACGTGTTTGAGAATAGTGATCGCGACTTACTTTTATTAGAAGTAATATCTTTATTACAAGTATTATCTTTTGATAGTAGAGGAAGAACACGACGATGACTTGTTTTTAGTATAAAAGTATGGCGAAAAAAACGACTAGCCACATGTCCTATACTGCAGCAAGTGAGGGAAGTTGTTCAATAAAAACCAAAAAAATAAAAAAAATTGGTTGTCTGTAAAGATGGTTTACGGACGACAGTTTAACATGACAACGTCATAACAAAACATTGATGAAATATAGATGCGGCGCATGCGTACAATGAGCGTAACGGGACACTTTTTCGTGCATGCAGCCGGCGTTCATCGATTTATTAGACGTTGTCACGTCAAAAAAAAAGTTATTCAATACTAATTAATAAGTATTTGAAAAGTGACGAAAAATAATTCAGAGAGTGGAGAAGTGTTATCGCTCCAGCATCGGTGGTACTACTTATCTGAAGTCGGGCGACAATGTTTTTTGCCGCTCGGCCCGTAGCGGCAGACGACATTTCGCTAGCTACGTAAGGGATTTCATAGAATTACATAGAATAAAATAAAAAAAATATGTAATATAAATACACTGTTCTCACCTTATGAGCTCCAATAATGAATACAACGACAAATTCAAAATCGAGCAAAATCATTATCCAGGTAAAAAAAAAACAATAAATGCTGCTCGTGACTGGGTTCTTGTTCAATGAATCATAATCTGTGAGTCTGATTATTTGCACAGACAATTCAGTGACGCAAATCTGAAAAGGGCTTCTGCGGTCTCTGAGGTATATTTGTGGGAGAAATGTCTATTTTCTAGTATTATTTAAAGAGAGTAGTGTATTTTTTTTGTAGTACCCTCAGTTTAACAATTAAATTATATCGTACGACTATTCGCTCCCTGCCACTGACAAACAAGCCGCACTATAAAAAAGGGCACAACGCTCGACCGGGCAGAAATCGTTTGACTTTGGACTCAGCAAGACGCTTCTGAATGGTTTGGTATGTTTTGATTTAAATATATTTTTATTGCTTCATTGTTATGAATTGTTATTATGATAAAATGTGATCATCTTTTATTACTTTAATACTGATGATTTTCACTGTTGATGTACTGTTATAAGGTGCAATAATATTATATTGCTAATATTTACTAAAGCTATTCATGATTATTAAGCCGCTTTGGTCAGTAACTGATCTAATTTATGCATTGCTTTTATTATATTGATGATTTCTCTCCCATATGTCAATAAAATATTATATGAGAGTTCCCATGGAGTTTCTTGCCGTTCTTCTCCATGAAGACCTAGTTTTACGAACTGGCAACTAGATTTTCGATTATTGACAAGCCTATTTGAAATAAATACCTAGTCTTGTCTTTCTGTGTTTTTCTTCTTGATAAACCCTTTCCCTACATACCAGATTCATAGGAATATACACAGTAAATATCTAGTAAATATCTTGACATCAAAGCTTGATACGTAGGTGGAGGTAAAGATCTACACAATGTCGTTAATTCCCACATATTTAATTTAAAAAAAAACACCTCCGTTCGCTTGGATCTAGATATAGGATTAATACACTTCATGAAATTTTTTTTTTCATTAAACGGGCTACTTTGACTTTGTGATAACTTCCATTTGGCTAAGAGTTTTCAATTAAAATGAACTTTTCATTTAAGATATGATTTTTTTATTAAAATCATTTATTTATTTATTCTATAATTGTACCACTTAGATACTGTGACGACCTTCTGTTGGCGGCCTTATGTTGCCGACTGGCAGGTTAGAAGTTTCTAGAAACTCTTGCAAAGCCATTTGAAATAAAATTAGAGAAAAGGGTCAAATGCAGTCGCCCTCAGATATTTAAATTGTCCGCCCCGTAGATAGATCCCATCCACACAGTTTTCTCACCGTCCCAACGAGTGAAGTGCTTCTGAGAGGGCCTGCAGCTCAGATCTGGAGCCGGGTTCTTACAATATACACCATTACACAGCTGGTACGCTTCCTTGCACAGTTTTGAAAGTAAAGTAACTAAAATCCCATGGCTAAGCGGACCAGCGTTTATCGGACACAAATTCAGACTCCGAGCTACTACTGAGAAATTTAAGATGAAAAAACCCAATAACACTTACTTACAACCGTTATTGGGTTTTACCTCATGTTAAACAGTAGTGCTTGCGATCACTACACCAATGAAGCAGTGGACGATCTTGGATTGTATAATGCTCATGATGATGAGAAAGAAAAAAAACTCTACTTACCAATCTGACGTATCCCCATAGAAGCAAACTGTATCTTAGTGGAAAACAGAAACATGCCCTTTTAAGTTCCAGAACTTCTGTACGCATTGTGGCAGATTCTAGTATAAAAACACTTTAATCAGAAATTTATTGGTTTTGTAAGTTCGCAGGGTACAATCGTTAGAAAAAACCAGAGACTCAAGAAAATTAGAAATGTCAGAAAGGGTGTTGTGATCAACAGTGCTTTCTTCCATAATCAATTGGACACAACTGCCTATCTTGCGCACTATAAACCGTATGATGAGATACTCGTAGTTATACGACCCTTGTGACTTCCATATCACCAAGTAGGTTGTTAGAAGTTCAGTAAAAATCATGAAATATAAGATAACAATAAAATGATTGGGGTTTCCTGATTTTTTATCGTTTTGTTTAAAACATTTCGTTTCAAAGTACTCCCCGGACAAGTTCTTTCACTAAAACGAGATCATCCGGGGAAGTCCCTCCTTTATTTTAACTGTTGCCAAGCTGCGTTACTGTGTTTTAGTTAATTTTAGGCAGTGGAGAAGGATATTTTAGCTTCTTGTCTGCTATGACTACACACTCGATGAACAAAGATACACACAAATTAATGGGGAACCAGTCAACCAGTCAAAATAACTTTAATTTCGGAAGTCGGTGTTTCTGGTTTTTTTTCAACATTTTTGGACACCGACCTCCGAAATTAAAGTTATTTTGAACTTTTTTTTGGTTTTTCCTTTGGTAGTCGGTTATATTTAAAAAAATATATATTTTTCACTTTTTAGTTGTGGTTCCCCATTAAATTATGTTAACAATACATAGACGTACGATCGCAGCCATCGCGAGTCATAATTGCTGTTAGTTATTGAAGAGTTCCACTGTCTATCTTCGAGATCGTTCGACCTTCTTTGAAAAATATCCATTTGAATAACGAAAACTGCATCCAAATTGGATCAGTTATAGTTTCGAGAAAATCGCGGACAAACAAACAAACATGCATACACACGGCTCGAATACAGAATCTCCTTTTTTGGAGTCGGTTAAAAAAATAACAATGTTGGATTATCTCATAGATATATTTATTATTTTCTGTCACTTATACAATTCAGGCACATATCTTTCAGACGTATTATATTCTGATCCTTCTTCTCCGTTCAATTCTTCACATTTTAAGGTACATTCCGCTTCAGTCGCGTTGTTCACGAATCTGAACTCGCAGTTGCTCGTCAGTTTGATAATCTCGCTTCTCACGAGTAGCAAGGCATATACTTGAGCCACTGAAAATTTAAAACAACTAATTGTTAAAGGCTAATCTCGTGGACAAATAAGAGCAGCACGGGACGATCTTAGAGGTTAAACAACGCTTGCAGGGTTCGATCTTTACAAGTCAAGACTCCTACGTGCCTTCAAAAGCACGTTTGCCCGTTAGTTCCAGCTGCCATTTGTTGACCTTCGACAGTTGTGACGTTTAGTCAGAAGTCAGAAATTCTGAAACCACCTTGCCACAGGGTATCGTGTAACCCATTTACAGGGTTGTGGAGGTTAGACTATGCAAAATAAGCAAATGAAGTATCTTGAGCCTAGCGAGGTTGACATTATAGGCATGAGGCTTGACAAACATCTATGGAGGTTCTCATTGGGCAGTTGGATCGATAAATTTATCCAAAAAACAGTATTAATAGACACGGCGCGTATTGTTATAAGGTTCTAGTGAAATAGTCGTCCTGAAAATATTAGGCAAGACTAGCACTCTTTGCGCAAAAACACAGGCGCCTTCTGTCTTCCCTCATTTTCATGACATAGGACGTCAAATGCGCTAGAACCGAGACCGACCGGAGAGAGATCAGGCGCAAGAACAACAGCTTAACATACTTTCTGAGGCACGGATGTATCATTCCAAGAGATAACTTTCAAGATCCAGGATGCTACTGAGGAATTTGGAAGAACCCAATAATATTTTACCGCCCCAGGAAACCAAGGACTTCACGCACTACAGTCGCGCTTGCGACCTCGAGACCAAAGGGACACTTTTCTTGATAAAAATGCGTCAACGTGAAATGTCAAAGGAAGTGTTCCAAAATTGCTTGCAGATAAAACTAAACTAAAGCTCCTTAAATACTACTTACAGATTTGAGCCAACAAAGTTGCTGTGTCGATCAAAACGATCCAGATATGGAAGTTGAGGTCAATCTCGCCGATTTTAAAGAGAAGCAAGGTGTATATAGCGGAGGCGATCCCCATCAGCGAGGTCAGGATACAGAGGATGATGCTGTAGATGTAATATGCTCGCAACAGCTTCAGATTTTTCTGGAAATTTGAAATGGATTTTATTATGAGTGTCGGGATGATCAGGGAAGTTCTTCCTTTTATTTTTTTTATCTGTTTGTTTGTTTTATGAAAAATATTACATGACATATTATATCTATACATCACGACTATAGTCTTCGAAGGGTTAAGCAGTGTTGAAGAAGGCACGTCACTGGTTATGTTTAAGTTCTATGGAATAGGAGACGAGCATAATGCCATCAAATTTAGTCTATGGGCTGATACCTACTGATGAATTCCTTTTAGGAAAACCCAATACCTTTAAATTTGCCCGACCCGGGAATCTAACCTAGGACCGTCGACCTCATGTACAACACTTCCAACACCAGACAAATTACCAGTAGGTATTATAGAATAATATTATTAGGAGTTTTATCACTATTGTTGACATCATTGAGTCATTATTCTTACTGATTCTGACCTTTTACCGATAGTAAAGTACTTACCTAGTTTGTGTTGTTGAATAAACATTATTATTATTATTATTCTTTATTGTACACATAAAACATATACAGAAAAACACAATGGGACAGTTAATTACAAAGGCGAGCTTAACCCAGCGTTTGGGTTTTCTTACAGCAAACCACATTATCATTATCATAAACATTATCCGTTTTACGATTACAGTGTGTACGAACTTCATGTTAAATCTGTCGCAGCCATCTGGTTGAATTAGCTATTCAATTAGACGCATACGGCGATTATTCCGGCATTTAATTAAATAGTTAGGCCGACAGTTAATTCAACTAGAATCACTAATGGTTTAACCACTTGGCGTATTGAAAGTCACCCCTTTGAAGATGACTGACCAAGACTCAGCCAAGTGATTCAAATTCACATAAAGTAAAATGAAAAATGATTATTTACTTGTGATTCAATTTATTTAAAAGGCGTAGTCGGAGCTCCGCTTTGCGAGGCTCAATGGTTTAAAAGATAATAACCTCGAAGCAACGTCACAAAGTGATGGCGGAGTCTGAGATCTCACCAGACCGAGTCGGGGTGTCCCGTGTTCCGAACCCGCTTCGCTCGCTCTTGCGTCCTAAAATTGCCTTTTGTACACACATAATCAGTAAAAAGGGGGTGACTACAGAGATGACGTCTAATAGAGGAGTATGGAAGAAAAAGTCATGTTGCGCCGACACTAAATAAATTGGGATAGTGGCAGGAGAATGATGATGACTTAGGCGTCGAAGTATTCCTCCACATCACTGTCACCCGGGCAAGCCGGAAACAGGCCCAGAAGACTCAAGACACGTTGAATGGCAATGCTTATTACTATTTTATAATAAATTTACTATAATAATTATGCTTAACCTGTAAAGCCCCGAAACTCACCGGTGAGTCGGACCAAAAAAAAAAAAAATTACTGAGAATAAAAAAAAAAAAAAAATCGGCTGTCAACCCGGGTTGTCCTCGGGGTTTAATTTGACAACCCGGATTTTGCCATGGGGCTTCACAGGTATCTTAAATGAAAACTCACCTTATGACCACCTACGATGAACAAAGTATTTAATACCAAGTCTGTTATTGTCAATAAAAGCAGGCATCCTAGTATAATTGTATATACTATATTTAAAGGAACTCTTCCTTCTGTTATAACCATTTTTATGGTCTCGTAGAAGCCTATGGACATTCCGGTGAAGAAAAACATGGATGATACCTGAAAAGAGAAAACACAACTTTAAATATTTAAAAATTCAAAATAATTATGATGGTTTGTTTGCAAATAATGTAAACCCCGTCTCCTCCTAGTAAGAGTATCAAACAAAGTAGTACATGATTATGTTACCGTATAATTGGAAACATCAATAATTTATGAAAAATCACGTTAAATTGTAAACCTTTCATATTAAAAAAGACTCCAATACTTCCATGAGATTTATTGTTTTTGATTTTTTTTTTGTTTTTCAATTTCTTTTTTCATTTATTTATTAAAATCTCCATTACAACTGTCATTTCTAATGCGAGAGCGCGGTCTTAGAATTAACTAGTTTACATTATTTTAAATATGAAAAATGTAAAAAACTAGTAGTACTCATAATAACATCTATACTAAGTTATCTATTCATAATATATATCAAGAGTTTACACTCTTGCAAGATTTATTATGTGCCCACGGTGTTTGCAACTATCCAGTGACACAAATACTAAAAGATCGATAGTGTTTCATTAAGCTCTGACTTTGTCATCTTAGGAGGACCGTAGCAGGTGGCTTTTTGAAGTTTCTGCCTAATGTGTATATTATTCTTCTTATTCTAGAATTTAAATATATATATATATTTCTCCAAATTACCTGACGTAGCAAAGTAATTTACTGGCCACCGATATCGTGAGATTGATTTCATGTTCACGCTCGGAATTTTGCTTGTATTTGTATCAGTACGATAAAAGGTCAAATAGCAGATGTATATTAAAGTACTTTAATCTACTGTATTTTAAAACGAATATTTTTCACGTGACTTTTTTTCGGCCAAAGAATCAGTATTTGCCATTTAACGTGGCAATACTGCCAGTGTTCTGGGCTTTTGCCAAATTGACAGCGATATGGACGAATTTTTCGATGCCTAATGAGTTTTCCGCCTCCCCTTTTATGCCTCTTGTGTATATTTTGTTTATTTTCTTTTATTTAAACTTTTTCAATATGTTTGTAGATTTTAACAAGTTTCTTTGAAATAAAGAATATACATATTAGTACTTACCAATCTGAGATATCCCCATGTGATCAAACCATATCGTAGCGGCAAACAGAAACAACATCTGTTACACACCGGCAACTCCGTACGCATTTTGTGTCCTTTTGTAGTTTTAAACTATTGATACAAATCTTCCTTTTCATACAAATATCTAACTTTTACACAGACACATATAAAACTGTCAAATTTAATATTCGTCAACTTGTTAATTGTATAAATTACATAAAACACAGCTATGAGGTCAACCGTTGACTCTGGACTGTTGTTGTTATAATTTTATAGATAGTGATGTAGGTATATTTAGAAAATACGCCCTCGGGATTTATAAACAAGTATCCAATCGTTTACAATAACAAGAAAATGCGGCTTTCCAGATTTAGAATTAAATAGAAACATCCAGACCCTATTATAAATTTCCTATAATTTAAGAAAATAACGAGTTCAATGCAAAACTGTATATAATACACTAGAATAGCTGTGCCTACAGTTCCACTTGTGTGGGCGTACTAAAATGTAGTCAGAGAACGTTCCTAGGAACTTAAAAAATTACGTAAATCGAATAAGTGGTTCTCGAGTCATATCTTTAAGCGCACTAACAGATTCACGTTGCGTTTAACAATGCAGGATGCCTGTGCAGGAAAGATGATTAGATACCTTCATTTGTACCAACTACCTTATTTAATTACCTACTAGTGCAAGACTTGGGTATTGGCAGAGTCTTAATTTTCTTTTACCATAAAAAAAAACTCGGATATACAGACTGTATTGGAAGTGGGTGGACATATTTTAGACACTGCTTCTGCCCTTGGAAATGAACAACTTTCTTCAAAGAAGTCATAGTACATTCCCAAAAAAATATTTAATGTTCTGTGGCTTGACTGTCAACCGAAGTGATATAAAAAAATGTGTGTAGGTACTTATGTACGCAGTACTTATGTCCAGTCTAACCGGATGCAGCTGAATACCAATATTTTACTTGGAGCGACTGCCTATATGACCTCCACAACCCAGTTACTAGGTAATACGATACCCCTTGGTAAGACTGGATGTCAGACTTTCGGGCTTCTGACGACCCGTAACGACTGTCAAAGATCCACGATTGACAGGGCGGACCAACGGCTTAACGTGCTTTCCGAGGCACGGAGGAGTCTCGGTATGTAAAGATGGTCACCCATCCATGGACCAACCCCGGCAAGCGTAGCTTAACCTGATGGATCAACCCGTGCGGCTGTTATTACTTTAGCCACGAGCTCCTCTGCAACACGCCAAAAGAACTATAACTTCAAAAATCCTCTGCTTATTTATTAAACCCCAACACAAAAATATTAAAACTATCTAAAAATGAATCGAAGACAAAACAAAAATCCTCTCAAAGGGCGCATACCACCTCCAGTCTCGTCGCTCAGCTCCGCCTCGCCGCCGCGCTGCCGAACCTAGCCCCACCGTGACCACACAGTGAGGTTGTGACATCAGCCGTGACAGTTGCGTTGAACTCCAACGTAGACTACTCACCACCGACGACACCATCATCGGCACAATGACTACTTTATTCACCTCCCACATGTTGACAACCTCAGGAGCCAAGCCAAGATACTTGGTTTACTTATCTTTAACAGCTTTCACGAGGTTCTCGTTATGAGGGACCGCTATATCAACAATCATTCTGCGACGCTCTAATCGATCTATCACCACTATGTCAAGCTTATACTATATTATCTCATCTGTCACGTAGGTCATATGTGACCACGAACAATAGATTTTCTTTTGTGTCTGTTGTCTGACAGATCAGCCATTAAGATCAGCCAATATATATATATAGCTTGGCAACAATAGTGATGTATCGATCCCAATACAACTTGATATTGCCATTTTCGAGAACTGGGTCGGGCACATACACACGGCCACACAAGATTGTATTTAAGAGCAAGTTGCTGGTGGACAAACCTGACTAGAAGGCTGTGCATGAGCAAATAGTCTCCGTTAGCCAGAGGAGAAGCCCAGAAATAATGTATCGGATCGATTCCCCGGTTAGCATGCTAGCCGTACCGTCCTTTGCAATATATTTCCGGTAGTTATTCGTCATCATGACTTCGTCCCTAATCACACAGACAAAACCTTTGGTTTCTTCGAAGAGGTTACCAAAGCGCCGCCAGAATATGGACGCCACAAGATCCATATCGGACCCATGTAAGTCCCGGTAAAAGCGGCTATGAATCTACTTGCTCTGCTATACTTTTTTGCGGTCATTAGTATCTATTACTATAGGTTTGCACCAGTTCTCGTTAGCCAAGAAGATCAGGACGGAGCCCTTGTCCACCGCTAGCACATCTCGGTGTCCGATTTGCAGTAAGTAGTGTGCGGAGCCTCTTATCCAGGGCGTCAAATTCCGTCTGAGTCCATTTCAGTACCTATGTCGAAAGAGTACTTCAAAACTACGAGTAGCATAACCCAGCCGTTGAAGGCGCGCATCTTGTTCCCACCTGATAAATGACTAATTAGTACTTTTTTTGCGGCCAAAGAAGCGCTCCGTCAACGATTGTTTCACGTAACTAGAATTGATGCCTAACACTTCCGGTTGATCCAGAAAGCAGTTCCTCTCTCAGGTGCCAAGGCCACAGGTATCTTGGATCTTAATTCCGATTACCATGTTTCATATTTTTAAATGTTATTTATATTGTGTATGCTAATATCTAAAAATGTAAATGGGACGTTCATAAAATAAAATAAATGGAATAATTATATTTTTTAATTTCACTCTTCACAAAGGTTCACATCGGTATGAAAAAAAAAACACTACCATGGAATATGGCTCAGATATATAAGGTGTTAAAAATTAACCCTTGAAACTTTAAGGAGTGCTTTGGACCATCGAACTGAAGAACTTTTACTATGGGACCAACTTTGAAATCGCGAAAAAAAAATCAGCTGTTGCCTATATTTATGTTTGCAAAACTCGTCAAAATGTACGGAACAGCTGATTTTTTTTTTCGCGATTTCAAAGTTGGTCCCATAGTAAAAGATATTCAGTTCGATGGTCCAAAGCACTCCTTAAATTTTCGAGGGTTCATTTTTTAACACCTTATATACATACTTTATTGAAACTTCACTGAAACATTGTTTCTGCACACCTTTCCAATTAGTAAGTTACCGATTTTTAAGTTAAAATTTCTTCCATAGTTTTTATTCAATATGTGTCTTTACATTCAGTTATTCCATGTTTGTGAATTCGTTTATGTTCATTGGATAAATAATTGCTATTGGCTGTAACATCCACATCGGCTATACTATCTGTATTGTCTATCTCATCAATGTTTGCTAGAGTATCTTCTTCACATTTCATCCTACATGCTGATTCTGCCGCTTTGTTCTCAAACTTGAACTCGCAGTTGTTTGTTAGTTTTATAAACTCACTTCTCACTAATAGGAGAACGTATGCTTGAATAACTGAAATGAAAAAACAGCTCTTTAGAATCGCTAAGGTGTGTAGGTACCTATATCGATGTCAGTAAAACAGAAGTGTTACATTACTCCAATATAGTGTCCAGTGTTCGTCCTCATACCAATTTCAGTCAACGTATACAAACCACTTGCCTGCAAGATTATTGGTGGTGTGTGTGATAAGATGAATAGGTAAACATATTCTGAGAATAATCACTAAAGTAAAGATAAGTCACTTACAGATTTGAGCTAGAAAAGTAGCTAGGTCACACAGCAGGAAAAGGGCGTAAAACAAGTCCACCTCAGACAGCTTTACCACATGTATAGCGTAAAGAGTAAGAGACACGGCCATGATTATCGTTAGAATCCAGAGAACAAAGCTATAGATGTAGTACGCTTTTAACATCTTCAGGTTTTTCTGAAAAGTAAAGGGAACTTGCTTATAAAATATATTTTATTTTATTTTTTACACTTTAGGAAAGCTTACAGAATAATAATATTATAAAAACATTAATATATATCTAAATTGCTAATTAAAAGCCTCCACAGATAAATACAAAAATTATAACCTCCATATAGCATTAAGTTACATCCTAAACTATATATCCCATTGTAGCACAGGAAAATCAACAGCTCAAGTGCAGGTAGGTGCCTCAAAAATGGCTTTGCTAAGAATTTCCTAACTGTGCTTGCATTGGTGCAGAATAGGTCTATGTCTGGTTTGCAAGCGATTTTGTTAAAACTGCGACTGGCTCTCGGAAAGAATGCATTACGCCTATAATTAGTGTTTGCATAAGGTACATGTAGAAGTGGTCGCTGTCGTAGTCCCATCTGATTAGTACGTATCGTAAATTAAGATACAAGTATAAGCATATGCAAAGCAAAACATTGGCTGTTGTAGTAGAACCCGGTTTATTATTAACTACTAATAGACTATTTAATTCTCGTTTAATAGAATATTTTCACTATTTGGTAATATTTATATTTTCTTTTTTTTTTACCTAAACAACGCCTCTGACGAAGCCATAAACATGGTCACCTACAGGGTGCAAACAGTATGATTAAGATAACGTACCGTCGAAAATAAGTTAATGAATAAAAAAATAATGTAAAATAATAAGTAAGTAAATAAATAGTTTGCCCTTACAACAAAATGTAGGTTTTGTTAAGCATTGATGCCTTTAGAGAATCACTATTTTTTACTAAAAGGAAACGCGAGAAAAGATGGGCTATAGCTATGGAATAAGTACTCTGGTATTAATTCTTATATCTGTGAATCAAGTTAGAGATGTCAAACTACGCTTTGCGCTTCACCGTGGTTTTGCTCTTAATTTATTTATGTGTCATCTTAATTTGTATGAAAATATTAGTTCAACTAAATTTGACAGCTCTAATTTACGTCCGTCTCTTTATTGTTTTATTAGAGAGAAAAAGTTAGCAATAGCCTAAATCAAATTTAGTTTGTGCACTATAGAATCGGCACCATTGTCTATGTATTCTATTAATGTTTTGATGATATTTTCGCCTGTAGGGGGGAGTCTCTGGTGTTCTGAAATACAAGTTACGGCTTTGTTTAGGCATGAGTCTCCCCCAAATGGACATTTTCGAAAGAAGATCATATTTATATTATTTGGCGTTGGTGCAACATCTATTTTTTCCATACTTTATTAGTTGTCACCTCAGAAGTTACATCCTTTCTAGGCGTAGGCATCATCTTTTACACAGTCCATCCATCTTTTGATATGATTTTTACCCGACTACCCTAGAAGGAGGGTAATATTTTTCAAGAGTAAGTATTGAGTTCCCACCTATGACATTGGCATTTTTTTCTCACAAATAGAGAACCTCGTCACTTCTATGAATTAAAATATTCATCAATTGCTTGATATTCTATCGAATAATGACCGTCATAGACAACTGTCACT
The DNA here is from genome assembly GCA_951329385.1 of Polia nebulosa. Lineage (NCBI taxonomy): Eukaryota > Metazoa > Arthropoda > Insecta > Lepidoptera > Noctuidae > Polia > Polia nebulosa. Next base: position 6,864,551 of record OX589598.1, read on the forward strand.
AGTAAAAAAAACCTGATTACTTATAGTTTTATACATAAAAAAAATTACCATAAAATGACTCCTCTTTTTGTTAGCAGAAATTAAACCACTATTTGATTTAACTTAGCCAAAACTTATTTTTGTTTCTCAATCTAAGTGGCATATGTTATCTTAGTTTTTAAACATTATTGCACAAAAGTTTTAAAACATTAGTGTTCATAGTAGTTAAATAAATTAAGAAAATGTTAGTATGAAAAATGAAAACTCTTTTAAATTCTCCATACAAAACGCTGATAACATAGGTGGGGACCTAATATGTAAGTTTGTATATCTATGTCTTTAGCCGCCCTGCACCTTAAGGCTGAATGAAATTCAAATGAGGTACCATAAGATTGGGTTTGACTGCCGAAGTGACCTAGGCTATAGGAAAAAAAAAAAAAAAAGATAATGGCAGCTGCCATTAGGTCATGCCTAGGGGTAGCGGATAAATTCTTAAAATGAGTTACCGCACCCCTGGGCACTAAGGCAGGGAAGGAACAGGAGTGGGTTTTAGTCAGTAAGAGTCTGACACGCCCTCCCGCTCCACCCAGAGCGGGAGAAGTCATTGGATGATTGCCCACCCCCTCCCCAAAAAAAAAAAAAAAGGAAGCTGCCATTAGGTCAGTGAGGTAAAAGACCGGCCAAGTGCTAGTACGAGAACGAAGGGTTCCGTACCAATGTCTATAAAAACGGCAAAAAATCTTGTCTTGTGTATGGGAGCCTCACTTAAATATTTTTTATTCTTTTTTTTTAGTATTTGTTGTTATAGCGGCAACAGTAATACACATTCTGTGAACATTTCAACTGTGTAGCTGTTACGGATCGTGAGATACAGCCCGCTGACAGACAGACGGATAGCTGAGTCTTAGTAATAGGGTCCCGTTGGTTACCCTTTGGGTACGGAAACCGGCTCCCTAGGGAGCCCCTCTTATTTTAATTTATTTTGTAGCTATAGAAATACACGCTGTGTGAAAATTTCAACTGTCTACCTATTACGGATCATGAGATACAAAAACACGTTTCTAGAAACGTCAATTTTCTTCGTCTGTCAGTCAGCGGGCTGTATCTCACGATCCATGTTAGCTACACAGCTGAATTTGTATTTCTATAGCCGCTATAACAACAATTAATAAAATAAATTAAAAATATTAAAAGGGACTCCCTAAAACCCAAAAAACACGTTTCCAGAAACATGTTTTTTAGGGGTTTTTTTCAGTTTATGGTACGGAACCCTTCGTGTGAGAGTCCAACTTAATTCTTTATTTGGGACAAGCCCGCCACACTATTCCCAAACCACTGTAACTTCTGTAAGCCAGACTCAACAGTGGCGACCACCAGAAAAAACGCCGTGGCAATGCAGCTCGACGAGTCCCAGAGAAACGAAAAACTGTCTTGGGTCCCGCAACGAAATTAATCAGAAAAGACAGCGGAGGAGTAAGAAAAACATAATTTCCACTTCCCTCCTAATCAAGCGGGAGACAGAATAAAGCTAGGCCATTAGGCACAAAGGGGGTATTTATAAATGGGGTAATCCCAGTTGCCGAGTCCGACTTTTTATAATAAAACTCCACTTTTTATAATGAAACTCCACTTTAGCACGAAAATCTTGTCAATTCAGAAGCTGAATATTGAAGCAAAACTTACCGTATGCCCTGCATATAAACGAATACTACATTCAGCACAATATCCGTTCCTCCCACTAATACGAAGAATCCAAACAAAACCACGTATATTTCGTAACCTGCTTCATTTTTGGATATTGCTAGCATTTCAAAAAAACCTTGAGTGACTGATAGCAAAAGTATGACACCTATTACCTGAAAAAATAGTAAGGGATGTAAGTGTATGAAAAATGAATAACAAAAGAATTAAAACGGCAAAATAAAGATTTTAAAAGTCAGACGGGCGGTTTAAATCTTTGTCACATAAGAAAACCGGTCAAGTGCATGTCGGGCCACGCGCAGTGTAGGGTTCCGTAGTCATCCATTAAAACCTGCGGAGTTAGAAGGGGGCTTTATGTTTATTACTACAATCGTATTAATTATTTTTATGGTGTTCACGGTTTTACGTTTAAATTAAAAACGAAAAAATATATATTTACTATTTTACATGTTAACTATCCGTTTTAAATATTAAAAAAGTAACAACTTCACCGATGTATTTTTTTTCTTAGGATTTTGTGTTTTGTACGAAATTTTCGTGGACGCTCTACTCGAACAAATAGATTAAGTTTAATATTTCGCAAATGAATCACTGAATCCAAAAATAGTCTTATCAACCCCACAATGATTTTGAAAGACTTATCCAATGTCCCTCACACTACTATAATGGAGGCGTGAAAAATTAAAACATCCCCACATTAAAATTTTATTAATTCGTTTTCCTGGCGTGATTAATTTATACATCCACTTTCTACTACTAACAGTCTCTACGCCATGCCTTGGACGGACAGATGGACATACTGAAACTATAAGGATTGTTAGGACTACGGAACCCTAAAAACCGTAACAAGACTAGGTGTTACAGTTACAGAACAATGATTTTGACCTATGTAAGGCTTTTGACAGCTGGACCATGATTGAGCGTAAGCAATAAGTATGATCTATTTTGATTTTGAGCTATTAACTGCCAACGACCTTGAGTGTTTAGCTTGCGTGTTCTGTGCTGAGCTCACGTAACGCGTCGTACGTCCACCCAGTAATAGGACTCGCCCATCAAGGAGTGCTGTCCGAAATTAGACGCATTATTAATTAAATATATATGAAACAACAAGTATATAGTATTATTCTAAAACACGTATACTAAATTATAAAAAATTAAATGATCTTTAAAATGGTGAAAGTTTCATAAAAATGCGCTTTATAGTTTTGGCGTAATTCTCAATTTTTTAACCGCGTTACACAAAACTTTACAAATTAATTACTCTATGCTACTCGTATACAAATATAATTTCAAATATTCACATATCAAATTACGAAAAAAAATGATCTAGAGTAATTTATATATTTTTCAAAGAAATTAAACTAGCAGTTTAGACGTGATGTTCAAATAAAAATCATTAAAAGTCATATAACTGCGTGCGCCTAAGGTATTCATATTTTGTTTGTTTCGTTTCAGTCCCGTACTAGTGTGTCGATCAGCGAGCGACGTACCACCCGTCTAATTCAAATGATTAATACACGAACCGTCATTTGTTTTTCACTGTGAACCGAACAAAAAAAACAAAATAGTTAGGGTCGCGCGCGAGGGGGAGGGGGGGGGGGGGTTAAGCCTGTTCTGTTCACTAAATATATTTGAATTTTAGCAAAAGACTCACCAATCTTATATAGCCCCACACGATTAACCCATGTCTTAGCGGTAGACACATACAGCATCGTTTAAACTGTGGTAGCTCACCACGAATCTTAATCATTGCGCCTGCCAATGTCCACTATACACGTGTAACACAATAGTTCTCGTTAAAAAACACACTATACAAAATAAACAAGCTCTAAAAACACAATAGCTAGGCTAAAAGGTTAGTTGTTGATTAAATTCCAGAGAATATGATACTATTTTTACATATCAAAGTATCCACCCCCATTTATGTAAGTACGATAACAAAAACAAACGATAGTACCTACCTAAATTAGCAGAATTCACTGTAAATAAAATAATATTTAGGATCTTGAAGTTGTAAACACGGTTATCTTAATGTAACAACGGAAATAAAACATAAGTTGTTTGTCTATATGGGATAAACCTGAATGTACACAACTTTACATGTCTAAGAATCCCTTAAAACCACAGCACTAAAACAAAAGAAAACACCACGATTTTTTACTTGTATCGAGACTTCAGCAAACAAAGCCACAAACAAGACTTATGAAGTAGATGCACACAGTTAATTAAAAGTATAAAGAAATTCATCCTCCGTCAACTATTAGTATGAGACTAAGAAGTAGACAGTCTCCGCGCATTCGTTACGTACGAGTAGGTAAATGCTATGTGGTAGTGACACAAGCCTTAAGTGGTGCCCCAAACCCGCGCACCGCAATCCTGTGGCCTCTACTCATTGTCGACCATTATCGTCTTTACTCTGGATCATTTGAGGAAACCATTTGAATTGGAATACATCTTGGAACGTTAAATTTTTTAATGTACCTACGAGTATGAAAACCAAACAAAAAACCTAAATTTTTAATGTTTTTTTTTTTCCTGTTTCGTTTTCACTACCTACTTAAGTTATGATGGTGGACATCCCATACGTACTACAAACTGTTTTGGGAACACATTCATTGTGCGTACAGCTAAGGAGTGGTATTCCCTGCCGGACTGTGTTGCCTGATAGCTAAAATGGTCTTTAAGTCAAGAGTGAATAGGTTACTTCTAGGCAAGCGTGCTCCATCGCTGACCATATAATCAATTACCATCAGCCGAGCCAGTGATCAAGCACGAGCCTACCATCATCATCTGCCTAGCCTTTTCCCAACTATCTTGGGGTCGGCTTCCAGTCTAACCGGATGCAGCTGAATACCAGTATTTTACATGGAGCGACTGCCTATCTGACCTCCACAAAGCACGAGCCTACCAATGATAGAAAAAATAAAAATATAAGACCGAGATTTCAAAAAAAAAGTCTACTGCTCCACTGTAAGGCGAAGAATTTTCACAAAAGAAAATAGTAGGATAATTTAACACCACGCTTGCTTGCAACGTAGAGGATCTTTCTGAATGCTGTGTTCGTAATTTACCTGCATGTGAGAATTTGAGTTTGTTAATTGATTTCTTAAGGCACTATTAGCTGCCAATGACCTTGAGTGGTTAGCTTGCGTGTTCTGCGCTGAGCTCACGTAACGCGTCGTTTGTCCACCCAGTAATAGGACTCGCCCATCAAGGAGCGCTGTCCGAAATTAAACGCATTATTAATTTATTACACATAAAACAACAAGTATTAAACTAAAACACTGAGACTAAATTATAAATAATTAATTGATATTTAAAATGGTGAAGGTTCCATAAAAATAAGCTTTATAGTTTTTGCGTGATTCTCATTTTTTTATCCGCGTTAGACATAACTTTACAAATTATTTACACAATGTTATAAAAATATAATTTAAAATATTCTGAGATCAAATTACGACGGCAATAGTCAAGAGTAACATATAGTTTTTTCAAAGAAATTAAATTAGTCGTATAGACGTGATGTTCAACTAAAAACCATTAAAAGTCGTATTACTGCGCCTTAATAGAGCAGTTTGCGATAAAATGAAATCGAAGAAAGAATATTGAATACAAAAATCAAATAAATACGCGCCAACTTATTTTATTATTTACACAGCATAAATGTTCAGTATAATTCAGTTTTTCTATTGTCTAATCATCCATTGTTTTCCCATTTGTCTTACTAGTTCCTTCTTTGCAATTTCCGTGTTTCTCTTCATCAACTATTTCATCTTCTGAATGCATCGTACATTCACAGTCAGCTGCGTTGTTTATAAACCTGAACTCGTAGTTTTTCTTTATTTTAATCATCTGACTCCTTATTAGTAGCAGGATACAAGCTTGAATCACTGCAATAAAAAATATTATTAGAAGTTGACTTCCATTCAACATGACCAGTTTCAGCATCTTCACTTTAAGAAGTGTAGATACATAAACACAACGATACCTAGCCTAATTCAGAAGAGCTATTATTTGGTATAGATCAGTAAAAATAGTGAGTAGAATACTATGTGGGATTATTAATTTCCCAAACACAACGTTTTGATGTGTCGGTGAACTATAAATATAATTTTATTGGCTAGAGCCTAAAGTTGCGTCATTTGATGACAAAAGTAAAGACAACTTACTGATTTGCGCTAGAAAAGTGGCCAAGTCAACCAGTAGCACCCAAGTGCGAAATTCATCGATCTCTTGAAGATTGAACCAGTACACAGTGTAAGAAGACAGTCCGAAGCCTATCAGTGCCGTCGTTATCCAGAGGACGAAGCTGTACATGTAGTAAGCCCTCAATAGCTTCAGGATTTTCTGGAAAAGAATAGGTAGTTGAAGTAGGAACTGTGGGAATTAAGAAAATTTATTGGTGAAACTCATAGAACTGATCACTTTTTAGTTCCTTTCCATATTGTTTTATTTGAAATCAGAAGTCTTCACTTTGATCAAACAAACCTTCAACAATTGAAGATATATTTTCTAAGATATACGGTGAAAACCCTAAAGATAAGATAAGATTTCGTCGCCTATCGAGTCAATCATCAGTATATTTTTTTACAGAAAATCAACCCGTCGCGCTCTGCTTTTGTCCTGAGGAAAGTTGAAGTGTGTATTTAAGTAAGTTGTACGAGAAGTTAAAAACCAAAGAGATGGATTGAATGTATAAAACATGATAAAGCTACGGCAGGGGTGACTTCTGAGATCACAACTATATAACAACAGAAAAAGTGACGTTGCACCCACCCCTGAAAAATTGTGACAAGTACAAGACTTTTCAAAAGAAATACGTTTAAATTTACATTTTTATTTTATCTTGATACTCACTCTGTGTCCACCAATAACAAACGCAATGTTCATTATTATGTCCCCTAACGTAAAGAGCATTAAAAAAGCTAACAATGCTGCATAGATTTTGTAACTTGTGTCTGGTTCAGTTTTGGTCAAACCCAACATTGTTGAAAAAGATTTTTCGGCACCAACCATCACTAGGGCGGATATTACCTGAGAACACACACAAATAGCTTCAGTTTGATTGTAATTTATTGCTCATACTTGTTATACATTTATTTTTCTGAGTAATATTTAATATTTCGTAGCAGAGGCGTAAAGATACACTTTTGGATAAAATATATGTTGTAGCTACTTACATTACATATATGGATAGGTTTTTACGTCGGTATGTACTCACCAATCTGAGATATCCCCACGCGATCAACCCATACCGTAACGGGAGACATAAACAACATCTTGTGCATACTGGTAGTTCTAATCGCATCTTGTTGGAGCACTCTCTTATAGAATATCTCTCGAACTATTTTACCAACAGTTTTGAAACCATTAAAAACTCAGTACATCAGATCACAATTGAGCCAGAAAAATCGTACACTGTAGGTACACTCACTTATTTTTGGTTTTTAGACACAAAAACCTTGAAACTTGAATCTACCTTCCTTATCGATACGTAACTAAGGCAAATATATATTATTCAAAATAGAATAGAGCACAAAGACTTGTAAGCCCGCTCGCGTTTTGTAAATTGTATGAACGACTCAAGACAGCTAAGTGGTTCTCTCGCCCGCGCATTTTGAAGCGGCCATTATAGGGCTATATAGCCCGTCCGGCATAACCTAATAGACCTGCGGAAAGAGATCAGACAATAGAAACAAAACATTTTGGCACACATTTGTGCCTTCATCGTAAGATGCGATATATGGAAAATTATCAAAATAATGATGTCAAAGTCCTTTTCATTTCATCCTCTTCGGTTCAACTCTTCGTTTTATCATAGTCTTTCTACGATAAGCAGTTATGTTTACAAGGGAGTGCATTCGCTTCGTTTCTAACTAAATCTTGTCAGAGCATATGAGCAACTAAACTATGAGATGACGCGTCTATTAACTGAGTTAATAGTTGATGGTCATATCCGTGTTTTTGAGAACCGAGCTCGCACAGGCACGGGCTGTTGATGCGTCATCACGTCAGCAACGGAAACTGAACACGAAGTTAAGAAAGATGCAGTCGGAGATTTGGAAGAGCCTGTGACTGATTATATTTGAGACAGCTAATTCAGTGCTTCTGGTTCGATGTTTGATTTTCTACCTTTCCACGTATGCTTACCATAAATATCTAATTTTAGGCGTTTACAAAATTAATGTTTGTATTGTTATTTACTAACTATCCCGACAGACGTTGTCCTGACGCGTGAACTGTCAAACTCGCGAAGATTAAGTTTTCTGAAATTTTCCAATTTTCTGCGCAACTTTCTTATTTTTTTTTCTTTCATTAGAACCTTCTCCTGATAATAACAAATACAACAAAAAAAATTGTGAAATCGGTCCAGCCATTCACGCGTGATGGCGTGACCAAGGGAAATAGGGATTCATTTTTTTAAATATAATAAGATGTAATATATCAAAATGTCGTTCGTTTCGAATTACACATTTCGATGATGATTCTATCATCCCGCAACCGTACTGTTCTTTATTTCACGTCCCAGTGTAATCACCTAAACAAATGAATGACAAGCAGTCCTATTCGCTAACAGGACACCACATGGCTAAGAATAGCCGCTGGTATGTAGGATTGAAGAAGGAAACTCCTATTTAAAGGTTTGGATAAAAACGAGCACGACGAGTGTGTGGGAATGAAGTTGATACTGCTCATGGACATATATTTTTTTCTTTTCTTTTTAGGATTCCGTACCCGAAGGGTTCAAACGGAGCCCTATTGCTGTCACTCACAACTCTGTCTGTCTGTCCGTCGTCTGTCACAAAATTTTGTTCCGAAGAATTTTTTAACTTCCCGTTGATGACCCATTGAACTTGGGTGATAATTTTGTTTTATTTGTTAGTGAAAAAACAGATACATTAAAATGTTATGCTAAGTTATAAAATATACTTAGTTATAAATGTAACCTACGACATTTTCCACAACATATTAAAATAATTTTGATATTTATGTTTATTATTACGTATATTTTACTAAAAACTATCAATATTTTGATAAATCAGATTTTTTCTTTGGTACTTCCCTCATTTGGTACGGAACCCTAAATTTACGAAGTCCGACACGCACTTGACCGGTTTTTAATTTAAACGTTAAACCGCAATTTCAATTAATATATTCACAGTAATAAACATAAGGCCCCCTTCTAAGTCTGCATGTTATAACGGGCGGCTACAGAACCCTACCATGCGCGTGGCCCGACACGCACTTGACCGGTTTTTATTTATATGCTCATAACAAGGTGTTCATGCTTGTAATTAATTAACAAGGCCGTGTTAAAAGTGCATATGTTTTGGAGGCCAAACCCAGGGTTTCCTAAGCCTGGATACAGTTTCACTCCCGCGGGAAAAACACAATTTACAAATTGAAAACAATTCGATTAACCACAATGCTTTTCAAGGGGGTACGCTCGACTCGAACAAAAAAATTCACTTTAAAGTTTAATATTTCGCAAACAAATCACTGAATCGAAACATATTTTTCTAACCCCGCAATGATTTTGAAAGATCTATGCAACGATACCTCACACAATAGGATAGGCGAGAAAAAAAAATTCATGCCCTATTTACATGTATGGGAGCTACCATAAAATATTTTTTTTTTCAAGATTTTATTATTTCAATATCATTGCGTGATTAATATATATGTCGCAGCCATCTGTTTGAATTCGCCATTCAATTGGACGCCTATTCAATTAAATGACTGTAGGACAACCAGCCAAGTCGTTGAACGCAACGTTCGACCAGATGGTTGGATGTCGTCTAGTCATGTATTTAAATTGGATATTGATGAGTTTGTGATACCACTGATCATGATTATATTTTTTTTTTTTTTTAAAAAACGTTGCCCCACACTAGAATTACTCCTGTATCGTGGGTGCGTTCACAAACATTTAAAACTCACATACACAAGACACCCAGACCCGGAACAACTATCTGTAGGCCATACAAATATTTGTTCCGTGCGGGGATCGAACCCGCGACACGCAGCGCAGCAGTCGAACGCTCAACCACTACGCCAACCGTGCCGTCAATCCGCCAACCGTGCCGTCAATATGTACAAAAGGCATTGTTAGGATGCAAGAGCGGATAGGTTAGGTTCGAATTTGTTATTCCTTTTTAAACTATTGAGCTCCGCGAAGCCCCTCCGACTACGCCTTTTAAATAAATTGAATCGCTAATAAATAATATTTATTGAAGAGAAAACATCTGTAGGCGCGTAAGGCATTTTTGAGATGGGTAAAAACTATTTTCACCGACCGTCGTAGCACTCGTAGCGGATTTTTTTTTATGAATTTACCTATTGTGGATCTTTCTACGGGGTTTTATAAAGGGAGCCCAAATTTTGGATATTTTTGCAATTGGACTTGGTTTTCGGGATATTTATGATATTATATCTTAATAACCTCTCTCTCTCCCTTGAAGTTTTGATTCACTTAGCTGAATCTTGGTCAGTCATCTTCAAAGGGCTGACTTTCAACACGCCAAGTTGTTAAACGTTGAGTGATTCTAGTTGAATTAACTATTGGCCTAGCCATTTAATTGAATCGCCGAAAAGCCGGCGTTTAATGAATGGCCTAGGCGTCCAATTGAATGGCGAATTCAACCAGATGGCTGTGACATATATATCCATGCCAAATTCCAGCTTTCTAGTACTAGCAGTATATTAGCTATGCCTCGGATGGACAGAAGGTTTCTTGTCCTTGTGTAATACGAAACCCTAAAAACGGCTCGAAAAGCTGGTTATTACTGGTGACTTTCATCATTATAAAAGTTTGTAAAGGGCCACTAAGGCTCTTATTTATAAAAAACAAATTAATTCTACATTTAGAACGAGAATTTTTATTTATAATATACCTATCAGTATTTAAACTAAGCATGTATATATGTCTTATGTCCACTAGTTGAGGGCGTCCACAGTAGTCTTCCATAGCGAACGGTCTTCAACTTCGCTCCATGTCATTTCGATGCAAGTACCTATAGCAGTCCAATCATATGCAATCGTATGGCTTGCAAAGATCATCGCTTCACCTAGACCAAGAGTGTCCCTAAAATCCTACCTTTGCATATCAGTCTCAAGAACACGTCTACGACAACGGTTCTCGGTTCTATGGTTGAGATGACCGGTGCATTTCTTTTAAGCTTGCTTATTCTGCAACTTCGTAAGCTAATTTTATCCTCTGAGTGATTTTATATTTTAATGAATTTAGTGATTCTTTGATTACTTTCAATCCTAAAAAGAAACTTCAAGCATAGTCTTTTCTACATAGCTACATAGCTAAGCGACTTTGAGTTTGTAGCCCAGCTATGTTGTGACATCGCATACGACAAGACGGGGATTCCACATCTCAGCTCCATTATCAGTGGCTATATCAAATTTGGAAATAACAAATAAACAACATCAACGGCATTTAAAAGGCCCCACATTTTGAGCTATAACAAATAATTGGGTTTTTGTTTATAAACAAACTTATCTACACACACATTGAAAATATTAGTTGTTATTATGTAGTTCACAATTATATAAATGGACAGTTCTAAAGAGATTAATTAAACAGTGTTGATAAGTACTCGGAGAGGAGCAGACGCATTATACTAATTATTGGACTAATTAGTGCCTTCAGTGAAAATAACTTCAGCAATCAGGTATTTGTTCACTACTCCTGTAGAAATTTTTCTGAGCTTTTAAAATGGGAAAAAAAAAACAAAATAAAATGTTGTGCTAAATAAAAAATGTACCTGATTATGTTTTGTCCGTAGTAAAATTATTTATTTTGTTTTGTAATAATTCAGGAGAAAATAATAAAATGATTATGAAATTAGGTTTGTTCACAAATAGCAGTAATGACCTAAATACGAGTATACCTACTGAAAGTGTACGAACTACTATTAGTAAACTTTAAATCAATTGGCGATTACTAACAGACAACATTATGTACTAACCATAAATTCATTGCAAATCAACTAATTTGTCTGTGCCAATCTCAGAAGCAAATACCAATGTCTTTTTAAATGTTTCAGGTGTAATCAAATAAATTGTCGGCAGTTTCAGGAAAAAGAAAATTTATTTTTGAAAATGCATTCTCCAAAATTGAGGCCTCAAATGGATAACCGTCAAGTCATAATCAAATCAAATAATGAGGATTCATCTAGCAATATCATAAGAATATGTTTACTAGTATGGGCTTTCGTGCGATTGGTAAGTCGAATAATAATCATCAAAATATTTATGTACTGTTCCTTTTGTTGCCCAAATCATTCCATTCCATTTTGTTGATTTTAGACAAATCATTATTTTCCTAACTAAATGCTAGACGATGGAATTTCACATGGTTTTAGCAAAAAAACAACACAATTTTCTTTTAAATAATAATTGGTTTTGCTAAGAAAGCGGTTCTAATTTCAGGCCTAAAAAATTGGAGTGCAAAAATTTACACTAATAAGAAGTAACTAGGATAGTAATGAAGATACTTTCTTTTTGCAGACAATGTCACTGCTATGGACCGGTACTTTAACCTTGGCGACAGTTGGACAACTTTTATCTCCCGACGCTAAGGAACCTCCCAGTCGATTGTTCTTTGGAGCATTTGTCATAATGACACAACTACTGGAATTTGGGATGCTTGTCACCTTCATCGTTGCTGGATTCAAGGTAAAATCTATATTTATATAAATAAAAATGAATCGCCGAAATGTATGTACGCGCATAAGTTCCGAACTACTGCACCAAATTGGATATTTCTTTTTTTGTTGTGTTCGTAACTGTCAGAACAAGGTTTGTATGAGAGAAAAATTGGAGAAATGGAAAAAAAATATTGCACCCGTGCGTAGCTGGGCGGATCGCTAGTATAAAGTAAAACAAAAAACCTGTATAATTGGTGGCTCCTAGCTTATATCCTCGGACAAAATGTTATAGGTTCCTATTAGGCAACCTAGAGTTTGGATTTGTGGCCGTCACATGGAAATATGCTTGCGTCACTTATCACAAGAGGCTTAAACATCATCATCACCTTTCGCCCGCTCTATTATATAATTATTGACTACTAAAATATTCCTTGACTTTGAAAAATAAAATGAATTAATTGACTTTCCAATTTAATAATTTTGTAAAATAAATTGTAATTCAGCTTGTTATTCAATAGTTATTGCATTTTAATACTATTTTTTTTTTCTCTCCTACCCATGTTGGCAAAGAAATAAAAAAATTTAAATTTTTAATTTGAATATATACAAATTAATTTGGGGTTTGTGCAAGATGTCTTTTGACGAGCTTATATTTAACTTGCACTGTTCGTATGTTTGTAAGTTGTCCGTCAAAATTTGCAAACTATTTTTCGACCATTTTTAACCGACTTCGAAAAAGGAGGAGGTTATCAATTCGGATGTTTGTATTTTTTTTTTTATGTATGTTCGGGCTCTATAACTCCGTCATATATTGACGGATTTGCAAAATTCTTTTTTTATCAATAGGGGTGTATTCCGAAATGGTCCCATTTAAATTTCAAAAATATCTGATGGTGGGTTTCGGAGACAGACAACGGAACTCTTCAAAAATTGACAGCAAATCAACCGCGATTGCTGCTATCGTATGTCTATGAATTGTTAACACAGTTTAATGGGGAACCACAACTAAAGTCGGTGTCAAAAAACAAAGACACAAAACAGGAACACCGACTTCAGAAATTAAAGTTATTTTGCACTTTTTTTGGAAGTCGGTTCTATTTTTTTTTTTTTAAGTTTTTTTTGGTATCCGATTAAGCTGAAATTTTGCATACACCTTTAGTTCTGGTGACAATGCATTTTTATGATAAGCATGACCTGAATATAATAATCCAGGATTAGCTCCAGATAAAGGAAATCTTCAATGCTCAACAGCATAAACACGAAATTTTGTGTACACATATAATTGAGATAGTCGACAGAAAAGCTTATTAAAAAAACGTTTTTAACTATAAACTTGTTCTTCCATACTTCTTCTCTATTAGTCGCCATCTCTGTAGTTAATTCACCTCGTTTCTAGACATCATCTTGCACACAGTCCACCTGTCGTTTCTTTGGTTTTTAAAACATACTTTGTGTAATTGTTTGAAACCTGACATTGGACACTGAATGAGACAACGTCATTATTGTGCCTGCTATAACTAATATAACTATAATTATTAATTTAGACTTATTATACTGAATTTCCTGTAAAGCGTTAACACTTGCCATAATTTGCGCACACACCGTGTTTGTGTATTAATTGATCCATAAGGTCAAAGCCTCAAGGTAACTAAATATGGACCAACTCATAGACATTAATTTTTAGAAATAACACATTCTTACTATTGAAATTTTGATCTCAGACCAATATCTCTGTTCAAAAGAAATAATTAATCAATTCTTTTTTTTTTTTCAGAAAAGTGCAAAACTCTACCTTATTTACTACCGCTACTGCATTCTGACACTTATAATCTACGTCATATCGGTGGCTCTCTGTCTCTCACTGGGCTACGATCGTGGTCACTACTTCGGGGAGCCCTACTTCTTTTATCATTACTTTGATTTGGCAGGTGTCATTGGAAATGACGAGCTTGCATTTTTCATAGCTTCTATCTTTGATGTTGGTAAGTGTAACAGCTTGTAATTTAGGACTTACATTAATGTCAATTTTAAACCGTGGTGCTTGCCAGCTGGGTTAGGATGCCGCTTATTTAGTAAAGATTGTTTGTTCTATTATCAAGAGCCATGGATAAAGCTCAAATGACATAACGTTAACTTCATCTAACAACACTCTTCACAATTTTCATTAGGGTTCCGTACCCGAAGGGTCCAAACGGAGCCGTACTGCTGTCACTGACGTGTCCGTCTGTCCGACTGTCTTTTCGGAAATCCTTTTTTTTAATTTGTTCCGAGGAATTTTTTTACTTCCCATTGTCTTAGGAACATGGGTGATAATGTTTATTATTACGTATATTTTGCTAACCAATAAGTTTTACCAATATATTAATAATAATAATAATGTGTCAGCCAATGGCTTAATAGCCACGAGCCTCAACCAACACCTCAGGAGGCTCTCGTTAGGCGGTTGGATCAAGGGCTTGATTCAGAAAGCAGTACTTTTGGACACGGCTCGCATTGTTAGGCGGTTCCTCTCTCTGGAGCCCTGACCGCCGGGTAACTTGGACCCTGTTCCCGATACCGGTGGGATACTATTTTTTATATTTTTTTTTTTTTTTTTTTTTTTCATTGAAATATTTAAAAATATAATTTATATGTATATACAAATGAATAAACGATAATAATAATAATAATCATTTATTTGCAGACGTTGAAGTCCATAGAATTAGATAAGTAAATATTGACAACAAAACATATTCATTAATTACAAAAAAACATAGTAACAAAAATAACATAGGTAATCGAAATACACACAAATTACATAATAATGTCATAATGGAAACGAATCACAAATAACATAAAAATAACACAATATACACACATATAAACAAATAGGAATAATAATAACATACTAGGAATAGAATAAATCAGATTTTTTCTTTGACATTTCCCTTTTTGGTACGGAACTCTAAACGCGTAAAGTCCGACGACGCACTTGGGCGGTTTATTTTTAACATTATTATCGTTTAAATCTATTTTCATTGCGGGCTCCAATGCTGAATCGCCTTTCTAGGGTTCCGTAACCAAAGGATAAACCTATTACTAAGACTCCGCTGTCTGTCTGTCTGTCTGTCAGCGGGCTGTATCTCACGAACCGTAATACTCAATACTTTATTGCATTCCATATATGTTAAATAGGTTATATAACATAATAAAACATCAATATGGACACTGTCGGGCACAGCAAAGTAGAAGAGAGGAATTAATAGCTACACAGTTGAAATTTTCACTGACTATGTACTGTTCTGTTGCCGCTATATCAACACATAATAAAAATAAATAAAAAAAGTTGTAGTTCACGGCTACAGAAATACACGCTGTGTGAAAATTTCAACTGTCTACTTATCACATGTATATGCTTGTTTCGTGTTTCAAACATTTAATATTTTTTCTTTCTTTCTTTACAGCCTTCGAAATATTGCTGATATTTTTAATAAAGAAGCTGATCAACAATTACAGTAATTATGGTAACAACTATGTCGACAGTGAATATGTTTAATCATTGTTATTTAATTGGTATTAGATAACGTAACTCCTTTAACGCAACGATTTTTTTTCTAAGCATTCAGAATAGGTGCGTTATTACTGTTTTAAAAAGAGTTATGTAAGTAATAAGTTTATTTTCTTTTGATCTGCAAATAGCTACAGGACCTACTTACCCATATTTGGAGAACTGAAATGTTTTGTGTATTTAATTTGTATGTTTGTAAGCAATATTTGAAACTCCTTTTGATTTATGTTGTAATTTTATAATGTCTTACGAGTATCAATAAAATATTATATTAACATTTTTTTTTATCAATTATATAGTTTATCCCGCCGTTTTGCGGTTGTGGACTATACATACATGTAGGATGTTTAATTCAGAACGCATCAAAATGTTAAACTATTGAGAGATGTATGAACGCAGCGATGAGAGAATGAGTGAGTATGTGTGTGAAAGGGAAGGGAAGAAATATTTTTTACGACGAAAGGAGAACGTCTGTAAATAAGGAGGTGAAGAAGTTTAATAAAATAAAACAGTTTTCAAGAAGTGAAGAGTCTTTATTTTGGTCACACCCCACATACCTACATAAAAATATACTAAAAAACCTACCGAAATAAATTATCTAAATACAAATGAAAACCGTATTAATCGGTTGTTCGGTTAAGAAGAAATAAGCGCACATGTAGGTATACAGACATAGAAAATCACATTATTTTATGCTAGTTGATCCGATAGGTTCACCCTTGTTTGATAGAACAACGTTTGATATAATATTACTAAATCGAACAACGTTTAAGAAATCATCACTTTGTATAATATCGTTTGACAGAATTTTCAGTTCATCGAATATTTATTTGCTATAACAACATTTGCACTAATGATCAAAAGGTATAATGTTCATTTGATGTAATGTTCAGGTGGTATAACATGTATTTTGTCGAATATTCAATTTTTTTATTTTATTATAATGTTTTAGGTTTGCATGTCGACGGAGCCACGTGTCGACGGAGCCCCGCTTCGCGGGACTCCTACTTATGAGTGGTTTATAAAAAAATAACCACGAAGGGGATGGCGGGGTCTGTTCGCTCGCTTCGCTCGCTCTCTTGACCCCGCCATCCCCTTCTAACCTAACCTGTCCGAGTCGGGGTGCCCTAAGTCCCGAGCTCGCTTCGCTCGCTCTTGCATCCTAAGTTCCTAAGTTGTTGTGTTGTTAGTTTATAGACAATGAAAGGGAACGAATTATTAATTAACTAAATATTCGATACGATCTTTCGACTAAGTCATTATTAGTGTAGTGAAACATTAGTTTAAATAAAATTAGTGCATTTGAAAATTCGGCGAAATGAAATTAGTTCAAATAAATAATTACGCTAAATAAAAATATACCAATGAATTATTCGGTCAAATGAATAATTCTTCGAAATGACTTTATTGCAACTAAAATTCGATTTAGTAATATTATATCAAACGTTGTTCGATCAAACAAGGGTGAACCGATCCGATAGACGTTGCCCAGTTCAAAGTTCACACACACAGTTTTTCTCGAATTTCCATCCACAGACCGACCTTGACAAGCATTGCTTAACTTCGAAGCCGTGCGGTTGTTATTACAACCTTGCCATAATCGGCCTATACCTAACATTGAAAAAATAACCAAATAGGTTCAGTCGTACCCAAATGATACGTTTACAGCATTTCGTTTTTATAAACAAGACTACGTAAATACATGACCATTGCTTTCAGCATAATCATTACATAAGTGATTATACATTATGTAGGGACGGACAGGCATGTAAATAACCGTGTATCTCTGCGGTTTGAGGACTAGTTACAACCAAACACCTGGATTGTGTGCAGATTCACTGAAATGTCTCGCTGATGGTGGCGCGTGTGTTAGGCCATTGGGTTCCCTTCAATATGGTTGAGCTGAGTGGTGCTGACCTACGCGTCATATTCGTGAACGGGCGCCGTCAGTTGAGACTGGTCATCTCTCAGCTGCCACTGGCTTATTTTAATCTTTTTTTATTGTTATTGTTTAAGAATTGTTTATTTAACATTGTTCTCATATGAGAACATCTTGTTGCTTCTAATAAGTATATACTTATTAGAAGCAACAAGACATATGTAACCAGGATTTTGTGTAATACATAACATGGTTTAAAGGAGTGTCCATGGAGTTTCTTGCACGTTCTTGTCCATAGAGTTCTCGCCTTGGAATGTGCAATATAGCTTCTTCTTTCTGACTGACCGACTTATTGGCAATTCAAAAGTGCCTCTAAATTGTTTATTTGAAATAAATGATTTGAATTTAATTCAAATAATTGTCTGTATCATTTTTCAAGTTGGGAGTGGCGGCAGCAGACAGCGTACGGTGGTCTAACTCTAATTCTAGCAAGTAAAGAACGCTTTCTTTACTTGCTACGAGTATGTAGTACTGAGGGCGGTACTCGCCACACCACATTACAAAATCAAACCGCCATGCCTATTACCGCCCCCCCCCCCCCAAGGTTAATGTAAGGACAGAAATCCACACACACAATACACAGAATATAAGTCGTCCATTGCCGCTTCAATGGTGCTTCCACGAACACCTCAGCAATATGGTGGTCGAGCTGGAACCTGAACCTTCCCTACGGATACCATTCCTTGGTTATCTTCCAGGGGTTGAAAGTACTCATGCATACGAATAAGAACAACTTTCAGTATGAGAGTTAACCCGAAATTGAGGTAAACAAAATCAGCTGTTTCCCATATTTTGTGGAGTCATGCTAACATAAAATTTTCTTCATTGTGTCGCTTTATATCGGGTGATAAAAGACAGTTTCCGAAGCCGAAAGTCACAGATTCTACCCATTATTTGGTTCAGTTTTTCCGCTAGACGATACCTGCGAATCCATTGGTTCTGGAGATATTGAAAGTCAAAGTCACAATTATTTATTTTACTTTTTACGAAAATGAATCCAAAGTGTTATAACTAAACTTTTTTCAAACAAACAATATTACCTGAATTTTCGTTTTTTTTTTTTGATATTTCGAAATTACGCATTTGCAAAATGTTACAAAAACGCAGTGAATATAAAACGTATCCGACAAGTACCTACGTGGCTTAGAGCGAAGGGGTGGGGTTTCAGTCCACTTGCCTGGGTTCACCTTAAATTGCGCGCAACAAAAAATAGTTTTTTTTTTCATACCTAAATATGAAAGTCGTTTCCCAGCAATAACTTTTGCGCAAAGATACTTTGTTAGACGTACAGTATGCGTAATTAACGGCTTTTTTATGTGTTTTTTTACACCCTGTATGTATAGTACTGTATATTGTTTTGGCCTAAAACTTTTCCACTGTCGCTTAAGCTGCATGCTGCATAAAACATATTGAACAACTATTCTTTCCATATTTCTGTAGCCTTATCACTAAAATATTATGTCAGGAGAGGACTATTATGTTAGGCCAAAGAATACAGTGACTAGCCAACTTCATAGGTGATATACCTATTACAGTATCTACACAAGTGTGCCTGACATGGACGCAATCTCTGTTCATCAGTCTGATGGAGCGGCAATCCGATACGACCAACTGATCAGGCGCAGTATCAACGGCTTTAAGCTTGCTCCGTGGCAGGGTACGGGATCTCAGTACAAGTTAAGAAATCGGTCACCTATACATAGAAGTTGTGACCTATTTATATTTATAATTACAGTCTTTTAGTTTACACTTTCTCATTCACCTATTAATTATAAATAGGTAATAATCGTTTATTTTCAGGTATTAAGCCATAGCAATATTACAAGAGGGAGCACATAACATCCAGACAGGGGTGTAAGGGGGAGCACATAACATCCAGACTACCCAAATGTCAACCTCACCTGCGCGCGGTACACCCTGCCACTGACGGACGAGGCGCTGGCGACCGACCGATGGCGGTATAACCATCAGACAAGCTAACCTAAATTCTCCAGAGCAATAATGGGCAGCAGCGTTATCGTTGCGAAAGGATTGGCTTTGCGGTCACCAACCCGCTTGCCCAGCGGTCACGGTAACGGTGGGACGGGGGGTGCGAAGAATCCCCGGGTGACGGCAGGCTACCAATGACGACGACGACTACATCCGGCTACGTACAATGGACGTTCGATGAGGCTGGACCATCACCTTGCTGAACTTGAGGTGGAGCTAGGTCGCATTAACTGGCATATACTGGGGTTATCTGAAATCCGAAGACAGGGGGAGGACACGATAGCCCTTGAGTCAGGTCACCTATTCTACTTCCGCAAAGGTGATCAGCTCTCCCAAGGCGGCGTTGGCTTCCTGGTCAACAAGGAACTCACAAGCATCGTTGTAGAAATCAGTAGTGTGTCGGCACGGGTAGCGTACCTTGTACTAAAACTCACTGAAAGGTACTACCTGAAAGTGATACAGGTATATGCGCCGACTTCGACATGCTCTGACGAGACAGTTGAGGCCATGTACGAGGATATTGCCAAGGCAATGCACAGTACGACAAAGGCCCACTACAGCGTTGTTATGGGGGACCTCAATGCCAAAGTGGGAGTACAAGAACGCGGCGAATCGAAAGTCGGACCGTTCGGCATGGGGCGCAGGAATCGCAGGGGGCAAATGATAGTCAACTTCTTAGAGTCGCAGGGGCTCTTCTTGATGAATTCTTTCTTCGAAAAGAAACCCCAAAGGAATTGGACCTGGCGGAGCCCGATATCGTGACTAAAAACGAGATAGACTTCATCATGACGGATAAGAGGCACATATTTAGAGATGTCTCCGTGATCAGCAGGTTTGACACCGGAAGCGATCACAGGCTTGTCCGAGGTACTCTAAATATCAATTTCCGAGCTGAGAGAATCCGCATGATGAGGCCTACTCTCCGACCTACGCAGCCCCAGACCGCTATAGGGTTCGAAAAGTTTCAAGACTATTCCCGTCGCAGCGCAAAAATAAGGTGTCCAAACTTTCCTCGGAGACTCTCGTACTTATGAGGGAAAGACGAGAGTTGTCATCCACGCAGCTGTCTGCGTCGGAAAAGAGGGCCTTAAACCTAAAAATTAGAAAGCTGACCCGACGCGACCTTTAGTGCTCCAACACTCGCGACATTAAGGTCGCGATTGAGCAGAACCGAGGGTCGAAAGTGTTCGCTGAACAATTAGGGAGGCCCCATCTGATGAAACTAAGAACTGCGGATGGCAGAATCGTGACTTCAAGGTCCGAGATACTCGAGGAGGTCGAGGATTTCTACGGGCACCTATACTCAACACGGACGGTGAAACTAGCAGAACATAGTGCAGATGACCATCGAGCCGAGTTGATGCGTCACTACACGGAGGACATCCCAGATGTCGACCAGTGCGAGATTAGGGCGGCTCTCGAACAGTTAAAGAACAACAAGGCACCTGGTGATGACGGAATAACGACAGAGCTCCTTAAAGCGGGCGGGGCTCCAGTCCTGAGAGAGCTAGCGAGTCTCTTCAACTCCGTCATCCAAGAAGGTTCAACGCCTCAGGCGTGGAGTGGAGGTACGGTGGTTCTGTTCTTCAAAAAAGGTGACAAAACCTTGCTGAAGAACTACAAACCCATCTCACTTCTGAGCCACGTCTACAAGCTGTTCTCGATGGTCGTCACGAAGCGTCTCGCCAGGAGACTTGGCGAGTTCCAGCCACCAGAACAAGCTGGTTTTCGAAAAGGCTTCAGAACCGTGGACCACATCCATACTGTTTGGCAAATTATACAGAAGACCGAGGAGTACAACCAGCCGCTGTGTTTGGCATTTGTGTACTACGAGAAAGCCTTCGACTCCATCGAAATATGGGCAGTTCTGGACTCCCTGCAACGATGTCGTATCGACTGGCGTTACATCGAAGTGTTGAGATGTCTGTACGACGCGGCCACGATGACTGTCCAGATTCAAGATCAGAAAACCAACCATATCCAGCTGCTCAGAGGGGTGAGACAGGGGGATGTGATATCCCCGAAACTGTTCACCAACGCGCTGGAGGACGTCTTAAAGAGGCTGGATTGGACTGGACAGGGTATCAACATGAACGGCGAGTACATCTCACACCTTCGCTTTGCCGATGACATCGTCATAATGGCAGAGACGGCGGAACAGTTAAGCCTGATGCTGCACAGCCTAAATGGAGCCTCGCGGCGGGTTGGCCTCGGGATGAATTTGGACAAGGAGAAAGTCATGTACAATTCACATGTCGTACCGAGTCCAACTTTGTAGACACAACTTTGAGAAAGAAGTTGACAGAAGGATCCGGCGTGATTGGGCAGCGTTTGGAAAACTTCGTCAGGTCTTCTCGTCCCCTATCCCACAATGTTTGAAGACTAAGGTTTTCAACCAGTGCGTCCTGCCCGTTATGACATACGGTGCCGAAACGTGGACACTGACGGTCGGGCTGGTCCACAAATTCAAGGTCGCTCAGCGCGCTATGGAGCGGGCTTTGTTAGGAGTTTCTTTGAAGGATAAAATCAGAAATGAAGTTGTCCGGAAAAGAACCAGAGTAACCGATGTACGGTTACTCTGGTTCTTTTCCGGACAGGGGGATGTGATATCCCCGAAACTGTTCACCAACGCGCTGGAGGACGTCTTAAAGACGCTGGATTGGACTGGACAGGGTATCAACATGAACGGCGAGTACATCTCACACCTTCGCTTTGCCGATGACATCGTCATAATGGCAGAGACGGCGGAACAGTTAAGCCTGATGCTGCACAGCCTAAATGGAGCCTCGCGGCGGGTTGGCCTCGGGATGAATTTGGACAAGGAGAAAGTCATGTACAATTCACATGTCGTATCGAGTCCAACTTTGTAGACACAACTTTGAGAAAGAAGTTGACAGAAGGATCCGGCTGGATTGGGCAGCGTTTGGAAAACTTCGTCAGGTCTTCTCGTCCCCTATCCCAAAATGTTTGAAGACTAAGGTTTTCAACCAGTGCGTCCTGCCCGTTATGACATACGGTGCCGAAACGTGGACACTGACGGTCGGGCTGGTCCACAAATTCAATGTCGCTCAGCGCGCTATGGAGCGGGCTTTGTTAGGAGTTTCTTTGAAGGATAAAATCAGAAATGAAGTTGTCCGGAAAAGAACCGGAGTAACCGATGTAGCTTGCAGAATAAGCAAACTGAAGTGGCAGTGGGTTTGTTATGTTTGTCGAAGGACCGACGGCCGATGGAGCAGACGAGTTCTGGAGTGGAGACCGCGTATCGGCCAGCGTAGTGTGGAACGCCCCCCAGCTAGATGGACCGACGACCTTAAGAAAGTGGGTGGGATAGACTAGATGCGGAAGGCGGAGGACAGGGTGTTGTGGCGCAGCCTGGGAGAGGCCTATGTCCAGCAGTGGACTGCGATAGGCTGAGTTGATTGATTGATAAATATTACAATGCGTTGTTGTTAAAATTATTACATTGCAATAATAGGATAAACTACAGAAGTCGGGCTGCGACCTCTGTAGCGGGTGTCTTCGGCATATTGACTTATTATTGTTGACCCTAGTATAGTATATTCTGTATTAATTGAATGAGAAAGTGTATAGGCTGTAATAATAAATACATATATTGGTCACAATTTCTTTGATTCTAATATCAAAAGTTACAATTATCTAGTATCCTAGCCAATGCTACTTAGACATGAGGTGAAGCCCGGGCGCAAAAAACGTCAATACGTCAAAAGTCCCGTCAGGCACCACGGGTGGTCCCCGCATTTGACATTTTTACGTACTAATTAAAAATTTTTTTTTAAATACCCTCAATGCATATTTTTGGTAAAAATCTGTGGTAACTACAGACTATATCATGCCCCGAGTGATTGAACCTTGCCACAGCATTAAAAACCTTGCGTTATAGTAATAATAGAGGTTTAAAACGCGTGAGTCGACATGTACAATTTTGTACACGTACGAGTAGGTGCCCCACAGGCAAACTACTACTGCATTTGAGAGGTCAAAGGCTGTAGTAGTAGTTTAAACTATGGTCTAGATGAGCAGCCGGTATAACACGTCATCATCATATCATCTTCCAACTGTGTTAGGGTCCGCCTCTACTTGGATGCAGATGAATCCCAGTTTTTTATATGGAGCGACTGCTTATCTGACCTTGACAATACAGTAACTGGGTAACACGGTACTCATTGGTAAGACTGCTTGTTAGACATTCGGGCTTCTGACTACCCCGTAACTAGTGTAAGAAATAAAAAACCGGACAAGTCTTTCCTAAGAGAGTTTCACACATTTAGGGTTCCGTACCAAATATTGTTATTTGTTTGTAAAATATACGTAATAATAAACATTCTCACCGAAGAAGAAGGATCAAAATTCACCCTAATCCTACAGCAATGAGAAGTATCTCAAAAAAGTGACAAAAATGGGTATAAAAAGATGGCATACTTCCAAATTCCATCCTTACAGTCTGATATACAGGCTGTAAGGAACAAGATACCGCAAACTTCGCGAAAAGGTTACACCTAATGTCAGTACTAAATTATGATAGTCATTAATCTCGGTAATGATCGATTACAGAAATTGACATTTTCAAATACGCAATGTATTGTGAACAATGCGATCTCAACGCTTCGCAATGAAATAGGCGCGCGAGCGCGTAGTACGTAGTTACCTACCACGTCTTATACACACAGACACACCTTTTCCTGTGTGTATAAGCGTTGCGGCGCGACCACCTGGTCGTGCCGCTACGCGCTTGTACCTAGATAGACTACCTACGAGTATCTACTTTGTGATAAAAATACATTTACGTCGATGTTTCCAATATTTCAGATCGATGTGATAAACAACTAGATCAGATACTTAATAGACATAAGCGCATACGTGCGTTAAACGTTTAAAACGACAAATGCGTATAATGTTCCGTGGCACCTTTAACTGTTTATTCTAATGACGACAACATTGATATCACATACATTTTTAATCCCTCAAGAATACTGAAGATAAGGTTACATAAAGATTAGGATAGATAATAATAAAGAAGCTTGTAAGTACCTACATTGCGCTGCAGGAATGTAGTATAAAGCGCTTGCGGTCGCCAATCGCGTCCCTACAGAAGTGACCTTGGTGATTTTGAATTTTGAAATTTCGTAGGTACCTACAGCTCTGCCGCTCGCCAACCACGAACACCTCTGTCAGGGACGCGGTTATTAACCGTGTACTTAACTAATGAACAAACTCACCTTAAAGTTCGTTCATTTCTTACGATCCCGAGGCTCCTACATGCTTCATGCATGAGCATTTTCCTGGGCACTGAGGTGTAGTTTAAAAACAGTCTCGCACACAACAAGCAAAACAAAAAACACACATAATAACAAACACATAAAATAACTTGTTTTTGATAATTTTACGATAACAAGCTAAATTCGCTACCAAACGCACATCCGTTAGCGATGAACGTAAACACGGAACTAACAAAAAACAAAAATTCGTCGTCGGCGAAATGCTAAAGACGGTTTTACCTGGAAACAGTACGAATGAGCCACAGGCATCTAAAGCGAGTATGTGTATGAGGGAGTCGAGCGCAAAATGTGAACAAGCGGTAAACGAGTGTAATACGGAATCGACGGTAGTGCGGAGCAAAACATCCAAACGGTACAAACTAATTGGACAGAAAGGGTGTGCTGCTACTGCACCGAATAGTAAGTTTAAAGCGGCTGACGTCAAAGTGCCTTTGTTTATCTCGAATGTTAGCAAGGAAACAAGTGAGCAGGACATAATTACCTATATACGTGAAAAAACGAATGAAAGTGTTTCCCTTAGAACGATAAATATAAAAGCAACAAAAAAATATAATGCTTATAAGTTGTATGTCTGTAAAACAAAACTTAACTTATTTTTAAATAATGAACTGTGGCCAGATGGCATAACTTTTAGGCGTTTCGTGCGTTTTACGTATCGAAAGAATGAGGAAGAAAATAGGTTATAGTCGTTTAATGAGGTACATTATGAAAAATAATCAAAATGATTGTTGTAAATTAGTCAGCTTTAATTGTAAGTCTGTTAAACGCTCAATTGGCTGTGTAAGGAATATTTGTGAGAGGTCGGATATAGTAGCCCTCCAAGAGACGTGGCTTCTCCCTCATGACATTCCTGTGTTGGGAACCATCTGTGATAAATTTGAATATACCGGTAAATCGGCTGTTGATACGTCAGCGGGTTTACTCGTGGGAAGGCCGTATGGGGGAGTGGCCATTCTCTGGAGGAAGGGAATTTTTGAAGCGGTGTCCATAGTAGAATGCACAAGCTCCCGTCTGGCTGCTATCAAGGCTATTGTTGGCGGTCGCTCCATTATTATAATTACAGTCTACATCCCAACTGACTCATACGACAACTTGCCTATTTTCACACAAGTCCTAGGTGAGATCAGTGCAATTATTGAGGGTGGAGGTGCTGAGAGTGTTTTTATTCTGGGTGACTTCAATGCGCATCCTCATGAGCTGTTTTTTAGAGAACTGACAAGTTTCTGCACTGATCAATCCTGGATTTGTGCCGATATAGAGAAGCTGGGCTATGCGGCCAATAACTACACTTTTGTTAGCGAAGCTCACGGGTGCAAAAGATGGTTGGACCACTGTGTTGTGTCATTATCAGCGTGGCAAACTATTGTTAGGGTAGGCATAGAAGAGGATGTATTTTTATCAAACCACCTACCATTATATATTGAGTGTGATCTAAATTTAGTGAGGCCAAAGATAACGATGCAAAACTTTCGGCATTGTGGCGTAACTTGGGGTGAGAGGGATGACTCGCAAATTACAAAATATCGTAATTTATGCAATGACAGGCTACGGAACATCGGGTTTCCTCACGAATTTCAAAAGTGTAGTTATGGGTCCTGCAAATTGGTCGAACATAAATATATCTTGGATAATTTATATAAAACTATTGTAGATATCCTAAGTGATGCGGCTGTAATGACGAGTGAGAAAGTTAGGACCCGGCCAAGGAGGGGCATAGTGTTGTGTGGCTGGAACAAGTATGTTCGAGACGCTTACCGAGAGGCCAGGCTTAAGTTCAAAGCGTGGGTATTGTATAATAGACCGACTTCTGGAGTAACATATGAAGAAATGTGTGAGACCCGAAAAATATTTAAGGCTCGTCATAAATGGTGCCAAAAACATAGTGAGCAACTAAAATTTGATTTTTTAGCCGAGCAAAGAGCGAAGAACAATTTTCGTAAATTCTGGAAAGCTACGGGTAAGCTGGATACCAAGCCTGGACTGCCGGTGAGCGTCGGTGGAGTGAATGATCCAGAGCATATTGCAAATATGTTCATGGAGCACTTCAAAGTGCAATCACCTCTCGGCCCCTCAGGTACGATGACCGATGCTGAGTCCTTCCGTGAGGGAGTAGAACCGGTAATGTATTTTTCGACTAAGCAGGTCAGAGCTGTAGTTAAACACATGAGTAGAGGTAAATCGCCCGGACATGATGGACTCAGCATCGAGCATTTTAAGTATGCTGGTGTTCACCTGCCGAGGGTCCTATCCTTGTTTTATTCAATGTGCATTAGTCACTCGTACCTACCAGCAGAACTAATGAAAACTATTGTGGTACCGATAGTCAAAAACAGGACAGGGGATATCTCGGACAGAGCAAATTACCGACCGATCTCTCTTGCAACTACCATTGCTAAAATGTTGGACAGTATGCTTGATTCGTGCTTGGAAAAACATTTGAACTTGCACGATTCACAGTTTGGGTTTCAACCTGGACTGTCTACTGAAAGTGCAATCCTAAGTCTCAAGAATACTGTCCAATATTATACAGATCATAAAACGCCGGTATATGCCTGTTTCCTGGACCTTTCCAGGGCGTTTGACCTTGTGTCATATGATGTGCTCTGGAGGAAGTTGGGGGATAGGAATGTACCGGCGGAAGTTCTTAAAGTTCTGAAGTACTGGTATGCGAACCAAACTAATCACGTGAAGTGGTCCAACATTCTCTCCGAGGCTTATGGGTTGGAGTGCGGGGTGAGACAGGGAGGGTTGACGTCTCCCAGGCTCTTCAACCTATATGTGAATGACCTCATGGTCGAGCTCGGCAGCATGCGTGTCGGCTGTCGGGTAGGTGGTGTATTAACACCACCTACCCGACAGCCGACACTGTTAATATTAATTAACAGTATCAGCTATGCGGACGACATGGTGCTGCTGGGCCCGACTGCGGGATCTATTAGGGACATGTTGAAAGTGTGCGAGGACTACGCGGCTGCACATGGGCTCGTGTATAACGTGAAGAAATGTGAGTACATGATCTTTCGGGTCGCCGGTAAGTGTGCAAATTATTCACCTACCCTCACCCTAAATGGCTTGAACATAAAAAGAGTAAATCAATGCAAATATCTGGGACATATACTTGCCGACGACCTGAAGGATAATGCGGATATTGAGAGGGAGCGCAGGGCATTGGCGGTCCGCGGTAATATGTTGGTTCGTAGATTTTCTCGCTGTACGGACCAAGTCAAAATAACACTTTTCAAGGCGTATTGTCAGGGTCTGTGCTCGGGGGGTCTGTGTATCAGCTACACCAAAAGGTCGCTAGATGTCCTGCGCATCCAGTACAACAATATTTTTAGAATGCTCTTGGGACTGCCCCGGTTTTGTAGTGCGTCAGAGATGTTTACACAGAGTCGTACTGACGGCTTCCACGCAATTGTGCGTAAGAAAATAGCGTCTCTGGCAGCTAGAATCCGGGCTAGTGGCAACAGCATTCTGAAAACAGTGGCCGAGAGTGTGTTTTCCCCGTTTATGAGGCATTTTATGGAGAGGATGAGCGTACGTTAATCTTCTGTGTGGAATGAACACAGAAGACTTAAACTCTAATTTATGTACTAACACTATATATAAGGTATATTACTAACACTATGGATTTCTGTTATCCGACTGTAGAAAAATAAATAAATAAATAAAGGAAGAAAATTTTTATTAGTGTTGGTACGCTTTTGAACGTACCGACATGGTCATAGATCAATAAAATTGATAAACTGTACAATCGCATTAAGTTGTACCTACTACCTACTCACTCAGTAATTATTTTAATGTAGGTATACGAAATGTTTTTTTTTTTTTTTTTTTTTTGGGGGGTGGGAAATCATCCAATGACTTCTTCCGCTCTAGGGTGGAGCGGAAGGGTGTGTCAGACTCTTACTGACTAAAACCCACCCATGTTCCTCCCTGCCTCGAGTGCCCGGGGGCGAGGTAACTCTTTCGAATTTATCCTCCACCCCCGGGCAGGCACCGGCCGTGGCAGGCCCCTTCCTTTGGCTGACAACTCTTTGAGGCGCGCGTGGAACACTACGCGCCGTCGACTCTCGGGCCTGGTGCTGATCGGACGGCGAGTTACCCACTACTCGCCGTCCGCAGGCGCGGGTCTACGGTGGCCGGAGATCGTCTCGCGGCCCCTGGCGTCTCCTGCGGCGGTCGCGGCTGGGGGCGCTAGGGCGACTCGGCCGTTGCTGAGCCTCCCTAACGTGTGCCGCCTCCCTCTTCGCGAGCATTACTGCTTCGCAGAAGGAGGAGACGGCCTCCCATTCCCTCTCGCTCCGTACTATGGCCTGAACCAGGGCACGGCGCGAGAGGTCGCTGTCGAGGTATACGAAATGTAGGAATGTGGTTTTAACGAAATGAGTAAGTAACGTTGTTGTATTGTATTACTTAACTTAACTTTGTTTGTAACAAAAATGTATCTAAGAAATAAGTCGTTATCAGTAAACTTTAACACATTTTTTTAGATCTTCTTTACTTATTTCGATGAAGGTTTATAAAAATAACCTCCCCTCAAAATAAGTTCAAATAAAAGTAGTCAATGGGATATCAATTTTTGTAGACACTTAAAATGCCTAACGTGTCGCGTCTGTTAGATTCATAGGTAGGTGTGAGCATTTGCCGACAAAGGAAAGTCGGCGGTCTGTGTGAGCATTTGCCGAGTGCCGACAAAGAAACATTGGCGGCGGTCTTTGGCCGATACTGCGTGCATAGGTACTAACTGGGCCCAAGATGACCTCCGGTGAACTTAAGAAATCAGCTGAGCAGGGAGCTTCTTTTAATTTTATTTACATTGCGTTTTTTTTGCGAAAAAAGCGAACTACTTATTTTTTAATTAATAATTTCATTGAGGAAGATAGGTATAACTATTTTATACAGTTTAATGTAAACAAAACGCAGATTTTTTTTTTCAAAAATTAACAAAAAGCCGACAAAAAACTCCAAGGCTAAGGGGTCCAGAATCATGTACTGAATCACTGGAACACGTATGTGCGTTCATGTACCTTACACGCTGTATAAAAATATTGCCTTGAAAATTCGTTCAGAGGCAGTTTTATTTACAATTAATATGTATATTACACTATTGAGAAATACTTGGCTATCTTGACTTAACTTCAATAATTGAATTCCATCATCAAACAACAGAAGTTTTTTTCGCACTTGTTCGACCATCGAACATCGAACTAGTGTGAATTACTTGATTGTTTGATCATTAGCATTGTTAAATAGAATAGAGTAGACTAAGATAGAGTAGTGTAAAATATGATCCAATAGTACATACTATTTTTAACCGACTTCAAAAAAAAGAGGAGGTTCTCAATTCGACTGTATTTTTTTTTTGTTTTATTTTGTTACCTCATAACTTTTTACTACGTGAACCGATATTGAAGATTTTTAAGCTGTTGCTTCACATGTGGTCCCATTTTAATTTCGTGAAGATCTGATAAAGAACTTCGGAGATACACAATGGAACTCTTCAATAAATGATAGCAAACCTTCCAGAATTGCTGCAATCGCATGTTTGTATATTGTTTTCACCACTTCACAACATTACATCACGCTGATACGCTCTGAAGGGGTATACAGATTTGTACAGTTTACCCTGATACACCCTAATTTCACCAACTATGTTCAAATTCCCTATTTTTGGGGCTATCAATTCGGGCATAACTTTACTATTATTTTAGTTTTAGAATGTGGTACAACTAAAAAGTGAAAAACAAAAAAACTTTTTACAAAAAAATACAACCGACTTCCATAAAATATAATACTAAAAAATGCAAAATAACTTTAATTTCGGAAGTCGGTGTCAAATAACGAAGAAACCAAAATATAAACACCGACTTCCGAAATTAAAGTTATTTTGCATTTTTTAGTATTATTTATGGAAGTCGGTTGTATTTTTATTGTAAAAAGTTTTTTTGTTTTATTTATTTTTTGTTGAGTTGAGTGTAAGGAGAGTACAAAAAAAAATATTTTACGTAACTTTTATTCAATTTCCATATCTCATATACAGTATTTAAGAATTTTGGCGGGTGGTCCATAGGTTCTGGATTATTTCTCATCCAACCTAAGTAATATATATGATCGTTCCAGCATACTCCCAGTGTCCTGCGCCCATGTTTGCATGAAAAACTCTATTTTTCTCTTAAAAATACCTTCTACTGTCAATAGAGCTTGATCACAAGCTACGAGTACTAAGTTGGTCACAACTAATTTTTTTTTTTGATTTAAGTTAATCATCAACAAAAGAAAAAACAGTATGTAGAGTTGGAATTTACCATAGTCTACCGCTTCATGTCAGTAACATTGATACCTAACGCTTCCGACATACCCAAATACTTATAGGTTTCGGTTGAAGAGAGGGATCTCAGGTTTATGGAATCCGAGAGTTGTGTTCCCACGGATTCGAATCTTCCCTCGCTTTACATGCATGACTGCACATTTGTCCACACCAAACTCCATCCTGATGGCACTACTGAAGGTATCAGTTACCTTCAGTAGCTCCATCAGTTGCAAATTGTTGGGGGCAAAAAGTTTCAAGTCATCCATGTAAAGGAGGTGAGATATTACCTGACCACCTCTCTTTAACCGATAGCCTAGCCTTGAAGCCTCCAGCAGTGTGCTCAGAGGGTTTTAGGCTAGGCAAAACCAAAGCGGACTCAAACTGTCACCCTGGAATATACCCAGCTCGATCCTTACTGGTTCGCGATTCCTCTGGCTATTTCGACATCCTGGATAGCGAAGGACCATCCTCCATTGCCCCATACACGACATCAAGAAGGTGCGTAGCATTGCATCAACTTTATACAATTCTGGCACCCTCATGAGCCATGTATGAGTAACTGAGTCATAGGCCTTCTTATAGTCTATCCAACATGTCGACAGATCCTTGCGGGAACGCCGAACCTGCTGGCTAATGGTCATATCTATGAGGAGAAGCTCCTTAGTACTGCGGGACCCAATCCTACATCCATTTTGAGAGGCAGACATGATACAGTTACTATCTATATGTGTGTTAATCTTAGCTCTCAAAATAGATGTAAGAACCTTGTAGACCGTCGGTAAGCACGTGATCGGTCTATAATTTTTAGGTGCCGCAGTACTACCTGTTTTATGGAGCAGGTGGGTTATTCCTGTTGTAAGGAACTCGGGTAGCGAACCAGACTCCAAGGCTGCCTGGTATTGAGATGCCAAGCGAGCGTGCGACCTTTGTAGCCACTTTATCCAATAATTGTGCAGCCTGTCCGGCCCTGGAGATTTCCAATTAGGCAACGGAAGGACTGAACGGGCTACATCTTGGGGGCTGATAGTGATGGCCCCCATTTCTGTTATTAAATCGCACGCTCGCTCGATCTCCCGAGTCCAGTCACCTTCGGTGTGACTGACAGGCACCGACCAGATGTTGCGCCAGAATGAACTCATGGCGTCATCATCCGGCAGACGCGTGTCAGTCACACCTAGTTCCGGTTGCTCCCAAGTCCTGTATACCCACCTATCATTACTCCGGAATGTGCGATTCTGGGTATATCGCTCCACCCGTCGCTTATACCTACATATGCGGTTTGCCCATGCATACACCTTCTGCTTTAGGAAGTCGATGCGCTCTGTGACACGGGACATATAGTCTCGGGAGCTGACATCAGTCCCCGAAAACGCCCGTCTCACAAAGCGCATCATTCTTGGGCGAGTGTTTCCCTCCCTGAAAGAGATAAGTTTGCCGATGAGTGCTCTCGCCCCACCAATACGACACTCGATCTTGCGCTGCCAAGCCGGCACGGCTGGTTTCGGTCGTGTAGCTCTGTCATTAGGGAATTTGAAGTGAGTTACACGACGTGCCGCTACAGTCACGCAGTACATTATCAAGTGTGTGTCGGTGAGGTCTTCGCAGTTATCAAAATAATTTGACAACTGTGAATCCAGAGCAGCCACCAGCGCCTTATTCCTATTATGCATGGACAAACGAGGCAAGCGAGGCCTAAGTTCGGGCAGCATGTTGCGATATGCCCGAATAGCACACTCCAAAGCACTCCTCAATTCGTCATTGCACTTGGTACTTACGTTTATAACCATGTCATTAAGTGTTGTGCTCCCCTTCGTTGCAGCTCCCAGCCACGCTGATGACGAGTGCGTCGTCAGCGTGGCTGGGAGCTGCAACGAAGGGGCAATGACATGGCTACCCATTTCAGTTCGGAGGCGATCAAGTACAGTATCATCCAACATATGATTACGCAGGATGACCCGCACCTGATCCGACAGTCGTTGGGCCGAAACTTTGACGGCTGGCTCAAGCACCTGAAACAAAGAGAGCATCCGAATACGGTACGCGGTCAGGTTGTTACTTCCCTCTGTAGCCCCATAGTATGAGCGCATGACATTTTCATTGATGAATTGAGTCCATCTCATGCGCTGCACACTTCCGTCGGGAGCTGGGACCCTATCAGGGGCCGGTGGGCCTTGAAGTCCTAAGCCGCTCGGCGGCCGGCGTCCTCCCCGTCGGCGTCGACGCACCTGTGACGGTGACGGTAGTGACGTCGGCGGCGAGAAGAACTCGTCGCTGGAGCTCGACGCAGCTGCCACGGCCAGTGTCACAGCACTCACGGTGGGGCTGGGTTCCGGCGGCGGCGAGGCGGAGTTGAGCGACGAGGCTGGAGGTGGTGGGCGTGCTTTTCGAGCTGCAGCTCTCGTCAACATCGATAAAATTTATTGTTATTGTACATCTTCGTAATATTTATTGTTTATATGACATGTGTCATCTATCGTTTTGCTTGAAAAAATTTTTCTTTTCCATTTTTTATAAATTTTCTGGGATTATGGTTGTGTAAAGTTTCTATTTTAAGTAATTTGTATCACGGGTGCTTCTGGTTAAAAATTTGTATGAATCTGGGATCTCGAAACTGTTATTTTAATTAAAAATTGCTTGTATAAAATTAACACTACTGTTGACGTTCAGAGTTGCCAGTTTTTTTTTATTACTATTATTTCGTTTATTCATTTGATATAGATATTATATTATATTTTAAAATATTTCAATAAATAATAAAAAAAAACATAAAAATATAAATAATAGTAGCCCACCGGTATCGGGAACAGGGTCCAAGCTACCGGCGGTCAGGGGAGCCCTGAGAGAGAGAGGAACCGCCTAACAATACGAGCCGTGTCCAGAAGTACAGCTTTCTGAATCAAGCCCCTGATCCAGCCGCCTAACGAGAGCCTCCTGAGGTGTTGGTCGAGGCTTGTGGCTAAAAGGCCATTGGCTGACACGACTATCGGCACAATGATCGCCGAGTCCACATCCCACATGTCGACAACCTCGCGAAGTCAAGATACTTGATTTGTTTATCTTTCTCAGCTTTCACGAGGTTCTCGTCATGTGGGACGGTAATGTCAAAAATCATTGCACGCCTCTCGATTCGGTCCACCACCACTATATCAGGCTTATTGGCTACAATAGTCCCGTCAGTGATGATGGACCGATCATAGTACAATGAGATATGACCATTATCGAGAACTGGGTCGGGTGCATATCTGTAGTACGGCACTTCCGATTCCACAAGAGAGTACTTCAGAGCAAGTTGCTGATGGATAATCCTGGCTACAAGGTTGTGCCAGGCCAATGAACAAGGCCATGTTAAAGTGCATATATTTTAGAGGCCAAACCCGGGGTTTCCTAAGCCTGAATACAGTTTCACTACCTCGGGTAAAACACAATTACAAATTGAAAACAATTCGATTAACCACAATGCTTTTCAAGGGTGGTACGCTCGACTCGAACAAAAAATTTCACTTAAAAGTTTAATATTTCGCAAACAAATCACTGAATTAAAACTTTGATTTTGAAAGATCTACCCAACGATACCTCATACAATAGGATAGGCGAGAAAAAAAATTCATGCCCATTTTACATGTATGGGAGCTATCATCAAAAAAATCTTTTTCAAGATTTATTTCGTTATCATTGCGTGATTAATATACGAGTATGTACTCGTATATGTCGCAGCCATCTGGTTGAATTCGCCAAACAATTGGACGCCTAGGCTGTTAGCTATGCCTCGGATGGACAGTCGGTTTCTTGTCCTTGTTAGAACTACGAAACCCTAAAAACGGCTCGAAAAGCTGGTTATTACTGGTGACTTTCATCATTATAAAAGTTTGTAAAGGGCCACTAAGGCTATTAACAAATTAATTCTACATTTAGAATGAGAATTTTAATTTATAATTTACCTATCAGTATTTAAACTAAGCATGTATATATGTCTTATGTACGCTAGTTGGAGGCGTCCACAGCAGTCCTCCATGTCGAACGGTCTTCAGCTTCGCTCCACGTCATTTCGATGCATGTGGCTATAGCAGTCCAATCATATGCAATCGTATGGCTTGCAAAGATCATCGCTTCACCTAGACCAAGAGTGTCCCTGATATCCCACCTTTTGCTTATCGGTCTCAAAAACACGTCTACAACAACGGGTTCTTGGTTCTAAGGTTGTGATGGCCAGTGTATTTCCTTTTAAAATTGCTTATTCTGCAGACTATGTAAGCTAATATTGTCCCCCCTTTTTTTCTGACTTGGTGTTTTTATATTTTTATGAATCTTGAGATTCTTTGATTACTCTTGTTGCGATCCTTATAAGAAACTTCAAGCATAGTCTTTTCTATAGCTACATCGCTAAGCAACTTTGAATTTGTGGGCCAGCTATGTTGTGAAATCGCATACGACAAGACTCTGATTCCACATCTCAGCTCAAATATCAATGGCCTATACCAAATTCGGAAATAACAAATAAACAACATCAAATGCATATAAAAAGCCCCACATTTTGAGCCATAATAAATAATTGGGTTTTTGTTTATAAACATACTTATCTACACACATTGAAAATATTAGTTGTTATTATGTAGTTCACAATTACATAAATGAAGAGTTCTAAAGAGATTAAATAAACAGTGTTGATAAGTACTGCGAGAGGAGCAGACGCAATATACGAGTGACTAATTAGTGCCTTCAGTGAAAATAACTTCAGCATTCTGGTATTTATTTACTACGCCTGTGGACATTTTTCTGAGCTTGTAAAATTGAAAAAATAAAAATAAATGTGCCTATTTATATTTTGTCCGTAGTAAAATTATTTATTTTGTATTATAATAATTCAGAAGAAAATTAAATGATTATGATATTAGGTTTGTTCACAAATGGCAATAATGGCCTAAATACGAGTACACCTACTGAGAGTGGACGAACTACTATTAGTTAACTTTAAATCAATTGGCGATTACTATCAGACAACATTATGTACTGAGCATAAATTCATTGCAAATCAACTCATTTGTCTGTGCCAATCTCAGAAGCAAATACCAATGTCTTTTTAAATGTTTCAGGTGCAATCAAATAAATTGTCGGCAGTTTCAGGAAAAAGAAAATTTAATTTTGAAAATGCATTCTCCAAAATT
Organism: Polia nebulosa; assembly: GCA_951329385.1. Classification (NCBI taxonomy): domain Eukaryota; kingdom Metazoa; phylum Arthropoda; class Insecta; order Lepidoptera; family Noctuidae; genus Polia; species Polia nebulosa. The sequence continues at coordinate 6,901,139 of OX589598.1, forward strand.
GAGGCCTCAAATGGATAACCGTCAAGTAATAATCAAATCAAATAATGAGGATTTATCTAGCAATATCATAAGAAGATTCTTACTATTATGGGCTTTCGTGCGATTGGTAAGTCGAAAAATAATCATCAAAATATTTATGTGCTGTTTCTTTTGTCACTCAAATCAACAGATTTTAGCCAGACGATGAGGTCACACATGGCTTAAGCAAAAAAAAAACAACACAATTTTCTTATAAATTCTGTCAAAACTGAAATAACGATATCTTATTGGCTTTGCTGGGAAAGCTGTTAATTTTTTGGCTTAAAAAATTTAATGGTAAAATATTTCACTGATAAGAAGCAACTTGGTAAGTAGGTAATAGAAACACTTTCTTTTTGCAGCTAGTGTCACTGCTGTGGACCGGTACTTTAACATTTGCAACAGCTGGACAACTTTTATCCCCCGACGCTCAAGAACCTCTCAGTCGATTGTTCTTTGGAGCATTTTTCATAATGACACAACTACTGGAATTTTCGATGCTTGTCACCTTCATCGTTGCTGGATTCAAGGTAAAATCTATATTTAAATAAATAAAAATGAATCGCCGAAATGTATGTACGCGCATAAGTTCCGAACTACCTACTGCACCAAATTGGATATTTCTTTTTTTGTTGTATTTGTAACTGTCAGGACAAGGTTTGCATGAATGAAAATTTGGAGAAATGGGACCCGTGAAAAAATATGGCACCCGTGCGAAGCCGGGGCGGGTTGCTAGTATAAGCTAAAAAAAAACCCGTATTATTGGTGGCTTAGATCATCATTCTCCTGCCCTTATCCCAATTTATTTGGGGTCGGCGCAACATGTCTTTTTCTTCCATACTCCTCTATTAGTCGTCATCTCTGTAGTCACCCCCTTTACCCATATCCTCTTTCACATAGTCCAACCATCGTTTCGTTTCGTTCTCGGACAAAATGTTATTGGTTCCTATTAGGCAACCTTGTGTTTGGATTTGTAGCCGTCAAATGGAAATAGGCTTGCCTCTCTTATTACAAGAGGCTTAAACATCACCATCACCTTTCTCCCGCTCTATTATATAATTATTGACTACTAAATATTCCTTGACTTTGAAAAATAAAATGAATTAATTGACTTTCCAATTTAATAATTTTGTAATATATATTGTAATTCAGCTTGTTATTCAATAGTTATTGCATTTTAATACCAGATTGTAATTTATGTGTAAAATTTTGCATGTCATGTGACGGCAGAGCATGGAGAACGTTAACAAAACATGTACATATAACATCTCCCCGACCCATGTTGGCAATGAAATAAAAAAATTGAAATTTGAATATATATACAAATTAATTTGGGGTTTGTGCAAGATGTCTTTTTACGAGCTTATATTTAACTTGCACTGTTTGTATGTTTGTAAGTTGTCCGTCAAAATTTGCAAACTATTTTTCGACCATTATTTGGTATCCAATTAAGCTGAAAATTTGCATACACCTTTAGTTCTGGTGACAATGCATTTTTATGATTAGCATGACCTGAATATAATAATCCAGGATTTGCTCCAGATAAAGGAAATCTTCAATGCTCAACAGCATAAACACGAAATTTTGTGTACACATATAATTGAGATAGTCGATAGAAAAGCTTATTAAAAAAAATGTTTTTAACTATATACTTATTTTTCCATACTTCTTCTCTATGAGTCGCCATCTCAGTAGTTAATTCACCTCGTTTCTAGACATCATCTTGCATTCAGTCCATCTGTCGTTTCTTTGGTTTTTAAAACATAATTTGTGTAATAGTTTGAAACCTGACATTGGATACTGAATGAGACAACGTCATTATTGTGCCTACTATAACTAATATAACTATAATTAGGCACATTAATTTAAACTTATTATACTAAATTTCCTGTAAAGCGTTAACACTTGCCACAATTTGCGCACACACCATGCTTGTGTATTAATTGATCCATAAGGTCAAAGCCTACCAGGTAACCAATTATGGGCCAACTCATAGACAGTAATTTTTAGAAATAACACATTCTTACTATTGAAATTTTGATCTCAGACCAATATCTCTGTTCAAAAGAAATAATTAATCAATTCTTTTTTTTTCAGAAAAGTGCAAAACTCTACCATATTTACTACCGCTACTGCATTCTGACACTTATAATCTACGTCATATCGGTGGCTCTCTGTCTTATACTGGGCTACGATCGTGGTCACTACTTCGGGGAGCCCTACCTCTTTTATCATTACTTTGATGCGACAGGTGTCGTTGGAAATGACGAGCTTGCATTTTTAATAGCTCCTATCTTTGATGTTGGTAAGTGTCCCTAATTTAGGATTTACTTACAATAATGTCAATTTTAAACCGTGGTGCTTGGCAGCTGGGCTAGGATGCCGCTTATTTAGTAAAGATTGTTTGTTCTATTAACAAGAGCCATAATTCTCAAATGACATTACGTTTACTTCATCTAACAACACTTTTCACAATTTTCATTAGGGTTCCGTACCTGAAAGGTCCAAACGGAGCCCTTCTGCTGTCACTGACGTGTCGTCTGTCCGACTGTCTTTTCGGAAGTCCTTTTTTTTAATTTGTTCCGAGGAATTTTTAAACTTCCCATTGTCCTATAAACATGGGTGATAATGGTGTCGATTCTCTTATTCAGTAACTAAACTAAAATTAAAGAATTGTTATCTTTTACTAAAAGGCAGTGCGAGAAAAGGACGGCTATAGCTATGAACTATGTTAGAAATGTCAAACTAGTTTATGCCTTGCGCTTCACCGTGTTTTTAATCGACTTGTTTTTAGGTGTACCCTTAATTTGTATGGGAATATTAATTCAACTAAATTTGACAGCTCTAAATTACGTCTGTCTCTTTCTTGTTTTGTTAGAGAGAAAAAGATAGGAATAGCCAAAATTAAGTTTAGTTTGTGCACAACAGAATCCGCACCAATGTTTATTATTACGTATATTTTGCTAACCAACAAGTTTTACCAATATATTAATAAATCAGATTTTTTCTTTGACAATTTCCTCTTTTGGTACGGAACTCTAAACGTGTAAAGTCCGACGACGCACTTGGCCGGTTATTTTTTTTACATTATTATAGTTCAGTTTAAATCCATTTTCATTGCGGGCTCCAATGCTGAATCGCCTTTTTAGGGTTCCGTACCCAAAGGATAAACATATTACTAAGACTCCGCTGTCTGTCTGTCAGCGTGCTGTATCTCACGAAACGTAATACTCAATACTTTATTGCATTCCATATGTGTTAAATACGAGTAGGTGGTATAAAATAATAAAATATCAATATGGACCCTGTCGGGCACAGCAAAGTAGAAGAGAGGAATTAATAGCTACACAGTTGGTAGTTCTGTTGCCGCTATATCAACAAATAATAAAAATAAATAAAAAAAGTTTTAGTTCGCGGCTACAGAAATACACGCTGTGTGAAAATTTCAACTGTCTACATATCACAGATCTTGAGATACAGCCCAACGGTTTCTAGAAAGGTGTTTTTTTTTAGTTTATGGTACGGAACCCTTCCTGTGCGAGTCCTACTCGCACTTGGCCGGTTTTTTATGTATATGCTTGTTTCGTGTTTCAAACATTTAATATTTTTCTTTCTTTCTTTACAGCCTTCGAAATATTGCTGATATTTTTAATAAAGAAGCTGATCAAAAAGTACAGTAATTATGGTAACAACTATGTCGACAGTGCATATGTTTAATCGTTGTTATTTAATTGGTAATTAGATAGGACGATGAGAAGCCCCTTTAACGCAACGATTTTTTTTCTAATAATTCAGAATAGGTGCATTATTACTATTTTAAAAAGAGTTATGTTAGTAATAAGTTTATTTTGTTTTGATCTGCAAATAGCTACAGGACGTACTTACCCATATTTGAACAGCTGAAATGTTTTGTGTATTTAATTTGTATGTTTGTAAGCAATATTTGAACGTCCTTTAGATTTATGTTGTAATTTTATAATAATGTCTTAACACTTCAGGACCCTGCGTTTACGAGAGGCAACAGTAATCCCCCGCCTGGCCGGGCCCCGCCTCGCCATAAGCGGCGGCAGTTTCGCGCGCTTTAAAACTCTATTATTACTAATAAGGAACGATTTTACTCCGGCAGTGCTGATCCGGCGGTGTTCCGGCGGTGCGGGGCGACAGTGTTGATAGCTGTCGCCCTTCGTCGACGCAGGGCCCTGACGGGTTAAGAGTATCAATAAAATATTATATTAACATCTTTTTTTGTTACCTATATAGGATGTTTAATTCAGAATGCATCAAAATGTTAAACTATTGAGAGATGTTCCGCAGCGATGAGAGAATGCACGGCACGGTGCGGTCGGGTTTGACGGCACGGTTGGCGCAGTGGTTGAGCGTTCGGCTGCTGCGCTGCGTGTCGCGGGTTCGATCCCCGCACGGAACAAATATTTGTATGACCTGCAGATAGTTGTTCCGGGTCTGGGTGTCTTGTGTATGTGAATTTACATGTTTGTGAACGCACCCACGATACAGGAATAATTCCTAGTGTGGGCAACGTTTTTTTTAAAAAATAAATAATAAATAAATAATGAACGAGTTTTTGTGTGAAAGGGAAGGGAAGAAAGATTTTTTACGACGTAAGGAGAACGTTTGTAAATAAGGAGGTGAAAAGTTTTAAATAAAATGAAACAGTTTTCAAGAAGTGAAGAGCCTTTATTTTGGTCTATGACACACACCCCACATACCTCCCGGGCCTGCGGATGGCGAGCAGTGGGTAGCCCGCCGTCCGATCAGCACCAGGCCCGTGAGTCTACGGCGCGTAGTGTTCCACGCGCGCCTCAAAGAGATGAGTGTTAGCCAACACTGACGGGGCCCATCGTGGCCGGTGCCTGTATGCCTAGGGGTAGCGGATAAATTCTGAAAATGAGTTACCGCACCCCTGGGCACTCAGGCAGGAAAGGAACAGGGGTGGGTTTTAGTCAGTAAGAGTCTAACACGCTCTCCCGCTCCACCCAGAGCGGGAGAAGTCATTGGATGATTTCCCAACCCCCAAAAAAAATAAAAACAGTAGCAAGTAGGTTTATATGTACATTTACATACCTACAAACCTACCGAAATAAATGATCTAAATACAAGTGAAAACCGTATTAATCGGTTGTTCGGTTAAGAAGAAATAAGCGCACATGTAGGTACAGACATAGAAAGTCACATTATTTTATACTAGCTGATCCGATAGACGTTGCCCAGTTCAAAGTTCACACACACAGTTTTTCTCGAATTTCCATCCACAGAGCAACCTTGACAAGCGTTGCTTAACTTCGAAGCCGTGCGGTTGTTATTACAACCTTGCCTTAATCGGCCTATACCGAACATTGAAAAAAAGAACCAAAAAGGTTCAGTCGTTCCCAAATAATGCCTTTACAGCATTTCGTTTTTATAAACAAGAGTACGTAAATACATGACCATTATTTTCAGCATAATCATTACATAAGTGATTATACATTATGGAGGGACGGACAGGCATGTAAATAACCGTGTATCTCTGCGGTTTGAGGACTAGTTACAATCAAACACCTGGATTGTGTGCAGATTCACTGAAATGTCTCGTTGATGGTGGCGCGTGAGTTACGCCATTGGGTTCCCTTCAATATGGTTGAGCTGATGGTGCTGACCTACGCGTTAGCTTGGTAAATACTATGGGGACTCTGCACCATCGATTTCAATGGTAAAAAAGTGGTTTACTGAATTTCGTTGTGGCCGTACAAGCACTGAAGATGCCGAACGTCCTGGACGCCCAGTTGAGGTCTCTTCACCCGAAACAATCGAAAAAATAAAGTTATGGCGACTGTTTTTTGGGATGCACGCGGGATAATCCACATTGACTACCTTCAAAAGGGAAGAACAATCAATGGGGAATATTATGCCAACTTATTGGACCGATTCAATGACGATTTGAAAAAAAACCGACCTTCTTTTCCACCAAGACAATGCAAGGGTGCACACATGTGCAGTTGCCATGGCAAAAATCCATGAATTGGGCTATGAATTGCTCCCTCATCCGCCCTATTCTCCAGATTTGGCTCCGAGTGACTACTTCTTGTTCCCAAACCTGAAGAAATGGCTTGATGGAAAAAGATTTGACTCCAATGATGAAGTCATCTCGCAAAGAAAGGCCTATTTTGAGGATCTCGACAAATCATATTTTTTGGAAGGGATAAAAAAATTGGAGAAGCGTTGGACAAAGTGTATAGAGCTCAAGGGAGACTACGTTGAAAAATAAAATGATTTATTTATCAAAAAATCTGTGTTTTATTCCAAAAGTCACGGACTTATTGACCCACCCTCGTAGCTTCTTCTTTCTGACTGACCGACTTATTAACAATTCAAAAGTGCCTGTAAATGGTTTATTTGAAATAAATGATTTAAATTTGAATTTAATTCAAATTGCCTATAATTGTCTGTATAATTTTTCAAGTTGGAAGTGGCGGCAGCAGACGGCGTACGGTGGTCTAACTCTAGCAAGTAAAGAAAGCGGTACTGAGGGCGGTACTCGCCACACCACATTACAAAATGAAATCGCCATGCCTATTGCCTCCCCCCCCCCCCAAGGTTAATGTAAGGACAGAAATCCACAACACAATACACAGAATATAAGTCGTCCATTGCCGCTTCAATGGTACTTCCACGAACACCTCAGCAATATGATGGTCGAGCTGGAACCTGAACCTTCCCTACGAATACCAGTCCTTGGTTATCTTCCAGGGGTTGAAAGTACTCATGCATACGAATAAAAACAACTTTCAGTATGAGAGTTAACCCGAAATTGATGTTGCCCATATTTTGTGGAGTCATGCTAACATAAAGTTTTCTTCATTGTGTCGCTTTATATCGGGTGTAAAAAGACAGTTTCCGAAGCCGAAAGTCACATATTCTACCCATTATTTGGTTCAGTTTTTCCGCTAGACGATACCTGCGAATCCATTGGTTCTGGAGATATTGAAGGTCAAAGTCGCAATTTTTTTTTTTTTACTTTTTACGGAAATGAATCCAGTGTTATAACTAAAAAAAAAAAAAAGTGTTATAACTAAACTTTTTTCAAACAAACAATATTACCTGAATTGTCGTTTTTTTTTTGATATTTCGAAATTACGCATTTGCAGTTACAAAAACGCAGTGAATATAAAACGTGTCCGACAAGTACCTACGTGGCTTAGAGCGAAGGGGTGGGGTTTAACTCCACTTGCCTGGGTTCACCTTAAATTGCGCGCAACAAAAAATAGTTTTTTTTTCATACCTAAAAATAAAAGTCGTTACCCAGCAATAATTTTTGCGCTAAGCTACTTTGTTAGACGTACAGTATGCGTAGTTAACGGCTTTTTTATGTGTTCTTTTACACCCTGTATGTATAGCACTCTAGATTGTTTTGGCCTAAAACTTTTCCACTGTCGCTTAAGCTGCATGCTGCATAAAACATACTGAACCACTATTCTTTCCATATTTCTGTAGCCTTATCACTAAAATATTATGTCAGGAGAGGTCTACAGGACTATTACGTTAGGCCAATCTCTACAGAGACTCGCCAACTTCATACGTGATATACCTATTACAGTATCTACACAGTATGCCTAACATAGACGCAATCTCTGTTCATCAGTCTGATGGAGCGGCAATCCGATACGACCAACTGATCAGGCGCGGTATCAACGGCTTTAAGCTTGCTCCGTGGCAGGGAACGGGATCTCAGTACAAGTTAAGAAATCGGTCACCCATACATAGAACTTGTGACCTATCTATGTATTTATTATTACAGTCTTTACATTTCTCATTCACCTATTAATTATAAATAGGTAATTAGCGTTTATTTCGAGGTATTAACCTATAGCAATATTACACACTGTTGTTAAAATTATTACATTGCAATAATAGGATAAACTACAGAAGTCGGGCTGCGACCTCTGTAGCGGGTGTCTTCGGCATATTGACTTATTATTTTTTTAACCAAAAGTTAGAATGATCTAGTATCCAAGCATATTATGCTACTTAGACATGAGGTGAGGCTCCGGGCGCAAAAAATGTAAATACGTCAAAAGTGCCCGTCAGACACCACGGGCGGTCCCCGCATTTGACATTTTTACGTATTAAATCTTTTTTTAAAAATACCCTCAATGCACATTTTTGGTAAAAATCTATGGTAACTGCCAGACTATATCATGCCCCGAGTGATTGAACCTTGCCACAGTATAAAAAACCTTGCGTTATAGTAATAATAGACGTTTAAAACGCGCGAGTCGACTTGTACAAATTTGTACATGCGGTGCCTGAGGGTAGCGGAGTCGACATGTACAATTTTTTACATGTCGGTGCTCAAGAGGTAACAAACTACTACTATTGCATTTGAGGGGTCAAAGGCTATATTAGTAGTTTGTTAAACTATGCTCTAGATGAGCAGCCGGTATAACACGTCATCATATGCGTAGCATTCTTCCAACTGTGTTAGGGTTCGCCATTATTTGGATGCAGATGAATACCAATTTTTATATGGAGCGACTGCTTATCTGACCTTGACAATACAGTAACTGGGTAACACGGTACTCATTGGTGAGACTGGTTGTTAGACATTCGGGCTTCTGACTACCCGTAACCAGGGATGAAATAAAAAACCGGACAAGTCTTCTTAAGAAAATTTCGCAGTTTATTAGTTTATTTACGGTAAACATGACGCAAAAAACAGAGAAACACAAAAAGAAAAAGAAAAACTGGGGGAAAAAATGCGTCACATCCACGCAAAACGCCCATCGCTCAGCTTAAGTGCCCGGATACCATGGCCTATTCTACAGTAGGAGCATGGCCCCTATAGCACGGCACGCCAGCATTAATGACAGCATCCGTCGGGCTCTTATTACTGCCGGGGTGCCAGCTGTTAGAACCGAGGCCAGACGGGATAACCATAATGCCTCGGAAGTTGGGTAGGCTTTTGGTTTGGGATGCAACATATCTAGAAACCACAAATTCTTAGTTCTGCAAAAGTTCATGCTGGAGCGGCTGCTGCAGGTGCAGAAAACCTCAAACGGAGCAAATATAACTAACTTATTGGAAGTTATATATTTGAGCCGGTTGGAGTTGAAATACTGGCGTCATGGGGTCCAAGTACTCATCGAGTCTTTAGTAACACCAGCAAGCAGTTAGTCAACTCTTCACGTGATCAGAGGGCTGGCCTTATTTCGGTCAAAGAATCAGCATTGTCATTCAACGTGGTAGTGCTGCCAGAGTTCTAGCCACAATAACGAAAATAATAGTTAGGTGAAGTGGTTACTTATTCATTTAAAACAGGTAGCAAATATAATTTTGGAAAAATAAAACTGTCCGTTAAACCGTGAAATTTATAAATATCTTCATAAAGCCCCCTTTTTTAAGTCCGCATGCTATAACGGGCGCCTACGGAAGCCTACACACTGCACGTGTCCCGGTACGCACTTGGCAGGTTTTAAAAGTTATTTCCTTCCATCCCAACGACCATTAGTCGTTGGTCCATCCAAAGGTTGTCTGGTAGATATCGCTGTTAGCGATAACACCGCCACTTGACTGTACCCATAGATTTAAGTTACCTAATATTTAAGAGTTGTGTAACTGTTTTGGTGAAAAATACGGTGTATTCTATCTACCTATCAATTCTCACCTCCTTATCCGATGGATGGATGGGATAGAATGGGAATAACAAAATTAGAGTCGGGAATAACAAATAAATAACCTCAATTAGGTTAAAAAACCCCAACACATAGACCCTGATGAGATCAGAGAACTGGGTTTTACGTTGTTTACAAATATGTTTATCCAAAGACACACACATGCAAATGATTCGTTATTATTGTGTAGTTCACAATTACGAGTATATAAATGAAGTGTGCCAAACAGCTTAATTAAACAGTTTTAATAGGTACTGTGAGAAGAGCAGACGTATCGTATAGATAAAAAGTGACTTGTGATTTTGTGTGAGAAACGAACTTGCTTCAGGTAAGATACTTTTAGAGATGTTTAAAACTTATAATATTAATTTATTATTTTCATGAAAAGTTCATCTACTGGCTCAATCTGATGATGATTAAACTTACACTATCTATATTTAGTATTCTTAAATATTAAATATCTTCTACAGAATATTTAGTTCTATAACTAATGTCTTTATTATATATTTTTGTAGTACCATTTAATCTATTTGATTCATAATTTTATTAATACTAGCTACTGCCAGCGGCTTCGCCCGCATGGAAATGAATCTTCCCCCACTATAAATTATAGCCTTTTTTATGTGCTGTTCCAAATTAGATAGATTATAATCTATCTGTGTGCCAAATATTCAGATCCGTTCAGCCTTTCTGGCGTGATTGAGTAACAAACATTCATTCATCTAAACTTTTGCATTTATAATAATAGTAGGATATCTCGCCGAGTAGTGGGTAGCTCGCCGTCCGATCAGCACCAGGCCCGAGAGTCGACGGCGCGTGTTCCACGCGCGCCTCAAAGAGTTATCAGCAATCATGACGGGGCCCGTCATGGCCGATGCTTGCTCAGAGGTCGTGGATAAATTCGAAACTGAGTTACCGCGCCCCTGGGCACTCAGGGTAGGGAAGGAACAGCGGGTTTAAGGCCCTAGTAGGCAAAAGTACCAAAAACGGGCGTTTCTGATACTTTTGCCTACTACTTTGGATACGAAACATTCTGAGACCTGTTTTAACAACGTAAAAATACTTTATCCTCTTTGTAACAAAAGTGACGTTGGATTCTTTAATATTTATTTTTATACTATGCTACGATTTTTTATGCAATGAGGGCGCCACTTGGCCGGTACTAGACCCTTAAGTCAGTAAGAGTCTGACACGCCCTCCCGTTCATCATAGGATGATTTGATGATCTATAGGTACATTATGTAACAAAAACCCTGTCCGATCCTGAAGGGTATTACTTGGTATCGTACTGCGTACACATATACGTAATCATTTAATGGATTCGAGATAATTATTTTTCCCCAATGATAATAACTAATTTAAAAAATAAATAAAACTTATCAAAAGCAACACTGAGCCGCCGACAAAGTTCACCTACTGTTTCATTTGAAAGATGCCGCCTGAGCGAGACAGAGTGCCTACAGCGCGGCTAGTGCAGGGCAGTATCATTTGAAATAAAAATAGGTAACAATGAAAAGATTTCACCGGCCGGTGGAGTGTTGTCAACTTATGAAAAATTGCCATATTTAGTGTTAAATTTCGCATATTTTATAAAAATAAAAAAAAATAACTTTTCATTTTTATTAGTTACAGTTTTTCTAGTACGTATGTTAAACCAGGAATACGCCTTCATTGGATCGGACAGGGTATTTGTTACATTCTGTCTAAATGTATTTTATAAAATTCACAATAAGGTCACTTTTCAATGTCTTTTTCATGCATTTAATTCACAATTGTAAAGTAAATAAAAGTAGAAATATTTATTACAAATAATTAAGAATTATTTTTTGGTTTCAGTTCTTCGTTTCACATCGTGTTATTAAAACATAAACCGTTTAAAATGTACGTGACTCCAAAATGTATGCCTTCAAAGGCTGCCTGTGAAAACAACGAACTAGGACGATTGAGTGAAGAAGTCCCCACCGCCTATTGTTCATCTTTAAGGCATTGGTTATTATTCTGGGCTTCCCTGCGACTGGTAAGTGGAAGTCAAACGTATAATGTATTATTAGTTGCCGGTTTGGAACCCGATGTGAGTCGCTGCGAATTCATGAGATAGCGGGGACGAGGGGTGAGATACCTACCCTAATGCGCAGCGTGTAGCGCACATCACAGCCGCCATTAATATTGAATCAAAGTACACTACTCTCACCGCTGTTACTTATAGCTCAGGATTTCCTTTTTAGGGTTCCGCACCCAAATGGGACCCTATTACTAAGACGCCGCTGTCCGTCCGTCTGTCTGTCTGTTTGTCCGTCTGTCACCAGGCTGTATCTCATGAACCGTGATAGTTAGACAGTTGACATTTTCACAGAGAATGTATTTCTGTTGCCGCTATAATAACAAGTACCTACTAAAAAAACAGAATAAAATAAATATTTAAGAGGTCTCCCCCCACACAACAATCGTAATTTTTTTTGCCGTTTTTATAGATAATGGTACGGGGGTTCCGTAACGGGTTCGTGCGGGAGTCCGACTCGCACTTGACCGGTTTTTTAAGTACCAGCTAAGAGATCTGTTCATTCTTGCACATAAATTTGTACTAAGCATGTAGGTATATCACCTAGTTTGTGAAACACTAAATAAATTATTATTCTTATTATTATTCCGTTTATTGTTTTGTAAACATATAAATTATATTTTTAAATATTTCAATAGAAAAGTTAAAAAAAAAATATTTAAAAATTAAACATTTATTATTATTATTAATTGTTGTCTTAATTTTACCTCATTCGAAGTACAACTGCACACACAACAACAACAAAAACACACACAACGAAACAACAGTATCTAGCGTTCCAAGATACTGCCGCCATAGCATTGGAGAACTTCACAAAAATCCAAAAAAGTGGCGTATTCGCTAACTCAGTTGACATCAATTTGATAAGCACTTTGCCGTACATTGCTGCTTTGACGTAAAGGAAACTCGTAGTGCCCATTATAATCGATGTCCACCGAGCAATGTACTCCATAGTGCCTATATTAAAATTGATGTCAACTAAGTTAGCGAATACACCTGCTGATGAGGGTCGCAGGAAGCCGATGTATGCGAGACGCACAGGACCGGTCATTGTGGTGACACTTGAGATATGCATATGTCCGGCAGTGGAGCTCTTTCGGCTGATCAATGATGATACTCTCCCACTCTTGATTAAAGAAAGGTCTCCCTTTAACCTTTCACGAGACCAGGCTTCCTCCTTCCAATTTTGGCGAAAATTAATGGCATTATTGAAATCTGTTTTTTTTTATTTACAGGCTGTGTCAGTACTATGGACCGGTGTGCTAACTGTAATGACTTATCAAACAATGACCTACTACTGGGCCCATCGCTACGAAACGTACGCTACACAGGCCCCCCGCGTATTTACGTTTGGCGCAGTGGCTGTACTTTTACAATTGGTGGAATTTGGAATGCTTGTGACGTTCATCGTAGCTGGGATCAAGGTAAGCTATAAAAAAACTTTCTTTTAATCAGACCAAAATCAAAAGTTATTTATTCAAACTACGGCTAGCCGCTTTTTTTTTTTTTTTTTGTGGGGTGGGAAACCATGCAATGACTTCTCCCGCTCTGGGTGGAGTGGAAGGGCGTGTCAGACTCTTACTGACTAAAACCCACCCCTGTTCCTTCCCTGCCTGAGTGCCCAGGGGTGCGGTAACTCATTTTCAGAATTTATCCGCTACCCCTAGGCATACGGCTAGCCGCTGACTTGTGATTTTTCTCACCGTGACTTTTTCACTGTCACCTACTGTCACCCTCGCACTTGAAAAGTCACTGGGCAACAAAACGCGCTCATTCTTGAAATGGATTTCGTACAGATTGCTATAATAAGTGCTCTTGAAATAAGAAGAAGAAAAACAAAACGAAAAGAACGCTACTGGGTGCATCCCATATACACTGAAAGATTGCTTCAACGAAAACTTTACACTCTATATTCTAAACTACGTCAGTATCCTTCAACATTCAGTCACCTAGGAACTATTAGTCACCGTATTGTCACGTCCCCATGATCAGAGCACTCGGTAACAAAAAGTCACAGTGACAAAAATCACAAGTCAGTGGCAAATAAAAAAAAAATAAAAAAATAATTATGGCCTATGTATTATTCTGATGTATAAGCAATAATACTCATCTGCCTAGCCTTTTCCCAACTATCTTGGGGTCGGCTTCCAGTCTAACCGGATGCAGCTGAATACCAGTATTTTACATAGAGCGACTGCCTATCTGACCTCCACAACCCATTTACTGGGTAACACGATACCCCTTGGTAAGACTGGTTGTCAGACTTTCGGGCTTCTAACGACCCGTAACGACTGTCAAAGATCCACGATTGACAGCCGGCACCAATGGCTTAACGTGCTTTCCGAGGCACGGAGGAGTCTCGGTATGTAAAGATGGTCACCCATCCATGGACCAACCCCGGCAAGCGTAGCTTAACCTGATGGATCGACCCATACGGCTGTTCAATAATCAAAAACAAAAAAGAATCGAAATCCGTTTAGTAATTTTTGCGTGAAAGAGTAACAAACATACATACTCACAAACTTTTACTTTAGTAGGAAGTAGGATAAAGTATCCAATTGAACATAGTCTAAATGATCGGAACCAGACATAACGTACATATGAAATGAAACTGAGGTCGTGTTTGTGCCTGTTATAACTAATCTAAAGATAATTAGACATCACATTAATTAATACTAATTATCGTTTACTTCCTATAAAGTGTTAACACATGCAATTATGTGCGCATTTATGTCTACATTGCACTAAATACGGCCACCTCATAGACTGTATTATTAATGGGAGTATAAACTTTGGTTAAATGGATTGTTCAACAAGCCATACCTAATAACACACTTATATTCGTTTTACTTGTAACTAACTATGTAAACAAATCCTAGAAGTATATTTGACCCACTTCCCGGTTTCCGATTAAGCTGAAATTTTTCGTGTTAAGTTTGAATGACAATGCATGGTTAGCTAAGTGATGTTATTCTAAATCCAATATGGCGGAATCCATATAGTGACTAATCAAAGATGGTGGACTAATTATTTTGTATGCATTCCCTAGTCATTTTTTTAGGAGTATCAAATGAAAGGATCTGAGAAGAACACGACTAACTAAAAAATAAAGTATGTTTTTTAGTTTTTAAACGATAGACAATAATTATTAGTCTTATAGGCAAATATAGGATTTGAATGGCGTTATCAGGCGCTGATAGTGGAAAGGAGATTGCCCATCTGCCATACAAAAATATGCCTGGAATGGACGGAAACTACTAATAGTATAATTCTATTTAGAATAAAATATATATAGTGAAATTATTCTTGAGTTTGTTTAACTAGGGTAAAAATATAACGGTCACTAAATATATTTAATTTGATATCCGCTTATATTTTTACGGAGGTCGTGTTTATTTGACATGAGTAAGTGACATTCAACCAAATAGGAATCATCAAATAATCCTTAAGGAACTGTTTTATACATTTCGTGCACAGTTATCATTATTTTAGTACTATACGACCTATGTGTAGCGTAAGTCTAATTAACATTATGCTTGTCAAATCAGTTATTGCTTGTTAATTCAAATCAATTATTTTTTAAATAGAAAAAGTATCTAGGCTGTATGAATCACATGTGCTGACAGTTTGACATTACTGCATTTCTTGTTTTTTTATTATTATATATGGTTTTGCGTTTGCGACTTGAGTGACATACATATATTATTTTAATTAGATTTATGGTAACTACAGGTTGAATTATACTTAGTAAATGATAACTGTGCACTAGTTATATAAAATAGTTCAATAACGATTCTTTTTTGGCTGAATGTCACTTACTCACGTCAAATAAACACCACCTCCATATAAATATAAGCGGATATCAAGTTAAATATATTTAGTGATCGTTATTATTTTGTCCTAGTTAAACAAACTTAACAGTTATTTCATTATACCTATTTTATTCTAAATAGAATTAAGGACTATTAGTAGTTTCTGTCCATTTCAGGCATTTTTTGTGCATTCCCCTTTGTGAAATTGTCTGTGCATATTTTTATGAAACAAAGTTGGAATAAGTTCCGATTTTGACCACATGCGATATGGATGATTTCCGGGGCACAAAAATAATGATTCTATTTAGTCCGGAGGTCAGATTATCAAAAAATATTAGACACGTATTTTTTGCTACCTGTAAAGCCGGAAACTCACTGGTGAGTTTCATTGACCGAAAACCGTTGAGCACTGAAACTCACTAGTGAGTTTTGCGATTCACTCGTTTATTACCTCTATTATTACCAAAACGCAATGTATTTGATGCTGTGGCAACATTTACACGCTTGGCCATAGACATTATTGCCCTCCGACAAAAAATATATGCTGTCATAACTGAGAAAAAATGTCAAACTGACACTTGAAATCCGGTTTGTCGTATGCGGGCGGGGCTTGACGGATGTTTACGTTTGACGAATGGCGAGTTAAACAGGTTAATAAAACAATAAAAAATGACAAAATAAAACTCATCAAAATTGGAATGGAAACTTGTCAGTTACCTCACTGTTAGGTAAGAAGTGGTACATTTTTTACGTAGGTGTAAGGAAATTTTAACGCCCTGTATGAACTGTATTGTCCTCATTTTTGTTCACGTGACAAAAGACAGAACATGTGTCCAATAGATTTTGGTAATCTAACTGACGCCATGTGGACCAAATATATTTTAAATCATATATGTACGCTATTATTGTTTTTGGATAAATCTTTTTATTTCAATAATTAGTTTGCATTTTCCGCTGAATCCAGCTTTAAATTCAGCTATTCCTAACCACAAAATGTTTTTTTTTACAGAAAAGCGCCAAGCTCTACCGCGTTTATTATCACTACTGCATTCTGACCCTTATGATCTACATCATAGCAGTGATTCTGTGTTCCCTGGACTACGAAATTGGACACTTCTTCGGAGAAATCTACCTAACTTATCATATAGATAACTTTCCGGTTGTTCCTCATGATGTTGCCGGCTTAATGTTTTTGTTTGCTGCCATTTTTGATATTTGTAAGTATTTAATACCATATTCTTTATTCCCGCAGAATTGCTGCCGTGACTTATCTATTTTTATGTCACTTATGTGCCCGTTTGCCCTTCGTCTGTCACAAAATTTTGTTCCGAAGAATTTTTTAACTTCCCAATGTCCTTGAAATTTGGTGATAATGTTTATTACTCAAATACCAATATATTGATAATCCGATTTTTTCATCGAAATTCCCTCATTTGATACGGAACCCTAAATGTGCGAAGCCCGACTCGCACTTGGCCGGTCTTTTTACTATTGGTAGGCTCGCGTTTGACCACATCTCACCTGATGGTAAGCGATGATGTGGTCGACGATGGACCACGCTTGCCTTGAATTAAGGCGCTATTAACTGCCAATGACCTTGAGTGGTTAGCTTGCGTGTTCTGTGCTGAGCTCACTAACGCGTCGTACGTCCACCCATGACCCAGTAATAGGACTCGCCCATCAAGGAGCGCTGTCCGAAATTAGACGCATTACTAATTTATTACACATAAAACAACAGGTATTAAACTAAAACACTTAGACTAAATTGTAAATAATTAAATTATAATTAAAGTGATGAAGGTTTTATAAAAATACCCTTTATAGTTTTTGCGTGAATCTCATTATTTTTATTCGCGTTAGACATAACTATACAAATTAATTACACTATGTTATTAAAATATAATTTCAAATTACGACGAAAATTGTCTAGATTAACATAGCTATCAGTAGGTAAACGTAGACCCTCTGGTGACGGATATTGGAATATTATACTATAATATAGGAGTGTGGCACCACTCCTATAAGTATTATAGTATAGTATTCTAGTTGGAACGGTATCCGTCACCAGTGTTCCCAAGGGGTATCGTGTTAAGCAGTTACTGAATTGTGGAGATCAGGTGCTCCTTGAAAAATACTGGTAGGAAACCCCTAATATAGTTGGGAAAGACCAGTTTTTTAATATTTGTTAAGACTTAAAAAGATACTTGATTTTGTTCTGTAATGTGTATATTTATTTCATAAATTTTTCTCTCGTTTCAGGTCTTGAAGTATTGCTGATAAAATTAATAAAGAAACTAATGAACAAATACAGTCATGTTGAAAATAATGTAACTAGTGAAAAAGTCTAGTCAATTATTATTATTTAAATTAAGAGTAATATTTAATTGTATAAATTAAGACATCTAGTGTTCGATTGCGAGTTTTACCCCAAGCTCGATAGATGGCGTTGTACGATTTCGTCACATTTCTGAATCGCGGTGTCGAGATTCTCCGCTCATATTACATAGTGATAGAACAAAATAAATTTTTTGTACTTGCTTTGGAAACAGATTGTTTTATTTTATATCAGTCAGTCCCCGGGAAGTTGTCGAGTGCCGAACATTTTGGTCCTTCGAGCCGGATCGCGAAAAGTGAAATCGCGTCGACAAGTGAAGTGACATTTTTGTGACGTCTGGTGTGGCATAGAAACCAGTGGTGGATCGCCCTGAAGTGCCTGGTGATTAGTGGTGATCAGCGGTGTTCAGCAGTGCAGCAGTGAGGTTTGCAGCCTGCTCCGCCAGGGGGCGCCACCAGTATCAACGCTCACTTCATACGGCAACGGCGACAACACTGCCCATAGAGCGACGAGACATCAGCAACGTCATCAAGAGTGTCGTCACAGACCGTGACGACACACTCGCAGCAGTACCAGCAGTGACATCAAGAGTGACGACAACGAACTCGCAGCAGCGACGTGTTTCGAGAGGTTTGGCAGACAAAACTGTGAGTTACAATCCCAGTGTTTATTATTTGGTAGACTTGTAAATTTTCTCAGTGAATTTTAAAGTTCAACTTAGTGCAAATTTCAAGTGTTTGAGACTTTTAAGATTTAGTAGTAGTTTAGACTTAGAATAATTATAAATAAAGTGTTGTGACGGGAAATCTATGCCCGATTCTGTTTAAGTCAAATAGGTTCTAAACACTTGTAAAAATTTACCGGTTTTTGTTTATTGACTTTGATTTTTCGTCTGTTGCATTCAATTGATTTCATTATTTAAAAACTCTGTAGCTTTGTACACAATGGAATCCTTAGGAAAATTGCAATTAAATAACAAATCAATAATAGAAAAAGCTAGAATTAACTTTAAAAAATCACCTAAGGATCGGCTCACACAAAGTTACATTGAAACGAGAGTAGAATCATTAGAGGTGCAGTGGAAACAATTTGTTGAAACGCATAGGCGCATCATAGAAAAAGCAACCGACGAAGAATTAAAAAAGAATGTTTATTTTACGGCAGAAACTTATGAGGTTACTGAAGAGTTGTACATAACCTATAAGTCTGAATTAAAAGAACACTTACTTCAAAGTAGTCCGCGCGAAAGTACTAATTTCAGTGAAAATAAACATTCTTATCAAAATAGTTCAAATGTGAAATTGCCACAAATTAGTTTACCAAAGTTCGCGGGTCTTTATTCGGAATGGGTAACGTTCCGCGATTTATTTACGTCACTTATTCATAAAAATGAAACACTGGATGAAGTTCAAAAACTCCATTATTTAAAGAGTCATCTCTCAGGCGAAGCAGAACAGTTGCTTCGACATATTCCTGTGACTGCGTCTAATTATAATGAGTGTTGGTCAATTCTAAACAAACGATTTGATAATAAAAGGTTTTTAGCTAACTGTATGCTCAAACGGCTTGTCTATCAATCGTCAATTACTAAGGAATCGTCGGCAAACGTCAAAACTCTGTTAGACACGACGGTTGATTGTTTACATGGTTTACGCAGTCTAGGTATTGATGTCAGCTCATGGGATGCAATTGTTGTGTATTTAGGCTCCGAAAAATTAGATACCGAGTCCCGTAAATTGTGGGAACTAAGAATAAGTTCAAATCCTAATGATGACTTACCTACGTTTGATGAGTTCAAAACTTTTATGGAGTCTAGGTTTAGAGCCTTAGAATATTTAGATTCTAAAGCAAATAAACAAAATAGTGCTCGTGATAATAATGCTAAATCTTTTCATGTCGCTTCTCAAGGTTGTGTATTATGTTCTGGAGATCATAAATTGTGTAACTGTAAAACATTTGCTAAGAAAAATTGTGACGAGCGTCGGGAGTTTGCACGAGCCAGTAAGCTTTGTTACAACTGCCTAGGAACAAGCCATTCCGTCTATACTTGTCGTCAGCATACGAAATGTCACCTTTGTAAGAAGAGGCATCACACACTGCTTCACCCAAAATCAACTGCCAATTCTGCGGAAATCGTTGATGGTTCAGCAGAGACGAAAGTGGCGGCCGCTAACGCAGCAACCTCTTCCAGTCAAAGCGATGCCAAACCCATTTGTTGTTTTGCGGATGTTCACAACCACGGTCTGTTAGCCACAGCCATGGTCAATGTTGAGTCAAGAACTGGCACTGCTGTTGTTTTAAGAGCTCTGATGGATCAGGGCTCTCAAGTCTCTTTTATCACAGAGGCTGCAGTACAGTTGCTCGGACTAAGGAAAACACCTGCTCGCACCGACATATTTCGACTAGGCGATGATGAGGGAAACTCAATGCCCTCTAAGTGGATAGTTCGATTCAAATTGCAATCACGTCTAGATCCTACCTTTATTTTATATGTCGATGCTTATGTATTGAATAGGCTCACATCACATCTTCCTGAGAAGAAAATCTTTCAAGTATCGGCTTCGTTCTCATCCTTAAAATTAGCTGATCCGACTTTTGATACGCCAGGGAAAATCGATTTACTGTTGAGTACACGCGTAGTCGGAGAAATTTTATTGGATGGTTTAGTCAAGGGTCCGCCAGGATCTCCAGTCGCTCAGAAGACTAAGTTGGGCTGGATCTTGTCTGGCGAAATCCCATCGTCGTCAATTTCTAGGCCAGTATGTTACCATACTGTAGTACAGTCAGCGGATGTCAATGACCTTCTGCGCAGGTTTTGGGAGTTGGAGTCGGAGCCTTCAGTTAGTAGTGTGATCTTGACTGAAGAAGAACAAAAATGCGAGGATTTCTACTCTAAAACCACCAAACGCGATGCGACCGGGAGGTATATTGTAAAATTACCATTTAAAACCGATTCGCCCACTTGCACGTTTGGAGGATCAGAGGTCATTGCCCGCAGGCGCTTCATCAGCCTAGAAAAGAGATTGTTGAAGGAACCGGAATTTAGGATGCAGTATAGTACAGTCATAAATGAATATATACAACTAGGACATGCTGAAGTTGTCCCTCAAACAGAATTAGGTAAGAATGCGCTCTACTTACCACATCACGCGGTGGTGCGTGAGGATAAAAGCACGACTAAGGTTAGGGTCGTCTTCGATGCTTCTTGTTCAGGCCACAATGGTGTAGCATTAAATACGGAATTAATGGTTGGCCCAACCCTACAACTTGATCTGCGTCAAACTATTATGCGGTGGCGCTGTCACCCCATAAGCTTGGTTGCAGACATCGTAAAAATGTACCGTCAGGTCAAGGTTGCAGATGAGGACGCTGATTATCAGCGCATTCTGTGGCGTGACAATCCAAATGATGAACTGAGTCATATTCGGTTATTGCGCGTTACTTTTGGAACGTCCTCTGCGCCATACCTGGCGGTCCGGTCTCTACAGCAATTAGCTCGAGACGAAGGAAGTGACTTTCCTCTAGTGGCAGACAGAGTCCTTACATCGTTCTACGTAGACGATCTGTTGACGGGTTGTCAGTCTGTCGCTGAAGGGGAACTTATTTATCACCAGCTGAATCAATTGTTAGATCGTGGGGGCTTCAAGCTTCAAAAGTGGTCCAGCAGCAATGACGAATTGTTTATCAAAATGAATGACGTTACTGCTAGGCAGGACAATATGGAGCTTAAGATGGATACGCTCACAAAAATTTTAGGATTAACGTATCAGAGAAGGTTAGATGAGTTTAGATACACTGTGCAACTTTCTCCGCCCGAAACACCCATAACCAAGCGGAAGGTTATCTCTGATATCGCTCGCTTATTTGACCCTCTTGGCTGGCTTGCGCCGGTGATAGTAACAGCTAAGGTGTTCATTCAACGCCTATGGTTAGCAGGATCTGAATGGGACGAAGTACTTCCAGATCACTTGTTAAAGGAATGGCTTAATTATAGAAACAACCTTTACCATCTTAGGGACTTCCGTCTGCCACGGTGGATTCACACGAGTCAACTCGACGTCTTACTAGAGTTGCACGGATTCTCTGACGCATCCAATGTTGCTTACGCAGCCGTAGTCTATGTTCGGTGTGTTGATGTTAGTGGTCGAGTTCATGTTAGTCTAGTTGCGGCTAAGACCAAGGTGGCCCCGGTCAAACAAGTGTCCATACCTCGTTTGGAGTTATGTGGCGCCTTGCTGCTTTCAAAACTTCTGCGAGAAGTTTCCGACACCTTGGGTATCTGTAAAGAAAAAATACATGCCTGGACTGACTCGACAGTGGTTCTCGCCTGGTTGAGCAGCCACCCCAGCCGCTGGAAGACATTCGTAGGTAACAGAGTGTCCGAAATACTTACCGTTATGGAAAACAACCAGTGGTCGCACGTCCAGTCCAGTGATAATCCTGCAGATTGCGCGTCGCGCGGCGTGAATCCTTCTGAGTGCGCCGACCTCGAATTGTGGACACAGGGACCTAATTGGCTGAAAAATAAAGAAATTAATTATAGTAGAAAGGAAATTAAAGAAACTAACTTAGAGGAAAGAAAATCATTAGTAGCATGCAACACAGTAGTGAAAGAAACAAGTGAGGATTCTATAATTGCAAAATATTCGTCTCTTAGAAAACTGACCAGAGTAATAGCTTATTGTAAAAGGTTCTTAAAGTTTAAAAATAAAAATTATACTACGAAATTCAATAATTATCTAACTCATTCTGAAATTCAAGGGGCATTACTTACCTGCATTAAACTATGTCAAAGGGAAAATTTTGAATCGGAGATAGATAGTTTAAAAACTAAAGGAGAAATAAATAAAAAAGGGGTACTTACCTCGCTCAATCCTTACTTGGATCAAGAACAGATTTTGAGAGTTGGTGGTAGGTTACACAGGGCGAACCTTCACGAAGACTCGAAGCATCCAATAATTCTTCCTCAAAAGTCGGATTTGACCCACCTCCTGGTAGCTGACGCTCATGAGAGCACTTTGCACGGTGGGCCTCAGTTAGTTCTTAATTATATACGATCCAAATATTGGATAATAAATGCAAAAAATATCGTCAGGCAATACGTGCGCAAATGCGTAATTTGCATACGTCATTCCGCTCAGTCTGTACATCCTTTAATGGGGTCATTGCCCTCTGCTAGGGTAAATGCTGGCCGACCTTTCTTTAGAAGTGGCGTGGACTACGCAGGACCTATTAGCATCCGTCCTACTAAGGGTCGCGGTTATCACTCCACCAAAGGTTACATATGTTTGTTCGTGTGTATGGCCACTCGGGCCATACACTTAGAAGTCGTCAGTGACATGACATCCCAAGCCTTTATAGCTGCCTTTAAGAGTTTTATAGCGAGGAGAGGCCATTGCGGTGAGATGTGGAGCGATAATGGCACTACATTTGTCGGAGCTAACAAAGAACTGAAGGCGTTGTTCAACCACGAAAGGTCCGGTGTAGCTACTGATATTGCCGATTGGTTGGCGACCAACGGAACAACTTGGAGCTTCATTCCACCTCACTCTCCGAACTTCGGGGGGCTTTGGGAGGCTGGAGTGAAGTCAACCAAACACCATCTCAAAAGAGTGGTTGGTACAAGCACACTCACCTTTGAGGAATTGACGACAGTGCTTGCCCAAATAGAAGCCTGTCTAAACTCCAGGCCTATTTCCACCATCAGCACAAATCCAGAGGATCCATGCCCATTAACGCCAGGTCATTTTTTAGTAGGCGAGCCTTTGCTTCTCGTACCCGAACTTAATTTTGAAAATTCTAATATTGGTACTTTGAGAAGATGGCAGTTGACTCAACGCATGGTGCAGGACTTCTGGCGTAGGTGGTCGCGAGAATATCTGGTTCAATTTCACCAAAGGAACAAATGGGCACATCAAACCGTAGAACCGAACTTGGGTGACGTAGTGTTGGTTATGGAAGATGATCTTCCACCTGCAAGATGGCTTTACGGTCTTATTACAGAAAAGCATACTGGCTCGGATAAAATCACAAGAGTGGTTACATTGCGCTGTAAAGGTTCTACGATTAAAAGACCTGTGTCGAAATTAATTGTACTTCCTATCACCTCATAAATGCGTACCTAGTATTTATATGTTTTTATTTTTTTAAATTAATGTTAAGTATTAATTAATTGTTGCATAAGTTGCATTTAAGTTTAACATTAAGATTTTGTTTAGTTGTTTTTTTTTATTGTTCACATACAGTCCACTATTGTTTTCACTTCCCCCCAAATCATGTGTTCTATTGTGGTGGGCGGTTAGTTAACTTTGATATATTTAACCCTAGCTCTGGACACTCTGTCCATAGTGGGCGGGATGTTCGATTGCGAGTTTTACCCCAAGCTCGATAGATGGCGTTGTACGATTTGATCACATTTCTGAATCGCGGTGTCGAGATTCTCCGCTCATATTACATAGTGATAGAACAAAATAAATTTTTTGTACTTGCTTTGGAAACAGATTGTTTTATTTTATATCAGTCAGTCCCCGGGAAGTTGTCGAGTGCCGAACATCTAGAAAACCTACTGTTAGTCAGGCATCTAAACATGTACCTTAAATGAAAATGTGCATATAATAATTCATAAACTGCAAGTTATTTATATTGTAAGGAAATTACTTACAATAAAAGAAATACAAACTATGAACTATTTTTATTAACTCTACAAAATCAAGGTTCTCCATTGTCGCCTCAGTGGTGGTTCCACGAACACCTCGTCGATGTGGTTGGTGTAGCTGGAGCTGCCTTCCTGATAGCGGTCTTTGCGCAGCTCACTGCGGACGAGGAGCAGCAGATATATCTGTAACACTGTTAGAACAAATATTATGTTAGATAGAGGGCATTGATAATGGTGATTAATGATTTTGATAGCCAAATCACGGCAAGTCGCCTTCGCCCGCGTGAAAAGTGTATTTACACATTCAACTGGTAACTCCAGAAAGTAGCTCGTAAAAAAAAACTGGCCAAGTGCGAGTCGGACTCGCGCATGAAGGGTAACATGATTGGTACTTGAATGGTCCCTCAGTATTTGTAGAAACTCCAAAGATTTCCCTTTAAACATACTGTCTTTCTAAAGAACTTTGACGTTCAGGGGTCACTGGCTCTCAGCCTAGTTTTAGTGAATGACTTTTGATTTGATTACTAGTTCGATCATATTAGATACATTAATGATGTTGAAATATTTTCTTGATTCATTCATCGTATTTTTTCTCTTCTCGTCTTGATCATTGTGTGAAACGGATAGATTTCCCGAGTGTTAGTTCCTCCCGACTTATGTGTGTGATAAATACACAAGGTCAGGATGGACGAGTGTTAGGTTAATTTATCTGAAGTTTAAATTCGAATAAACTGACATATCGATTACTGAAAATAATTATTAAGTGGCAATACCAAGATGACGATTGAGAAGAGGGAAAACAAGATACGTTCCGGCAATCGATTTGTTCACTTGGTTTTATTTGGACTAATGGAACTCACTCGATATTTAATAATCACTACTGTAGCTCTTTGATTATTTCATAGTCTGTTCTATATTGTCCTAAATTGCTAAAAAAGCAATGATTAAATATATTGTCATCAACTCAAGGAGTTTTATTACAGTTATATTTATTATCTTCAGTTAAGAAGGCGGAAGGGAGTGTTCTCTATCAAACACTTTAGTTTTTTTTAATGATATAAATATATACATTACCAAACCCTGTGAAGGCGCGGGTGGAGTCAAAGAAGACGAAGTACCACATGGGAAATCTGTCCAGGTCGAAGTAGGTAATGAGCAACACCACGAAGGTCGCCACCATCGTCGTCAGCTCGTAGTAGTAGTACACGCGGAGGAGACTAAGTCTTTTCTGAAAGATAACATAAAACAGGTTCAAGGCATATACATTTATAGCGTTCTGCCACACAGTGGGCTGCAGGCCGATCTTGTGCCTTCAACTTATGGAAATACCAAAATCCTATTAATGCTAAAATGAGAATGCTAAGAGGCACTTTTTTTTTGTGGGGTGGGAAATCATCCAATGACTTCTCCCGCTCTGGGTGAAGCGGGAGGGCGTATCAGACTATTACTGACTAAAACCCACCCCTGTTCCTTCCTGCCCTTAGTGCCCGGGGGCGAGGTAACTCTGTTTCAAATTTATCCTCAACCAGGCATCGGCCATGACGAGCCCTGTCCCTATTGCTGACAACTCTTTTAGGCGCGCGTGGAACATACGCGCCATCGACTCTCAGGCCTGCTGCTGATCGAACGGCGAGCTATCCATTACTCGCCGTCCGCAGGCCCGGGTATGCTAAGAGGCACTGCGGTGTTACTTACCTACGCAAATTGATAAAATAAGAAATGAGCACCTCGTTAAGAGGAAGTCTGAAACTGGCATTGGTAACAGAGATGTTGTGTGGAAATTTGTTGTCCACGGCGAACGATTTTGATATGTACACGTAATACGGAAGAAAGAGGAAAATGTCGTTAGGAATATTTTGAAAATAAATGTGGATAGTTTTAAGATTTAAGGAAGATCAATGAGACGTACTCGTAAGTGGATTGTGATGATCGCAAATACAGACGTAAAGAAGAAGAAGAAATGCTGTATTCAATTCCAAAATGAAAAAACAATAAGGGCAGCAGGATAACAAATGGTCTTAATATTGCAAGCTATAGTGAATTCGCTTACCAAATGAGCTCCAACGATTAAAATAATATGGAAGAGGATGTCCAATGCATAGAGTACGAAAATAATGTACAGCTGAGCTTTCATGATGACCCCCCTATACAGGGCGGCAGTAGTCGTGAAGGTACTCTCGATGTCATGGAATAGCAGCCATAAGAGCATCTGCTGGACCCAGAACAAGCATGTCACCAACTGGGGGAGAACATTTTGAACTATCAAAGATTTAACGTCAAATGTCACATACATTAATAAGAAGCTTTTGGCTCCCATTGCAAGAACTGTAAAATTTTCCAGAATAAAAACAACGTATGCGTCAGGGATATTATGGCTTTCCATCAGTGAAATAATTTTCGTAAATGGATCCCGTACCTACTTTAAGAGACAAGCTTTTGCAAACTAACATACAGTTTTACCTCTTATAGCAAACCGAGAAAAATAAACAAATCAAGTATCTTGACTGGGCTCGCGAGGTGGTCAGCATTTGGGATGTGAACTCAGCAATCATTGTACCGATAGTCGTGTCAGTCAATGGTTCTTTAAGGTTAAGTCATTCTGTGGATGGGTAATAATCAATTACATGTCAAGACCCCTCCGTGCCTTCACAAGCTTGCTAAGCCGTTGTTTCTGGCTATCATTTGTAGATCTTCAATTGTAAATAGTAGATAGTCAGAGGCCCAGAAGTCTGACAACCAGTCTTACTTAATTAAAGGGTCACTAAGTATTACCAGAAAACTTCTATAATCCAGTTAGTATGGAATTAAGAGAGGTAGTTGCTCACTAATGTGCAAAACATTGGCATTCAGCTGCAGCCGACTAGAAGTCGTTATCGTTAATCGTTAAGAAGAAGTTAGGTAAATGAAAGGTGCAACTTTAATGGGTACCTCGTTGATATATTGGTTGCAAGCCAACGGGTAGTGTAGGTTTTTATCCTCGGATCAGACAGTGTGTTAAGGCACCAGTTCACGGCAAAGTACGCACGTGAACTTAGTTTTTATTTTTATGAAAATCTAAATCGCAGAGTGCTATCTACAGGTAATTTTTTTTCTAACAAAAATTCAGTTGGTTTGCGATAGGCCACAGAAGCAATGATGCCGCGGGAAAGTATTTTTCATTTTTTATTTTATTATTGTTGATAGGCACGCGTTTAACCACTATCTCACCTGATGGTAAGCGATAATGTGGTCGAAGATGGAGCACGCTTGCCTAGAAGTAACCTAATAGTATTTTTCATTTCTCATATTCGGAAAGTAGTGTTTGTTTGATCCGAATAGCGGGTGAAAAACGCTGCTTGCCACCCTTGGGCGGGAAAGACTCAAAGTAGTTGCTTCCCTCCCTAGGGCGGGCATGAATTTTAAAAAAGAACTAAAGGTTAGGTTAGGTTAAAAAAAAAAACGTAATTAAGAAAATTATAGATTAACATAAAAAATAATAGTTGCGGTCTTGTGAGTGTATAAACAGCCAGTGTGAATTAAAAAAAAAAAATATTATGCGGGTTCATATTTAAAATTTAAAAAAGACTATAATAGACTTGGGTTATTACGAATTAAACAAGACATCTATTATTCCTGTTACTGTTAAGCAATAATAACAGATGTCATTAACCTATCTGTTATTAAGTAACTGCTTTTTATTTTTCTAAGCACGGTCTGTCAGTAAATAAATCACGCGAAGTACATATTTTAACATTTTTTAGATCTTATATATTGATAATTTTATGCATGTAATAGATATTTGACCTTTATATATTACACACCTAGAGAAGAATAATTCTTCACATTGTAAAATAATATACATAGTAATGTGAGCATTATTCTTGTAGTGTTTCCGAATTGAAAGTTGAGAGCAGATAATAGATAATACGACTAGAAATAGTTGACACTTTTCAATGATGATGTCTTCTTGTAAGACTACAATCATCAAGTTAATTTCATCAACTTCAACCTAGTCAGCCTATTTCTGCAAATTAACTTTGACAGGAAGTCCGTCAATGTCCTTGTCTTTAATATTGTAGGTATGTTCAGCTTGTCTAAAAAGCATTTCTAATGTTAATGCATCCTGGTTCACCTACATATTGAGATAAATTGCATTGTTGAACAAATGAAGTTTAAGGTCAGCTCGTGCCGTTATGTGTGCATATTAATCTTGTAAGTGGAGTGTCCTGTCTGTGTCTACTCTCTATCTAGCGGCGTTAGATTTGGCTCACCCACATAGCACGGATATCTCAAGTCTAAGATAAAAAAAAGATGTCCTGATGCAGATTCACAAACATGCTTGCACAACAACATTCTAATGCACATTTCATAAGCACCCAACACACATATCCGGTCTATCAATAAACCAATAGAAGTTAATAGTTATATAAAAAGTCTGGAACAAGCAAACATAATGCGCCGATAACTAAATTGGGGTACCAAAGGGCAAAGACGTCCACTGCTGGACACAGTAGACGTTTTTCGGCCGAAATGATCTTGATGATGAAGGCAATTATGAAGCATAGACTATAAAACATAATACTAACCAAGCTCAGATACCCAAACACAAGAATCCCACGTCGCAGCGGCAAGCAGAAACAACATCTCTTTAACTCAGGTATTTCTGTCAACATTATAACAATTGCTTATCACAGATATTTAAAAATATAAATGGTACATTTATATTTGGAGTGATATTTGTATGAGCTCCTAAATGTACCGTTTGGACTATAGCGCGGCAAATAGTAACTGAGTTAGTTAGGCATGCCGTAGGGTTGGCAAGTATTTATTTATTTAACCAGAACGACAAAATGCCAATTGCACTGATCATACACATTACAAATTTTAATTTTAATCAGAATACAAATTGTATAAAACACATTAAGAATAAAAAAAAATTACAATTGCACAATATTATACATACTTAAGCCTTTCACTCAGTCTTCTCGAAAATCGTCAGACATTCTGACAGTTACTTTTTCCATTCATCTGCGAACAGATCTAATCCAGGACTGGACTCTAGGAGGACATTGAGTGCATTTAGCATTCGCGGAATGGATGACATACGTCGCGCACCCGTACGGCAACGTGGCAAGTATATGTGGACTATTCAGACTTGATACAGTTGGTAACTCCTGAATCCCTGATGCAATTCTTATGTTACCGTTGACACTCCCTATAATACCCCAAGGAACGAGAGCTGATGAACTAGGTACCTGTCTAAAGAGCGTATGGCGAAGAGTGTATGGTGTATTATAATATCGATTAACTTGAGCTTTAATATAAGAGCATATTTAGGTGGTACCCCAAACGCGCAGAATTTCTCAAAGGAGATTGTTCTGTATCCATACATCTCTCGCCCTAGATCCAACAGCGAAGGAAATTTACTTTGCGTGTTCTAAATTACGAGTATATGCCCATTAAGGCAAAGTTTAATGACGGACACCTCGTAGAAAGCATTTATTTAAAAAGAAAACAAAGATTTTGAGGTTATTTTCAGTAAGAATTAATCTCTTCAATACTTAGAAATATGCTAGTAAATGCCTGTCACTAAAACATTTATTACCACAGCCACGTAACACGTTAATAAAAGCAATCAGAGTCCCTAAAATAGCAAGGTCGTCGAATGTATTCCAAAAATAACAAAATTAAATCACTACACAATGCAGTCAGACAGGTGACAGTTGAGATGATTGACATTTGACATAACAAGGATTAGGGATGCCCTATAAAATCCTTATCGATATATTTTAATAATTTAATGATATTCTAATAATTTAATTTTGTAATATTTTTGTATTATTTTTAATTTTTTTATATGGGTCATTAGGCCTGAAATAAAAATGATTTGATTTGATTTTTTTTGATTTTGATTAAACAAAATCGATACCGTTCAGTACCCAAGGTGCTATTCTATTTGAAATATTACAATGCATCTCACCTAAGGCGTGTGTGCCGTACCTAGTATTCGGTTCGTATTCGTGAAAATACGATTTGAACTATCCTTCATAATAAATGTGTGGTTGTTTGTGCACTGCTTCGTTTTCGTGTTTTTATATTCGGCGTTTAATGGCGGCGATAAATGGCTTTTTGTGCACTCATATTCGATTCGATTCGAGTGTTTGTTTTTAGTGAATATTCGAATCTCGGATTGGTGCACGTGAACTTTCGTATTCTATTCGTATTTTTAAAAACGGACCATGAAACATTTCCCAAAACAAATCACGAATACGAATCGACTATGAGTAAGTGCACAGCGCCCATTCTTGAACTCTGATCCGTTTTTATGCCGTTCGTAAAAAAAACACGAATTTAATCGTATACGAGGTAGTGCACAAACATCCTTATGTGTAGTAATTGTGTAGAAAAAGATAAGTAATTATATAGCATGCATGTAATCTTATCTTATCGATGTGTGTGATATAAAAGATTGGGCCTAATTGTCATGTCAAATCTCAAATCTAATTGTCAAAGATGGCAACATTTTTGATTTGTGATGTCGTAAATCGTTTAAGCTCTTTTAATTGTTCAATACTGAACGCAGAGTGTCCATTTCACACAGATATTCGCAATAAGTATAATAAAATATACTTTTAATTACTAAGTATGAGAGGTTTGTTGGTCCTGGGGCCATTTCGGACAATGTCCTTTACTGCTTAAAATTGATGACGGCTCATACCCCACTCAAGAAGGTGGTAAAGTTATTTTAGTAGAGAGCCTGTGTTGTTCTGGTGCCTCGCAGCAGGAGCTCATTTCCTCTGTATATGGGGGGCCCACAGATATCTCGAACCGTGATGCTTCTTGGGTATGCCAACGAGCTATTTTGGCTCCTCGACCAAGCAGTAACGATCAAAATATATTGGTACATGTTCCTGGGGAAAGTAGGGAATATCTCTATTAACACGGTTATGTAAGAAGAAAATGCCACCCACTATTCGGTAGAGTTTTTAGATTCCCTAAATACAGCAGGTCATCCAGCACACAAAATGTACTTAAAAGTCGGAGTGCCAATCATTCTACTCAGAAATTGAAGTCCTCGAAAACCATGCAATGGCAGCACTCGACTGAAAGAAACAAATGTCCAACGAAATGTTATCGAAGCCGAAATCTTATCAGGTTGCGGCTCCAGTGATATAGTTTTCATTCCCAGGATCCCCTTATACCCTATAATTTTCCGTTTTGTTTCAAACGTGTTCAATTTAAAGTAATCCTCTGTTACGCCATGGCCATTAACAAAGCCGCCCGTTGCGGGGGTAGACCTCACTTTTGATTGCTTTTCCATGATCAATTTTATGTTGCTCTATCACCCTCTTCTTATTTTAAATAGCGTTCAGGTAGGTATTGACTTTACTCTTATCTAAGCAACGCATTTTAGTTTACGACAACCACGCGAACGAAGTCGCGGGCACAGCTAGTCTTTCATATTCCATCTATCTTTTCTTTGCCATAAATTGCCTTGTCCATGCGTCCACATTTATATTCATGACTCTTTTAGTCACATTTGTTTCATCCCTCCTCATCACATGCCCACGCATAGACAAACATTTCCCAGGAAAAAAACAAAACTTATGGAGAATAAAGTTTATCTCTAGATTTTTTATGTGTTAGCTGCCAGCCCTGAAGGATCATTATCTTATTTACTCTTCGCGTTGGAAGACGTGAGCCGTGATACACTGCTCGTAACTTGTTCAAGTCTTCCACCGAAGGAACTCACGGTTTTCTTCTGCGGAAATTATTTTTTGTTGCATCACTATCTAGATTACTCTGCGTTTAAGTGATTAAATATCTTGAAGAGTTTTCGAAACATTTTTAATAGACGGGAATATATTGCCAAGAGACCATAATTTAAACAGACCTTTACTTGAACTTAGTTCTTTCAGTTCCTTTATGGCAGGGATTCTTGAATTTAGGTCATATCTAAACAAGTACTCTCTGTTTTAGAGTTTCTCTCTGTAGCGACTTTCACCTATATTACATTTTTCTTATCATATTTATAAAGTACGTTAGTTCTTGCTGGGGCGGCTGCTGCAGGTGCAGAAAACCTCAAACGGCGCAAATATAACAACCTTATTGGAAGTTATATTTTTGAGCCGGTTGGAGTTGAAACACTGGGGCCATGGGGTTCAAATGCTCATCGAGGTTTTAGTAACACCAGCAAGCAGTTAGTTAACTCTTCACGTGATCAGATGGCCGATCTTATTTCGGTCAAAGAATCAGCATTGTCATTCAACGTGGCAATGCTGCCAGTGTTCGAGCCACAGACACGAAAAAAATTGTTAGGTGATGTTGTTACTTATTTATATAAAACAGGTAGCAAATATAATTTTGGAAAACTAAAAACTTTTTTTTCGTGTCCGTTAAACCGTGAACTCTTTAAATATGTTCATAAAGCCCCCTTTTTTAAGTCCGCATGTTATAACGGGCGACCACGAAAGCCTACACTGCACGTGTCCCGATACGCACTTGGCAGGTTTTATAAGTTCTTTCCGTCTATCCCAACGACCATTAGTTATCTCACTACTTCATTATCTCAAATTATAATAACTTCAATAAAAAACACATTCTTAAATATAAGTTTTTAAAACTATCACAAAATAACTCATTCACAGAATACAATTACAGCAAACCAAACTACGACACAAACAAATTCATCACACAAAATACACTGGTTAAAAAGACATTCTTCATAATATTCATTATGTTAGCACACAAATCAAACAGAATCTACATTTTAAAGACAACCGTCTTCCTACTCACTATCTATGACTCAATGAGATACTCTAAATACATTCTAAACTCACGTTGTTTATTAACACAAAATTTATAAATTAACACTGCCGTATTTGTCTTAAATAACTTTCTCACACAGCTACAACTTTGCTCTTTTATTCTCATCAGGAATTTCAACAGGTGACCGAATTCTGTATTTACGTAAGACTAACATAAGACCAATATTTATTATAATTAAATCTATATTCTACAATTATATTAACCACCATATTAACATTCGATAATTTGAATGATTTAACAGAAAATATCGATAAGTAAGTAACTGAAAGTATCTGAATCACTGTTTGCCGGACATCGAAGACTGTCACAAAATAATTTTGCCTTTTTCTGAAAGTCTTGTAGTGTTCACCCAAAATATACGCAGTATAAAATGCAATATAAATGGTTTGGCATTGTTATTAACTAGATTAAATCTACATTGTGATGTACTTGTCCTCACAGAAAGCTGGCTGTCGTGCACCAACTCAATACCTAATTTACTAGGATCTTAAGCGACAAAAAATAATATAAAGCAAAATGATGGTGATATTTTATAAGGAACATCTTCGTTTTTCTATTGTGGAACCTAACTTCAACGAAGGTCTGATTGCTACACTTTAAAATGAAATTGCAATTGTTGCAATATATCGTTCACCATCGTATTCTAACTTAGACTCATTCCTTAAATCTTTAAATGATGTTTTAATAAGCTACTCTTCTTAATTCTTTATTGTACATCAAAAATTTCACATAGTTTTTAGTGGCTACACAATGCATGTACAGCAAACCTTTGAGTGATAGAGAGAGATCACATTTGAGGGTAGGATCCAGTGCACGAAACACATAAACCTACATAAATAATTCCAAATATATATATATATATATATTATACTTACATACTTATAAATACCAATATATACTAATATTATGTCAATTTGAAAGGAAGTGCTCTTTGATCATCTTCTTGAAGACATCTAGAGACGGCTCTTCCTTTAACAACATAATATTAAAAGGCGACATAAATATTGCAACTAACCTAGATAAAATTGACCTTCAAGGTGAACGTTACCTAAATCTGGCTGCTAGTCATGGCATGTTACCCTCACATACATTAATTACACGGCCAGAAAGTAAAACATGTATCGACCATATACTCCTTAAAACAAAAAGTACCTGTAACACCATTGTATCATTAGCAACTTTGACTGACCATTACCCGGTCTTACTACACATAAACTTTAAGAAAAATCAAACATTTGCGATTATAACTATTAAAAAAATTGATGAAGATGGCTTAAAAGAGGAAATATCAAAAATTGACTTCACTACATTATTTGAGTTACATGATCCTATCCTAACATTGCTCTGCTGTATATTACTCACTGTCTTCAGACTGCAATTTAACAACAACACCAAAGTCATTACCTTATCGCGCCGGAAGAAGATAATAAAACCCTTGATCACACAAGGGTTGCTGCGCTGTATGAGGAATAGGGATAAATTACATAAAAAAATTAAACTTTCGCCAAATAACGCAATATTAAAACTAATGTATACACGATATAGGAACTACTGCAACGCTATACTAAAAAAGGTCAAACGAGCTTATGAAAAAAATCTTGTTATATCAGCTCAAAACGATAATAAAAAGCTGTGGAAAGTGATTAAAGACGTCACTAACACCAACAAAAACACTAACTGCTCATATGTATATCTTTGTGACACCAACAAAACACTAACTGCTCATATGTATATCTTTAGCTGACGGTCCTAAACAGTCTCTGAATAAAGTAAATACTTACTTTATTGATGTGGGTTGATCACTGGCAGATAAATTAAATTAAATTAAATTCGTTTATTTCGGACCATTGTCCATATGTTACATACAACATGAAAAACATGAAAAACTATACAACACACTTACAACACAAAAATGATAGGAAAATATCAATACAATACATTTTAAGTTCGGAGAGGGGGACCTGTCCACTGCTCACCGAACAGCATGCAAGCGTATCCAGTGGCGCAGCAGTGGAGAGTCCCACCTGTCCGCGAATACGCTCAGTATGCTGTTGCTGCTGGACCTAACGCGACTCAGCAGCGACGCACACTGTTTCCTAATAAGGGCGTGAAAGCCATTAGTGTGCGCTTCTGCGAACATAGTCAAAGCACTGCAGAATCGCGGCAGCCCCAGCAGCACCCTAAATGCGTTGTTGTATTGGACACGCAAGGCATTGTATGCCACCAGTGTATAGTCAACCCACAGGCTGCACGTGTAAAGTGTTTGGCAGTAAGACTTAAAAAGCGTAACTTTCACTCGATTACTGCTATGTGCAAACCTGCGGGCCAACATATTACACCGGACAGCCAAAGCCCTACGTGCCCTCTCAACATCAGCGTTGTCTCTCAAGTCCTCGGAAACCCAGTGGCCCAGATACTTGAACTGTGCGACTCTGTTCAAGGCGGTACCCGCTAAGGTAACCGAGGGCACAGACAGACAACTTTTGCCACGGCTCTTAAATACTAGAAGCTCGCTTTTTTTAGCATTGTATCTGAGCCCATGGGCCTCCGCGTAAGACTCACATATCCGTACCAAATTACGCAAACCTCCGATCGATGGACTCAGCAGTACCATGTCATCTGCGTAGCTAATATTGTTGACACAGACTCCGTCTATGTAGCATCCAACATTGGCACTGCTGAGTTCACCGACAAGCTGGTTTGTTGAAGAGCTTAGGTGAGGTCAGACCACCCTGCCTCACCCCACACTGCAGCCCGTACACATCCGAAAAAGAGCCGGCCCATTTGATACTATTTTTCTGATTGTTGTACCAATACCTGAGAACAGAAATCACCTCCGAACTGCAATCTGTCTCAGTTTGCAGCTTACCCCATAACTTATTATATGACACTAGGTCGAAAGCTTTTGAGAGATCTAGAAAGCATGCAAAGATAGGTGTTTTCCGGTCACTAATACTGAACAGTCTGCTTAAGGCACATGATAGCACTCTCCGTGGATACACCAGATCTAAATCCGAATTGCGCGTCGTGGAGCCTAATATTCCTGCCCAGGTGTTGGTCAAGCAGACTGTCCAGTATTTTTGCTATAACCGGGGCTCAGAAGCATCTCCAGTTTTATTTTTAGCTATTGGTACAACAACAGTGTACATCAAACTATTAGGTAAGTACGCATGACTAACACACAGATTAAAAAACATGGCCAATACCCTCGACAAGTGACAGCCTGCATTTTGCAGATGCTCGATAGTGAGGCTGTCGTGACCAGGAGATTTACCCGTTTTCATGTTTTCAATAATGTGTGCCACATCTTTGGCTGTAAATCTGACTTTAAGATCTCCGGCACTGCAGTCACCATCAATCATCCGCGATGCCGAACCCAAAGGCGACTCCACTTTAAATAACTGTTGGAAAAGATTAGCAATTTTCTGTGTCTTTCGTGTCTCACGGGACGACCAGGCTTCGGATTCAACAGATTCGTCTCTTTCCAGAAACCTTTAAAATCCTTCTTTCGGTGGTGGTCTGCAATGATGTCCATTTTAATTTTTTGCTTGTTTACCTGACACCACCTCAATTGGGACTTAAAAAGCTTCCTGGATTCACACATGTTTTCATAAATCTCTCCTCTAGACGGTTTTCCATTTAGCACCCACATCTAAAAACAAAGCCTGGCCCTCGCATGAGCCCCCCTGACGTATCTGTTCCACCCAGTTATGCTACCTTTCTTACGTTTATTTTTAACAATTGCAGTACATTTAGACGCATCGGTTAATATACACACAATTTCATTGTATAATTTATCCAAACACTGCCTATGTTTTATGTTAGAACACATTTTATCAGCACAACTACTCATCTCTGCCGGAAAATCAACATTCCTCAGCTTATTATGACACAGTTTATTGTATTCATAAACTTGAGATTGATCCCTTTCACCCCATGTCACAAGATTTTTATTACTGTCAGTTAGCATTATTCTAGGTTTAATTAATCTTAAATCACACTCCAGCTGAACAGGGTAGTGGTCGGACCAGTAAATATCATATAGAACTGACACGCCCACAACGGTAAGCCGCGCGGCGCTAGTCACAACACAGTGGTCGAGCCAGCGCCGCGTCCCGTGTGCCTCGCTTACAAAAGTATACGCGTCCGACGGCAATAGTTCCCTGTCGACGCACGATCACAACTGTTCGGCACAAAAAAGTGTTAGTTCAATGTCAAAAAGCTCACCTGGATGTGCGTTGAAATCACCCAGTATAAACACAGAACTCACATTATTACTTTCAATTATAGCGTTTATTTCACATAAGCACTCGGTAAATTCTATCAAATTATCTGTTGAATCTGTAGGCATATACACTGAAAAAATTATGATGGCACGATCACTGAGTTCGACTTTTACAGCTACTAGACGCACACTGGAACATGTTAACACTGTCACTGTGGGGAACGTACTTTTTCTCCATAGTATAGCCACTCCTCCGTACGATCTACCACGAAGTATGCCGGCAGAAGTATCCACAGCAGAGTTACCAACGAATCCAAAGTCACTATCGATGCTGCCAAGGAACGGAACGTCGTGAGGTAGCAACCATGTTTCCTGTAAGGCAATAATATCTGCCGTCTTGCAAAGCCGCCTTATGCACTCAACCGAACGAGTCACACTTTTACAATTGTAACTTACTAACTTTGTTGAACCTGTCATGATTAGGGTTAAAAAACGTCCTTTTTCAAAACATTATCTTGTTTGCCTTTATTCTGCCGCTCTAAGTTTATAAAACGACGAAAAGCTATTCCTTCTGGCCAAAAATCAGATTCCATAAAAATGTCCAACTTATATTTTGGGACAAATACTTTATAAGCATTATAATCTTTTGCCAGTTTCATGTTCATTTTTTGCAATGTGACATTAATATTACATTTATCTTTAATGTAATTTACTATGTCACACACAGTCACTTCCTTCGCCACATTATAATATACATTGGGACTTGTATGTCCGCCGCTTTAAATTTTACTGCGGGGTCTGTCACAGCCTTCCCTCTGCTTCCAATAAAACGATTTCTGTATCTCTTCCTTTGTACCTCGATCCAACCTTCATCATTACGTTCCGATTTCCATTGCCCCTCACGTACAATATCAGAAAAACATAATTGATTTTGCGAGACGATATGTTGAACATTCTGAGCGCTCGTATGTCCCGTCGGCGGTGTTGATAATCGAGGCGCTTGCGTCGGCGTCGGCGCGCGCTCGGGTACGTTCGTGGCGGATCGGCATGGCTGCGGTTGCTGATTGGCCGCCTCACAAGACTCGCGAGTTACTTCGGGTCGACCGTTCTGTTTTGCACGTACCGGTTGTGTTGTTTTGCAACTACCTCCCTTACTAGATAAAGTTACAGACGGAGATTTGCAATCGTTTTCATCTTCCACATGTATTGGTGGCAAACCTACAGGACCACTGATACCGTCTTCATAGCTGTCAAACCCCGATGCACCTCGTTTTGTGTTCACAGTACATGGAAAATAATTGACTATTGACGTATTTTTCAACGAGTTAAGATCCAACTTTAACTGTTGTAACTGGTCAGCAGTGGCATACTGTTCCTTTATCTGGATGATTTCACTGTGCATCTTTACTATGTCTTTTAATAACCTTGTTACATCGACGTGGTCGAAAAGAACAGGTGGAAGTTTCTGCAGGTCACGTGCCACAAATATTGGGATTTCTTCTGGGTCTGTTTTAATAAACAGAGTATATCATCAATGTTTCGGAGCGTTTTGCCGTCCCTGTGCGTTTTCGGAGTCAGATATTGAAAATGCTAAAGCATTTTCAATATCTGACTCCGAAAACGCACTTTTGCATATACGACTAATGCTTTCTTCATCCATAACGTCCATCTTATTGCATATAAACGCAAGCACTTCGTTTATAACCACATTGCACGAGTTACATTTTACCACGTTAGAAGCCATTTTCAAGGACACGACACTACCGATCGGCAAGGGCGCGCGTCGCGAACCGAACGAGATAAGATCAGGCCAAATAAATCAATTATAATAGACAATAATTTCGATACCAATTCAAATAAGCTGACTCAACTCAATTCGTTTGTATCGGAGGAAACGGATGAATGTGAAGTGGACCGACTCAACACTAATTTAAAAGTAGATAGCTCTTCGGGTTCCGATGGGATTAGCAGTAATTTTTTTTTAAATACAAAATCATTTTAGTTACTCCACTCACATTTATTTTTAACTCCTGCCTCCAAAATGGAATATTCCATGAATCTTTAAAGAATTCTCAGGTTTGTCCAATACATAAGGGTGGAGACAGAGATTGTGTCACCAACTATAGGCCTATATACACACTGCCAGCTTTATCAAAGATTTTTGAGAGAATAATGAATGTGAGACCAACAAGGTATCTTGAAAGTAAAAACTTGCTTTTACCAAACCAGTACGGTTTCCAAACGGGAAATCCACTGAAAAAGCTGTAAACAAACTCATAAGTTACATCAGTGATAAATTGGATGAAAGAAAAAGAAATGCCTGACCATCTTCTTAGATTTGGCAAAAGCCTTTGGCACAATCTAACCCCCCTCGCGGATTTAGTAGCGAAAGGTCGTGTTTTATGAGCACCGCAAAAAAATATTTTCAAAAGGTGTTATTTGTAATCAGAAATTCTTAAAAATCGCTTACAGTTAAAGAATAACGAAATTCTGAGGTGCTCACGCAAAATCTCACATTAAAACTCAGTGCAAGTGACTTTTATTGCTAGTTTTGGAACAAAGGAAAAGTGGCAATCATATGGTTGAATCAGTGTAGTACCCACAAACTATTTTATTATCACAGTTGTGACGTCAAAAATCACAGAGTTAGTCTACACAGAACCATAATTTCACCTCTTTAGTAACAAACCAGAAAGCGTGTTTCGAAATAGCCCGACTGCCGCGTCGAGTGGCCCGAGTTCGAACCTGAGCAAAAAGATTCTTTTCTTTTTGTATTTTTGGTTTATTCAAATTTGTTTTATAACAAGTATGCTTGTGCAACGCTCTCCACAAAGTTGGATCCGATTCCGCAATAAATAAAACACCGATGAATGAGACTGATGACAGCGACTTTCTAAATGACCGCCCGAAAAAAGGATTTTCAACCATCACATACCGTAACACTAAGCGAAAATGTATGGAAACCGGTATTGACCAGGATCAACTATCAATCTTTATGTCCGAAATGAAATCTATGTTACTAGATTTTAAGGAGCAACAAAACACTAAAATTGAGAAAATCTATGAGTCAATTGAGGAGATAAGATTGCAAAATTCAAAAATCAAGGACTCTGTCACCGCTCTATCTGAGTATTACGATGGCTTGAAATCACACATCGATCAGCTGGAAGCCCAACTTGGTGCGGAACGAGAGAAAAATTTACAATACCGTGCAACAATGGAAGACAAACTCGAGCGGCTTGACCGCAGTGCGAGATCAACTTGTGTGGAAATCAGAAATGTGCCTGTAACTGAGCCAGAGACCAAAGAATGCTTATTGAATACCGTGATGAGGGTCGATTCGGTCCTGAGTCCTCCTATACAGGCTCATGAAGTAAAAAACTTATATCGCATAGGATCGAATGACTCAAATACCAGATCTATTATTGTGGACTTTACTACTAACCTTCGTAAGGAAAAAATTATTCGTAAGTTCAAGGATTATAATAAAAAACAAAGCAGACTATCTACTCAACATCTTAACATAAGTGGACCGTCAAAACCTATATTTGTGTCAGAAAATCTCACACCGAAAATGAAGCGACTCCTGTTCTTGGCCAAAGACTTTGCCAGTAGCAATGATTATCGCTTCTGTTGGGTTACCAACGGAAAAAATTTCCTTCGCAAAAAAGAGGGTTTTCCACATTTTCTGATTAGGAATGAATTAGACCTACCAAAACCTGCTGACTAGTTGGTTCTGATACGCATTACGTCCGCGATTCTGATGTTCTTGCTTTCTTGGCTATTGTTTGTCTGAAGACTGGAAACAGCTCACGTTTTTTGTACTTCCCCCCTGTGTCTTTTGTGTTATATTTTGTACTATTTTCTGTTATGATTTCATTTTTACTGTCTTTACTCAAGGTATTTTATGTGCTTTTTAAATTTGTTATTATTTGTGATACTTCCAGTTCCGCTACCAACACACAAACACACAATAATACTTACACACACATGCATACCTTTGTACGGAAGGAATCTAGTACTTGGTGGACTTCACCGAGCCATCCTTTGGATGACTTGTCTGTCCTTTTCAGTCCAGCGCGTACGACATCAAATTATGGTTTAATTGTTTGATTTTAAGATCCCCAAATGAATGACGTCAACATGGACATTGCTCACAATTTAGATGATATAGTGAATCTCTCAGTCTCAAAATCATATATGTGTGCCCCTGAACAATGTAGCTTGTACCTTAATAATACCACAAGTATTCTTCATTTTTTTCATCTAAACATAAGAAGTCTTAGCAATACCGCAAACTTTAATATCCTCCTAATCTTATTGAATAGAATTAAAGTGCAGTTTGATGTCCTTGTATTGTCGGAATGTTGGCTTAGCAAATGTCCCCTTATTCCTGAAATACCTGGATTTAAATCATTCCAGTCCGAATATGCAAATCAAAATGAAAGTATTGTCGTGTATTTAAGACTTAACACACGGTTTACAGTTGAAAGACCAGTCTTCCATGATGCAAACTGCCTGATTCTTAAATTTGGTTCAGATGTAGCATTAGTTTCAATATATCGATCTCCATCTCACAGAAATATCCAAAATTTTATTGAAATCCTAGACTTCACATTAGATTCACTAAAAACATTGAAAACTATCCTTATACTAGGAGATATTAACATAAATATATCACACGAGAATGCTGACGCAAATTCCGATACTTATCTGAACACAGTTGCATCGCACGGAATGCTGCCTCTTCGCCACTCGTAAAACCAGCTGCCTAGATCACGCAATTATTAGACCAACAAACCTGATATTACTTTGGTGGTTGACTCGCTTATTACAGATCACGCTCCAATAGTAGTATTCTGCTAACTCAAAACAAATCTCCAAAAAACGCTTGTAACCTCAAGCCGCGTTTATGTAGATGCTTGCGTGGTTGAACTTGAGCAAACGGATTTTTCATGTGTTTTTGAAATTAGTGATGCTAACGAGTCTGCAACTAAACTAGTAAATCTGATTTCTACTATGGTTAATAATAATACTTATTCTGCTGTAATCAAATCTAGTAAGAACCGAATTATTAAACCCTGGATTACACCCGGGCTTTTGAAGTGCATCTGTAATCGAGACACAATGAACCGTAAATTGAAAAGAGACACCGATAACTATATCCTCAAAATGACTTATACGCGCTACAGAAATTTCTGTAACAACCTACTAAAAAATTAAAACGTCAATACGAATCCACAGAATTTCAAAGGCATCGCAAAAATCCAAAGGCTACCTGGCAACTTATTAAAACAATTTCTAACATTAAAACCAACAAATCGTCAGCTAGTGAGCTCTTGTCCCTAAAGGCGGACCCCTCCCTATCACTTGATGCGGTGAACCACTTCTTCGCAAGTGTGGGAGAGACTCTGGCATCTAAAATTACACCTGCGTTAGGCGACTCTCAAAATGCTCCTAACCCTAATATAAATGTTAATCCCAACTCAATGGCCCTCTTCAGTATGGACATTGATGAGCTAAAACAAATTGTTCTAGGTCTTAAGTTCAATAGCGCTGTGGGTTGGGATGGCATATCTGCTGTTCTGTAAGGGCTGCTAGGCATATACTTATGCCTATTGTGTGCCATATTTTTAATCTTGCCCTCATGTCAGGGGTTTTTCCCTCTATGTTCAAAACGGCCGTCGTACACCCTATACATAAAAGCGGAGACAAAGGCAGTGTCAATAACTATAGACCTATATCGGTTTTAACAACTTTGTTAAAGATCTTCTAGAAAATCCTTGACAAAAGGCTACTAAATTATTTAAACTCCCAAAATATTCTCGCCTCAAACCAGTATGGTTTTAGAGCACGAAAGGGTACAGAGGACGCTGTTTTGGAATTAACTGGTACTATTGCAGGAAAGGTAAAAGAGAAACTGAAAACTTTAGAAATCTTTCTTGACCTTTCTAAGACTTTTGACACTGTCTCTATTCCAATTTTAGCTATGAGAAAGTTGTTTTAGTAGCTGATTTTAATATGTATTCAACAAACCAAGACGTACAATGATAATATGAATACTTTGTCACCTTCTGTGGGTTCCGCCAATGTAATAACATTCGGAATTGTAACAACCGTACTCTCGATTTGGTTCTTACTACTTTGCCTGAAGCCGATACTGTCGTAAACGAGGAACGTCGGGAGTGTTTATCATGTATAGACCCACAGCATCCGCCGCTGCGAATAAGTATAAGTCGTGCCCGAGTCACGGCTAGCCCTGGCGGCCCTAGACCGCAGGCTTCTACCTCCCTACCGCGATGGAATTATAGCAAGGCGGATTTCCATTCTCTATATTTAGCACTTGCAGAGGTAGACTGGAGCGCTCTGTATGAAACGAGTAATGCCGACGAAGCATATAGGATTTTTTATGACATATTTTACGGGATTTTAGATGATAGCACTCCAAGAAAGAGCTCCAAGGGTGGTTGTTCTCGTTATCGTTACCCAGAGTGGTTCACTGCTGATATAATTAGTCATATTAAACAGAAGGCTTTTTGGCACAAATCTTTTAAGAAGACTAGGTCAGACAGCGACTATATTAATTTTTCTTTCTTGCGTTCTGTTGTCAAAGTTATGATAAGTGCCGCGTACCGTGATTATCAGAACCGTATTGAGCAGGAATTCGTAAGAGAACCGAGGTCTTTTTGGGGTTTTATTGGGAGCAAGCGTTCGAAACGTAATAAAATGAAAATAGCTGGGAATGGCGGGCCGATGCCAGAGCATGAGTGCGCTCAGGCGTTCGCTGACTACTTCCATTCGGTCTATGGGGCGGTGGCGCCACGGTTGGATGCGGCTGCCGCTGGGCAGACGGCGCCCGAGCGCGGTGCTCGCGTTCACGTGGGGCAGCTGTCTCTCGGCGAGGTGAGTGCCGCGCTCGCGCGCCTCAAGCCCAAGCGTTCGGTTGGGCTAGACGGGGTGCCCCCCTTTATTGTTAGGGATTGTAGGAATGTACTGGCTCGGCCGCTCATGCATCTGTTCAA
Source organism: Polia nebulosa (assembly GCA_951329385.1). NCBI lineage: Eukaryota > Metazoa > Arthropoda > Insecta > Lepidoptera > Noctuidae > Polia > Polia nebulosa. The sequence continues at coordinate 6,945,738 of OX589598.1, forward strand.
TAGCTTCTTGCGTGAATGCTCGTATCCGGACGGCTGGAAATTGACTAGGGTTACTCCGGTACCAAAAGGTGCCCCAAGCTCAGACGTCAGTGGATATAGACCTGTAGCAGTACTATCACCATTTGCTAAAGTCTTCGAGTCTGTGTTGTGTTCATCTATCCACTCGCAAGTAGCCGCACAGCTCAACGACGCGCAGCATGGTTTTCGCGCGGGCCGCAGCACGAATTCGAATTTATTGTGTTTCGTAAACCAGGCCGCCACAGTTCTGGACTCTGAGGCTGGTGCTCAACTGGACGTTGCTTACTTTGACTTCAGGAAGGCGTTCGATAGTGTGGATAATGATATTCTTTTAAGTAAATTTGCGAGGGCTGGTTTCACCCCAGCCCTTCTAAAGTTCTTTTCCAGTTACTTGGGCAACCGCAGGCAAATGGTTGAATACGCAGGCTACACTTCAGACCCGTATTCCACCCTTATGGGGGTAAGTCAGGGGACGAATTTAGGACCCTTGGAATTTATTATAATGGTCAATGATCTTCCGGAGGTCGTTAAAGATGCTGGCTGCCTATTATTCGCTGACGATCTGAAGTTGTTCATGCGGATAACCGACGAGGCGCACTGTGACAAGCTTCAGCGTGACATCGATCGGGTGGTAGCGTGGAGTGTAGAGAACAAGTTGCACTTCAATGTGAAAAAATGTCTTACACGCGGGCCGTGGTACCCCGACGTCACGAAAATAGTATCAGCGGTCACGTGATACCGCGGGTGGGGTCGGTGTGAGATCTTGGGGTCACCTTTTCTGAGGATCTGTCATTTCGAGCTCATGTCATGCATGTGTGTAAAAAGGCCTTCAAAAATCTTGGGTTTGTCATGCGAGAAACCCGTGACTTCACTAACATGGCAGCAGTGAAATCACTTTATAACGCGTTGGTCCGAAGCAACTTGGATACTAGTGCTATCATCTGGAATCCTTATGAAACTAAATATTCTCAGATGGTGGAGAAGATGCAGAACAAGTTTACACGGTACCTATACATGAGGCAATTTGGGGTCTACCCGTTTTACCCACTTATGTACCCAACTCTCTTTGTAATAGGGATGGTTGGGTACTACAAGTTGGAAGTAAGGCGTAATCTTGCTCTGGCGAAATATGTTTTTATGGTTTTTCGTGGGATGCTTAATAAGCCGCAAATTTTGGAATCGTTGGGATTGCTCGTTCCAAACAGTAAGCTGCGGTTGGGACCGAGGGATAGCCTGTTAGCTAGACGAGAACAACCAGAGATTATGTGGCGGATTGATTCTCCCGGACGATGACATGCCCGACATTATGTCAACCGTGCCGTCCGTCACAATAAATCTCCGGTAGTTTTTCGTTATGATAACTTCGTCCATAATTGCAGAGACAAAACCTTCGGTTTCCCCAAAGAGGTCACCGACACGCAGCCAGGCTACGGACGCTAGTTGGTCTACATCGGGGCCATGTAGGGCCCGGAAAAAGCGTCCGTGAAGTTCCTTACTCTGCCATACTTCTCTGCGATCGATAGTGTCAAGCACTAGAGGTTTGCGCCAGTTCTCGTTAGCCAAGGAGAGAGAGATTAGAGTAAGGCCCTTGTTTACTGCCACTACATCTCGATGCATACCCACGTCAGCAGCTAGGAAATATTCCCTTAGACTGCATACCTCGCGGTTGTGGAGGGTCATAGCATTTAAAAAGCCTCGGCCTCCACACTTGACTGGCCTGTTGGTCTAGTGGTTAGTGACCCTGACTGCTATGCCGGAGGTCGTGGGTTCGATTCCCACCCAGGACAAATGTTTGTGTAATGAGCACGATCATTTGTTCTGTGTCTGGGTGTAATTTATCTATAATATGTATGTATTTAGAAATATATAAGTATGTTTATCAGTTGTCTAGTACCCATAACACAAGCTCTGCTTAGCTTGGGACTAGATGGCGTTGTGTGATAGTTGTGGAATATTATTATTATTATTATTATTTATTATTACTTCCGCGGGATATACAGTCTCATCACCGACGAGCGTGGGTGATGCATTCGAAATGCAGTCAGCAGTGTACTAACACGCCTATCCAGGGCTTCAAGTTCTGTTTGAGTCCATTTGAGTACGCCGAAAGAGTACATCAATACCGGCATGACCCAACCGTTGAAGGCGCGTACCTTGTTTCCGCCTGATAGAAGGCTATTAAATACCTTCTTCAGGCGGCCAAAGAAGCGCTCCTTCAACGATTGCTTCATGTCAGTAACATTGATACCTAACGTTTCCGACATACCCAAATACTTATAGGTTTCGGTTGGAGAGAGGGATCTCAGGTTTATGAAATCCGAGAGTTGAGTTCCCACGGATTCCACAATCTCTCGCTTTATATGCATGACCGCACATTTGTCTACACCAAACTCCATCCTGATGGCACTACTGAAGGTTTCAGTTACCTTCAGTAGCTCCATCAGTTGCAGATTGTTGGGGGCAAAAAGTTTCAAGTCATCCATATAAAGGAGGTGAGATATAACCTGACCATCTCTCTTCAACCGATAGCCTAGCCCTGAATTCTCCAGCAGTGTGCTTAGAGGATTCAAAGCTAGGCAAAACCAAAGCGGACTCAAACTATCACCCTGGAATATACCCCGCTCGATCCTTATCGGTTCACTATTCCTCTGGATTTGTCGACATCCTGGATAGCGAAGGACAGTTCTCCATTGCCCCATACATGACAAATGATAAATAAATGATGTTTATTCAGTAAATAGGTTACAAGGAACACTTTTACACGTCAATGCTTTTTGTCAGTATCAGGAAGGTGCGTAGCGTTGCATCAACTTTATACAATTCTAGCACACTCATGAGCCATGTATGAGGAACTGAGTCATAGGCCTTCTTATAGTCTATCCAACATGTCGACAGATCCTTTTGGAAACGCCGAACCTGTTGGCTAATGGTCATATCTATGAGGAGATGCTCCTTAGTACCGCGGGACCCATTTCTACATCCATTTTGAGAGGCAGACATGATACAGTTACTATTTATATGTGTATTAATATTAGCTCTCAAAATGGATGTAAGAACCGTAAAGACCGTCGGTAAATACGTGATCGGTCTATAATTCTTAGGTTCCGCAGTACTACCTGATTTATGGAGCAGGTGGGTTATTCCTGTCGTAAGAAACTGGGGCAGCGACCCTGACTCTAAGGCAGACTGGAACTGAGCTGCCAAGCGAGCGTGCGACCTTTGGAACCATTTAATCTAGAAATTGTGCAGCCCGTCCGGCCCTGGAGATTTCCAGTTAGGCAACGGACGGACTGCACGAGCTACATCTGCGGGGCTGATGGTAATTGCCCCCATTTCTGGTATAAGGTCGCACGCACGCTCGACCTCTCGAGTCCAATCACCCTCGGTGTGCCTGACAGGCACCGACCAGATGCTGCGCCAGAATGAACTCATAGCGTCATCATCCGGTAGATGCCTATCAGATACACCTTGGTCCGGTCGCTCCCAAGCCCTATAAATCCACCTTTCGTTGCTTTGGAAAGTGCGATTCTGAGTGTATCGTTCCAGTCGCCGCTTGTACCGACGAATACGATTTGCCCATGCATAGACCTTCTGCTTCAGGAAGTCAATACGCTCTGTGACGCGGGTCAGATAATCTCGGGAACTAATATCAGTCCCCGAGAACGCCCGCCTCACGCAACGCATCACCCTAGGGCGAGTGTTGCCCTCCCTGAAGCAGATAAGCTTGCCGATGAGTGCTCTAGCCTCACCGATACGACGCTCAATTCTACACTGCCAAGCTGGTACAGCAGGTCGTGTAGCTCTATCACAATTGGTGAACTTGACGTGAGCTACACGACATGCCGCTGCAGCTGCGCAGTATAAGATTGAGTGGGTATCGGTAAGGTCTTTGCTGCTATCAAAACAATTTGATAGCTCCGAATCTAGAGCACACACCAGCGCCTTATTTTTCTTATGCATGGGCAAACGAGGTAGACGAGGTCTAAGCCCAGGTGGTGTGGAGCGGTACACCTGGAATGCATCCTTCAAAGCGCTCCTCAATCGTTCATTGCATTGAGTACTCACGGATATAGCCGCGTCATCATCATCCTCAGCAACGTGGTCGGGTCGCGGTGAAGCACTGGGTTGCAGTTGCACCGCGGCCGGTGGCGGAACAGGTGAGACACGGCTACTCCGTGATTCGAGGCGTAGTCGATCAAGTACGGCGTCATCCAGCATACGGTTACGCTGGATGACCCGCACCTGATCCGACAGTCGTTGGGCCGAAACGTTGACAGCTGGCTCAAGCACCTGAAACAGAGAGAGCATCCGACCACGGTACGCAGTCAGGTTACTTCCCCCCTCTGTAGCCCCAAAGTATGAGCGCATGACGTTTTCGTTAATACTTTGCGTCCATCGCATGCGCTGCACACTTCCACCGGCAGCGGGAACCCTATCAGAGGCCGGCGGGCCTCGAGGTTCTAAGCTGGCTGGTGGTCGGCCTCTTTCCCGTAGACGCACAGGTGGTGGTGTCGTCGGCGGAGTGGTGTATTCGTCGCTCGAGCTCGACGCAACTGCAGCGGCCGGAATCACTGGACTCACGGCTGGCGCAGGTCCCGGCGGCTGCGAGGCGGAGCTGAGCGACGGTCCCGAAGATGTTGGTCCCGAATTATTATTATTATTATTATTAAATCTCTATATCGTTACTCTTGGCCAAGCTGGAAATACTGGGAATCAGAGGCACGCAGTTGAAACATTTTAAAAGCTACCTTACTGATCGCTAGCAGTGTTTTCGTATGGGAAACTTTACTAGCAATTACCTACCAGCTACACATGGAGTTCCTCAGGGTAGCATCTTAGGTCAAACCTTATTTCTCGTATGTATCCACGACCTCACTAACCTTAAACTTACCCAAGGCGAAATCGTTTCCTTTGCTTATGATACTGCTCTCTTTTTCTCCGCCGATAACTGGAATGAATGATAAATGATAAATGATGTTTATTCAGTAAATAGGTTACAAGGAACACTTTTACACGTCAATGTTTTTTGTCAGTTTAAGCTAGATGAGGCCGGTGTTTCCTAGCTGACTACCCTGAGAAGAAACACCGAAACAAACTCAGAGGTCAAAGTCTCTTTTAGTGTTCAAATCCATACAATGTGGACTGGTTAGATCATATGAGAACCATGTACGTTTATGTCTGGGATGAGCTTTATGAAGAAAGCAACACACGAATTCGAGTGGACCTGTCCAGACAGTGCAAGCATTTGTCAGTCATCGCGAAGCTCAACTCAGAACTCTGAGGTGCTCAACGAACCGACGAACAATACCAAAGTAAGGACATTTGAGTAGGCCGCAAAAAATACTCAAACTGCCAGACAATCATAAAATCTACATGAATATAACGACATACATAGTTCTCGCATTCACATTATTCTATATGAGGACCATACAGCTTAGTGTCTGTAGTGGTCTTTTGAAGAAAGAACCAAACATATTTGAGTGGACCTGTCCAGTCAGTGCAAGCATTTGTCAATAGTCGAATAGCTCAACTTAAAAACCACTAAGGAGCTCAATGACATGACGAACAATACCAAAGAAAAGACATTTGGGTAGGCCGCAAAAGTACTCAAACTGTCAGACAACGTTGAAAATTACTGTAAAAAGGAGGAGAAAATAATAATAATAACCCACATAGTCCTCACATTTACAATAATTAAGTAATCAAAAAAAAAAAAAAAAATATAATACTTTACAAAGTAACTATTTGTGTCAAACAAAATAGTAATCATAATATGTCAATCAAAAAATAAAAATAAATATAATACTTAACAAAGTATTCAAGTCAAAAAAAAAAAATAATAATAATAAAATGTCAATAAAAAAATAAAATAAAAAATATAATACAATACTATACAAGTATTCATGTCAAAAACGAATATTAAAAAAAATATATATATAAAAAATTTTTCATCAGTAAGTAGTACATATGAAAACAATGGCTCATGTATATCATTGAAGCAGCTCAATCCCACGCCTTTTTGTCCTCAAGAAAGTCATTAATTGTGTAAAAAGCTTTCTGGCATAGCTTACGTTTAATAAATGATTTAAATTTATTTATGCTTAGTTCTTGAATTTGGCTAGGAAGTTTATTATAGAAACGTATACATTGACATCTAAACGAACCACCTATTTTTTTCTTGAGCCTGGTTTTTGGTACAATAAATTTGTGTTTGTTCCTAGTATTTATGCTATGGATATCACTGTATCTTTTAAACAGATTAAAGTCTTTGATGCTGCCCAATCTGGTCTTAATACAAATGTCAATGAAATTGGCTTAATGATAATGTCTTAACACTTAATACTGATAAAACCAAATACATTTGCATTAGTATTCGATCAGACTTAAATATTGATCACACTTATGCCATTATCCGACACGAATGTACATCTCATAGTAATTGCTTTTGAATTAAAATAAAGAGGGTTGATTCAATCAAATATTTGGGCGCCAATATAGATAAAAACCTTAACTTTAAAGAACATGAACTTTAATGGGACGGGTTTGAAAACTTATATACATCTTTAAAAATATACGACACATCGCCGATCCTCCTATCTTGAAACGGATATACTCTGCCCTCTGTCAGTCACTCATAACTTATTGTATATCCGTGTGGGGAGGTGCTTCAAAGTCGACGCTCAAATCAATTGAGGTTGCCCAACGTGCAATATTGAAGATAAGCGCCTTTAAACCAATACTTTTCTCGACTGCCACACTTTACCAATTATGTGGAGTACTAACCGTGAGAATTTTTTTTTATACTAAAAATAATCATAATGCAACACTCACAAATAATTTATAATCTCCAGATGTTGAATAAACGCAGAAATTACACGGATGGCACACAACAAAGTTCTTCCAAAACAAAATTTATAACAAAATTTATAAACTCCTAAACATAATATATTTTCTCAATGCAGATTGTTGCAAGAAAAAAGTATTGGAATACCTACAAAGTCTCACTTACGATGAGACTGAGCAGCTTCTAGCTGTGTCAAGATAGATAGCAATAATACACATATTATTATTATTATTTACGAAACCGTATCTCAGTCATTAACATGTCCACTCATAAACTGCCACATATCACACTCACACCTAACTATAGACACACCCTCCCACACTCACTCATTCACTTAACATAACACACAAAGAGAGGATCAGACTACATTTACAAAGCCTCGTAAGAGTACATAATATTCAATTTTATTGTAAAATTCTAGCATTTAAGAAACCTTGTCTGAAGTAACTCGAGGGGGTTGGCGCTGTAGGCCGAAATACAGGTTCCTCCTAGTTCAGCTCCAGATGCTAAAACTTTAGTGTACATACTCGTAATACTGTTCATAGCACTTATTTTGTAATTTATAGTACTTTTTGTGTTAGAAATAAATTATTATTATTATTTCGTATATTTATTTCTACACATATTATTTACATTTTTAAATATTTTTAAAGGAAAACATATAAAAAACATTTTAAAATATAAAAAATAGTAGTCCACCGGTATCGGGAGCAGGGTCCAAGCTACCGGTGGTTAGGGCTCCAGAGACAGGAACTTCCTCACAATGCGAGCCATATCAAGGAGTACTGCCTTCTGAATCAGGCCCTTGATCCAACCGCGCAACGACAGCTTCGACAGGTGGTTGTCGAGGCTTTTGGCCATCAGGCCATTGGCGGTTACGACTATCGGCACAATGACAGCCGAGTCCACATTCCACATATCGACAACCTCGTGTGCCAAGTCAAGATATTTAATTTGTTTCTCTTTCTCAGCTTTCACGAGGTTCTCGTCATGTGGGATGGTGACATCGATTATCATTGTGCGGCGCGCTAATCGGTCTATCACCACTATATCCGGCTTATTGGCAACAATAGTCCTGTCAGTGATGATAGACCGATCCCAGTACAACGTGACATGGTCATTTTCGAGAACTGGGTCGGGCACATACTTGTAATACGGTACCTCAGAATTCACAAGTTTGTATTTCAAAGCAAGTTGCTGGTGGATAATCCTGGCCACTTGGTTATGCCTGTGCAAATACTCGCCGTTAGCCAGACGAGAACATTCAGAGACAATATGTATGATGGACTCACCCGGACGGTGGCATGCCCGACACATGTCAACCGTCCCATCTTTCATAATATGCCTCCGGTAGTCGTTCGTCAAGATAACTTCATCCATAATCGCACCCAAGGTAGGTGCGGAGAGTTGCATCTATTTTGTACAACTCCAACACCCTCATGAGCCATGTATGTGGAACAGAGTCGTAGGCCTTCTTATAATCTATCCAGCATGTCGACAAATCCTTGTGGGATCGACGAACCTGCTGGCTTATGGCCATGTCTATGAGGAGTAGCTCCTTAGTACCGCGGGACCCGTTCCTACATCCATTCTGAGAGGCAGACATAATTGAATTACTTTCAATGTGCAGATTAATTTTCGCTCTCAGGATGGATGTAAGAAGTTTATAGACCGTCGACAAACACGTTATCGGTCTATAATTCTTAGGTTCCGCGGGAATACCTGTCTTATGGAGCAAGTGGGTAACACCAGTTGTTAGGAACTCAGGCAGCGACCCAGACTCTAAGGATCACTGGAATTGAGACGCTAGAAGCGCGTGTGAGCTGCTATACCACTTTAGCCAGAAGTTATGCAGTCCCTCCGGTCCTGGAGACTTCCAATTCGGTAACGGACGGACTGCTCTGGCTATATCTAATGGGCTGATGTTAATTTTCTCCATTTCTGGTATAGCTTCGCACACACGCTCGACATCACGTATCCAGCCGCCCTTAGTATGACAGACGGGCACCAACCAAATGCTGCGCCAGAACGTACTTGTGGCAACATCATCCGGGTGGCACCCGTTCGTCACATTTTGTTCAGGTCGCTCCCAAGCTCTATATACCCACCTCTCATCGCTCTGGAACATGCGATTCTGCGAGTACCGGTCTACTCGCCGCTTATACCGCCGAATACGGTTTGCCCATGCACAAACTTTCTGCTTCAGGAAGTCGATGCGCTCTGTGACTCGGGACATGTATTCTCGAGGGTTGATTTCAGTCCCCGAGAACGCCCGCCTTACAAAGCGCATCACACGTGGACGTGTATTGCCCTCCCTGAAGCAGATTAGTTTGCCGATGAATACCCTGGCCCCATCGATACGCCTCTCGATCCTGCATTGCCAGGCTGGTACAGCAGGCTTTGGCCGAATATCTCCGTCACTAATCGGAAACTTCACGTTGGCCAAACGACATGCCGCAACAGCCCCGCAATACAAGATTGAGTGCGTATCAAGATGTTTTTAAGCAGCGAGTCCAAAGCACACACCAACGCCCTATTTTTTTGTGCATGGGCAACCGTGGTAAACGGGGTCTAAGTTCGGTCGGAGTGGATCTATACTCGAGAAGCGCATCCTCTAGTGCGCTCCCCTCTCCCTCATACCTTACGTTAATGGCCCGCGGTGGGATTGCGCCCCTAGCGGGCTCTTGTACCGCGGTCTGTGTCGGGGTCGAGATGATAGGGTTGTTCAGTACCTCTGAGCGCAGCCTATCAAGTGCAGCATCGTCCAACTTGTGGTTACGTTGGATGACCCGCACCTGATCCGACAATCGTTGCGCCGAGACGTCGACGGTTGGTTCTAGGTCCTGGAACAGAGACAGCATCCTGACACGGTACGCAGTGAGGTTAGTTCCCCCCTCTGTAGACCCATAATATGCGCGCATGACGCTTTCGTTCATGGACTGAGTCCATTTCATGCGCTGCACATAACCACCGGCAGCGGGGACCTTGCTCGGGGCCGGTTGGCCTCTAAGTCCCAAGCTGTTCGGTGGCCGGCCTCTCCCCTGCCGACGACGTACAGGTGTTGGCGACGTCGGCGGGGAGAAATACTCGTCGCTCGAGCTCGACGCGGCTGCAGCCGCCGGTGACACTGGTGATCCGAGGTCCGGCGGCGGCAAGGCGGAGCTGAGCGGCGAGTCCGGGGGTGGATGGCGTGCGCGACGGGCAGCTGCTCTGGTCAACATTACATTATCATACCATTTTCATCAAATTTTCATTGTTATTTTTGTCTGCTCATGTTGTTTACGTCGTCATTGACAGACGCCATTCTGTTATAATTTATTTTATTCTTTTTATTTAATTAACGTGTTTGGTTGGTATTCATAGGTTCTGCTATTATATTTTCCGTTCAGATTTCTTGTATGGTAAAACTAATTCCGATTTTAGGTAATAAATATGGGTTTTTGAGATAAATAATGGAATTGAAAAATTATGACGTGTGTTGCCAGTGGGTTGCCAGTTAGTTATTATTATTATTAGTCGTTGGTCCATCCAAAAGTTGTTTGGTAGATATCGCTATTAGCGATATATCCGCTACTTGACTGTACCCATACATTTAAGTTACCTAATGTATGAGAGTTGTGTAACTGTTTTGGTGTAAAATAAGGTGTATTCTATCTATCTATCAATTCTCACCTCCATAACCGATGGATGGATGGGATGTAATGGAAATAATAAAATAAAAGTCGGAAATAACAAATAAACAACCTCAATTAGGTTAAAAAACCTTAACACATGGACCCAGATGAGATAACAGGGTTTTATGTTGTTTACAAAGAAGTTTATCCAGAGACTCTCTGTGGTCGGTCCCTCATGTCTGAGGATCGTGTTCAGCATCAGGGTTGCATCTGAAGCGGATGATTTGCCTCCACCGGTTTCTGTCCAGCGCGTCTTTTACGACCGTATATAATTTGGAGGAGGACGAGTCTTTGACTTGATCGGTCCCATCTTGTCAGTGACCGGCCGCGCGATTTTGCCTTCGGTGTTCCCAACCACAATCAACTTCTCCAGATTTTCGTCACCTCTGCGCATAGTGTGGCCGAAATATGAAAGAATGCGTTGTTGTCATATGGTATCCAGATACACACACATGCAAATGATTCGTTATTATTATGTAGTTCACAATTATATAAATGAAGTCTGCCAAAAAGCTTAATTAAACAGTTTCAATAAGTACAGAGAGAAGAGCAAACGTATCGTACCGATAAAAAGTGATTTGTGATTTTGTGTGAGAAATGAACTTGCTTCAGGTAAGTTAACTTATTTTAATATGGGACTTTTATAGATATTTAAAATTTATAATATTAATTTATTACTTTCATGAAAAGTTCATCCACTGGCTGTCTGATGATGATTAAGCTTACACTGTCTCTATTTAGTATTCTAATATATTAAATATCTTCTACAGAATATTAGTTCTTTATCTATTAGTTTTCCAGTATTCTTTTTCTAGTACCTTTTAATTTATTTGAGTTATAATGAATACTAGCTACTGCCAGCGGCTTCGCCCGCATGGAATTAGATCTTCCCCCACTATAAATTATACCCTAAGTGATATTCCCGACTATAATCTATCCGCGTGATAAATATCCAGATCCGTTCAGCCGTTCTGGCGTGATAGAGTAACAAACATCCATCCATCTAAAATAATAGTAGGATGACATCCCGGGCCTGCGGACGGCGAGCAATGAGTAGCTCGCCGTCCGATCAGCACCAGGCCCGAGAGTTGTCAGCAATATAGTGCGGGGCCCGTCATGGCCGATGCCTGCCCAGGGGTCGTGGATAAATTCGAAATAGAGTTACTGCGCCCCTGGGCACTCAGGGCAAGGAAAGGACAAGGGGTTATAGTCAGTAAGAGTTTGACACGCCCTAGCTCATCCTAGGATGATTTCCAGCACCCAAAAAAAAAGGATGAGATAGAGAACATAATTTGTTGAAGCAGTAGTGTTATATCTATCTTTATATATATATATTTCTTCTACACGCACAGAAGAACCGCACTCAACGTAACTCCTCCTTAACGGCTGGACCAATTTTAGTGAAATTTTGTGTGTGTCTTCAGGTGGATTCGAGAAAGGTTTAGATTTACAATTCAGTCCAATTTAAATTGTTTATATATTTAATTTTTTATTGATTATAAATATTGTCGTTGATTTTGGAATGTTTTACATTTGATCCGTCAGACGGCGCTACGATCGCATATCAAATATTCAACAGTATTCTATTTTAATTCCAGTTTGTCCTAACTGCTGCGATCAAATTCAGAAAAAAATATTTTGTAACTTCGTGATAATAGTGTGTGACAAAAGTGTAAGTGCATAAATAAAAAACTATACATTTTGCAAATTTAGTGCGGAAATTCCTTTTTAAACTGTTCAGGACGATCCCTTAGTAGCAAATTCTCGAAAACAAAGTAAGTGACGTTAATTGTGAGTAATCACTGAACTCCGCCAGGTGGCGCAGCGCGCGTGCGCTTAGGCGCTGTGACGTCACAGCGCATAAAAGATTAAGTACTGTATCCCATTACTTTATTGAGGACCGTTCGTCTTTTAACTCATTTTTTATGTATAATGGCCTCATTATGTACTATAAACTATACATATTTCTATTATACGACTAGAAATCTATCCAACAAAAAGTCGGCATTTAATTCTTTAAAGTTATCACTTACCAGCTATCAAAACAGCCCTAAATCCAAAACAGCCCTAAATCTTATGATAATGGGCATTTATTATACATATTCTTTTATAGAATAACATTAAATACATATAACTCTAATTAGAATACCATTTAGTCGCTATTATTTACTGTTTTATCGATCTTTTAATTTGATAGCACATAGATTCGCAAGTTCAGTGTCTCCTATTACTCTCCTCTGGTGCAGATCGTGTAACTGACTAGCTTATAGAACGAACCCTTAGCATTAAGTTTCTATGTATAAGATAGTACAATGGATAAGTAAATAGGTCAAATATGTTTGCGACATGTCGTCACCGTATCAGTAGTTTTAAGCTTTAATAAAGTTATAGAATAGTAAATTAACTTAGATTGATAAATAGATACATACATTATGTATGTACTTATGTAATCGTGATTGTGGACTGTTTTGTTATAATGAACGCAAACGCCTGTCCTCAATCATTAATAGTAAAGCAATACAACCTGTGTTCACCTTCCTTTAATAACACTCCTTGAAAGCACAATAGATGATAAAAATCTATATATAATTATATAAAACAAAGTTGCAGGGTTAGTTACACAACAAGAACAAGAACAAGAACGGCTGGACCGATTTTAATGATCTTTGATTTGTTGGATTTGTCTCCGCCCCGAATAGCTGAATAACTATAAAAAATCGTAAAATTCACGAAAAAAAAATTACGACCATATTCATTTACATTTTGTATGCAACGAAAAGTTATTTCAAAGAGAGTGAAAGAAAACGATTTCGTGGTCGACAACGCCTGGATTGTTCCGTATTTGTCACTACTTTCCAAATCATTCGTAGCACATCGCAACGTGGAATACTGCAATTCAGTGAAATCCATCAAATACATTTGCACTTATGGTGGTTTTTGGCGTTCAGATTTCTAATACCAACGGTGAAATCACGCACTATCAAGTTGGTGAGACGTTATTTGCAATCATAATTAGTTAAGTTCCAGGTACCAGTAAGATATTTAAGATCAAATCCGTGTCAGTTAAAGGTTATCCCGATTTCAAGGTGAATGAGGTGATAAAAAATATAATCAGGCTTTGTTTTTGATCGAAGACATGCAGTACCTCTCATGTGCGACAGTTTGTTAGTCAATTTAGGAAAGCTAACGCCAGATCGTGGAATGAACGACGCATTTAATCGAGATTTGGAACGTGAACGTGAATGTGATGGAAATGCATTGAACCAGTCAGTTTTAACGAATGCACCACTGTTGAAGCCCAACAGAAGGAAATGTACAATACTTTAACGAAAACAATTTATGATGGAAATAGTAGCTTATTTTTCCTCGATATGCCCGGTGGAACTGGAAAGACATTCATCATACTCGTATCATTGATTTTGGCTACTGTTCGTGCGAGATCAGAAATTGCTATAGCTATTACTTCTCCTGGGATGGCGGCCACGTTGCTAGAAAGGTGCCGAACGGCTCATACAGCATTAAAATTGTCTGGCAATTTCCGCCAAACACTACCAGTCATTCCAAGATCAACCGCTCTGTGTCTCAATGTGAAGAAACTTCAGCTGACGGCAAACATGGTAGTTGCATTGCTAAAAGATCCATCTGCCGAAGATTTCTCCATATAATTTATGACTATCTGTAATGGCCGTGTTCCTGTCGACGACTCAAACAGATTGATTTCGTTTCCGCCGAATTTTTTTAATTTCGTCTCAATGAAGGATGAACTCATCAACAAAGTGTTCTCGAACATAATTATAATTAACCACAAAAATCACAATTGGTTGAGTGAGCGAGCAATTTTTCCGGCAAAGAACAAAGATGTGGATTACTTAAACTTTACAATTCAATATCTTTGGTCAACAACGTTCCTTCAATTCAATCGACTGTGTAACAAACGAAGACGAAGCAACCCACTATCCAACTGATTTTTACATTTGCCTGACTTGCCACCGCACTATTTACAACCAGAGGTTGTCTCGGTAGTCATTATGCTTCGAAATATGAACCAACCAAGTGCAAAACTATGTACTCAAAGCTTTGTTTATTCTCGCAACTGACAACAAAACGAAAAATCCCGTATATCATAACGTCCTTCAATGAAGGGAATCGACCCGAGTCCATCACATCAAGCAAATAAATTAACAAAAAGTAGTGCTACAATGCTACGCGAATTATTTCGATTCTGCCATGTGAATTACCTACATTCATTTCAATGTAATAAACTCAAGTTCTTATAAAATTTAACACTACATTTATTGATTCTCAGGCGGTACGAAGTTCGCCGCGTCAGTTATTCTATTTTTATAAAAAACTAGCTGACCCGGCAGACTTCGTACTGCCTAATTAAATTGCAATAAAGTCCTGTCAAAATGATTTGTAATGTGACATTTTTTTGTTCCTACATATTTTATAGTCGGGGCAAAAAAATCTCCTGAACAGAACCGTCACCCTGGTGATAGGGCTGGGATAGGGGTGAATAAGAAATATAATTAAATAAAACATATATAAGCATTTAAAAATAAGTAATCGCTTTATTGTTAATCATGTGAATCATAATTATTAACAAAAATCAGTTTTGTTTTCATTGTAGTGCTTTGTGATATACGATGTTTTTTGTTTGATTACCTGGCGCATAGACAAACAAATCTGATGGTTTTCCAACACGGGAACAGGCAACATACAATTGACCATGTGAGAAACATGGGTTTTCCAGATTAATACCACAAACACTTAATGATTGCCCCTGGGACTTGTTTATGGTCATAGCAAAAGCAAGCCGAACTGGAAACTGTAGTCGTTTAAAGTCAAACGGCACATCAGTCGGAAGCATTGGGATGCGCGGTATGAGAACGTCTTTTCCTTTATACTTTCCTTTCAGTATAGTTGCTTCTATCACGTTGTTTAGTAATTTTTTTTATCGCTAACCGTGTGCCGTTGCAAAGACGCGGTTGGTTGATATTTCGCAACATTATAACTACCGATCCAACCTTTAATTGAAGATTGTGAGGTGGCAATCCTGGCAAATCCAGCGAGTTTAAAAATTCTGGTGGATAGTTCACTACATCATCTTGGTTAGTAGCCGAATCAACTGATTTATATATCCTTGATTCGCCTGTAATTTGTTCTTGAATTTTTAAATTTAATTCATTTACATCTATGTTTTTTGCAGCCAATATAGCTCGTTCGCTCAACCAATCATAGCTTCTGTAATTTTGAGAAACATCTGGAAACACCTTCTGAATAAGTTCATCTTTTGATCGAGTTAACTGACAAAAACTTTGAGGAAAGTTAATGCAGCCAGTCAACATGTCTATAGGAAATTTGCCATTACCAATGAGTTGTTTAGAGAATATGTTTCCCGATTGGTCATTTTGCAACTCGACACGCATATTCTTGCTTAAATGAAGTACTTTGACATGTTTCCACAAATTGGAGGACTTTAGACATGCATTGAGTTCATCAGCTTGAGTTGATCGTGGAATCACTGGCAATGTTTGACGAAAATCTCCTGCTAATAAAATCATTGCACCACCAAATTGGTTATGATTGCTCCATAGGATCTTTTAAGGTTCTGTCTAAAGCCTCCAAAGATTTTTTATGTGCCATCGTGCATTCATCCCAAATAATTAATTTACATTGCTGCAAGACCTTTGCCATTGCAGAGTTCTTCGAAATGTTGCAGGTCGGAGTTTCATTGCTTTGCATATTAATGGCAATTTTAATGCTGAATGGGCTGTTCGACCACCTTCAAGCAAAGTTGCTGCGATTCCCGACGAAGCGGGTGCAAGTGCAATTTTATTTTGTGAGCAAATCGTTGCTAATATTAATGAAATCAAAAAAGTTTTTCCTGTACCACCAGGTGCATTTAAGAAGTAAATCCCTCCAGTTTCATCATTTATTACTTTCATAAGAGTATCAAATACATACTTCTGTTGTTCATTCAACAGTGGAAGATTTGTTTGAATAAATTCTTTCAAAGTGTTGAGATCATACAGTTTTTCTCGATTCAACTCTTGGTTAAAAGCATCATGCATTGGACGATTGGGCGCGGCCAGGCCTAATTGAATTAATAGTTTGTTTGACATCATCAAGCACATGACCTCAATTGAAATCAATGCTTCGTTGTAAATTTCTTCACTGATTTGTATATTTGGATTTCCCATTATATTTCGTATTTGATACAAAATATCATCACACATATAATCTTTGTACTTGATCCACAAATCAATTGGGTTTGATGGGAAGCATGTAGATATGATTATAGAAAACAATGTTCGTATTTGATGAGCGTGTGATGATATTACAGCATCATTGAGAGTTTGATCCCAATGAGCGTCATTTTCTAGCAATTGCAAACGTTGACAGTCGGTAATTAGCATGGTTTGTAGCATTTCGGGTTCTTCTACCTAAATTGCTTCGTCTAATAGGAGGCATATCTATATTATAGATTATTGTATCACATGCAATAATTAGTGATCATAGGTGACTAAACACTGCACAAAACACGATATAGGTACAAATTTGTTTCGTGTATCAGTTGACAAAACCAAACTCAGTAGAGTAGGTAACCGAAAATCCAAGAAAAACAACACTGACATTGACAGTTTGTTGTTGTTTCAACTTTTTTTTAATTTGATATGACTTGGAGTCAAATCCTTCAAGAGATCCTTCCTTCTTATGCATTTTAAAGTAAAACAAATGAAATAATATCGCGAAGCCGACCAAATTGATTGATTGAATTTGAACTTTGTACAGCGGTAATAAAGTGCAAATTGACTCTTTGACGTTAGGAACATACCTACATTGTTTAATCAACAGTGAGTGCTTGTAATTTAATATGAACTTTATATAATAGCAATAAAGCTCAAATTGACTCTACGTTTTAGTTAGAAAACGTTTGTATGGGAAAAAGAAAAGGGCTGTTTTAAGGGTTTTTCCGGCAATTATTAGAATTTTTCTCGCCGTAAAAACCATCTTTGAACTTCAACGAACATTTAAATAAAAGAATTGGCCAAATTGGTCCAGGCGTTGCTGAGTTATGCGCTTACCAACACATTTTGCGATTCATTTTTATATTATAGACTAGCTGACCCGGCAGACTTCGTACTGCCTAATTAAATTGCAATAAAGTCCTGTCAAAATGATTTGTAATGTGACATTTTTTTGTTCCTGCATATTTTATAGTCGGGGCAAAAAAAATCTCCTGAACAGAACCGTCACCCTGGTGATAGGGCGTTGTGAATAAGAAATATAATTAAATAAAACATATATAAGCATTTAAAAATAAGTAATCGCTTTATTGTTAATCATGTGAATCATAATTATTCACAAAAATCAGTTTTATTTTCATTGTAGTGCTTTGTGATATACGATGTTTTTTGTTTGATTACCTGGCGCATAGACAAACAAATCTGATGGTTTTCCAACACGGTAACAGTTAACATACAATTGGGCCATGTGAGAAACATGGGTTTTCCAGATTAATACCACAAACACTTAATGATTGCCCCTGGGACTTGTTTATGGTCATAGCAAAAGCAAGCCGAACTGGAAACTGTAGTCGTTTAAAGTCAAACGGCACATCAGTCGGAAGCATTGGGATGCGCGGTATGAGAACGTCTTCTCCTTAATACTTTCCTTTCAGTATAGTTGTTTCTATCACGTTGTTTAGTAATTTTTTTATCGCTAACCGTGTGCCGTTGCAAAGACGCGGTTGGTTGATATTTCGCAACATTATAACTACAGATCCAACCTGTAATTGAAAATTGTGAGGTGGCAATCCTGGCAAATCCAGCGAGTTTAAAAATTCTGGTGAATAGTTCACTACATCATCTTGGTTAGTAGCTGAATCAACTGATTATATATCCTTGATTCGCCTGTAATTTGTTCTTGAATTTTTAAATTTAATTCATTTACATCTATGTTTTTTGCAGCCAATATAGCTCCTTCGCTCAACCAATCATAGCTTCTGCAATTTTGAGAAACATCTGGAAACACCTTCTGAATAAGTTCATCTTTTGATCGAGTTAACTGACAAAAACTTTGAGGAAAGTTAATGCAGCCGGTCAACATGTCTATTTTTTTTTTTTTTGGGGGGTGGGAAATCATCCAATGACTTCTTCCGCTCTAGGGTGGAGCGGAAGGGTGTGTCAGACTCTTACTGACTAAAACCCACCCCTGTTCCTCCCTGCCTCGAGTGCCCGGGGGCGAGGTAACTCTTTCGAATTTATCCTCCACCCCCGGGCAGGCACCGGCCGTGGCAGGCCCCTTCCTTTGGCTGACAACTCTTTTTGAGGCGCGCGTGGAACACTACGCGCCGTCGACTCTCGGGCCTGGTGCTGATCGGACGGCGAGTAGTGGGTAACTCGGGCGCGTGGCAGGCCCGGGTCTACGGTGGCCGGAGATCGTCTCGCGGCCCCTGGCGTCTCCTGCGGCGGTCGCGGCTGGGGGCGCTAGGGCGACTCGGCCGTTGCTGAGCCTCCCTAACGTGTGCCGCCTCCCTCTTCGCGAGCATTACTGCTTCGCAGAAGGAGGAGACGGCCTCCCATTCCCTCTCGCTCCGTACCATGGCCTGAACCAGGGCACGGCGCGAGAGGTCGCTGTCGCCTATCGCATCCACGAGGACACGGCGGTGCTCTGCCCAAGCGGGGCAAACCTCCACCGTATGCTCCACCGTGTCCTCTGGGCGATCCTCGCAGTGGAAACACTCAGGGGTCACCTCCGCCCTGATCCGACACAGGTACCTCCCGAAACAGCCGTGTCCGGTGAGCACCTGCGTCAGGCGGAAGGTGAGGGCGCCGTGACGCCTCTCTCTAGCCACTCCTCAAAGAGGGGCACTACCGCCTCGATGGTGGCGTGCCCAGCGCTGGGTTGCGACAGTCGCTCTCTCCATGTCACCATGAGATCCTGCCGGAGCTCGGTCCGCCGAGCCGCGAGTTGTCGCGGCAGCGGAGTTTCGCCCCGGCGTTTGGCCTCCTCGCGCCACTCGTACAGGTGCGCGAGGATTTTTGCCTCCAGATCCCACGGTGACAGTCCGGCAAGGAGGCTCGCCGCCTCACGGGAGATCGTGCGGTATCCGCGGATGATACGGATCGCCATGACCCTCTGGGACGCGTTCATCAGGCGAGCTGATCGCTGCCTCAACGAACGCGCCCACACCGGTGCCCCGTAGAGGGCCATGGACCGCACGATCCCCGCGTAGAGCCTCCGGCAGGAGGCATTTGGCCCCCTCAGATTGGGTAGGAGCCGCTTCAAGGCGGCCCCGGCCCTGTCCAATCTGGGAGCCAAACGTCGAAAATGTTCGACAAAGTTCCACCGGCTGTCGAGGACGAGTCCCAGGTACTTCATCGTACCCTCGACGCCGATGCGAACCCCTCCTACCGTGATCTGGGAACCCGCAGGTGGCGCGTTCCGACGACCATGAAAACACATGGCCTCGGACTTGTGCAATGCCACCTCGAGTCCCAGTTGCCGGATCCTCTCTATGACTGTCGCAACCCCGCGTGTCATAAGTTCGGCCGCCGCCTCGTGCGACCTCCCCTGCGCTAAGACCAGCGTGTCGTCAGCGTAGCACACTACGCTGACGCCAGCGGGGAGGTCGGCGCGCAGCACCCAGTCGTATCCGATGTTCCACAAGGGCGGCCCCAGGACCGATCCCTGTGGAACACCGCACGACATCTCTCGCCGGTTCCATACTCCCTGATGACCGGGGTAGATGACGGCTCTGTCCGTCAGATACGCCTCGACTACGCGACGGAGGTAGGGCGGCACCCGGTGATACCGGAGTGCCTCCACTATACAACTCCAGGGCAGGGTGTTGAAGGCATTGGCGATGTCCAGAGACACCGCCAAGACGACCCTACCCCGGGCCACTGCATCCCCCGTCGTGAGGGCTCTTACGCGCATGTCTGCGTCCACCGTGGAGCGCCCCCTGCGGAAGCCGTACTGGCTCTCCGCCAGGTCCGGCCCCACCCGCACCAACTGCCCGACGAGGCGGTCTGCAATTACTCTTTCAAAGAGCTTGCCCACCTCGTCGAGCAGCACAATGGGCCGGTAAGCGGACGGAGAGTCCGCAGGGCGCCCCACCTTCTTGATCAGGACCAGCTTCCCCGTCTTCCACCGACGTGGAAACTGGCCCCTCTCTAAGCATGCGCTTAAAAGCCCTCTGAGTCGAGGCCCGAGAGCCTCTTGCAAGGCCAGGACCCAGGCTTTCCCATGAAAGCCATCGGGTCCTGGGGCGGTGTTTTTGGCATTCAGCCTACGCACCGCCGCTCTCAGCTCTACCTCGGTCACCTCGGGAGCATCGTCGTCGTCGTCGTCGTCGTCCTGGTCCGCGTCAGATACCGCAGGAGACGGAGCCATAGGCGGAGGAGTATATTCCCCTCGCGAGGGGAACAGAGCGCTCACCACGCCCTCCACGATCTGTGGCCGGAGACTCTGCGTCAGTGGGGGGGCCCATGGGCGGAGTTTCCCCCGCACCGCTAGATACGGGCGCCCCCATGGGTCTCTGTTCAGAGTCTCCAGCGACTCCTCGCGGGCCGATCTCTTGGCCCGCAAGATCTCCGTTCGGAGGGCGATCCTCGCAGCTCTGTACCCCTCGTATAGCTCCGCCTCGACGGCTTCCGTTTCCGGCGTGCGGTTACGGAGCCGTCTGCGGTACCTGGTGTACCGGCGTCGCGCGGCAATACACCCTTGGCGTAAAGCCGTAAGCGCCGGCGACCACCAGTACACCTGTCGCCGAGCAGAAGGCTGGACCCGGGGCATTGCCACGTCACATATCTCGGACATGGCCTCCTGGAACCACTCTGCCTCGTCGTCTATGTCGGCAGGCCTGTTCGGTGATGTCACCCAGGCCTGCACGATCGAGGCCTCCAGGAGTAGCTCCCGGTCCAGCTGCTTCAGCGACCAACGCGGACCGCTCGGGGTCTGTCCGACCGGCGGCACGCTGGAGGTCTGGGCGGAAACGTCAAACCGGATGTACCGATGATCGGAAGACGTCTCCACCTCCTCCAGAACGCGCCAGTCAAGTACGCGCGGTGACAGAGCGGGGCTGGCGAACGAGAGGTCCACCACCGATTCGCCCTGCCACCGCACGCACGTGGGGACAGAACCCCGGTTCAGGACGACCAGGCCTGTCTCCAGAGCCCAGTCCTCCACCATCCTGCCCCTTGCGTCCGTGAACCGGGAACCCCAAGCCAAGTTCTTGGCATTGAAGTCCCCGAGAACGAGCGCAGGGAGGGAACGGTATCCGACGACGACGTCTCTCAACTCCGCGAGGGAGTTGTGGAACTCGGCGAGAGTTCGGTTCGGGGAGAAGTACACCCCTACCACTACTATCTCCCCGAACCGTGCTGCCACGCAACCCCGACCCCTCTTGACCTCCTCGAGGGTCGGGGTACCGGCGGCGGCCGACGAAATGATGGTCACCGAGCCGTCCAGGTCCTCCACCCAGTCATCCCTGGGCGGGACATAGTACGGCTCGGGGACCACGGCGATGTTAATCGACCACTGCGCCATGCTCTGGAACAACAGGTCCTGAGCATCGGCGCAGTGGTTGATGTTCGCCTGGAGGAGGCGTAATGGGGCCGTTATTGGCATTCCATTACAGCCTCCTCCTCCCCAGCCCTCTGCGAGGGTCCAGCCACCGCGATGTTTGCGGTGGCGACGACGGCTGTGGGGGCAGCGTCGGCGGAAGCGGCGACGGCGGCGGTTGCGACGGTGGCGGTGGTGGTGGTGGTGGTGGAGGGCCTGCCCCTGGCCCTGGTCTTGGCGGGTGGGGCGCAGGTCCTGCTCCCAGCCCGGTGATCGGCCGGCTTGCCAGCTGCCGCACATGCTGCGCAGTGCGGCGCGGCCTCACAGGAGCCGGCCTTGTGACCGGGCCGACCACAGCGGAAGCAGCTGTTCCCCCTGTCCACCTCCGAGGTGCACCTCGCTGCCACGTGGTCGCCCACATGGCAGCGGAAGCACCTCAGAGGTCTGGGTTCCAGCAGCTTCACCTGCGCAGACACCCAGCCCACCAAGAGCCTTCGGCCCTTCCCAGTGATTTGGCTCGCCGCGTCAACATGTCTATAGGAAATTTGCTATTACCAATGTCAATGAGTTGTTTAGAGAATATGTTTCCAGATTGGTCATTTTGCAACTCGACACGCATATTCTTGCTTAAATGAAGTACTTTGACATGTTTCCACAAATTGGAGGACTTTAGACATGCATTGAGTTCATCAGCTGGTGTTGATCGTGGAATCACTGGCAATGTTTGACGAAAATCTCCTGCTAATAAAATCATTGCACCACCAAATTGGTTATGATTGCTCCATAGATCTTTTAAGGTTCTGTCTAAAGCCTCCAAAGATTTTTTATGTGCCATCGTGCATTCATCCCAAATAATTAATTTACATTGCTGCAAGACCTTTGCCATTGCAGAGTTCTTCGAAATGTTGCAGGTTGGAGTTGCATTGCTTTGCATATTAATGGCAATTTTAATGCTGAATGGGCTGTTCGACCACCTTCAAGCAAAGTTGCTGCGATTCCCGACGAAGCGGGTGCAAGTGCAATTTTATTTTGTGAGCGAATCGTTGCTAATATTAATGAAATCAAAAAAGTTTTTCCTGTACCACCAGGTGCATCTAAGAAGTAAACCCCTCCAGTTTCATCATTTATTACTTTCATAAGAGTATCAAATACATACTTCTGTTGTTCATTCAACAGTGGAAGATTTGTTTGAATAAATTCTTTCAAAGTGTTGAGATCATACAGTTTTTCTCGATTCAACTCTTGGTTAAAAGCACCATGCATTGGACGATTGGGCGCGGCCAGGCCTAATTGAATTAATAGTTTGTTTGATATCATCAAGCACATGACCTCAATTGAAATCAATGCTTCGTTGTAAATTTCTTCACTGATTTGTATATGGATTTCCCATTCTATTTCGTATTTGATACAAAATATCATCACACATAATTATAATCTTTGTACTTGATCCACAAATCAATTGGGTTTGATGGGAAGCATGTAGATATGATTATAGAAAACAATGTTCGTATTTGATGAGCGTGTGATGATATTACAGCATCATTGAGAGTTTGATCCCAATGAGCGTCATTTTCTAGCAATTGCAAACGTTGACAGTCGGTAATTAGCATGGTTTGTAGCATTTCGGGTTCTTCTACCTAAATTGCTTCGTCTAATAGGAGGCATATCTATATTATAGATTATTGTATCACATGCAATGATTAGTGATCATAGGTGACTAAACACTGCACAAAACACGATATAGGTACAAATTTGTTTCGTGTATCAGTTGACAAAACCGAACTCAGTAGAGTAGGTAACCGAAAATCCAAGAAAAACAACACTGACATTGACAGTTTGTTGTTGTTTCAACTTTTTTTTAATTTGATATGACTTGGAGTCAAATCCTTCAAGAGATCCTTCCTTCTTATGCATTTTAAAGTAAAACAAATGAAATAATATCGCGAAGCCGACCAAATTGATTGATTGAATTTGAACTTTGTATAGCGGTAATAAAGTGCAAATTGACTCTTTGACATTAGGAACATACCTACATTGTTTAATCAACAGTGAGTGCTTGTAATTTAATATGAACTTTATACAACAGCAATAAAGCTCAAATTGACTCTACGTTTTAGTTAGAAAACGTTTGTATGGGAAAAAGAAAAGGGCTGTTTTAAGGGGTTTTCCGGCAATTATTAGAATTTTTCTCCCCGTAAAAACCATCTTTGAACTTCAACGAACATTTAAATAAAAGAATTGGCCAAATTGGTCCAGGCGTTGTTGAGTTATGCGCTTACCAACACATTTTGCGATTCATTTTTATATTATAGATAATCCCTATTTCCTTGGTCACGGCATCACGCATGAGCGGTTGGACCGATTTCACTAATTCTTTTTAAGCTATTGCATAGCTTCTATCGCGGGCCTTCAGCGTGGAGACCGAAAAATAACCTAACACCCCCCACTCCGATGATGGTGATGATGAAGATGATGATGATGATGATGATGATGATGACGGTGGTGATGACGGTGACGGTGACGGTGACGGTGACGGTGACGGCGACGGTGACGGTGACGGTGACGGTGACGGTGACGGTGACGGTGACGGTGACGGTGACGGTGACGGTGACGGTGACGGTGACGGTGACGGTGACTTTTGAACAATATTAACTTCTCATTTATTTAATAAAAGAAAAAAAATTGTTTTCTTATCGGTCACCACGCTCAAAAAGTGTAACTTGAATTAATATCAAAGAAAAAAAAAAAGAAAAAAATACTGCATGAATAAAAATAATAATAAAATAACAAAAAAAAATTAAAATAAAATTATAATTGCATAAGTTTATAAAAAATGCTATGCAATAGCTTTACCGCGGCAGTGTCCGAGTGCCACACGTCTTTTTTTATTGTGTTTTTTATTGTCAGGAGAACATTTTTTATAAAAAAAAAAGAAAGTTGCATGGAATTTAGAAAATTTCAGAAAACTTAACGACTAAACTTCGCGCGTTTGGCAGTTCCTATCTAAGACAGGACAAAGTCTGTCGGGTCAGCTAGTATATATGTATATCTTTTATGAAATTCACAATAAGGTCACTTTTCAATGTCGTTTTCATCCATTTAATTCACAATTTTAAAGTAAATAAAAGTAGCTATTAATATATTTATTACAATTACCTAAGAATAATTTTTTGGTTTCAGTTCTTCGTTTTACATCGTGTTATTGAAAGATAGAACTTTTAAAATGTACGAGTATGTGACTCCAAAATGTATGCCTTCAAAGGCTGCCTGTGAAAACAACGAACTAGGACGGTTGAGTGTAGAACTCCCCACCGCCTATTGTTCATCTTTGAGGTGTTGGTTATTATTCTGGGCTTCCCTGCGACTGGTAAGTGGAAGTCAAACGTATAATGATTAGTCCCACCCAAACTTAAGGGTCTACTACCCGCCAAGTTGCGCCCTCATTGAATAAAAAATCGTTGCATAGCAAAGAAAATAAATATTAAAAAATCCAAAAAAAAAAGTCACGTTTGTTACAAAGAGGATAAGTATTTTTACGTTGTTAAAACAGGTCTCAAAATGTTTCATATCCAAAGTTGTAGGCAAAAGTACCATAAACAGCCGTTTTTGATACTTTGTACGGTGTACGGTGGATTCTTTAATATTTATTTCCTATGCTATGCTACGATTTTTTATTCAATGAGGGCGCCACTTGGTCGGTAGTAGGGCCTTAATGCCGGCTTGGCCTCTTAGCCAAATAACTTTTATAATAGCACTAACGCTGACGCTTAGTGCAAAATGTATGGCAAGGACATTACCTGCGGAGAGAATTGTCACGTGACACACGTCCAATAATGTGGTTTCCATATATTATGCACGAAGCGTTAGCGTTAACGTTTACAGAAAAGTATTTTGTCTGTGAACCTGATGTGAGTCACTGGGAATTCATGAGACAGCGGGGTCGAGCGGTAGGATACATAATGCGTAGCGTGTAGCGCACATCACAGTCGCCATTAAGATTTAATCAAAGTATACTCGTTTTCTGCATCTGCATGTAATATCATGAACTGCTCCTACAGCTGGTACTTATAGCTCAGGATTTCCTTTTTAGGGTTCCGTACCCAAATGGTAAAACGAGACGCTATTACTAAGACTCCGCTGTCCGTCCGTCTGTATGTCTGTCTGTCCATCTGTCACCAGGCTGTATCTCATGAACCGTGATAGTTAGACAGTTGAAATTTTCACAGATGATGTATTTTTGTTGCCGCTATGACAACAAATACTAAAAAATAGAATAAATTAAATATTTAAGGGTTTAATTATACCCGGCCCTGCGGACGGCGAGCAGTGGGTAGCTCGCCGTCCGATCAGCGCCAGGCCCGTGAGTCGACGACGCGTAGTGTTCCACGCGCGCCTCAAAAAGATTAGTGTCAGCCACCACTGACGAGGCCCATCGTGGCCGGTGCCTGCATGCCTAGGGGTAGCGGATAAATTCTGAAAATGAGTTACCGCACCCTTGGGCACTCAGGCAGGGAAGGAGGCAGGGAAGGAACGGGGGTGGGTTTTAGTCAGTAAGAGTCTAACACGCCCTCCCGCTCCACCCTAGAGCGGGAGAAGTCATTGGATAATTTCCCACCCCACACAAAAAAGGGTTTAATTATACCCACACAATAAACGTATTTTTTTTGCCATTTTTATATATATAGGTACGGAACCCTTCGTGCACGAGTCCGACTCGCACTTGGCCGATTTTTTAAGTACCAGCAGCACATCTTCTGTTCATTCTTGCACATAAATTTTGTACTAAGCATATCACCTAGTTTATGAAACAATAAATACATTATTATTCTTATTACTACTATTATTTTTGTCTTAATTTTACCTCATTTGAAGTACAACAAATACAACAACAACAAAAACACACACAACGACACAACGAACAACGAAACTACGGTACCGTTCCAAGATACTGCTGCCATAGCATTGGAGAACTTCACGAACATGCAAAAAAGTTTATGCAATAAAGATTTTTAATAATCGATTGAAAGGTATAATTTTTTTATGCTAGCCTATCCAGTCCCACCGTTGACCAGCAGTCGTATTCGCTAACTCAGTTGACATCAATTTGATAGGCACTCTGCCGTACATTGCTGCTTTCGTATAGGAAAACCGTAATGTCTATTATAATCGATGTCCACCGAGCAATGTACTGCATAGTGCCTATCAAATTGATGTCAAATGAGTTAGCGAATACACCTACCGGTAAGGGTCGCAGGAAGCCGATGGATGCGAGACTCACAGGACCGGTCATTGTGGTAACACTTGGGAGAGGCCTGTGTCCTGCAGCGGAGCTCTTTCGGCTGTTCAATGATGATCCTGTTCCACTCTTGCTTATAGAAAGGTGTCGCTTCAACCTTTCACGAGATCAGGCTTCCTCCTTCCAATTTTGGCAAAAAAGAATGGAATTATTGAAAACTGTTTTTTTTTAATTCACAGGCGGTGTCAGTACTATGGACCGGTGTGCTAACGTTAATGACTTATCAAACAATGAACTACTACCAGCGCCACGCGACGTATACCACAGAGGCCCACCATGTATTTATGTTTGGCTTAGTAGCTGTATATATAGCGGTGGAATTTGGAATGCTGGTTACGTTCATCACTGCTGGTATCAAGGTAAGCTATAAAATAACGTTCTTTTAATCAGACCAAAATCAAAAGTTATTTATTCAAACTAAGGTTAGCCGCTGACTTGTGATTTTTGTCAACGTGACTTTTTTTTCACTGTCACCTACTGTCACACACGATGCACCCACTTGAAAAGTCACTGGGCAACAAAACGCGCTCATTCTTGAAATGGATTTCTTACAGATTGCTGTATTAGGTGCTCTTGAATTAAGAAGAAGAAAAATGAAACGAAAAAAACGCTACTAGGTGCATCCCAGCACTGAAAGATTGTTTCAACGAAAATTTTACACTCTGTATTCTAAACTACGTCAGTATCCTTCAAAATTCAGTCATCTAGGAACTATTTGTCACCGTATTGTCACGTCACCATGATCAGCGCATTCCCATGTATCTTCATAGCACTCGACTGGGTAACAGAAAGTCACGGTGACAAAAATCACAAGTCAGCGGCCAGCCTAAGCTGACTTTTGTTAGCCAGCACTTTTGAACGTCAAAGTTTCACATAATTAAAGACAGTTCCCCAAAAGCGCCCGCCCGTCACTACTTCATTGTGTTTTAATAAGGAAGTAGAAGTGGCGAACAAACGCTTCAGAAAAACCTGGATGTCTCCGGCTCGGCCCAAATGTTATTGGGTTTACAATTATGCATATAATTATCAGTAGCAGCGCAGAGTCTCGATTAGTATTGGGTTGACATTGACACCTCAGCTTATTCCTTCAGAGTATATAGTACGGAAAAAGTAGAAAAAATCTAAATAATTTTTATTTTTTTAAATTTATTAAATGAAAAACAGATTTTTGCTAAAAAAACATGTTTATTTTCAATTGAGGGTAGTTTATTTCACAATTCCGTTTTCTGAGGACGCCTAATTACTTCCAATCATTAAGGAGTTGGTTTCGTTGCGATAAATCATTCAGTTTAAAACTTACACAGTTTTGTCATCGTTTTTCAGATTCATTATATTTTTCTCGTCAGTGAATAGATTCCCTCATTTCGATATGTGTACATTATAAAGACTCACACTGTATTATAGACTCAATGTATTACTATATAGTTTCATCTAAATCTATTCAGTAGTTTTTGCGTAAAAGAGTACTTAAAACTTCCATACTCTCTTCCTTAATCTCACAAATTATCACATTTATAATACACTAGCTTCTGCCAGCGGCTTCGCCCGCGTGGTATTAGAACTTCCCCCATTTTAAGTTATGCATCCTATTTGTTAATCTGATGTTTTTTTTATTTATTTATTTATTCCTATTCTGTACTAACGTTAACTTACATAAAGTCAGCCAAACTGCATAACAGTTTGTCGGAAGTTGTTCTCGTCTAACAATAGATTACAAACAAAATTTGCTTAGCATAATTAAGTTTTTTTAAACTTAATTATGCTAAGCATATAAATTTATACAGTCGTGACAAAAAGAGAAAAAAAAACTAAATGGGCACATGTTACAAATATTCTTTATGGCCAAATTTAGATTATGCTTTTATGCATGATCAGTTTTGGGGGTAACTCATTCACTAACATTGGTACTACATACATTCTTGAGAAATGTATAAGCAATAATACAGTAAAGTTTCATCAAAATCCGTTCAGCAGTTTTTGCGTGAAAGAGTAACAAACAGACATCCTCACAAAAAAATAGTTCTGATTCACAAACTATTACATTTATAATATTAGTAGGAAGTAGGCTATAGTATTCAATTGAACATAGTCGAAATAATCGTAACCTGACATAACGTACTCGTACATATCAAATGAAACTGCGTTAATGTCGTGCTTGTGTTGCTTGTGCCTGTTATAACTAATCTAAAGATAATTAGACATCACGTTAATGAACGTTTATAATTGTTAACTTCCTATAAAGCGTTAACACAAGCTATAATATTATTAAGCGCATATAGGTCATATATACGGCCAACTCATAGACTGTATTGTTAATGGGAGTAAAAACTTTGAGCAAATGGATTGTTCAACAAACCATACTTATTAAGACACTTATATTCGTTTTACTTGTAACTAACTACGAAAACAAATCCTTGAATTTATATTTGACCCACTTCCCGGTTTCAGATTAAGCTTAAATTATGCGTGTTAAGTTTGAATGACAATGCATGGTTAGCTAAGTGATGTTATTCTAAATCCAATGGATTTTTTTTGACGGGGCCCATCGTAGACGGTGCCTGTATGCCTAGGGGTAGCGGATAAATTCTGAAAATGAGTTACCGCACCCCTGGGTACTCAGGCAGGGAATGAACAGGGGTGAGTATTAGTCAGTAAGAGTCTGACAAGCCCTGGGAGCTCCACCCAGAGCGGGAGAAGTTATTGGATGATTTCCAACCCCACAAAAAAATAAACCAATGGTGGACTAGTTATTTTGTATGCATTCCCTTTTTAGGAGTATCAAATGAAAGAATCTGAGAAGAACACAACTAACTAAAAAATAAAATGTGTTTTTTAGTATATATCATAATCCCATGTTACTTGGGGTCGGGGCAACACGTTTTTTTCTTCCATTCTGTCCTGTCAGCCGTCACGTCACGCCTCACACAATCCATTCATCCTTTCTTTGGCCTCCCTCCCCTTCTCCATCCATCCACATTTATATTCATAACCCTTTTAGTTACATGTGTTTCATCCCTCCTCTTTACATGACCATATCAAGATAAGCGGTTTCCTCTCAACTTTTCTGCGACTGGCGCCACTTTTAAACTACCTCTAATGTCATTCTCATTTCTCACTTTATCCATTCTCGTTACTCCACACATTCATCTCAACATTCTCATCTCCACCACATGCAATCTTTTTTCATTCGTCTTTTTCACAGCCCAACATTCTGACCTATACAGTACAACAGGTCTAATCACTTAACTTAAGGGGCATTCGTCGGTCGCAAGTTGTTCCAGTGACCTGTCGCCATTTTATCCATCCTGAGATGATCCTGTGCGTTACGTCTCGGTCTATATCGCCATCCCCTTGAACAAGCGACCCGAGGTACCTAAGGTCGAAGCAGATCGGTATAGGCGTTCCGTTGAGAGCTACAGGCATAGGACTGGAGAGACCGCCGAAATCGCAGAACAGATATTCCGTTTTGGTTCTGCTCAATTTCAGGCCCACACTCTCCAGTCTTTGTAACCATGTCTCCAATCTGCTCTGGACCTCTAAGCCGCTATCGGTAACCACCACAATGTCATCAGCAAACAGCATACACCAGGGAGCCTCTTCCTGGATGTCCGACGTCAGAGCGTCCATTATCAACAGGAAGAGGTAAGGGCTGAGAGCCGACCCCTGGTGCGAACCGACCGCTACACTGAATCTGTCAGTAGTGCCCACTGCAAACCGGACTTGGGTACTGCATCGACTGTACATCGCTCGGATCTACTGCACATACTCCCCAGGCACACCTTTCTCATTAAGGGCCCACCACAAAACCTCTCGAGGCACCTGGTCATATGCCTTTTCGAGGTCTATGAATACCATGTGCAAGTTTTTATGCACAGCTCTGTATTTTTCGCACAGCTGGCGGATAGCGGTAAAATGGCATCCGTTGTACCCCGCCCAGGCATTAAACCGAACTGGTTTTGTGAAATTACACTCTCTTCTCTTAGCCGCTTTTCAATAACTTTTTCCCATGCTTTCATACTATGTGACGTTAGCTTTATTCCTCCATAGTTGTTGCACTCCAGCACATCACCTTTGTTCTTGAAGATGGGCACCAACAAACTGTTGCACCATTCATCAGGTATGGCTTATTACAGCAACAACTTATTGAAGAACACGGTTAACCACGTCCATCCATCTACCCGTAATGACTTCCACACTTCAATTGGTATTCCGTCTGGGCCAATAGCCTTACCATTCTTAACTCCATTCACTGCTATTCTCACTTCATCCACACTGACCATTCTCACTAACCCCTCATTCATTGGTTTATTCTCTACAACACCACTCCAGATATTGACCTCATTCATCAATCTTTCAAAATAGTCCTTCCTTAATTATTTCATCCTCTGATAGAAGCATTTCAGCTTCATCCCTTACATACTCTGGCTCTAGTAACAACCGGTACAGATCTTTTTGGCCAGCTGGACTGTCCAGTGTATCGTACAGTTTGTCCTCAGCTTTTTCTCTCGCTATTGCCACGGCTTTCTTAGCTTTTTTTTCTCTATCGCATCATACTCGCTCTTTTTTTCAGCTTTCAAACTAAAGCTTTCCAGTTCAGTCTCTCACCCTGCCATTCCTTGAATTTCTTCTTTTTTTCCTTCCTGTATTTCTGTATACCACCACCATGTATCCCTCTCTATTGTGCCTCTTTCTTTTGTCTCTCCCAAAATATCCTTCGCTGCATCCCTAATACTCCCAGCTATCTAATTCCAGCTTTGATTTACACTTCGATCATTCATGTCTCCCATTTCTATAATTTTTCTACTACTCGCTCTCTAAATTCCTTAGCACAATCATTCTTCTCTAGCATATGCCATTTTATTTTAGGTGGAGGACGCTCTTTGCTTTTTGTACACTGTGTTTTTATCGCTAATACCATAACCAGGGGCCTGTGCTGTGAGATCAAGTCTTCCTCTGACAGCACTTTGCAGTCTTTGACGTGCCTAATATGGTTGCGCCTAACTAGAAAATAGTCAATTTGGGTCTTGTGGTTACCACTTTAGTATGTGACTAGGTGTTCATCTGTCTTCTAGAACCAAGTGTTGGATACTCCCAGATCAAATGCCGTAGCAGATTCCCACAGCGTCTCCCCCTCGTTATTGGGACTTCCAAAACTCTATCCTCCGTGTACTCTTTCATAACAATTTCTCGTTCTTCCTATATGCCCATTAAAATCACCTCCAACTATCAATTCCTCATGCACGGGGATTGTCATTACCGTTGTATCAAAATCCTCCCAAAACTTCTCTTTTACCCTTTCGTCACATCCTACCTGCGGGGCATACACACTAACTATATTCAGCATTACATTGTCCATCATAACTTTCACAACTGTCAATCTATCATTAATCCTTTTAATCACGCTTTCTTTTAATTTACTATCTAATACTATTCCCACGCCATTTCTTTTACCGTCACTTCCACAATAGAAAAACTTGTATCCTTCACCAATTTCCCTCGCTTAACAAAATTATTTAGTTTCTTGCAAACGCGCTATACTTATTCGTCTTCTTTTGGATACGCTCGCTAACTCTCTGGCCCTTCCAGTAATAGTCCCAACATTCCAACTTGCATACCTTAATCTCACTTCCCGAGCTAGCGTTGTTCTTACGTTGCCCCCGCCCGGGGTGGTGCAACAACCCTTGTCCATTTCCCACAGCGGCCGGGTGCTGCCCCTGCGCGTCACCTGTGGGGTACGCCTTAACTCTATCGCACATTCCATTTATACCTAACATATTGCTAATGATTTAGCAAATGTTTTACCGTCGGCTGCCTGTCTGACACCAACCCTCTTTGGGAATGCGGTTGCTGATGGTTTACCCGCCACCATGCGGGTGACCTAAGGTGCTGAAAAAATGCACGGTCTAAAAATTTCCCTTAGTCGCCTCTTACGACACCCATGGGATGAAATGGGGTGGTAGCATTCTTAAGCCGGAGCCACACGGGTTTTAGTTTATAAACTAAAGACAATTATTAGTGTTATAGTATTTGAATGGCGTTATCAGGCGCTGTTAGTGGAAATTTGTGAAATTGTCTGTGCATGTTTTTATGAAACAAAGTTGGAATAAGTGCCGATTTTGAAAAAATGCAATATGGATGATTCCTGGGCACCAAAATAACAATCCTATTTAGTCCTTAGGTCAGATTATCAAAAATATTAGACACGTATTTTTTGCTTTAATAAAACAATAAAAAATGACAAAATAAAACTCATCAAAATTGGAATGGAAGCTTGTTACCTCATTGTTAGGTAAGAAGTGGTACATTTTTTACGTAGGTGTAAGGAAATTTTAACGCCCTGTATGAAATGTATCGTCCTCATTTTTGTTTACGTGACAAAAGAAAGAACATGACGTCCAATAGATTTTGGTAATCTAACTGACGCCATGACGGACCAAATATATTTTTAGTCATATATGTACCCTATTATACAAACTAACAATAATACCTAACATGTACAAATGCGTATGAAAAAACATCTCACTGGGCATCAAAAAATTCATCCACGTCGCTGTCAATGGAAAAAGTGCCCAGAACGCTAGCAGCATTGCCACGTTGAATAGCAATGCTGATTCGTTGGCCAAAGAAAAGCCCAGCCCTCTGGTCACGTGAAGAGTCGACTAACAGCTTGCTGATATGCCGGAAAACTCGATGAGCACTCGGACCCCATGGCCCTAGTGTTTCAACCCCAGACGGCTCAAACATGTAACTCCCTATTATTGTTTTTTGATAAATCTTTTTAATACAATAATCAGTTTGCAGTTTCCGCATCTGATTCAGCTTTAGATTCAGCTATTCCTAACCACAAAATGTTTTTTACAGAAAAGCGCCAAGCTCTACCGCGTTTATTATCGCTACTGCATTCTGTCCCTTATGATCTACATCATAGCAGTGATTCTGTATTACCTGGGCTACAACGTTGGAGATTTCTTCGGAGAAATCTACCTAACTTATCATTTCGATGACTTACCGGTTGTTCCTTATGACGGTTTAATGTTTTTCTTTGCTGCCATTTTTGATATTTGTAAGTATTTTATACCATATCTAACTTTACTCCCGCAGAATTGCTTCCGTGAGTTATCTTTTTTTATGTCACTCATGTGCCCGTCTGTCCGTCGTCTGTCACAAAATTTTGTTCCGAAGAATTTTTTAACTTCCCAATGACATAAGGACTTGAAATTTGGTGTTAATGTTTATGATTAGGTAACGTATATTTTACTAACAAATACCAATGTATAAATAAAAGGTTTCTTCGAAATTCCCTCATTTGTTACGGAACCATAAATGTACGAAGTCCGACACGTACTTGGCCGATTTTTTTACTATTGATAGGCTCGCGTTTGACCAATATCTCGGCTGATGGTAAGCGATGATGTGGTCGACGATGGAGCACAGCTGATGAGCAAATGGAGCATAGGGAATATGCATGATATTTTTTTTTTGTTCAATTGAAGACTTATTAACTTTATTTTTGGAACGAAGTTCCTTATCGCGCGTTGCGAAAGGGGACTAGACGGAAAAAAATAGGAGCAAAAGTTGTAACGACACTGTTTGATTAAGACCAAAAGTACTAACGACACTTTTTGCTATAGTTGTTATTATTTTTTTTTTGGAACGAAGTTCCTTATCGCGCGTTCGCGAGATGATGGGGTTTAGATAAGATGAGATAAGATGAGATGATATGAGATGAGATGAGATGAGATGAGATGATGAAGTATAACTTCTTACGTGCGTACATAAGTACACACACACTTTTTTTTTAATCTGTGCGTAATAGCATGTTTACATAAGACTATGAGTCGACAGTGCGGTTAATATTACAATATATTTGTTAATAATAAAAATAAAAATTTATAACTTAAAAAAAAAATTATATTACAATTCCTTCACTAATTAATCGAAAGGAACTTCGTTCCATCCGGGTCTCCCTTGACACCTCTCAAGTTTTTATTACAACATCAGCGACGAAGTTGTAAAGCTTTAAAGTTGATCATTAGAAAGAGAAGTTCGACGTATTCTTTGACGTCAAAGGACATGACGCTCATACAACTAGTATAGAAAACAGCGTTTTTGAGAGAGGGACAGATACATTTGTTTAAAATTTTTATATCTCGTTTAATTTTCGATCAATTTTGATTCTGCTTTCACTTTTCGTACTCTATTTTAGTATATTCATCGATAAACCGGTTAAATAACAAATAGTTTTGTCATGCATATTCCCTATTGTAGAGATCAGGTGCTCCGTGTAAAATACTGGTAGGAAACCCCCAATATAGTTGGGAGAGGCCAGTTTAATAATATTTGTTAAGACTTAAACAGATACTAGATTTTTTTTCTGTATTGTATATTTATTTATTTCATTTTTTTTCTCTTATTTCAGGTCTTGAAGTATTGGTGATAAAATTAATAAAGAAATTGATGAACAAATACAGTCATGTTGAAAATAATGTAACTTGTGAAAAAGTCTAGTCAATTCATCATCATCATCATTTCAGCCGAAAGACGTCCACTTCTGGACATAGGCCTCCCCCAAATTACTACTAGTCAATTACCATCATTTAATTTAATTGTAATATTAATTGTATAAATCAAGATATCTAGAAAACCTACTGTTAGTCAGGCATCTAAACATGTACCTTGAATGAAAATGTGCATATAATAATTTATAAACTGTAAGTTATATATATTGTAAGGAAATTACTTACAATAAAAGAAATACCAAATATTAACAGTTT
The DNA here is from genome assembly GCA_951329385.1 of Polia nebulosa. Taxonomy (NCBI): domain Eukaryota; kingdom Metazoa; phylum Arthropoda; class Insecta; order Lepidoptera; family Noctuidae; genus Polia; species Polia nebulosa. The sequence continues at coordinate 6,981,915 of OX589598.1, forward strand.
TTATTAACTCTACAAAATAAAGGTCCTCCATTGTCGCCTCAGTGGTGGTTCCACGAACACCTCGTCGATGTGGTTGGTGTAGCTGGACCTGCCTTCCTGATACCGGTCCTTGCGCAGCTCACTGCGGACGAGAAGCAGCAGATATATCTGTAACACTGGTACAACAAATATGATGTTAGATAGAGGGCATTGATAATGGTGGTTATTGATTTTGATAGCCAAATCACGGCGAATCGCCTTCGCCCGCGTGAAAAGTGTATTTAAACATTCAACTGGTAACTCCAGAAAGTAGCTCGTTAAAAAAAACTGAACAAGTGCGAGTCGGACTCGCGCATGAAGGGTAACATGATTGGTACTTGAATGGTCCCTCAGTACTTGTAGAAATTACAAACATTTCCCTTTAAACATACTGTCTTTCTAAAGAACTTTGACGTTCAGGTTGCGCTGGCTTTCAGCCTAGTTTTAGTGAATGACTTTTGATTTGATTACTAGTTCGATCATATTAGATACATTAATGATGTTGAAATGTTTTCTTGATTCATATAACGTATTTTTTCTCTTCTCTTCTTGCTCATTGTGTAAAACGGATACATTTCCCGAGTGTTAGGTTCCTCCCGACTTATGTGTGTGATAAATACACAAGGTCAGGATGGACGAGTGTTGGGTTTATTTATCTGTAGTTTAAAATCGATTAAACTGTCATATCGATTACTGAAAATAATTATTAAGTGACAACACCAAGATGACGGTTGAGAAGAGGGAAAACAAGACACGTTCTGGCAATCGATTCGTTCACTTGCTTTTGGGGCAAGCTACGAGTCTGATTAACGGAACTTACCCGTCGTTCGATATTTAATAATAACTATTGTAGCTCTTTGATTATTTCATAGTCTGTTCAATATTGTGCTATATTGCTAAAAAAGGAATGATTAAATACATTGTAATCTACCCAAGGAGTTTTATTACAATTAGATTTATTATCTTGGGTTAAGAAGACTGAACTGTAGAGGCAGTGGAGTATTCTCTACCAAACACTTTAGTTTTTTTAAATGATATAAATATATACATTACCAAACCCTGTGAAGGCGCGAGTGAAGTCAAAGAAGACGAAGTACCATTTATGGCAAACCTGTCCAGGTCGAAGTAGGTAATGAGCACCACCACGAAGGTCGCCACCATCGTCGTCAGCTCGTAGTGTACACGCGGAGGAGACTAAGTCTTTTCTGAAAGATAACATAAAACAAGTTCAAGACATATACATTTACGGCATTTGACGGCACGGCTGGCGCAGTGGTTGAGCGTTCGGCTGCTGCGCTGCGTGTCGGGTTCGATCCCCGCACGGAACAAATATTTGTATGGCCTACAGATAGTTGTTTCGGGTCTGGGTGTCTTGTGTATGTGAGCAAAATTATTCCTAGTGTGGGGCAAAGTTTAAAAAAAATATATAATAATTATAGCGTTCTGCCGCACAGTAGGCCGCAGGCCGATCTTGTGCCTTCAACTTATGGGAATACCAAAATCCTATTAGTGCTAAAATGAGAATGCTATAAGGCACTGCGGTGTTGCTTACCAACGCAAATTGATAGAATAAGAAATGAGCACCTCGTTAAGAGGAAGTCTGAAAGTGGCATTGGTAACCGAGATATTGTGTGGAAATTGGTTGTCTACGGCGAACGATTTTGATATGGACACGTAATGCGGAGGAAAGAGGAAAATGTCGTGAGGAATATTTTGAAAATGAATGTGGAAAGTTATAAGATATAAGGAAGATCAAAGAAACGTAAGTGAATTGTGGTGATAGCAAATACAGATGTAAAGAAAAAGAAGAAATGCTGTATTCAACTCCAAAATAAATAACAATAAGGGCAGCAGGATAATTAATGGTCTTAATATTGCAAGCTATAGTAAATTCGCTTACCAAATGAGCTCCAACAATTAAAATAATATGGAAGAGGATGTCCAATGCATAGAGTTCAAAAATAATGTACAGCTGAGCTTTCATGATGACCCCCCTATACAGGGCGGCGGTAGTCGTGAAGGTACTCTCGATGTCATGGAATAGCAGCCATAAGAGCATCTGCTGGATCCAGAACAAGCATGTCACCAACTGGGGGAGAACATTTTGAACTATCAAAGATTTAACGTCAAATGTCACAATATTAATAAGAAGCTTTTGGCTCCCATTGCAAGAACTGCAAATTTTTCAGAATAAAAACAACGTATGCGTCACGGATATTATAGCTTTCTATCAGTGAAATAATTTTCGTAATTGGATCCCGTACTTTAAAAGACAAGCTTTTGCAAACTAACATACAGTTTCACCTCTTACAGCAAACCGAGACAAATAAACAAATCAAGTATCATGACTTGGCTCGCGAGGTGGTCAGCATTTGGGATGTGAACTCAGCAATCATTGTACCGATAGTCGTATCAGTCAATGGTTCTTTAAAGTTAAGTCATTCTGTGGATGGGTAATAATCAATTACATGTCAAGACCCCTCCGTGCCTTCACAAGCTTGCTAAGCCGTTGCTTCTGGCTATCATTCGTAGATCTGCTACTGTAAAGGGTAGTCAGAGGCCCGGAAATCTGACAAGCAGTCTTACTAAACTAAAGGGTCACTAAGTATTACCAGAAAACTTCTATAATCCACTTAGTATGGAATTAAGAGAAGTAGTTGCTCACTGATGTGTTAAACATTGGCATTCAGCTGCATCCGACTAGATTCTGATCCCAACATCGTTAAGAAGAAGTTAGGTAAATGAAAGGTGCCAACTTTATTGGGTATCTCGTTGATCTATTGGTTGCAAGCCGACAGGTAAGTGTAGGTTTTTATCCTCGGATCAAACGGTGTGTTAAGGCACCAGTTCACGGCTAAGCTACGCACGTGAACTTAGTTTCGATTTTTATGAAAATCTAGACCGCAGAGTGCTATCTACAGGTAATTCTTTTTCTAACAAAAAAACAGTTGTGTGCGATGGCCTATCGCACACCAACTAATTTTTTGTCATAAGCAATGATGCCGCGGGTAAGTATTTTTAACCGACTTCAAAAAAAGGAGGAGGTTCTCAATTCGGCTGTATTTTTTTTTTTTTTTTTTTTTTTTTTTTTTTATGTGTGTTACCTCATAACTTCTTACTACGTGAACCGATTTTGAAGATTTTTCTTTTATTTGAAAGCTGTTGCTTCACATTTGGTCCCATTTTAATTTGGTGAAGATCTGACGAAGAACTTCGGAGATACACAATGGAACTCTTCAATAAATGATAGCAGACCTTCCAGAATTGCTGCAATCGCGTGTCTGTATATTGTTTTCACCATTTCACAACATTACATCAGGCTGATGCGCTCTGAAGGGGTATACAGATTTGTCAGTTCACCCTGATACACCCTAATTTCACCAACTACGTTCAAATTCCCTATTTTTGGGGCTATCAATTCGGGCATGACTTTACTATTAATTTAGTTTTAGAATGGGGTAAAACAACTAAAAAGTGAAAAATAAAAACTTTTTACAAAAAAAATACAACCGACTTCTATAAATAATACTAAAAAATGCAAAATAACTTTAATTTCGGAAGTCGGTGTCAAATAACGAAGAAACCAAACTAGAAACACCGACTTCCGAAATTAAAGTTATTTTGCATTTTTTAGTATTATTTATAGAAGTCGGTTGTATTTTTTTTGTAAAAAGTTTTTTTAGCGTAGGTTAGAGCATCCGTCACTTTGGTGGTTTCTCTAATTTTTGTGTGACGAATTTTTTGCATGTTTTTAATGTTGAGCATACTTCGTTCCATTCCGCGTTGGCAGGTAGTGATTTTGCATCTTTTTAATGTTGAGCATACTTCGTTCTATTCCGCGTTGGCAGGTAGTGATTTTGCATCTTTTTAATGTTGAGCATACTTCGTTCTATTCCGCGTTGGCAGGTAGTGATTTTGCATCTTTTTAATGTTGAGCATACTTCGTTCTATTCCACGTTGGCAGGTAGTGATTTTGCATCTTTTTAATGTTGAGCATACTTCGTTCTATTCCGCGTTGGCAGGTAGTAATTTTGCATCTTTTTAATGTTGAGCATACTTCGTTCTATTCCGCGTTGGCAGGTAGTAATTTTGCATCTTTTTAATGTTGAGCATACTTCGTTCTATTCCGCGTTGGCAGGTAGTAATTTTGCTTTTTAATTTGGATGTAAATTTCCAAGTTTGACATGCGCAGGTTAGACAAGGTAGGAGGCAAGCCATCATACAACAGACATGTGATTATTCATATTGCTGTTCAAATTGAAGCAGGACCTTGGTGCTTTTGTCTGGGAAAAAGACTAGATAGTGTGGGATTCTTTCCTCACTAAATCCACACGACACGGTGGAGCATACGGTGGAGGTTTGCCCCGCTTGGGCAGAGCACCGCCGTGTCCTTGTGGATGCGATAGGCGGATGCTCGCGAAGAGGGAGGCGACATACGTTAGGGAGACTCAACAACAGCAGAGTCGCCCTAGCGCCCTCAGTCGCAGCCGCCGCAGGAGACGCCAGGGGCTGCGAGACGATCTCCGGCCACCGTAGACCCGGGCCTGCGGACGGCGAGTAGTGGGTAACTCGCCGTCCGATCAGCACCAGGCCCGAGAGTCGACGGCGCGTAGTGTTCGTTGAGCGCCTCAAAGAGTTGTCAGCAAAAGGACGGGGCCTGCCACGGCCAATGCCTGCCCGTGGGTTGAGGATAAATTCGAAAGAGTTACCTCGCCCCTGGGAATGTAGGGCAGGGAGGAACAGGGGTGGGTTTTAGTCAGTAAGAGTCTGACACGCCCTTCCGCTCCATCCTAGAGCGGAAGAAGTCATAAGATGATTTCCCACCACCCAAAAAAAAAAAAAAACTAAATCCACACCGGTGATTACCATCAGCATACAAAAGACCCCATTACCTCTTAAAAGATCACTCCGGTGCCTCCTCTGTGCAACGCCTGGTAGGGTACATCGCTGAGGAGACTGTACAGTGATCTCTCCTGAGCCTCGCTGTGCACGGCAACACGAACGTTACGATTTCCCGAATGTTTTTATATCCCTCTACTTTTGGTAGGACTAGTCGAATAGGAAAATCGATACTGTAATGTCAACCGATAAAATTTTTGAACCAATGAGATGCCTGAATAAGTAATGGTTTCATTGGTTTGTATTCTAATAGAAAAAAAAATATTATTAAATAAGTAATTAACCTAACAGGATAAAGAGGCTGCCCTGGGGTTGTGGATAAATTCGAAACAGAGTAACCGCGCCCCTGGGCACTCAGGGCAAGGATGGAACAGGGGTGGGTTTTAGTCATCAAGAGCCTGACACGCCCTCCCGCTCCACCCAGAGCTGGAGATGTCATTAGTTGATTTCCCAACACAACAATAAAAATAAAAAATAGGATAGCTAAAAGAAAATAAATAAAATATGTACAAGCGGCATAAAAAAGGGAGGAGCATAATTCATTGAGCATCGAAAAATTCGTCCACAAGTGCCATTCAACGTGGCAACGCTGGCAGCATTGCCACGTTAAATGGCAATGCTGATTCTTTGGCCGAGAAAAAGGCCAGCCCTCTGGTCACGTGAAGAGTTAACTAAAAACTTGCTGATGTCACGAAAAACTCGATGAGCACTCGGACCCCATGGCCCTAGTGTTTCACCCCAAACGGCTCAAACATATAACTCCCAATAAGGTTGTTATATTTGCACCGTTTGAGATTTTCTGCACCTGTAGCAGCCGCCCCAGCACAGCCCGCCGTGCCATGAAGATGGGATGGCGCAAGGGTGTCGACACATGTTGCATCCCATACCAAAGGCCTGCCATCTATTAATTGATTAAAAGAGGATCTTTCCAATAAGTTATCAGACTTTCAGTAAACTAAATACAAGTAGATAAACAGATTAAGCAAATAAGTCAATCCATCATAGTTAAGAAACTACGAGTATAATCAAAAAAGAAAATCTTTCCCAAACGCGGTCACATCACTTAGACGTATGAGGTAACGAGCAGGTCAGAGATCATGTACCTAATATTTTCTAATTTACTTTAATAGTGCGAATGCAAACGCCATCATCAATAATAATTACAACTATACAATTAAATATATAAGTAGTTCTATTAATAATTTGAATCAAACTGGTTGCTTCTGTGTGAAATCGTCTGGATTTAAATGGTGTCTTACCAATTGAAATCATGAACTGGACAACTTAAGGACGGAAGAGCTTTAAAAATGCCGGATATATCGGGTGTAAAAATTACAGATTCTGAAGCCGAAAGCCACATCAATCTACCTAGCCTTTTCCCAACTATCTTGGGATCAGCTTCCAGTCTAACAGGATGCAGCTGAATACCAGTATTTTACATGGAGCGACTGTCTATCTGACCTCGTAGAGGCGATTGGCAGCAGTGACCTCTCGCGCCCGGCCTTTGTTCACGCCATGGTATGGAGCGAGAGGGAATTGGAAGCAGTCGCCTCCTTCTGCGAAGTAGCAATGCTCGCGATGGAGGAGGCGGAACGGGTGAGGGAGAATGTCAGCAACAAATGACGGGGCCCGTCATGGCCGATGAATGCATGCCAAGGGGTCGTGGATAAATTCGTTACAGAGTTACCGCGCCCTGGGTACTCAGGCAATGAAGGAACAGGGGTGGGTTTTAGTCAGAAAAAGTGTGACACGCCCTCGAGTTAGAAAGCATTGGATGATTTCCCACCCTACAAAAAGGAAAAGAGTCAAGTTGAGTTAAACCCCGGCCCTTCGCTCTAAGCCACGTAGGTACTTGTCGAATACGTTTGATATTCATTGCGTTTTTGTGACTGCAAATGAAATTTTCGGCAAAAATTTCGAAAAACAAAAAAGAAATTCAGATAATGTTTGTTTGGAAAAAAGTTTAGTACGTAATCTACGAATTCATTTTCGTAAAAAAAAAAAAAATTGCAACTTACAATAACAATATCTCCAGAACCAGTGGATTTCAAGGTATGGTCTAGTGGAAATAAAATGATCCAGATAATGGGTAGAATATGTGGCTTTTGGCTTCGGAAACTGTCTTTTTAAACCCAATATATCTCAACTACTTAAAACACATTAAAACAACTAACCTAGTGACATCACATCATCATCTTTAATAATAATTTAACTTTAAGTGTTGTTTCCATTTTAATTAGAATTGTCTAAGTTAGGTATCCCATACTGTTTGTTTATTCTATTGCATGATGTGGTCTCCTATAATTGAGGGAGCACATAGACTTTTGTTCTAGTCCTGTACAATGTAGCATGTAAAGTGTATTCTTTGTTGGAGATCCTAATAAAATAAAATATAAAATATCACAAATACATAGCGATCTTATGAATAAGATACAATTTACTTTAAATGCACGATAATAATAATTGTATAAGTACCATCAAAGTGCTCATACGTCCATGAGACTCATCTTATAATAATCTTGTTTCCGGTCCGTTCACTTAGCTGGACCAATTATGTGTATTACTAAACGAAGGTATAGGGTCAAAGTACAAGTAAGTAGGGTTGTACAGTCACTAAATAAAAGATGCGACATTTTAAGAGTTCTGAAAGTCCGAATGAAAAAACGGAACTCATATAGTATCACTCGTGTCTGTCTGTCTGTCACAGTCAATTTTCTCCGAATCTACTGGACCGATGGCGTTAAAAGGTGCGCACTAGAAAATCTGTGACACAAACACGGACGTGTAACGTAAATTATAAAATTGGGAATATAAGGGTTACTTTTGGTCTACCTACAAATCGGATTTTTTTTTATAAAACTACCGTGTGATATATCAAATGAAAGGTCTCATTGTGAGGGTCTCAAACGTATTCTTTTTCATAGTATTAAAATTAATGGTTTTAATGCTATTAAGGAAATATGTGAAAATTTACCTTTCACCACCACTTATCACCGAAACTACTAAGTCTATAATTTTATTCACCAGTGTCACTTTTTAAACGTAAAAAAAGCTATTAACAGCATCCAATAACCCCCGTTACCAACATCTGATGTGGTACACTCCCCAGCAACCACGAATTAGTACTTAAGGCGCTATTAACTGCCAATGACCTTAAGTGGTTATTACTTGCATATTCTGTGCTGAGCTCACGTAACGCGTTGTAAGTACGTCTACCCAGTAATAGGACTCGCCCATCGAGGAGTGCTGTCCGAAATAAGACGCACTATTAATTTATTATACATAAAACAACAGGATGCACTATTAATTTATTATATATTAGAACCCGTATACTAAAATAATTAAATGATCTTTTAAATAGTGATGGTTTCATAAAAATACGCTTTATAATTCTTGCGTGATTCTCAATTTTTTATCTGCGTTAGACATAACTTTACAAATTAATTACACTATGTTATAAAAACATTTTTTAATTTCTAATATTCACGTATCAAATTACGACGGAAATTGTCTAAAGTAACATATATTTTTTTCAAAGAAATAAGACTAGTCGTTAAGACGTGATGTTCAATTAAAAACTATAATACCCAAATAACTGCGCCTTAATGGTGTGACATGATCTAAAGCGCAGTCACTGTCAGACTACAAAAGAAAGAGATGTGTGACGACATAATGCTTGCAACCAACATAGATTCCGTTTAAAACAAGCAGAGTCAGAAATAATCATATACTCAAATCGCTAGTTTGCCCTAATAGCAAAGGCCACACTCAAAAGTGATTTTTGATAGTTGATACACGTCCGAAAATAGGTTTGCGTAACACCTCATATTTTCAATCGATAATTTAGGAGGAAAATCGTAGCGTGTACTTATTTTGGCACGTGACTGTACAAGTAGGGCCAGTATATAAAGTTAGTTCGCCGATATTTGTCGTTACGTCACAATAATTTGAGATGCGTGCTACATAGAGTGCGTAGGTACATTAGTGTTGGTACAATGTTTAATATCTACTTGTTTTATTATGAAATATTTAAGAAAATTTTAAAATTGTTGTTGGATATGGACACTCATCTTCTTGCTCTTATCCCATTTTACTTGGGGTCGGCGCAACACTTTTTTTTCTTCCATTCTGTCCTGTTAGCCGCCACGCTATCACTAACTTCCTTTTCCATCCATCTTTTCTTTGGCCTCCCTCTCCCGCTCCATCCATCTACATTTATATTCATTACTCTTTTAGTTACATGTGTTTCATCCCTCCTCTTCACATGACCATACCAAGATAAGCGGCTCCCTTTCAACGTTTCTGTGACTGGCGCCACTTTTAAACTACCTCTAATGTACTCATTTCCCACGTTATCTATTCTCGTTACTCCACACATCCATCTCAACATTCTCATCTCAGCCACATGCAATCTTTTTTCATCCGTCTTTTTCACAGCCCAACATTCTGATCCATACAGTACGACACGCACGGACAAGCGACCCGAGGTACCGAAAGTCGGAGCAGATCGGTATAGGCGTTCCGGTGAGAGCTATAGGTATAGGACTGGAGAGACCGCCGAAATCGCAGAACAAGTATTCCGTTTTGGTTCTACTCAATTTCAGCCCGACACTCTCCAGTCTTGGCCACCACGTCTCCAATCTGCTCTGGACCTCTAAGCCGCTTTCAGCAACCAGCACAATATCATCAGCAAAGCTGTTTGGTACAATACACCAGGGAGCCTCTTCTTGGATGTCTGACGTCAGAACGTTCATTATCATCACGAAGATGTAAGGGCTGAGGGCTGACCCTTGGTGCAAACCAACTGCCACACTGAAACTGTACATAAGAGATAGTCAATTAACAAGCTTTCATGGAAACTACTATTTTTCTTTTCACTGTCTCGAGAATAGCCTTAACTAGCGACCGCCCCAGCTTTGCAGCGGTACAAATTATACACATAAGCCTTCCTCCTAAATGACTTTGTCTATTATTGAAAACCGCATGAGAATCCGTTCAGTAGTTTTTTTAATTTATGGCAGACAGACTGACAGAGAGATTTTTGTATAGTATATATATAGTGATAAGAAGTCTGTCAGAAAGCTGACTGCCCAGGGTACACCTTTTTTTTGGGTTGGGAATTCATACAATGACTTCTCCCGCTCTGACTCTTACTGACTAAAAACCACTCGTGTTCCTTCAGTTGCTTCTGCCAGGGCTGAGATAACTCTTGGGCGGAGCCCCGCCGGGTCCTTGTGGAGGCGATCGGCGGCAGTGACCTCTCGCCCGGCCCTGGTCCAGGCCATGGTATGGAGCGAGAAAGAATGGGAAGCAGTCTCCTCCTTCTCTGAAGCAGTGATGCTCGCGAAGGAGGAGGCGGAACGGGTGAGGGAGGCTCAACAATAGAGTCGCCCTCACGCCCTCAGCAGCAGCCGATGCAGGAGACGCCCTGGGCGGAGGACGTCGCGAGACGATCTCCGGCCACCGTAGACCCGGGCCTGCGGACGCGAGTAGTGGGTAGCTCGCTGTCCAATCAGCACCAGGCCCGAGAGTCGACGGCGCGTATTGTTCCACGCGCGCTTCAAAGAGTTGTCAGCAAAACATGACGGGGCCCGTCATGGCCGATGCCTGCCCAGGGGTTGTGGATAAATTCGAAACAGAGTTACCGCGCCCCTGGGCATTAAGGGCAGGGAAGGAACAGGGGTGGGTTTTAGTCAGTAACAGTCTGACACGCCCTCCCGCTCCACCCAGAGCGGGAGATGTCATTGGATGATTTCCCAGCACAAAAAAAAAATCTGCGATAACTCTCTTTCGAAATTATCGCGACCCAAACGGGGTACACCTTAACATACGTACCTAAGTTGATACTCCATGAGTGTCTATTAACGTAAATCAACCATCAAAGAAGGACAGAATCAAATAAGGAAATCAATTTTAAAAAAAGCAAGAGCAAGTTGGACTTGCACGCCTAGGGTTCCGAACAAATCATGTTTTTTTTCAGGTATTTTTTAAAAACTATTATTTTGCTTACATCTATAGTTTATAAGCATACAGGGTGTAAGTAACGAAAAGGTGTGGTCATATTTAAGAACTGCATTTGCTCATCGATATCAACAACTTTCTTGAAGAAAAATTCTCAAAAAAAAAATCAACTCCCATTCTAAAGCGAGTTCCCCGGGGCGCAAGACGGTCTGTTGCGCTGAGTTTAGCACGATGCGTCCGTCTTGCGGCCCAGGAGAACACACAAAGTGCTTGGGAGGAATTACTCACCTTCCCTTATAGGATTCTACATGTTCAAAAAAATTTGGCTACAAAAAAAACATTAACGACCCAAATTAAAGACAATTGCAACAATTCGGCCTACATTTTAGATTCAAAATTACCCGCTTTTAATAACTTTCCCCAGAAAGGTTTATTTTCACATGTAGAATCCAAATTAAGCGATGGTGACATAAGGGGAGCTACCAGGCTACTTTTCAGCAGTGATGTGGTGGCGCCTTACGTTCCAGAAACAATTTCAGCCCTGGAGAGTAAACACCCAGCGCCTGCGGATGACCTCACTTTCCCTGACCCTCCCGACTCCCCTAATCCTGATTCCTCATTTTTCCAAATTACAGCCCCCCAGTTGCTAGCAGCCGTGAGCTCCTTCAGAAACGGTTCCGCCGGCGGCCTCGACGGCCTGACTCCTCAGCACTTGAAGGATCTTTTAAGCTCAGGCGCCGGGGAAGCTGGTGAGTCGCTTTTGAAGGAGCTCTTGGCTTTAGTTACCTTAATGCTCTCCGGCGGCGTGAACGATGCCGTCGTCGATGGCTTGTACGGGGCCAACCTATGTGCCCTGCACAAGAAGGACGGCGGCATTCGTCCCATTGCCGTCGGGTGCACCTACAGGCGTATGGCAGCCAAAATTTGTTGCAAAATATACAGCAAATTACTGACCAACAAATTCCAGCCCCTACAACTTGGTTTTGGTTCCAGAGGGGGCTGTGAGGCTGCCGTACACGCCCTTTCCACCTTTCTAAATTCTGGTAAAGGTGAGGTCATCCTCAAGGTTGACGTTAAAAACGCCTTCAATTCAGTCAACAGGGACACTTTGTTGGCTGAAGGAAAAAAAGAGTTACCAGAAATTTTCGGCTTTTTGTGGCATCCATCAAAATTATTATATAAAGAACGTTTTGGAATCCGCAGTTGGATGCCAACAAGGTGACCCTCTCGGGCCAGCCATTTTCAGCTTGGCTATTCACCCAATAATTCAACAACTAAATTCAAAATTTAACCTGTGGTATTTAGATGATGGAACACTAGGAGGTGACGTAGACACCGTTTTAGAAGATAAATTCCTAAAGAACCAGTTTCAGTCCATTGGCCTTGACCTTAACTACTCCAAATGTGAAATATTTCTTTGTGACAATACCGACAGACAGTCGGCTATACAGAAATTCAGTGCAATAGCTCCAGAGATCAAAATTTTAGAGAAAAGTTCATTACACCTCCTAGGTTCTCCAATATTAGAAGACAGTTTTTCTTCATTCATCGACGACAAAATTAAACGTTTTAACGATATTTCAGATAGACTTTCCAAAATTAATTTACATTCGGCGGTCACCCTCATCAGGTATTGCTGTTTCGGACCAAATTTCATATATTTTCTTCGCTCTTCCCTTTTATGGAAGCAGCCACATCTCTTGGACAAAATCGATCAAATTATTCGTTCCACTCTTACGTCCATCTTAAATGTGGCCCTGGATGACCAAGCATGGCTGCAAGCCACGCTACCCATTCGCTTTGGTGGGCTCGGCATCCGCAAAATTTCTAGTGTAAGCCTACCGGCGTTCCTGTCTTCGGTCCACAGCACTCGACAGTTAACCACACGAATTTTAACCCCATCGCTGGTTAACTGTGAGGTGCCGAGCTTGACCGATGCTGTTAACGCCTGGAAAGCGGCTTGCCCGAACACGGCGTTGCCCGTGAACTCGTCTTCCCAGAGACAGTGGGATGAGCCGCTCTGCAGGTTGGTACGGAATAATCTCATTAATACGTCCACCAATACTGCTGAGCGTGCCCGCCTACTGGCTGTGGGTGAGTGGGAGTCGGGCCTTTGGCTACAGGCACTACCGTCACCCAACATTGATACCATGCTGAGTGACGCCACTTTCCGGATCGCTACATGTTTGCGTCTGGGTGCTCCGAGTGGAGCTCCACATCGTTGTCAATGCGGTGAAGCAGTCGACCGCCTCGGACACCATGGCCTATCCTGCGGTAGGAGTGCTGGTCGGATAGCACGGCACGCCAGCATTAATGACATCATCCGTCGCGCTCTTGTCACCGCGGCGGGTGCCAGCTGTTTTAGAACCCAATGGCTTGGCACGTGACGATGGGAAGAGGCCAGACGGAATGACCATAATGCCTTGGAAGTTGGGTAGGCCTTTGGTGTGGGATGCAACATGTGTCGACACCCTTGCACCATCCCATCTTCTTAGCACGGCAGGCTGTGCTGGGGCGGCTGCTGCAGGTGCAGAAAACCTCAAACGGCGCAAATATAACAACCATATTGGGAGTTACATGTTTGAGCCGTTTGGGGTTGAAACACTAGGGCCATGGGGTCCGAGTGCTCATCGAGTTTTCCGGCATATCAGCAAGCTGTTAGTCGACTCTTCACGTGACCAGAGGGCTGGGCTTTTCTTTGGCCAACGAATCAGCATTGCTATTCAACGCATCCGCATCCGCATCCGCATCCGCATCCGCATCCGCATCCGCATCCGCATCCGCATCCGCATCCGCATCCGCATCCGCATTGCATCCGCATCCACATCCGCAACCGCATCCGCATCGCATCCGCATCCGCATCCGCATCGCATCCGCATCCGCATCCGCATCCGCATCCGCATCCGCATCCGCATCCGCATTGCATCCGCATCCACATCCGCAACCGCATCCGCATCGCATCCGCATCCGCATCCGCATCGCATCCGCATCCGCATCCGCATCCGCATCCGCATCCGCATCCGCATCGGCATCCGCATCTGCATCTGCCTCCGCATCTGCATCCGCATCGGCATCCGCATCCGCATCCGCATCCGCATCTGCATCCGCATCTGCATCGGCATTGGCATCCGCATCGCATCCGCATCCGCATCTGCATCCGCATCTGCATCGGCATTGGCATCCGCATCGCATCCGCATCCACATCCGCATCCGCATCGCATCCGCATCCGCATCCGCATCCGCATCCGCATCCGCATCGCATCCGCATCCGCATCCGCATCCGCATCTGCCTCCGCATCTGCATCCGCATCGGCATCCGCATCCGCATCCGCATCCACATCGGCATCCGCATCGCATCCGCATCCGCATCTGCATCCGCATCTGCATCGGCATTGGCATCCGCATCGCATCCGCATCCGCATCTGCATCCGCATCCGCATCTGCATCGGCATTGGCATCCGCATCGCATCCGCATCCGCATCCGCATCCGCATCGCATCCGCATCCGCATCCGCATCCGCATCGCATCCGCATCCGCATCCGCATCCGCATCGCATCCGCATCTGCATCGGCATTGGCATCCACATCCGCATCCGCGTCGCATCCGCATCCGCATCCGCATCCGCATCGCATCCGCATCCGCATCCGCATCCGCATCTGCCTCCGCATCTGCATCCGCATCGGCATCCGCATCCGCATCCGCATCCACATCGGCATCCGCATCGCATCCGCATCCGCATCTGCATCCGCATCTGCATCGGCATTGGCATCCGCATCGCATCCGCATCCGCATCTGCATCCGCATCCGCATCTGCATCGGCATTGGCATCCGCATCGCATCCGCATCCGCATCCGCATCCGCATCGCATCCGCATCCGCATCCGCATCCGCATCGCATCCGCATCCGCATCCGCATCCGCATCGCATCCGCATCTGCATCGGCATTGGCATCCACATCCGCATCCGCGTCGCATCCGCATCCGCATCCGCATCCGCATCCGCATCCGCATCCGCATCCGCATCCGCATCCGCATCCGCATCCGCATCCGCATCCGCATCGCATCCGCATCCGCATCGCATCCGCATCCGCATCCGCATCCGCATCCGCATCCGCATCCGCATCCGCATCCGCATCCGCATCCGCATCCGCATCGGCATCCGCATCTGCATCTGCATCCGCATCTGCATCGGCATTGGCATCCGCATCGCATCCGCATCCGCATCCGCATCCGCATCCCCATCCGCATCGCATCCGCATCCGTATCCGCATCTGCATCCGCATCCGCATCCGCATCCGCATCCACATCCGGCTCTGCTTCTGCTTCTGCTTGTGCTTGTGCTTGTGCTTGTGCCTGTGCTTGTGCTTGTGCTTGTGCTTGTGCTTGTGCTTGTGCTTGTGCTTGTGCATCCGCATCCGCATCCGCATCCGCATCCGCATCCACATCCGCATCGGCATCCGCATCCGCATCCGCATCCGCATCCGCATCCGCATCCGCATCCGCATCCGCATCCGCATCCGCATCCGGCTCTGCTTCTGCTTCTGCTTGTGCTTGTGCTTGTGCTTGTGCTTGTGCTTGTGCTTGTGCCTGTGCTTGTGCTTGTGCTTGTGCTTGTGCTTGTGCTTGTGCTTGCGCATCCGCATCCGCATCCGCATCCGCATCCGCATCCATATCCGCATCGGCATCCGCATCCGCATCCGCATCCGCATCGGCATCCGCATCCGCATCCGCATCCGCATCGGCATCGGGGAGGCAGATGCCTCCGCATCTGCAGATGCGGAGCGATGCGGATGCGGATGCGGATGCGGATGCGGGGTTTTGTGCTTTCTAGTTCTAGTTCTAGTTCTCGTTCTAGTTCTTGTTCTATCTCTGTATCTTATCATAGTTCTAGCTAGTAATTCGGGCATAACTTTACTATTAATTTAGTTTTAGAATGGGGTACAACAACTAAAAAGTGAAAAATAAAAAAATTGGTTGCCTGTAAAGTCGGTATACGGGCGAAAGTTTTACGTGACAACGACTTTGAGTGGTAAAATAATTTTAATGTTGCCCGAGTGGAAGGGACGCGTGCCTCTCACTCGCTCTCATTGTGAGCGCATAACGTGAGCGGAGCGTAACGCAGTTTCTTGAAGTGTCACCCGGCAAACCAATTTATAAGACGTTGTCACGTCAAAAAATTTACTTCCCATACAAATATTGATCAGCTGATGATAACTTTGTATGGACAGCCCAATGTTTTTTTGAAAATATTTTTTCTTAGAGAAAAGTTGTTCATATCCATCGGCAGAACCGGTTCTTAAAATATGACCACACCTTTCCGTTACAACCTTTTTTTTTTGGGGTGGTGGGAAATCATCCAATGACTTCTCCCGCTCTGGTTGGAGCGGGAGGGCGTGTCAGACTCTTACTGACTAAAACCCACCCCTGTTCCTTCCCTGCCTGAGTTCCCAGGGGTGCGGTAACTCATTTTCAGAATTTATTCGCTACTCCTGGGCATATCCGCTACCCCTGGGCATTTCCGTTACAGCCTGTATAGGTTTTCCTGTAATCGATAAGTAAATAACTACATCCTGTATGTTTTTTCAAAAAATTATTTCGGAGATAGTGGGAGGGGAGGGATGGTCAGACAGACAGACCGACATTCGAGTTCTACAAGGGGGATTCTAGGGTTTCGTTTTTCATTCAGACTTTCGGAACTCTAAAAAAAATACTTTTAATCACCTTCTATAAACTTATGGTTATTCTGACCTACTTAAATCAAAATGTGACTGGACGCATCACGATTACCTCCTCATCACGATTGCACATCATTTATAATTCATCAATACATCATCATCATTCGGCTGTCACGATTATTGTACCCTCAGTGTTATAATGTTCAATTACATGATTAATTAATACGCTTAATGCAATAGGGTAATGCCCAATATTTTTTGGTTATTTCACTGACGGACTCAGTAGTTTTTTTTAGTAAAATACTGTGACAATTGTAGTCACAGCCTAATCTTAGCCGCGGCCTTCAACTGGCTGGTAAGATTATTGGAGAGTTATTGGAGAGCCGTTTGAATTAAGAAGGTGTAGGCATCACATTTGTTAACCGACTTCAAAGAAGAGGAGGTTCTCAATTCGTCTGTATGTTTTTTTTTTTTTTGTATGTATGTTACGCGAATTCTCCGTCAGTTGTGAACCAATTTTCAAAATTCTCTCTCTTTTTTATCTGAAAGAATATACTCCCGAGGTGGTCCCATATAAATTTTATCGAAATTGCTTCAGCGCTTTTTGAGAAACTGAACAAAAATGGAAAATACGTGTACCTCGATGACGTTTTGGTGTTCTCCAAATGTTTAAATTCCACGTTCCATTATATTGGGGTTTTTAGTTCTGGGGTATAACAACCAAAAAGTGAAAAATAAAAAACTTTTTTACAAAAAAAACAACCGACTTCCAAAAAAAATACACTAAAAATGAATAAATAACTTTAATTTTGGAAGTCGGTGTCAAATAACGAAGAAGTAAAATACAAACACCGACTTCCGAAATTAAAGTTATTTATTCATTTTTAGTGTATTTTTTTTGGAAGTCGGTTGTTTTTTTTGTAAAAAAGTTTTTTTCATTTCTCATACTCGGAAAGAAGTGTTTGTTTGATCCGAGTAGCGGGTGGAAAACGCTGCTTGCCACCCTTGGGCGGGAAAGACTCAAAGTAATTACTTCCCTCCCTAGGGCGGGAATGAATTTTAAGAATAGAACTAAAGGTTAGGTAGTCGGCTACGAAAAAATTTACATAATTAAGAAAATTATCGATTAACATAAAAAATAATAGCTGCGGTCTTGTGAGTGTATAAACAGCCTATGTGAATAAAAATAAATTTCTATTATGCGGGTCCATATTTAAAATTTAAAAAAGACTATAATAGACTTTGGTTATAACGAATCAAACCAAATATCTGTTATTCCTGTTACTGTTACGCAATAATAACAGATGTCATTGCCTATCTGTTATTAAGCAACTGCTTTTATTTTTCTAAGGACGGCCTGTCAGTAAATAAATCACGCACAGTACATATTTTAACATTTTTTAGATCTTATGTATTGGTAATTTTATGCATGTAATAGATATTTGACCTTTGTTTATTACATACCTACAGAAGAATAATACTTTAACATTGTAAAATAATATACGTAGTAATGTTAGCATTATTCTTGTACTGTTTCCGAACTGAAAGTTAGGAGCAGATAATAGATAATACGACTAAAAATAGTTGACACTTTTCAAGGATGATGTCTTCTTGTAAGACTACAATCATCAAGTTAATTTCATCAACCTCAACCTTATCAGCCTATTTCTGAAAATTGACTTTGACAGGAAGTCCGTCAATGTCCTTGAAGAGATAGCCGGAAGTCTGTCAAATTCTTTAATATTGTAGGTATTGTGACGACCTTATGTTGGCGACCTTATGGCGGAGACTGGCACGTTGGAAGTTTGGAACGCCGATTGAAAATTAAGAAGAAGGAAGACTTTTGTTTTAATGGGACTTCTCCTAGCCCGCTCGAACAGGGCACATGTATTATTTTTTATTCAATATAACGTATTAGTGCGCCATCCCTCTTTTCTTTATAACACAACACACATAAGCAGTCACTCTCGTACACCACACTCTCGCACTGCCAGCGAGTATGACAACCCCCAGGAACGTATAAGAAATCTCCAGGGACAGCACTAAGAGAAGGTGCTCCAGGTCCCTATAAGTGACGGCGAGCGCCGGGAACGAGTGCCGTATGTAAGAGTGACGGCAACGGTAACGGTGTGCGGTGGACAAACGGAGGACTGCACCAGGATAAGAGGAGTATAGTCCAAGCTGAGTGGTTCCGTTTTTATTAAGTGTTAAATAATATAAATAGAGCAAAATGCGATACTTTTCGGGACACACGTATGAGGTGTGCCTCGAAGAATTTATCGACGAGTTTGTGTCGATGGCCATTGCCAAGGGGTGGCGAAAAAGCGATTATTCGTTAATTCTTGGTGTTTGGTTAAAAGGAGCTGCGCATTATTTTTTTAAATATACGTTCCAGTATGAGATGGAATTTGACACGCTGTGCGCGGAGCTTAGGAGAGAATTCCCATGCAAGTGTGTGTCTTGCAAGCAGAGAATCAATCAGTGTTTTTATAATCTTGAGAGGCCGGATGTTGTGTCCGAGGCGGATGAACAGTCCGAGGATAATGTGAGCGAAGATAATCACATAATATTATTTTCTAGCTCAACAATTAAAGCAAAGGAGGAGGACGATGATGACCAGAGCTGCGCTGATGCCGGCCTAGTCAATGATGTCCAGGAATGTGAAGACTGCGGTCTAGGCGATGATGACCGAAGCTGTGAAACTGAAGATACAGAATCGGGTCGGTTAATTCCAATTATTCCTAGTAATAATTTTTCAGAGAAACAAGAGACAATTTTATCAAAAGAAACAAATGGCGAGCACGAGTCGAATGAAAATTTTATTTGTTTAGAAGTTGTTTCGGCTGATGTCGTCATTATGGAGAGCTGTGAAGTGGAAGTTCCGTCAGAGACACATGGTTCTGGTGACGATAATGTTGTTCAGGTTGATTATGTTTCTGCTGATGTTTGCGAGCAGGAGAGCTTCGAAATGGCGGTGGAGTCCAAACAGCTGTGCGTACCAATGGAAGTCATGCAAAATCCTGCTATTATTGTTCCAATAGGTGATAGTCCAGCGGATATCTATCGGGATGAAAACTGCATCATAAGTATCACTTCACAATGTCACAACTTTTCACAAAAAGTGGAGCGGCGTTTTTCACAGAATATGCTGGAGGAGGAGATATGTGTCCTCCCGTATTATACGAAGAGGAATAATTTCCATTTCTTTGATAAACATAAAATTATTTTTGTATCAATGTTATTTATTCTAGCTGACGTGTATTGTCATAGCAACGTGACAAACAAGTTTTCGACCATAAATATAAGGTATGGACGTAGTAATTACGATGACCCAAATTCTTCGATAAAAATAAAAATATGCGAAAGAAGTCGGGAATTGCTTGTAAACTATTTATTAAAGCAGTATTCCGTAATTAAATATAAGTTTTGGAAATTTAAAAAAAAATTATAAATTGTTTGTTGAAAATTATTTTATTTAAAAAAAAAAAAGATTTTTAGAGAATAGACAGTGGTGTCAGATGTACTTTGACATGACAAATAATTGTCAGATATCTGGTACGTCAACGTTAGTACGGTTGACAATATAGTAAAAGTTTAAATTTTAACCGACTTCAAAAGTAGGAGGTTCTCATTTGTTTTGTTTTTTATGTGATATTAATCGTTGTGTTTTTGTGTGTTTCATGTAATCGATATGATGAGCTGCACGGACGTGACTGAAGACCGATGGGAGATGTGACGACATACCATGAGCAAGAAATTAAATTTGTTAGGCGATTATTAGTGAGAAATAGGTATGAGTTTCTCCAGAGTGCGATTTTAATAAAGATGTTACTACGGTTAGGAGGCAGAGGGATTGCGGTCCTCTCTCCTAGGGAAAGATGTGTCCGGGTTTTTTTGTCGGTTTATACCAGCTTTGTTTATGGGGTATAATGCCTTCGCAAAGTGGGATCGAGTTGATTCTGTATGGTGTGACCGAGCCCATGACAATTTTTATGTATTATTCATTTAGAGAGTATACTTCAAGTTATATTTATGGAGCACTATGGGGGAAGTTCAGGAACAGTGAGTAGGTGTTCAGAACAGTGGTCGTTTTTTCTCCTGGTCTTCATAAGCGTCCAATGGAGTTAAAATTATTACAGTTTTGAATTTTATTTTTGTAAACCCCTTCTGGGTAGATGCTAACTAGAGCATCTTAGGTCAGAAAATTTATCAGAGCAGTGTAGCTTTTTAGTGAGTTTTTGCTTCACTGAAGCCATGTGCATTGCCGGGACAGGTGGTGCGCCGAATGGCTCAAACTAATAATAAGAAAGATGACCACACTACTCGGGGTACGGTATGGCTATCCATAGATGGACTTCTGCTGTTACAAATGTCTCACGGAGGTAGGGCTTTCGCAGTAGGATTAGGTAGGCCTCAATCGGCTTTTCAAATATTTAATTGAATAGAAGACTTACTAGCGTCTGCGCTTCTATTCGTAGGGGCGTAGCTCATGTGACGACCTTATGTTGGCGACCTTATGGCGGAGACTGGCACGTTGGAAGTTTGGAACGCCGATTGAAAATTAAGAAGAAGAAAGACTTTTGTTTTAATGGGACTTCTCCTAGCCCGCTCGAACAGGGCACATGTATTATTTTATTATTCAATATAACGTATTAGTGCGCCATCCCTCTTTTCTTTA
Organism: Polia nebulosa; assembly: GCA_951329385.1. Lineage (NCBI taxonomy): Eukaryota > Metazoa > Arthropoda > Insecta > Lepidoptera > Noctuidae > Polia > Polia nebulosa. Next base: position 7,003,144 of record OX589598.1, read on the forward strand.
TAACACAACACACATAAGCAGTCACTCTCGTACACCATACTCTCGCACTGCCAGCGAGTATGACAACCCCCAGGAACGTATAAGAAATCTCCAGGGACAGCACTAAGAGAAGGTGCTCCAGGTCCCTATAGTATGAATAAATTGTGTAAAAAACATTCCTAAAGTTAATGCATCCTGGTGCACCTACATAGTCAGATAAAAGTTTAAAAGGTCAGGTCGTGACGTTATGTGTGCATATTAATCATGTAAGTGGAGAGTCATGTTTGTGTCTACTGTCTATCTAGCGACGATAGATGTGGCTCACCCACATAGTACGGATATCTCAAGTCAAAGATAAAAAAAAAGATGTCCTGATGCAGATTCACAAACATGCTCGCACAACAACATTCTAATGCACATTTTATAAGCACCCGACACACATCCGGTCTATCAATAAACCAATAAAAGTTAATAGATATATAAAAAGTCTGGAAGAAGAAAACATAATGCGCCGATAACTAAATTGGGGTACCTAAGGGCAAAGACGTCCACTGCTGGACACAGTAGACGTCTTACCGGCTGAAATGATCTTGATGATGAAAGGCAATTATGAAGCATAGATTATAAAACATAATACTAACCAAGCTCAGGTACCCAAACACAAGAATCCCTTGTGTAATTGGACTTTTAGTAAATCCAGTAAAATCACAAGCTCTCATTATTGGTGGCAGATACTTTGTAAATCTGTTGAGTAGCCAGTCTCTTCCTCCAGTTTTGTGCGATGCCATCGCTATAGCCTATACCAGAAAGGTCAAAAGCTTAGGTGTTTTCCTGGACTGCAATCTATCTTGGAATGTTCACATTGCAGAAGTAAGCAGGAGGGTGTTTTGTTCGTTTCGGTCTCTGAAACGTCTCCAGAAGTTCCTGCCTTTTTCGACCAAAATTACTCTCGCTTAGTCTCTTCTTCTACCTCTTCTAGACTATGCTGATGTCTGCTTCCTTGATGCGACTGAGGAACTCCTTGATAAGCTCGAACGTCTGCAGAATTTGTGCATACGCTTCATCTTTGGCCTTCGGAAGTACGATCATGTGTCGGAATTTCGAAAGCGGTTGAGGTGGCTGCCTATTCGGCAACGTCGGGATACCCACATTCTTTCCTTACTCTTTTCAGTTCTTCACAATCCCAACTCCCCCTTGTATCTCCGGGAACGCTTTGAGTATCTTGTTCCAAGAGGAAAATCTTGCCGCTCATCGTCCTCTCTTCTCCTTCGGTTTCCTGCCCACTCTTCTAGTCGTTACGGTGGATCCTTTACTGTTCGTGCTGTACGCCTTTGGAACCACACACTCTAAGGGATAGCCCTTCGTTGGAGGTGTTCAGGAGAGGAATAAGGGAGCATTTCCTGTCAAGATGACCCATAATAATATGTTTTTTATAGAATTTCTTTGTTTATATTATAGGTATATATTATGTTTGTGTATCACATATTTGTTTAGTTTATTTAAGCAACAATATAAGATTTTGAGTTTTGTTGTGCACTTATGATAATCCTAAGCAATTATGTATTTTTCACCTTGTGGTTTGCTGTAAGAAAACCCAAACGCTGGGTTAAGCTCGCCTTTGTAATTAACTGTCCCATTGTGTTTTTCTGTATATGTTTTATGTGTACAATAAAGAATAATAATAATAATAAGAATCCCACGTCGCAGCGGCAAGCAGAAACAACATCTCTTTAACTCAGGTATTTCTGTCAACATTATAACAATTGCTTATCACAGACATTTAGAAATATACATGGTACATTTATATTTGGAGAGATATTTGTATGAGCTCCTAAATGTACCGTTTGGACTATAGCGCGGGGAATAGTAACTGAGTTAGATAGGCATGCCGTAGGGTTGGCAAGTATTTATTTATTTCATTTATTTAACCAGAACGACAAAATGCCAATTACACTGATCATACATATTACAAAATAAAATCAGAACACAAATTGTATAAAACACATTAAGAATAAAATAAAATATTACAATTGCACAATATTATACATAGTACTTAAGCCTCACTCAGTCGTGTCGCAAATCGTCAAACATTCAGACAGTATCTTTTCCATTCATCAAATATCAATAGATCTAATCCAGGACTGGACTCTAGGAGAGCATTGAGTGCATTTAGCATTCGCGGAATGGATGACATACGTCGCGCACCCGTACGTCAACGTGGCAACTATATGTAGTCCACGTATAGTTACATTCAGACATGAGTTGGTTGGTAACTCCTGAATCCCTGATACAATTCTTATGTTACCACTGTTTAAAGGAGTTTGTCCTAAAAGGACTAAAACGGGACTTCAAAACATCTAGATCGTCGAAATTTTCGTATTATTCTTTGTTTCTGCTTTAAATCGCATCCATCAATAGCGCAGGAGGTATTAAAGGGACATTGAACTGCCATATTTTTGTATAATTACATATTTGTACGCTCCGCTATAGAGAGAAAAGGATTTTTTGGATAGTGGTAGTCGTAAGAATGCTTCTATGGAATGAAAAACGTCCTGCATAATGTAGGAAAAAATAAAACGAATTACATAATACTATCGTTACCTATATCTTTAAAAATATACTATCTTAATCTCACTTGGGATCGGCGCAACTTTTTCTTCCTTCATTATTCTGCCCTGTCAACCGTCCTTATCTATACGTTAAATAATAAATCTGTAGAAAACTGGTTTTTGTACATTGAAAATTAAATAAAAAATAGCCAGGGTGTTAAAGGATACCCAGCAGATCCAATTATTTTCAGCACTTTTGGAATTTCTGTCTGTTTAGTTGTGCACACGTAAAATGTACAAAACCAACATTGGTTTTGTACATTTTAATCCTAATACTTCTTGTTGCGTAAGTTACTTTGTGTCATCGCAATTGGTTCATTCTATCAAAAGATATAATAATTTAAAGTGTTCAAGATGTAAAATATTACAACACGGTTATTCCTAAAGTGTTGGTTTTTTACCTAAAACTTATGAATATATTTGATTTATTGGTTCTATATTTTCCTTGAAAATGCCTCCTAGATGAAAAACAAACCGCTCGCTATGTGTAGCCGAAATGCGAAAAGTATGAAACTAAGTATGTCTGAGGAATCAGAAGAAAGATCGTGAAGTGAGGCTAATGGCGACCCGAGCAAGGCACGTCAGAAATGCCTACCCAGCGTGGGACTCGACTTAGTATACAGCGTCTTACGGTGGCTTCTCGGTCACAGGAGCGTTTAGAGGAACGTGAAGTGCGGTTATTGGCATGACCGGCCGATTGGAGACGTTACGGTGCTTTTCTGTGGTGATTTCAGACAGACACTCCCTATAATACCCCGAGGAACGAGAGCTGATGAAATAGGTGCCTGTCTTAAGACTTCTATTTTATGGCGTAGTATAATATCGATTCATTTGAGCTTTAATATAAGAGCACATTAAGGAGCTCTGTATACGGGGGACCCACAGATATCTCGAACCGTGATGCTTCTTGGGTATGCCAATGAGCTATTTAGGCTCCTCGACCAATCAGCAACGATCAATTTTCAAAATATATTGGCACATGTGCCTGGGGAAAATAGGGAATATCTCTATCAACACGGGTATGGAAGAAGAAGATGCCACCTACTATTTGGTAGAGTTTTTAGATTCCCTAAATACATCAGGTCTTCCAGCACACAAAACTTATTTTAAAAGTCGGAATGCCAATAATTCTACTCAGAAATTGAAGTTCTCCAAAACTATGCAACGGTGGCACTCGGCTGAAAGTAACAAATCTCCAACGAAATGTAATCGAAGCCGAAATCTTAACAGGCTGCGACTCCAGTGATATAGTTTTCATTCCCAGGATCCCCCTTTTTCCCAATAATTTTCCGTTTTGATTGAAACGTGTTCAATTTAAAGTAATCCTCTGTTACGCCATGGCCATTAACAAAGCCGCCCGTTGCGAGGGTAGACCTCACTTTTGATTGGTTTTCCATGATCAACTTTATGTTGCTCTATCACCTGTTAGCAACCCTAGCAACCTTTTTGTATATGCTCTGGGTGGTTCCACCGCTAACATAGTATATAGAGAAGCATTAACATAATCAAGTTTCTCATTGGATAAAGTTACAAGACCTTTATTCGCAAATGAGCGGTGACACAGTCAGTGTCTTGCATTACCCCCTTCTTATTTTGTATAGATTTCAGGTAAAGCAGATAACACAGGGTATTGACTTTACTCTTATCTAAGCATTTTAGTTTACGACAACCAAGCGAATGAAATCGCGGGCACAGCTAGTCTTTCATATTCCATCTATCTTTCCTTTGGCATAAATTACCTTGTCCATCCGTCCTCATTTATATTCATGACTCTTTTAGTCACATTTGATTCAACCCTCCTAATCACATGCCCCACGCATAATACAAACATTTAAAAAAACTTATGGAGAATAAAGTTTATCTCTAGATTTATTATGTGTTAGCTGGCAGCCCTGAAGGATCATTATCTTATTAACTCTTTACGTTGGAAGACGTGAGCCGTGATACACTGCTCGGAACTTGATCAAGTCTTCCTCCGAAGGAACTCACAGTTTTCTTCTGCAGAAATTTTCCTTTGTTGCATCACTATCTAGATTACTCTGCGTTTAAAAGAATAAATATCTTGAAGAGTTTACAAAGACGGACATATATTTCCAAGAGAACATAATTTAAACATATCTTACTTAGTTCTTTCACTTCTTTTATGACAGGTATTTTTGAGTCTAGGTCATATCTAAGTACTCTCTGTTTTAGAGTTTCTCCCTTTTCACCTATATTACATTTTTCTTTTCATATTTATAAAGTACGTAACTTATACTACTAACTTGCATAGGCTCATCAACACGTCTCGTGCTCAATAAATATTACTTGCTCAGCATCGTATCAACCGGAAGACGTCCACTGCTGGACAAAGGTGGACACTTGCTTACAAATCTAAAAATAAACTATGAACACATTCATTGTGCGTACAGTTAAAGAGTAGAATTCCCTGCCAGTCTTTTTTTGTGTTTCCTGATAGCAACAACCTGGGATGTCTTTAAGTCGAGAGTGAATAGGTTACTTATATGCAAGTGTGCTCCGTGGAGCAGTGGTGGCCCAGTGGTAACGGCCGCGACTTACAAGTTGTAGGTCGTGAGTTCAAACCCAGGCCGCGACTTTATTTTGTGTAAATTATTTCATCACCACTGCTCTCAAAACGGTAAAGGAAAACATCGTGAGGAAACCGGCATGTCCTGGAACCAAAAATTCGAAGAAATGTGACATCCACCAACACGCATTGGGCCCGCGTGGTGGATTACGGCCCACACCCACTTAGAGAGGAGGCCTGTGTCCCAGCAGTGGGGACATTAAAAGGCTGATGATGAAGCGTGCTCCATCTTCGACCACATCATCGCTTACCATCAGGTGATATAGTGGTCAAACGCGAGCCAATCATTGACAAAAAAAAAATTGATGTGGGTTCGTTCGTATTCGAAGAACCAGATGGCACCACTTGTTTCTTCTGTAGAAAATAAATAGTTTCATTATTTTAATCCCTGGTTAAATGAACGTACAGATGTAACTGATTGTTTAAATGGATTTATTTTTGCTGTCCAAAGCGCTAAAATTTATTTTGTAATAATATTTTATATTATCTAAAAAAAAATTAAATAACATACTTCACACTTAATATTTAGTCTATACAAAATTATCGTGTAAAACTTAAGAACTTTTATTTTTCATAAAACACGACCTCAGTAAAGGTTGCATTACATGCAAATTAACATTGCATATAATGCAATGTTAATTTGTAAATTAACGAAAACCGAGGCTTTCATTCAAAACATTGCACCAAGCCACCAGCCACAACCATGGATCATTACCATCGGACACTGTAGATTACCGTCTATTATGTGCTCAGCAATGGATCAACAAAGATTTTACAACAAATGAAATGATGAATCTGTTTTCAAGTAGCGCTAGTATCTTATAAAAGACGGTCTTTTGGAGAGCTGCTCAGACACAGTCACTGATGAGATTTGATGTGAAATGCATGTAAAGTGTACGAAATATGAAGAGATTGTGTAAATTAAAATGTTCTAAGATACCCGTTGTTAGGAAGTGCTGTTTTTGTATACCTACATAAGTTGGTATTGCTGGTTTTGGATACGCTGATATAGTAAGTGCAATCACTAGATGTGTTGTTTTTAGACGGATTCTGACGTATATCATTCGGAATTTTCGCGACATTTTCAAGAAATCATTATTATCAGGTGTAAAAGAGCATTATTATATCACTTGGATGTTGAATAATGGCACTACGAAGATCATTATAGTTTTCTTAAATATATTTCTTGGAACTTCGATAAACTATTTGTTACCTACATGGTAAAGAAATTAATTGGATTTAACATGGCAGTAGCCGATAACGCAAAAGACTTCTAGGAATCACTAATTACAAACACCCCATTTTCATCATTCTAATACATACAATTGATTATGATGAAAATGCAAAACAAATTAATTCATCATTATTTTGAAATTATTATTAAGTAATGTGGAAAGCAATGGTTGGCAAAAGGGCACCACGTACTGTTGATGCAACAGGGTTTTTGGCAGCCTTTCACTATTGTGCATCATCTAAAAGCTTATGAAATTTTATTGATATTATTATGTACTGTTTTTTAGGGTTGTGAAAGTCCGAATGAAAAAACGGGACCCTTATAGGATCACTCGTGTGTCTGTCTGTCCGTCTGTCACAATCAATTTGCTCCAAATCTACTGGATGGATTAGAGTTCAAATTTGGTACACACATAAATATCTCTGACTCAAACATGAAAGTGTACCCTAAATAAATTTATTTGGAATATTGGGTGAAACTATATACACTTTTGAGGTGAAAATCGGAAAATAAAAAAAAAACAAGTTTTTTAAATCAAATGAAATTATGAGGATCTCGAATTTTTTTTTTTTGTAATTTTAAAATATATATTTTTAAAGTTATCTAAGAAAATAGATGAAAAATTGCTATTAATATTCATTTTTCATCTATTTATCTCTGAAACCACTGGTTCTAAAATTTAAAAAAAATACAGAAAGTAGTTCTTTACACATATTACAGGAAAAGCTGTAAGGAGGAGGTAGTTCAAAAAAAACCTGAATAAAGTAGATATTATTTGTTCGGAACTCTTTGCGTGCGAATCCAGCTCGCTATTAGCCGGTTTTATTCCTACTCCTCCACTATTTTTTTCTGATTAATTTCGTTGTGGGTCCCAAGAAAGTTCGAGACTCGTAGAGCTTCATTGCCTAAGCGTTTCTCTGGTGTTCGCCACTATTGGCGAAACCTGTTGGTGGAACCCGCCACATTATTTTCAACCACTGCAACTGTTAATAGCCAAAAGCTATCAAGAGTGGCAGTGGTTCTAAATAATGTGGCGGGTACGTCCAAAAAAAAAATGAGTACCGATAAAATATGTACTACAGACGAGAGAGAGAAGTACTCTCGAAATGAGCAAAAAAATATTATTCCAAACAATGTATTTGTAAATTTAGCTTAGAGTTCTTTGCATTTCAGATCAGTAGATTATTCTGATCCTAATGCTATTATAAATATTTCACCAATCAAAACCCCAGCATCAAGTATGTTCTTAAACATTGTCTTGCGTTTCATTCATCATCATCATCTCAGCCTTTTTATGTCCCCACTGCTGGGGCACAGGCCTCCTCTCTGTGAGAGGGTGTGGGCCGTAATCCACCACGCGGGCCCAATGCGGATTGGTAAATGTCACATGTCTTTGAATTTTTGGTCCTAAGACATGCCGGTTTCCTCACGATGTTTTCCTTCACCGTTTTGAGAGCAGTGGTGATGAAATAATTAACACAAAGTAAAGCGCCTGCCTGGGTTTGAACTCACGACCTGTAAGTAAGTATATATAAGTATACTGTATACGAGGGCGGGTCAATAAGTCCGTGACTTTGAATTTCTGACCTCTTCACTGAAAAAGCAACACTACTCCTGTCAACAGGCATCTGTCAGTTGACTCCTGTCAAAATTTGAACTTGCTGCGTCAGTTATTTTGTGTTTGACAGCTATCTTTATCAGACTACCCAGTAATTTGAGGAAAAAATGGAAAAAAGTGAATTTCGTGTGCTTATTAAGCATTATTTTTTGCGAAATAAAACCATTACCGAGACCAAGGCTAAGCTTGATAAATACTATGGGGACTCTGCACCATCGATTTCAATGGTAAAAAAGTGGTTTAATGAATTTCGTTGTGGCCGTACAAGCACTGAAGATGCCGAACGTCCTGGACGCCCAGTTGAGGTCTCTTCACCCGAAACAATCGAAAAAATTCACGATATGGTGTTGACCGACCGAAGATTGAAAGTGCAAGAGATTGTGAAAGCCGTAGGGATCTCGCATGGCTCAGTGGTTTCAATTTTGAATGATCACTTGGGCATGAGAAAGCTTTCCGCAAGATGGGTGCCGCGTTTGCTCACAGTCGACCACAAACGCAATCGTGTAACAACTTCACAGGAAGGTTTGGCGTTGTTCAATCGCAATATGGAGGAGTTTTTGCGCCGTTTTGTAACCGTGGACGAAACATGGATCCATCACAACACACCAGAGACCAAACAACAGTCAAAACAGTGAGCTTCTAAGGGTGAATCGGCGCCAAAGAAGGCCAAGGTGGGTTTGTCAGCCAATAAAGTTATGGCGACTGTTTTTTGGGATGCACGCGGGATAATCCACATTGACTACCTTCAAAAGGGAAGAACAATCAATGGGGAATATTATGCCAACTTATTGGACCGATTCAATGACGATTTGAAAAAAACCGACCTCATTTGGCCAAGAAAAAAGTTCTTATCCACCAAGACAATGCAAGGGTGCACACATGTGCAGTTGCCATGGCAAAAATCCATGAATTGGGCTATGAATTGCTCCCTCATCTGCCCTATTCTCCAGATTTGGCTCCGAGTGACTACTTCTTGTTCCCAAACCTGAAGAAATGGCTTGGTGGAAAAAGATTTGACTCCAATGATGAAGTCATCTCGCAAACAAAGGCCTATTTTGAGGACCTCGACAAATCATATTTTTTGGAAGGGATAAAAAAATTGGAGAAGCGTTGGACAAAGTGTATAGAGCTCAAGGGAGACTACGTTGAAAAATAAAATGATTTATTTATCAAAAAATCTGTGTTTTATTCCAAAAGTCACGGACTTATTGACCCGCCCTCGTACTTGTAAGTCGCGGCCAATACCACTGGGCCACCACTGCTCGCAGCATGCCCTCAGCCTTTTTTGGACATTATTATGCGCTCACCTAGGCATAGTCTGGAAAGGCTCATGATACAGGGCAAGGTGGAAGGAAAACGTGCTCAAGGCCGAGCACCGGAAAGATGGTCTAACAGGATAAAGAAGGCTGTTGGAGGCAGCATACACCGAGCGGTCCACATTGCAGAAGACCGCAAAACTTGCGTTTGCGTTTCGTTGTTGCTTTGAAACATTGGCAGGTCAAAAAAAAAGTAGTCAGATTACTTACTCAAATAAAACTGTTTGACAGTAAAAACTGCACAGTGAAATAACTGCGTATCGTCCTTGCATGTTTATCGATAGGTTTAATTTAATTTAAGTCACTATTGGGAACTACGAGTATTTTTGAGCGATCCTTCTAAGAATCACAAGGTTATACTTGGTACGTACTAAGTTTTTGCATTCCAACAAGTTTTAACAAAACAAAAAACTAGGTACGTTTCGGGATACTTCATCATTCTGGTAAGTAGATGTAACAAAGATTTATCAAGGATGGTCATCTACGTATACAATACTTACATACTACTTTAAGTAAGTCCGGTGCCAATAAATATTTAATTATTTATTATTTAATAAATATTTTTTTGCTTTATTGCATGTTCACCAGAGGACAGTGGAAAAAAAAAATCTCAAAATATCTATTATAAAAATATATATTGGACACGTATATTTTGCTTTACCAAATCAACAAAAACCGGCCAAGTGTGATTCAGACTTGTACACGAAGGGTTCCGTATGTAAAACTGAAAAAAAAAATACACTTTTCTAGAAAAGTGTTTTTTGGTTTTATTTTGGGCTGTATCTCATGATCCGTAATAGGTAGACAGTTAAAATTTTCAAACAGCGTGTATTTCTATAGCCACTGTAACAACAAAATAATAAAAATAAATTCACAAACATATTCTGTGAAAATTTGAACTGTGTAGCTATTACGTATCGTGAGATACAGCCCGCTGCCAGACGGAAAGACAGCGGAGGCACACACACTCATACTTGCACTCACAGTCACACACTCTCTTTCACAACTAAACACACACCATCAGACATCTACACACACATACAAACACATTAGAGACATACACGTATACGTTGTTGTAATTGTAGTTTGTTCTTATATTCTGTTTTATATTTCTTTCATTTTTTTTTTTTTATTTCTCTTGGTCTTGTCCAAATGGACTTTTGTGTATAATGTGTGTCCTATTTTCTATTTGCACTGTCCTATTTTCTATATGCACATCACTTTGAAGGGACACTGACTTCTAAGATACAGGTACATAAATCTAGTTTAGAAGTCAGGGATTTTCACTCTGGAACACTAGCTTAAGACATTCTTCGATCAAAAAAATGTAAACGAATTTTTTGGAGAAATAAAAGATTATTTATTATTATTTATTTTATAGTTCGGTCCCGTTGGTTACCCTTCGGGTACGGAACCCTTAAAAATGACAATGATAAAATGCACCAAAGTTCAGGAGTGGAGGCTTGTTACGTCACTTCTAGGTAAAAACATGTTTTACGTAGGTGTGACTTCCACGATTTTAACGCACTGTATCGTCCTCATTTTTTGCTTACGTGACAAAAGAAAGAACACGTGTTCAATAGATTTTGGTGATCTAACTGACGGATCAAATATATTTTTAGTCATGCATGTACCATTATTTTTTATTTTTGAACCTCTTGACGGCCAACCTTGTGCAGCTGTATGATGTTCACGCATCCATACGCGTAGTAAAGAATAAACATCTTCCGGCACCATGGCTAACAGGCGACATCAAAAATTTAATCCATAGGAAAGTTGTTATCAAAACAAAATTTAAATGTCGTTCCTCGTCGTCGAACTGAGAGAGACTTTTGGATGCGCGAAATCGCTGCAACAGTGTGTGTAGAGATACCCAACGACGCCATATCCACACCTCAGTTGAAAATGGAGACCCAGCTGAAGTCTGGAAATTTCTTAAATCCATAGGAGTTGGAAATCTCGCTCAGAATCGCTTCCTAAAGACCTAGATATTGATCTACTGAATCAACACTTCTCGTCTTCATCCTCATGTAATGGGACCTTAAAAGCAACTACATTAAACTATCTTTTAAACCTTCCAGTTCCGGATCATTCCCCATTTGTTTTTAGTCAATTCTCTGATTGTGATGTTAGGAGGAGCACAGTTTCAATCAACTCTAACGCTCTGTCCTTGACGAAATACTTCCTATCCTTTGTATGGCAATGACATAACTGGACGTAAGTCACGTGACAATTCTCTCCGTGGATAATGTCATTGCCATACATTTTGTACTAAGTGTTAGCGTGAACGCTAACAGAAAAGTATTTAGTCTCAGGCCGCTGATGGTAAGCGATGATGTGGTCGACGTTGAAGCACGCTTGCTTAGAATTAACATATTCATATCAATTAACATATACTACGCCCAATCTGTAACTATCAGTAAACACAGACTACGGCATTCTGTCTGGTAGTTGATACGGTATCCCGCACCAGTCTTAACAAGAGGTATCGTATTACCCAGTTACTGAATTGTGGAGATCCGTATTAAATACTGGTAGTTGCGTACGGTTAGACTGGAAACCCCTAATATAGTTGGGAAAGGGCAGTTTGATGATATTTGCCTAAAACGGGACTTGAAATTTTTTCTGTGTTTTGTATGATAACATAAATTAATATGTTTTTACGATCTTTTAAGGTCTTATAAAGTACAAGACCTGAAAAATGCTGCTGATGAAATTAATAAACAAATTGATAAACAAATACAGTCATGGCAAGTATAACAATAATAAGTAATTCAATTATATAATTAATTGGTAGAAAGAAGCCCATTTACTGACCAACCCTTGGGGAAAAAATGCCATACAAATACCTAACGACTCGTTTATGTAAATTGTACGAAACGGCTTAAATACTACTACTACACTGCTACTTATAACAATCAATCTGCCCGTGCCTTTTCCCAACTATTTTGGGGTCGGCTTCCAGTCTAACCGGATGCAGCTGAATACCAGTAGGTATTTTACATGGAGCGACTGCCTATCTGACCTCCACAACACAGTTACTGGGTAATACGATATCCCATGGAAAGACTGGTGGTCAGACTTTCGGGCTTCTGACCACTCGTAAAGACTGTCAAAGATTTACGATTGACAGCCGGGACCAACGCTTAAAGCTTAACGTGCGTTCCGAGGCACGGAGGAGTCTCGGTATGTAAAGATGGTCACCCATCCATGGACCAACCCCTGGCAAGCGTAGTTTAATTTTTTTTTTTTTTGGGAATTCATCCTATGACTTCTCCCGCTCTGGGTGGAGCTTATCAGACTTTTACTGACTAAAACCCACCCCTGTTCCTTCCTTGCCTAAGTACCCGGGGGCGCGGTAACTCTGTTACGAATTTATCCGCGACCCCTTGGCATGCAGGCATTGGCCATGATGGGTCCCGTCAGTGGTGGCTGACACTAATCTCTTTGAGGCGCGCGTGGAACACTTCGCGCCGTCGACTCACGGGCCTGGTGCTGATTCGACGACGAGCTTCCCACTGCTCGCCGTCCGCTGGCCCGGGTGACATTATATGCCTAAACTTACTTTGAAATATGTGACAGAAATCAGAAGAACGTATCCGAATTATACGTTCAAAATCACTAGTGACATAACATCAACTCTTTGAGGCGCGCGTGGAACACTACGCGTCGTCGACTCTCAGGCCTGATGGCGAGCTACCCATTACTCGCCGTCCGCAGGCCCGCGTCTATGGTGGCCGGAGATCGTCCTGCGACCCAAGACGCCCAGGGCATCTCCTGCGGCGGGTGCGGCTGGGAGCGTGAGGGCCACTCCTTTGAGTCTCCCTCACCCGTTCCGCCTCCTCCAAGCGTAGTTTAACCTGATGGATCGATCCATGCGGCTGTTATTACTTCAGCCAAGAGCTCCTAAACATGTTATATGTACCTTAAATGAAAATTTGCATATATTTAAACTGTAAGCTATTTATATTGTAAGACAATTACTTAGGTTAATCCATAAAAGAAATACAAACTATGAACTATTTTTATTAACTCTATAAAATAAAGGTCCTCCACTGTCGCCTCAGTGGTGGTTCCACGAACACCTCAGCGATGTGGTTGGTGTAGCTTGACCTGCCTTCCTGATAGCGATCCTTGCGCAGCTCACTGCGGACGAGGAGCAGCAGATATATCTGTAACACTGTAGAACAAATATTATGTCAGAGAGAGGGTAGTGACAATTTATTTATTTATTTACTAAGACTTTATTCAACACAAGTGTACAAAGTTGAACTTAATGCCTCAGGCATTCTATATCAGTCAACCAAGGGTGATGGAAAGATATCATAGCAAGTGCATAAAATAAAATAAAATATTAATAACTACAATAAATCTCATCATAATTCGATAATGTAATGTATAAGAGGAAAATGGGTACGAAAGGATGTTTATAGTTAAAATAAACATACATATATATAATAATATATTATATTAATTCATCATCATTCTCCTGCCCTTATCCCAATTTATTTGGGGTCGGCGCAACATGACTTTTTCTTCCATACTCGTCTATTAGTCGTCATCTCTGTAGTCACCCCCTTTTTACCCATATCCTCTTTCACACAGTCCAACCATCGTTTCTTTGGCCTTCCCCTACTCTTATAGCCATCCACATCCATACACAAGACTTTCCTCACGACATTTTCTTCATTCCTCCGCATCACATGCCCATACCACGACAACCGATATATATTATATTAATTATATATAAATAATGGATAGGGATTTTTGAGACGACTCTATTACTTGAGAAGAAAGTAATTCTGTAACTACCGAAACAATAGTGGTTGTTGATCAGAGCCAAGGCACGGCAAGGCGAGTTGGGGTTTTTTGTTAAATTTTAAGAATACAGTAAGGGTCAACTCTCACCAAAAGAGCGTCGAAGCGCAGCGCAGTTTTAGTGTCATATGAATTTTAGCTTTATTTTCATTACTACAATACTTATTATCGCATGAGAAACTCGAACGAGTCGCGCGGATGCCCGCGGCGCCGCGAGAATTCTGGCGAATTCTATAACCGGAGTCGTGCGACTGCGCTTCGCTGCCCTTCGGCGCTCTTCCGGTGTGAGTTGACCCTAAGTACACTAAATTATACTCTTCACAAACCTTATGATTGTAATTTAAGGCCGATTTTACCATTCGCTATAAAAACTAAGTTCTACTGAACAAAGCCTAGCGTAATCTTATTTTACCATACAATTATCATAAAAATAACTACGCAACACACGCAACAACTGAAGCAATTAAAGCTCTGGGCCTGCAGTCTCGACATTGATAGCGATTGCTATGTCCTAACGATCGGTCGCTACATTGGATAAATAATTGATTTTCTTGAAATATGTACCTCTGTACATATTTATATACCAGCAGATCAGTTGATCAGTTTTCATGAAAAATAGTGCTTGCAAGTTAAAAATTACGTCGTCACTGTACATATTTCAACAAAATCAATTATTTTCCCGACGTAGCGACCAATCGTTAGGACGTGGCGATCGCTATCAATGTCGAGACTGCAGGCCCTGAAAAAGACTGTTTTTGCTCGTTTTGCCACATTTTTCATTGATGCTCCGCTCCTGTTGGTCGCAGCGTGACGTTATATAGCCTTCCTCGATAAATGGACTATTCAACACAAATATATTTTTTTCAATTCGATCTAGTAGTTCCTGAGATTAGCGCGTTCAACCAAACAAACAAACAAACTCTTCAGTTTTATGGCAGCGGCTAAACGCGTTTAAGCGAGCTTACACGTCGAAAACTGGGTGTTTAAAATTGGTGAAATCGGCCCTTAGAATGTTTCCTTTTAAGTAAGTTAAGTTTAAATATTGTATAGAGTGAGTAACAAATCCTAGTGGTCTGAGGTAAAATCTTTTTTATTGTATTATTTTTAGTTTTTGTGCTTAAGATGTCATAAATATGTGTCTAAATAAATTAACAAACTTAAAATGAACAAAAAAAACCCGGCTACCAAATAACGACTAGTGGAATATTCCAAACAAGTCACTTTTAAAGCTGTCTGACGTAGTTTGTAGCATCATGTCTGTGATTGAACCAATATATTCGTAAAAACTAGTTTTTTGTTTTATTTCGATGTTATCATTTATTTGATAGTCTCTAAGTAATCCTATGCTCTAGTATTGCCAGTGTTTCATTAATTATTGTCGTATTGTAGTCTCAAAACTGTATATATACCAGAAGATGTTTAGGACATCGAAAAGTAATAGTTGGAGGAAAGCGCACAGACACGGCTGAAAAGTCTGAGACAAAATGATGAAGTGAAACACGAATATCTCATTAAATCGTTTTCTTTAACTGACTGAAAATACTATCAAGGCTTTGAATTCTATCACTTGACAGTTAATGGTTGTTATATTTTTCCATAAGGAAATTGACGATGTCTCGAAGACAGCCGCACAGAATAGAATAGAATAGGAAACACTTATTTGACACCGACACAACACAACAGTAACAAACAAAAGAAAAAAAAACTGTTTCACAAAAAATACAACCGACTTCTAAAAATTGCAAAATAACTTTAATTTCGGAAGTCGGTGTTTATATTTTGTTTCTTCATTATTTGACACCGACTGTCGAAATTAAAGTTATTTTGCAATTTTTAGAAGTCGTTTGTATTTTTTGTGAAAAAGTTTTTTATTTTTCACTTTTTAGTTGTTGTAGAGAAGTTAAAATAAATATTAAAGTTATGCCCGAATGGATAACCCCAATAACATGGAATTTGAACATTTGGAGACAACCAAAACGTCGTCTGTGTATACATATTTTTGATTATGTTGATTTTTTCAAAAAGTGCTGAGAGATATAGCGAAACAAAAAAAAAACATACAGACAAATTGAGAACCTCCTCTTTTTTGAAGTCGGTAAAAAAAGAAGTACGAGTTGTAGGCTAACGCAACGAGCAGTTTTCTAAATATTACATTATATTTATTAACTTCAGTTAAGCAGACAGAAGGGTAGAGGCAGGGGAATATTCTCTGACAAACCTTTAAGTTTTTTAAATGATATAAATAGATTCATTACCAAACCCTGTGAACGCGAGCGAAAACTCAGTGACGACGAAGTTCCACCTGGGAAACCTGTCCAGGTCGATGTAGGTGATGAGCACCACCACGAAAGTCGCCACCATCGTCGTCAGCTCGTAGTAGTAGTACACGCGGAGGAGACGACGCCTTTTCTGAAAGATAACATAAAAACAGGTTCATACATATTATTATATAAGGTGTTAAAAAATTAACCCTCGAAATTTTAAGGAGTGCTTTGGGCCAATGAACTGAATAACTTTACTATGTGATTTTTATAGTGTGATGTCGTACGGCATTCTGTTGTGGGGAAATGTCGCCGATATTCAGACAATTTTTGTTTTACAGAAAAGGGCTATTCATGCAATTTATAAATTAAGTCCCAGATACTCCCTCAGAGATAAATTTAAAGAGATTAATATTATGACTGTTCCCTCTCAATATATTTATGAGAATCTCATGTATGCACATAAAAATATTAATCTGTTTAAAAGAAACAGTGATATCCATAGCATAAATACTAGGAACAAACACAAATTTACTGTACAGACGCCAGCAAAAGTCGATAAGAATTCTCACAACGTATTAGTTTGACGTTTAGTTTGACTTACAACCTTCTATTTTCAAGTTTTCGCCAACAAATGATTGAAATTCACAATTTCATCAACTTATCATAAGTCAAGATGGCCCAGTGATATAGAGCACACAGATTGAAGCGCAAATCAGTGTGCCGCAAGTTCAAATCCCACGCAATTGTTGTCTTTTTGTAAGTTCTTACCCGATTGGAAGTTATGGCTTAAGAATGCAGTGAACTCGCTATCATTTTTGTTGACAATAATCATGATTCTATTTTGTTTTTTATTCTTCTACCCGCACTGTTCTAAAATAATAGTTCAATTTATTTTTCTCATCTAATTGACGATTATCTTGTGAGAACTAAAGTTCTTTTAACAGAAATTGAGGTTTAGTTTCAATCTTCTTTTCGTCAAGAAAATTAACAATTAAGCTATGACCTCAATACATTCATTGTGACGTTACATAAAAATAAAATGTTTACAAAGTCTAAATCATATACCACTTTTAAATAAATAACAAGATATAGACAATAATATTTTATTTTATTAAAATTTTAATATCCTTTCATTGTTACGTTATCCATATTATGTATACCCACTTAGACCATTGTTTAAGTGGGTATACTTCCAACAAACAATCTTACACGTAACATAGATAACGGTTACAAGATAACTTTTTTGTCTAGGTGTCAATTCGACGTCACAATTTTCATAAATGTTTAATTTGTAAATATATAGAATAAACATTTTTATTAAACACGTCTTTTTATTTCCACCTTACAACATCGAAAAGATGTAACAACTAAATAATTGCAAATTACGAATGTGATTCTTCTTGTGGTTAATAGGTCATATTCGTAATTTGCAACTACGAGTATTTAGTGCAAAAAATGCAGTAATACTCGTATTTCAATAGAAATATAAAAAAACAACTATATTAATATAGATTGGAAATTTTCAAAGTAAGAAATAACCGCAACGGACCGACCATGATTTGAACTCGGGCTACGTTATTTGCGAATCCAACATTTAGTTCATACGGCTACCAGCACATGACATATTTGCGCAAATTTTATCAATGTAATGGTAAGAACAAGTCGCCTCTGTGACTGTGTGATGCGTATTCAATGGCACAGAAAAACAATAATGATGTTTTTAAGCTCAGTGCGACGACAGTTCCTTAGTGTGTGTTATCTGTGGAATGTGGATACTCATACACGCGCACACATACGCACGGAGGTATCGTGCTCGCTCGGTTCGTAGCAATGTAATCTTTAGCGTTCTTATGGACTTTTGCGGCCTGACTGTACCTAAAACCAGGCTCAAGAAAAAAATAGGTGGTTCGATAAGATGCCAATGTATACGTTTCTATAATAAACTTCCTAGCCAAATTCAAGAACAAAGCATAAATCAATTTAAATCAATTAATAAACGTAAGCTTTGCCAGAAAGCTTTTTACACAATTAATGACTTCCTTGAGGACAAAAAGGCGCGGGATTGAGCTGCTTCAATGATATACGTAAGCCATTGTTTTAATATGTACTAGTTATTTATAAACACTGATGAAATCTTTTTTATTTTTTTTTTATATTCGTTTTGTGACAATGTGACATGAATACTTGTATAGTATAATATTATATATATATTTTTTTATTGACATTTTATTATTATTTCGTTTATTATTAGTGCATACATAATTTATATATTTTTAAATATTGATTCTTAAACAAGATTAAAAAAACATTTAAAAATATAAAAAAAAATAGAATCCCACCGGTATCGGGAACAGGGTCCAAGCTACCGGCGGTCAGGGCTCCAGAGAGAGGAACCGCCTGACAATGTGAGCCGTGTCCAGAAGTACTGCTTTCTGAATCAAGCCCTTGATCCAGTCGCCTAACGAGAGCCTCCTGAGGTGTTGGTCAAGGCTCGTGGCTATTAAGCCATTGGCTGACACGACTATCGGTATAATGATCGCTAAGTCCACATCCCACATGTCGACAACCTCGCGAGCCAAGTCAGTATACTTGATTTGTTTATCTTTCTCGGCTTTCACGAGGTTCTCGTCATGTGGGACGGTAATGTCAACAATCATTGCACGCCTCTCGATTCGAACCACCACCACTATATCAGACTTATTGGCTACAATAGTGCTATCAGTGATGATGGACCGATCCCAGTACAATGAGATATGACCATTATCGAGAACTGGGTCGGGCGCATATCTGTAGTGTGCCACTTCCGATTCCACAAGAGAGTATTTCAGAGTAAGTTGCTTATGAATAATCCTAGCTACAAGGTTGTGCCTATGCAAGTACTCACCGTTAGCTAGACGAGAACAACCAAAGATTATGTGGCTGATTGATTCTCCCGGACGATGACATGCCCGACATATGTCACCCGTGCCGTCCTTCACAATAAATCTCCGAAAATTTTTCGTCATGATAACTTCGTCCATAATTGCACAGACAAAACCTTCGGTTTCCCCAAAGAGGTCACCGACACGCAGCCAGGCGACGGACGCTAGTTGGTCTACATAGGGCTCATGTAGGGCCCGGAAAAAGCGTCCGTGAAGTTCCTTACTCTGCCATACTTCTCTGCGATCGTTAGTGTCAAGCACTAGAGGTTTGCGCCAGTTCTCGTTAGCCAAGGAGAGTGGAGTAAGGCCCTTGTCCACCGCCACTACATCTCGATGCATACCCACGTCAGCAGCTAGAAAATATTCCCTTAGACTGCATACCTCGCGGATGTGGAGGGTCTTAGCATTTAAAAAGCCTCGGCCTCCACACTTCCGCGGGATATACAGTTTCATCACCGACGAACGTGGGTGATGCATTCGAAATTCAGTCAGCAGTGTACGGACACGCCTATCCAGGGCGTCAAGTTCTGTTTGAGTCCATTTGAGTACGCCAAAGGAGTACATCAATACCGGCATGACCCAACCGTTAAAGGCGCGCACTTTGTTTCCGCCTGATAGAAGGCTATTAAATACCTTCTTCAGGCGGTCAAAGAAGCGCTCCTTCAATGATTGCTTCATGTCAGTAACATTGATACCTAACGCTGCCGACATACCCAAATACTTATACGTTTCGATTGGAGAGAGGGATCTCAGGTTTATGGAATCCGAGAGTTGAGTTCCCACGTATTCCACAATCTCCCCTCGCTTTACATGCATGACCGCACATTTGTCCACACCAAACTCCATCCTGGTGGCACTACTAAAGGTTTCAGTTACCTTCAGTAACTCCATCAGTTGCAGATTGCTGGGGGCAAAATGTTTCAAGTCATCCATATAAAGGAGGTAAGATATAACCTGACCACCTCTCTTTAACCGATACCCTAGCCCTGAATTCTCTAGCAGTGTGCTTAGAGGATTCAAAGCTAGACAAAACCAAAGCGGACTCAAACTGTCACCCTGGAATGTACCCCGCTCGATCCTTATCGGTTCGCTATTCTTCTGGATTTGTCGACATCCTGGATAGCGAAGGACCGTCCTCCATTGCCCCATACATGACATCAAGAAGGTGCGTAGCGTTGCATCAACTTTATACAATTCAAGCACCCTCATGAGCCATGTATGAGGAACTGAGTCATAGGCCTTCTTATAGTCTATCCAACATGTCAACAGATCCTTTCGGAAACGCCGAACCTGTTGGCTAATGGTCATATCTATGAAGAGAAGCTCCTTAGTACCGCGGGACCCATTCCTACATCCATTTTGAGAGGCAGACATGATACAATTACTATCAATATGTTTGTTAATCTTAGCTCTCAAAATGGATGTAAGAACCTTATAGACCGTTGGTAAGCACGTGATCGGTCTATAATTTTAAGGTTCCGCAGTACTACCTGATTTATGAAGCAGGTGGGTTATTCCTGTATTTAGAAATTGGGGCTGCGACCCTGACTCCTAAGGCAGACTGAAGCTGAGATGCCAAGCGGGCTGTGACCTTGTAAACCATTTTATCCAGAAGTTGTGCAGGCCGTCCGGCCCTGGAGATTTCCAGTTAGCTAACGGACGGACTGTACGAGCTACATCTTGGGGACTGATGATAATTGCCCCCATTTCTTGTATTGGATCGCATGCGCGCTCAACATCCCGAATCCAATCGCCCTCGGTATGACAGATAGGCACCGACAAGATGCTGCGCCAGAACGACTATATGGCGTCATCATCCGGCAGGTGCGTATTAGTCACACCTTGGTCCGGTCGCTCCCAATCCCTATACACCCACCTTTCATTACTTCGGAATGTGCGATTCTGGGTGTATCGTTCCACTCGCCGCTTATACCTGCGAATACGGTTTGCCCATGCATATACTTTCTGCTTCAGGAAGTCGATGCGCTCTGTGACATGGGACATAAGTCTCGGGAGCTGACATCATTCCCCGAAAACGCCCGTCTCACAAAGCGCATCACTCTTGGGCGAGTGTTGCCCTCCCTGAAGCAGATTAGTTTGCCTATGAGTGCTCTGGCCCCACCAATACGAGGCTCGATTCTGCACTGCCAAGCCGGCACGGCTGGCTTCGGTCGTGTAGCTCTGTCATTAGGCAATTTGACGTGAGCTACACGACATGCCGCTACAGCCGCGCGTATTGCGCGGCTGTAGCGGCAGCATCGAGTGTGTATCGGTGAGGTCTTCGCAGTCATCAAAATAATTTGACAACTGCGAATCCAGAGCAGCCACCAGCGCCCTATTCTTGTTATGCATGGGCAAACGAGGTAAACGTGGCCTAAGTTTGAGCGGCATGCTGCGATATTCCCGAATAGCACACTCCAAAGCACTCCTCAATTCATCATTGCAGTAGGTAATTACGTTTGTAACCATGTCATTACACTCCTCGTCAGCGTGGCTGGGAGCATAGTTGGACGGTGGTACCACAACTGGTAACACAGTCTGCGACGGAGGGGCAACAACATGGCTACCCACTTCAGTTCGGAGGCGATCAAGTACAGTATCATCCAACATATGATTACGCAGGATGACCCGCACCTGATCCGACAGTCGTTGGGCCAAAACGTTGATGGCTGGCTCAAGCACCTGGAACAAAGAGAGCATCCGAACACGGTACGCGGCCAGGTTGTTACCTCCCTCTGTAGCCCCATAGTATGACCGCATGACGTTTTCATTGATGGATTGCGTCCATCGCATGCGCTGCACACTTCCGCCGGGAGCTGGGACCCTATCAGAGGCCGGTGGGCCTCGAAGTCCTAAGCCGCTCGGCGGCCGGCGTCCTCTCCTTCGACGTGCAGGTTTTGGTGTGGTCGGCGGCGAGAAGAACTCGTCGCTGGAGCTCGACGCAACTGCCACGGCCGGTGTCATAGCACTCACGGTGGGGCTGGGTTCCGGCGGCGGCGAGGCGGAGCTGAGCGACGAGGCCGGAGGTGGTGGGCGTGCACGGCGAGCTGCTGATCTCGTCAACATCTAGGGTGTGTTGTCCAATTTTTCGGGTTTTTGTCCATTTGTAGCTTTGTTCATGACAGCTTAGCTGTCATTTCTATGTTTTTAAGTTGTTTGGTTCTACACCAATGGTGGTGGTTTGTCATATTATTTTATATGTGGGTTCTTGCTTTATTGATATTAAATTTTGCTTTTGGTTGAGGGCTTGAAAATAGTTGATAAAATATTATTGAAATCGAAAAATATATTGGACAATTTTCTGACACGTCTGATGTTGTTGGTGTTGCCAGCTTATTTATTATTATTATTTTTTAATTTTTTTTTTGACTTGAATACTTTTTTAAGTATTATATTTATTTTTATTTTTTATTGATTTTTGATTCAAACTTATAGAATACTTAACTAACTATAATTAAAACAAAAACTCCTAACTAAATAAAACTTATAATATGGCGTCAAAAAAATTTTTTTTTTTTATTGACATTTTATTATTACTATTTTGTTTGACATGAATAAGTATTTACTTTGTAAAGTATTATATTTTTTTTTTTTTTTTATTACTTAATTATTGTAAATGTGAGGACTATGTGGATTATTATTATTATTTTCTCCTCCTTTTTACAGTAATTTTTTACGTTGTCTGACAGTTTGAGTACTTTTGCGGCCTACCCAAATGTCCTTTCTTTGGTATTGTTCGTCAAGTCATTAAGCTCCTTAGTGGTTTTTAAATTTAGCTATTCGACTATTGACAAAGGCTTGCACTGACTGGACAGGTCCACTCAAATATGTGTGGTTCTTTCATCAAAATACCATTACAGACACTAAGCTGCATGGTCCTCATATAGAATAATGTGAATGCGTGAACTATGTATGTCGTTATATTCATATAGATTTTGTGATTGTCTGGCAGTTTCGAGTATTTTTGCGGCCTACTCAAATGTCCTAACTTTGGTATTGTTCGTCGGTTCGTTGAGCTCCTCAAAGTTCTGAGTTGAGCTTCGCGATGACTGACAAATGCTTGCACTGTCTGGACAGGTCTACTCGAATTTGTGTGTTGCTTTCTTCAAAAAGCTCATCCCAGACAAACCACCACCCCCACGACCCAGACGAACCATGTACATGGTTCTCATATGATCTAACCAGTCCACATTGTATGGATTTGAACACTAAAAGAGACTTTGACCTCTGAGTTTGTTTCGGTGTTTCTTCTCAGGGTAGTCAGCTAGGAAACACCGGCCTCATCTAGCTTAAACTGACAAAAAACATTGACGTGTAAAAGTGTTCCTTGTAACCTATTTACTAAATAAACATCATCATCATCATCATCATCATCATTTATGGGACCACCTTTGAAAATGCGAAAAAAAAACAGCTGTTGCTTACATTTATGTTCGCAAAACTCGTCAAAATCTACGGAACAGCTGATTATTAATCACGATTTCAAAATTGGTCCCATAGTAAATGTTATTCAGTTCGATGGTCCAAAGCACTCCTTAAAGTTTCGAGGGTTAATTTTTAACACCTTATATATTTATTATACATTAATAGCGTTCTGCCGTACAGTAGGCCGCAGGCCGATTTCGTGCCTTCAACTTATGGGAATACCATAATCCTATTAATGCTAAAATGAGAATGCTAAGAGGAACTGTGGTGTACGCAAATTGATAGATTAAAAAATGAGCGATAATCACGGTAAGAAAGAGGAATTCTGAAATTGGTTGTCCAGGACGAACAATTTTGATATGTTCATGTATACTCCGTTCACAATAGTATTAAAAAAAAAAACCGGCCAAGTGCACATTTAGGGTTCCGTACCAAATATATTTTTGACTATTTGTGTGGCTTTGGGTCAACAAGATGCTTATACTGTGAAAATTTTAAGACTGTAACTCCAACAGTTTGGCTGTAAAACCTGTGTGACAGAAGACGGACAGACGAACACGTGAGTGACAGCAGTGAGGCACGTAGAAGCCCGGATGCAAAACATTTTATGTCAAAGTTAAGTTAACACTGTTTTATTAATTCTTTAACTTTAATTTTAAAACAGTTACAAATAACAACTAAATCACGAAAATTCGACAGTAACAATTCACAATGTGTCGCATTCACAAGTATTCACGTTGGATGACAATCACAGAACATTGTTTAAGTCAATTTAACAGACGACTTGGACCAGTAAAATTTTAAAAACCCTGTTACAACTTATGAAGGGATTATGTAACATTTTAAATTTGGTAGAATTATAGTGAATCGAAAAATGTTCCACGTATGTTCACTACTGCGTCTTTTAGGTTTTTAGCATTGACACGGTAATTTTAAATCGGAATGAAATAATATGTAGAACTAAATCAAAGCCACATAATTTCGTAAGATAAATAGTTAAGTATAATTAAGTGTGACAGCTGCCGTATAGATAGATTACTATAATAAATTTGGCGTCTATCGTAGCTGTGACATGTTTATTAAGTATATTATATATTTTTACAAAGTTTGCATTCAAAATAACCTTTTTTAACCGATGAAAAAAAAGGAGGAGGTTCTCAATTCGACCATAAATATTTTTTTTTTACTTCTATCTAATGCTTTTGCGAATGGAGAGTATAGGTAATGCGGAGGAAAGGGGAAAATGTTATGAGGAATATTTTGAACATTAATGTGGATAGTTATAAGACATAAGGAAGATCAAACAAACGATACGTGGATTGTGATGACAGCAAATGTAGATGTAAAGAAGAAAAAGAAATGCTGTATCAACTCCAATAAGTACAGTATAAAATAAGGGCAAACACAGGCGGATAATAAATCAAATCAAAGTATTTATTTGAAAGAAATAGGTACACGTTTTTAGAAGGGAAGATCATATTATATATAACCACTGTATTCTGCCTAAATGTTCAATATTGCAAGGTATAGTCAATTCACTTACCAAATGAGCTCCAACGATTAAAACAATATGGAAGAGGATGTCCAATGCATAGAGTACAAAAATGATGCACAGCTGAGCTTCCATGATGACCCCTCTATACAGCGCGGCGGTGGTCGTGAAGGTACTCTCGATGTCGCGGTATAGCAGCCATATGACCATCTGCAGGATCCCGAACAAGCATGTCACCAACTGGGGGAGAACATTTTGATCCATCAAAGACATTGACTTATATTATTTTGTTTTTTTTTTTTACTTTTGATAGGCATTCGTTTGAACACTATCTCACCTGATGGTAAGCGATGATGTGGTCGAAGATGGAGCACGCTCGCCTAGAAGTAACCTATCCAGTCTTGACTTAAAGACTCCCTGGTTCTGTAGCTATCAGGAAACACAGACTCCGGCAGAGAATTCCACTCCCTAGCTGTTTTCTCAACGCGTTTTGTGCGTGTGGGTTGGATATTCACCATGTGCCGGTGTCTATTGGTCCGATGATGGAACGGACTTGACGGAATTAAATTATGCAATTCCGTCGCACACTCCCCAAAATGTAACCGATAGAAAACCGACAGGCTAGCAACTCTCGCTCAAGACTTTGAAGCTTCGACTTGACGAGCCTTTAATTGCCGATGATCCTCCTGGCTTGTTTCTCAATTATCTCAAGGGCGTCAAGCTGGTATCCGGCAGATCCGTCCCAAAGATGAGAGCAGTACTCCATACATGACCGAACTTGCGCTTGATAAAGTTTAAGCAGCTGTTCCGTCGTGAAGTACCATCTCACTTTTGCTAGGATCTCCAACTTTTTGGCAACCAATTGAGCCTTTGCCTCGATATATGGCCCAAAATTGAGGGTGGATGTTAACGTGACACCAAGAAGATCAAGATGATTGGTTAACGGCACGATTACACCTCGGAAAGATGGAGCTGGGTAAAATAGGCTCTTTTTAGCAGAAAAAGACACGCCAGGGTCTTAGCAGCATTGAACTTGACCAGATTGGCATCGCCCCATTCAGAGATAGCCTTCAAATACCAGTTCAGGCACTCAATCATAGAGCGAGCGGACCTGAGACCCATCAGCTCGTGCGTTGGGCACGTATCTCTCAGCAACAGTGCTGTCGTTTGCATACCCAAAGGTATCGGGATTAAGCAGATCATTAATAAACAGCAAAAAAATGTTGCCGAGAGCACTGACCCCTGAGGAACTCCAGCATTAATATCAAGCAGTCCGGACGAGCAGCCATCTATGACCACTCGGATAGACCGATCCCTCAGGAAATCTGCAACCAGTTACACAATCCGGCGGGAAAACCAAAGGAAGAAAACTGGCCAATAAGGCTATCGTGCCAGATCCTGTCGAAGGCCTTCGAGATGTCAAGGGAGACGGCAAGTAAGACCCCGTGTTCCTCGATGGCCTCACTCTAGATGTGAATAGCATACGCTAAAAGATCCCCAGTTGACCGATTTCGGCGTAAGTCGTATTGTCGGTCACTGAGGATTTTTTTTATTTGATTAATGTTAAGGTTTTGCCCGCGTCATGGCTCCCATTACAGGAACCGTACAATTTTTCAGGATGAAAGCAACGTATTCATCAGGGATATTGTAGTTTCAGTAAAATATTTTTCGTAATTG
Organism: Polia nebulosa; assembly: GCA_951329385.1. Taxonomy (NCBI): domain Eukaryota; kingdom Metazoa; phylum Arthropoda; class Insecta; order Lepidoptera; family Noctuidae; genus Polia; species Polia nebulosa. The sequence continues at coordinate 7,030,084 of OX589598.1, forward strand.
GAGACAAGCTTTTATAAACTAACAAAAAGTTTTACCTTTTCAAATAAGCCGAAAAAGATACGAAAATCAAGTATCTTGACTAGGAGGACAAGAATGTGGACTCAGCAATCAGTGTACCGATAGTCGTGTCAGCCAATAGCTTAATAGCCACGAGCTAGAACCTGCGGCTGGATCATGGGCTTGATTCAGATAGCGGTACTCCTGAATACGGTTCGTATTGTGAAGAAATTCCTCTCTTTGTAGCTCTGACCTACTATTTTTTTTAGGGTTCCGAACCTCCGAATAACAAAACGGAACCCTTATAGGATCACTTTGTTGTCCGTCTGTCATAAACCTTAAAACTTTTCTCAAGAACGCGTGGAGGTATCCGCATATAGGTTTCGGCCCTAAATTAACATATTTCCTTCGCGCTTCCCATTTATGGAAACATTCTCATCTTTTGGAAAAAATGGACCAAATTATTAGAGAGTTTTATTTAGTTAGGAGTTTTTAGTTTTAATTACAGTTAGTTAACTGTAACTGGCGTTACAGGGCTGGAATTTGGCCATAAATTAGAGCATATATGAAGGTTTCACGAGCCCAATTTTCACGTGTACCAGCAATGGCCAAATTGGTAAAATTAGTCAGTGTTTACATACATTTTAGGTTATGTTTCTACTTTTGAGGCTTTATTTCCTTTAAATCTGGAACGGGCCACACGCTAGGAAATAATTCCAAAGGGTCGTCGTTACCAAAATCTATAAGGAGGACTATATATAAATACATATGTGCTGTGCTGCAGCGCCTGCAGCCTATCACAATGAGGTGCTCACTTTAAGGTGCATAAAAAGCTTAGGCTGTCAGTTTCACTTAGAGCTTTAAGGTTTTCAGGAAGAACAGTCTGTTAAATCTGAAGTGAGTGACTTCAGATTTGGCAGGGTACGGTGTCCAATTTCGACGGCACGGTTGGCGCAGTGGTTGAGCGTTTGGCTGCCGCGCTGCGAGTCGCGGGTTCGTTTACCGCACGGGACAAATATTTGTATGCCCTACAGATAGGTGTTCCGGGTCTGGGTATCTTGTATATGTGAGTTTATATATCTGGAACGCACCTACGATACAGGAATATTTCCTAGTGTTACATTAGTTATAATAATTTTTTTAACACACTTAATAAAATATATTAAATGGAGATGATATATATTATATGTAGCTGCAAAACCAAACTGTATCCCCCGATTTTGTAGTCATTTTGTTTTTTATTATTTTTTTTACTACATAAAGCATGTTTCTATTTAGAAAAAGTGCGCTTACCACAGACATAGGCTGAAAAGCACCACTCTTATTGTTTTAGTTTTTCAAGTAGTAAATACTTAAATAAAAAAAATAATAGGCAGTCATGGGGACTGCCGACAGAAGTGATAACTGTGCTACACGTCGTAGCACTCGTAGCGGTGTCGGCGTCGCGCGAGTTCAACAGATTTTTCCCATCTCAAAAATGCCCAACGTGCCTAAAGAAGTTTTCACTTCAAAAATGTTCAGGCGAGGGTCAGTCAGAAAGTAACCAATTTAGAAGTCCTGTATTCGAGCAGAGGTCTTATAAATCCCGAGAAATACGGAACACACTTTCACTTGTGCAAAAATACGAAAAGTGAATGATATTAATGACATGACGTGACAGTTGACAGACTTTGACTGACATTTACTAGTGCAATTCATGATGCAATCGATTTTATCCATTATTTGTTTTAATGATTTTTTAATGACGCTTACGTTTGCATCACTCCCCTCCGGAGATCGGAGATCGATTGTTCTCGATGAGTTGGTCATACGTGATGCTTGCCGGGCCAGTGGAAGGTTGGTTCCAGTGAGTCGGAACTGCAAGAAGCGCTTGCACGATGTCAGAACACAGACAAAGAACTACAAAGTCTTCTTAAAAATGGATCCTCGCTTAGACTCGAAAAGGTTAAAATACCCCATACAGACATCGAGGTCTACTGTGACGTTACATTTACACCGCCACGACCATATGTTACGCCGAAATTCCGTCGTCAAGCGTTCGATTCGCTACACAGCTTGAGTCACCCCGGAAACACAGCTACAGTGCGACTGGTGGCAGAGAGATTCGTTTGGCCAGGGATGCGCAAACAATGTAGAGAGTGGTCCCGTAAATGCCTAAGGTGTCAAGGCAGTAAAGTGACACGATATACCTTTACTCCTCTTTCCCAATTTCCTGTCACAACATCAAGATTCTCCCATATCCACCTTGATATCGTCGGCCCTTTACCTATCTCTTATGATTACAGGTATTTCCTCACTGTCATCGACAGATTCACCAGGTGGCCTGAGGCGTACCCCATCAAAGACATCACTGTCGAGACTTGCGCGTCAGCGCTGGTGTTATAATACCTTTTTCTACACTTGGCCATTTGTTATCGAGGCTAAGATTTAAATGTGTTAATTCAGTAAAATAGACGATTTTTTTGGTACGAATCTGATTCGTGTAACAGTTAGGCCCAAAAACGGGGTTCTCCTTTGTGATACCGCTGACCGCTGATCATAATTATGTTGTAGGATGTAAGAGCGAGCGAAGCGAGCTGGGGACATGGGGCACCCTGACTCGGATAGGTTAGGTTGAAAGGGGATGATGGGGTCTAGTGAACGAGCGACCTCAGACCCCGCTATCCCTTTATAAATAAATTGAATCACTAATAAATAATCATTTTTCATTTAGTTTGAAGTAAATTTTAATCAGTTGGCTGAGTCTTGGTCAATCATCGCCAAGTTGTAAAAAAAGGTGCCAACTTTAATGTTTGTAAGCCAAAGGTGAGTGGAGGTTTTTACTCTCGGATCTGACAGTGTGTTAAGGCGCCACTTCACAGCAGTTCACGGTTAAGCTACGCACGATAATATAGTTTATTTATTTATTTATTATTAATTGGTAGGCTCGCGCTTCATGACCACTGTCTCACCTGATGGTAATTTGGAGGCATGCAGAACAGGCTGTAAAGTCCCACAACCTCCATTGAAAACGAATGATCCTCCGACCAGACGGGTGTTGTGTCTGGTCCGGGCAACTGCCCGATAGTTGATTTCGGGCTGTTGTATATGTTCAAATCGCGCGTAGAACTCTGCTTGCGCGATGTAGGAATTTTGCTGTTCTAGTTCGTATGTAGCGTCATAGATGTCGCTACATCACTCTCCAGAGATCGGAGATCGATTGTTCTCGATGAGTCGTTCATACGTGATGCTTGCCGGGCCAGTGGAAGGTTGGTTCCAGTGAGTCGGAACTGTCTACGGTGATGATATCCCAGTGAGTCGGGATGATGTTGCAGGCTCCAGTGAGTCGGAGTACTGCTGCGGGCTCCAGTGAGTCGGAGTACTGCTGCGGGCTCCAGTGAGTCGGAGCGGTGCGTCGTTATCGTTGGCGGCGTTATCGTTGTCGGCGTATCGTTGTCGGCGTTATCGTTGTCGGCGTTGTCGTTGTACTGGCTGGCTGTATGACTCGTTGCTGAAGAGCTTGGAGGATGTGATGATGATGACGTCACGCTGGAGTAGCTGCACGAAGGCTGCGCTGACGTTCATAGTCGAGGGTCACCATTTTGGAGGCATGCAGAACAGGGTGTAAAGTCCCACAACCTCCATTGAAAAGGGATGATCCTCCGACCAGACGGGTGTTGTGTCTGGTCCGGGCAACTGCCCGATAGTTGATTTCGGGCTGTTGTATATTTTCAAATCGCGCGGAGAACTCTGCTTGCGCGATGTAGGAATTTTGCCGGTCTAGTTCGTATGTAGCGTCATAGATGTCGCTGCAGTAACGATGGAGCACGTTTGCCTAGAAATAATCTATTCACTCTTGACTTAAAGACCTCCTAGTAACTATTTGGAAACATAGACTCTGGCGGGAATTCCACATAACTGTACATACAATGAATGTATTCCCAAAACGTTTCGATAGTTTCGATTTTTATGGGAATGTAGATCGCAGAGATTTTTCATCGAAGAAAAATGCCAGTTGCTGTGGGATAGGCCGAGGAAGCGGTGATGCCGCGGGAAAGTATTTTAAGTCATAATAGTACTTAATGACTTACTTTATTGGAGATTTTTTCTTGTAACAATTATCAGTAAGTTATTACGTTGTTAGGGGCGTATTGTTTACATCTTATTTAAATGTAACACATTGTTTATAATCGCGATATAACAACGAATCAGCAATGTTGTGGGAATTGGCCAATTACTTATTAACTTATCTTATTCGGGGAAGAGGTATCGGACAATTAGTAAATAAACTGATAATGTATTAAATACTTCTTATCTTATCTTAACTATTGAAACTGGGGATAACTATTGACGATCACAACATAGTATTGAAATTCCCAGCTTAAATTTTACCGTGGGTTTACTAAGTAATTTAGAAGAAATAACTGCGAGTCATTTCGCGAGTCGTGATCAAGTCACATAACTTACGGATATATACGGATCTCCACCTTCCCATGGCCCTACTAACATAGAAGTTATACGGGCCTAATCGTTGGGCGCGTGCGTTCGAAGCTCCCTTGGCTATCTTATTTTATCGTCCGCAGGCTTCATGACCCCGTACAAATTAGCCACGTGTGTTCCGTGTAGTAACACCTCTCCCACAATTGGGCGGTTGACAGCACAATAGATGATTACTCCGTCGCCGAGCAGACCTTGTGTCTCTGCACCTAGCAATTGCGCTCCTCACGCTCCAATCCACTCGCAAAGTTCGCCGGTGAGCTCACGAGATCAACGTAGTAGACCGGACCGGCCTCCGTGCGGCAGACCCACAACGCGTGGAGCAGGTCTTCTTCTTCCATACCACAATTACATGCGCTCACCTCACCTATCTTCTTATCATACACCCTTTTCCTGAAGCATCCATGTCCCGTGAGGTTCTGGGAGAGCTGGTAATCAGGCACGACCCAGTTGGACTTGATTCGGGCCACCACGTCAGGGAAGAAACGGTATAACTCCCGTCCGTTCTCCCCTGCATCATGGTGTAACACAACAAGTTCCGCAAATCTCGTTTGAAAAAGGAGGATTTTCGACAAGACGTGCCTATTCACACGCCCTGGTTGCCGGATGGCCGGTGCCGGGTACCCGGCGGCGAAGTGTATAGCCATGTGCGTTTGCTTTCACACGTACTGGCGTAATTTACATTTATTTTTTACGGGACAGTCGGCACTGGCTACCCGGCAACCGGCACGTGTGAATAAGCACGACGGGTGATGTGTTTAGGTCCAGGAAACTGCGCGATGGTTGTTGTCGGGCGGTTGTATATGTTCAAATCGCGAAAAGACCTGCAGGTCTATTCGCTAACTCAGTTAACATCAATTTGATAGGCACTATGCAATACATTGCTGCTTTGCTCGGTGGACATCGATTATAATAGGAACTACGTAGTATAAATTTTGTTTTCCTATACGTCAAAGCAGCAATGTACTGCATAGTGCCTATCAAATTGATGTCAACTGATAACTCAGTTGACATCAATTCAGGCTAACGCGAATAGACCTGCAGGTATTTAATTCGTATGGATGCCAGTACAATAAAAAATACTTCACCAACACGATCGAAACACCCGCTCATGCATATTGTTTAATAAGCATCCGACATTCATCCTCTATCCGGCCTATGAATAGAGCAGTAGAAGCTGACAATCCCTATGCGCCATATTCTATCAAATTATGTATAATGTAATGTAATCAGAAATGAAGATATGCTCAGAAGAACCAAGGTTACCGACATAACCCGGAGAATCGCTAAATTTGGGTGGCTGTAGAACAGATGATTGATGGGACCCAAAAGTTCTGGAGTGGTGACCTGGTGAGGGTCACGGGGATCCGATGTATGCGAGACGCACAGTACCGGTCGTTGTGGCGCCACTAGGGGGAGGCATATGTCCAGCAGTGGATGTATTTCGGTTGAAATGATGATTATGATATATACTGAGCAGATGTAGGCTACAGGTTACATTTTAGTCAGTAAAGTTCCAATAACCATAAGGAATTTCTCACGAAGAAAGAAAAGTTCAGGAACGTCAATGTCATCAAGTTCAACCTAATCGGCCCATTTCTACAAATTGACTTTTACAGGAAGACCGTCAATGTCCTTGCAGAGATAACCGGAAGAGTCCGTCAAATTCTTTAATATTGTAGGTATGCACAGCTTGTGTAAAAAGCATTTCTAATGTTAATGCATCCTGGTTCACCTACATAGTCAAATAAATTGCATTGTTGAACAAACGAAGTTTTTAAGGTCAAGTCGTGACGTTATGTGTGCATATTAATCTTGTAAGTGGAGTGTCCTGTCTATGTCTACTGTCTAGCTAGCGATGTTAGATGTAGCTTACCCACATACCTAGCACGGACATCTCAAGTCAAAAAAAAAAAAAAAAATATAAACTGATTTCCTAATGCAGATTCACAAACATACTCGCACAACAACATCCTAATGCACATTTCATAAGCACCCGACACACATATCCGGTCTATCAATAAACCAATAGAAGTTAATAGATATTTAAAAGTCTGGCAGAAGTAAACATGTTGCGCCGATAACTAAATTGGGGTTCATAAGGGCTGCTGGACACAATAGACGTCTCTCGGTTGAAATGATCTTGATGATGAAGGGCAATGATGAAGCATAGATTTATAAAACATAATACTAACCAAGCTCAGGTACCCAAACACAAGGATCCCACGTCGCAGCGGCAAGCAGAAACAACATCTCTGTAACTCAGGTATTTCTATCAACATTGTAACAGTTGTTTATCACAGATATTTAGAAATATACATGGTATGTTTATATTTGGCATGACATTTGTAGGAGCTCTAAATGTACAGTTTGGACTATAGCGCGGGGACTAGTGACTGAGTTAGTTGGCCAGTCGTAGGGTTGGCAAGTAAGTATGGATTATTCTGAATCGTGACGGTCGGTGACTCCAGAATCCCTGAAGATATTCGTATGAAATCGCTATTGAAAGGAGTTTGTCCTAAAGGGACCATAATGGGACTTCAAAACACCGTCCTATATCGGCGAAATTATCGTAGATATATTCTTTGATCCTATATTTCTGCTTTAAATCGCATCCACGATTAGCGCTAGGTACTTTAAAGACTTTAAATTTTCCCATTTAGGTAACTAGCTATTTTAAGTACCACTTGTGGCTTCGGATCACAGACCTATCGATAGATTCTATCGTTGCACGTGTAAGCAAGCACACCATGCAGTTATGTATGGAGGCTTATTTAATTTGGTTTAATATTTATGCTTGAATTTTTTTTTCTGTTTTTGAGGGTATAATTAATGGAGTGTGTTAGCAAGCAAGTGGCGGATAATTTAATTTTATGATTATGTTTATCTGTAAATGTTCTGTTTTTATGTTTATGTTTGTTTTATGTTTGTCTTTATTTTTTAGTTTTATATAATGTTAACACATTATATGTTATGATTGTTGCATATAATATAGATTCAAATTCTTCAGAATTAACAGACCGATGTGTTGCTAGGGGAGTTCGTTGCGCCACTTGCCGTTCTTCTTCACAGCTAAAACACTAGGAACTGGTGACGGGCGGGCGTTTTTGAGGGACTGCCTTTATGTAGAACTTTGACGTTTAAAAAGTGCTGGCTCTCAGCCTAGTTTGAATAATTAACTTTTGATTTTCTTTTTGAAATGCTTCTATGGAATGAAAAAGGTCCTGCATACTGTAGCGTAAACTAAACTGAGTCAGATTAAGGCAAGATTTACATGTCATCGTCACCTATCTTTAAAAATATGCTATCATAATCTCACTTGGGATCAGCGCAACGTTTTCTTCCTTCCTTATTCTGCCCTGTCAACCGTCTTTATCTTTCATACAATTCTTAACATAATCCATGTATCTTTTCTTTGGCATAAATTGCCTTGTCCTTCCGTCCACATTTATATTCCTGACTCTTTTAGTCACATCTGATTCATCCCTCCTCATCAGATGCCCCATGCATAGACAAATATTTCCAAGGCATAAATAAAAACTTATGGAGAATAAAGTTTCTCTCCAGATTTTTTATGTGTCAGCTGACAGCCCTGTAGGATCATTATCTTATTTACTCTTCGCGTTGGAGGACGTGAGCCGTGATACACTGCTCGAAACTTGATGAAGTCTTCCTCCGAAGGAATTCGTTCTTCTTCAGTGGAAATTTTCCTTTGTTGCATCACTATCTAGATTACTCTGCACTTGAAAGATGGAATATTTTAAATAGTTTACAAAACCCTTCTAATAGACGGACATAATATTAATTCCAAGAGACCATAATTTAAAAAGACCTTTACTTGGTACTTTTATAGTTCTTTCAGTTCCTATAAGGCAGGGATTCTTGAGTCTAGGCCATATCTAAGTACTCTCTGTTTTAGAGTATCCAATAGCTTACGCGGTGCTTCACCTAAATTACATTTTTCTTTTCATTAATATTAATTGTAAAGTATGTACTAGAGCGCGTAACTACAAACATGTCTCGTGCTCAATAAATATTACTTGATCAGCATCGTATCAACCGGAAGACGTCCACTGCTGGACAAAGGTATTGTGGACACTTGCTTACAAATCTAAAAATAGACTATGGAGGTGGGTTAGTTCGTATTCAAAAAACTAGATGGCACCACTTGTTTCTGCTACAGAAAATAAAAAGTTTAATTTTAATCCCTGTTTAATTAACCTACAGATGTTATTGATTGTTTAAACGGATTTATATTTGCTGTCCAAAGCGCTAAAGTTTATTTTATAACATATTTTATATTATTTATAGAATTTGGAAAAACCTACTTCACACCTAATATAATATAGTCTATCCCATGAAATCATCTTGTAAAACTTAAGAACTTTAATTTTTTATAAAACACTTGGCCTCAGTAATGCATGTTGTGCAATTTTAATTTGTAAATTAATGAAAACCGAGGATTTCATTCAAAACATTGTACCAAGCCACACCCCAGACAACTAAACAAACGACAGACTTCTTAAACGCCACTTCCATTGATCATTACCATAGGATACTGCAGCTTAGCGTCCCTTATAAGCTCAGCAATGGACGATCAAAGATATAGAGCACATAATATGATGAATCTATCTTTAAGTAGCGGAAGTATCTTATAAAAGACGGTACAAGAGGATGCAATTTTGGATAAGAGCTGCTCAGACACAGTCACTGATGAGATTTGATCTGAAATGTATGTAAAGTGTAAGAAATATGAAGGATTTGTGTAAACTAAAATGTCCTAAGATACCCGTTGTTAGGAAGTGCTGTTTTTGTATACCTACTTATGTTGGAATCGCTGTTTTTGGATACGCTGATCTAGTAAGTGCTATCATTAAGTGTATTAGTTCTTAGACGGGTTCTTACGTACCTATATCACTCGGATTTTTCGCGATATAGGTAGGTATTAAAAAAGACATAATAATATTATCAAAACCCGACACACATATCCGGTCTATCAATAAACCAATAGAAGTTAATAGATATATAAAAAGTCTGGAAGAAGAAAACCTGATGCGCCGTTAACTAAATTGGGGTACCTAAGGGCAAAGACGTCCACTGCTGGACACAATAGACGTCTCTCGGTTGAAACAATCGTGATGATGAAGGGCAATAATGAAGCATTGATTTATAAAACATGTTTATTTATTTATTTATTTATAAAAGGTAGCCAAACACCAACCAAGCTCAGGTACCCAAACACAAGGATCCCACGTCACAGCGGCAAGCAATCATTAAGTGTATTGTTCTTATACGGGCTCTTATCTACTCGGGTTTTTCGCGATATATTCAAAAAGTCATAATAATATTATCAGGTGTTAATATATCACTTGGATGTTGCCTAATGATAGTACCTAACTAAGATCATTATAGTGTCCTTGACTATTACTTGAAAGTTCGATAAATCTCTGATATATGGTACGGAAATTAATTAGTAATTTATCTTGTAAGTAGACGATAACGCTAAAGACTTCTACAAATCACTAATTACAAACACCCTGGTGCAAACAAATTGATTTATCATTATTGTGAAATTATTATTTATGTAATGTGGAAGCAAAGAGCACTACGTACTGTTGGTGCAACAGGGTAGTTTTTTTTTTTGTGGGGTGGGAAATCATCCAATGGCATCTCCCATTCTGGGTGGAAAAAAAAGAAAAGGGTTGTCTGTTAGCCTTTCACTATTATGCATCATCTAAAACTTATGACATTATATTGATTAATAAGTTCAGTTTTTTTTCCTACTTCTCTACTATTATTTTCTGATTAATTTCGTTGTCGGACCAAAGACAGTTCTCTGGTAACCGCTTCTTTGAGACACGTCTCTCGAACTTCATTACCTAAGCGTTTCTCTGATGTTCGCCACTGTTGGTTTTGGCTTTCAAGAGTTGCAGTGATTGAAAATAATGTGGTGATCACGTCCAAAAAAAAAAAAGAACCGATTAATTAAGTAGGTGCCTACAGAAGAGAGCGAGAAGTACCTACTCATGAAATGAGCACAAAAAGATGTTATTCCCAACAATATAGAAGCCGAAAGCCACATATTCTACCCATTATTTGGATCATTTTTTTTCACTAGACCATACTTGGGTACCACTGTTTCTGGAGATATTGAACGTCAAAGTCGCAATTTTTTTTTACTTTTTTACGAAAATGAATTCAAAGTGTTATTAACTTAGTACTAAACTATTTTCCAAACAAACATTACCTGAATTTTAGATTATTACGCATTTGAAGCTACAAAACGCAATAAATATCAAACATATCCAACAAGTACCTACGTGGCTTAGAGCTAAGGGGCGGGGTTTAACTCCACTTGCCTTTTTTTTGTGGGGTGGGAAATCATCCAATGAGAAGTCATTGGACAAGTCCTGGTTGGAGAAGTCCTGTTCTGGGTGGAGTGGGAGGGCGTGACAGACTTTTACTGACTAAAACCCACCCCAGTTCCTTTCTTGCCTGAGTGCCCAGGGGTGCGGTAACTCTGTTTCGAGTTTATCCGCGACCCCTTGGCGTGCATGCATCGGCCATGACGGGCCCCGTTCTGATTTGCTACCTTCTCTTTGAGGCGCCCGTGGAACACTACGCGCCGTCGACTCCCGGGCCTGGTGCTGATCGGACGGCGAGCTACCCATTACTCGCCGTCCGCAGGCTCGTGTCTACGGTGGCCAGAGATCGTCTCGCGACCCTCGACGCCCAGGGCCTCTCCTGCGGGGGCTGCTGATGGGAGCGTGAGGGCGATTCCGTTGAGTCTCCCTCACCCGTTCCGCCTCCTCATTCGCGAGCATTACTGCTTCGCAGAAGGAAGAGATTGCTTCCCATTCCCTTTTGCTCCGTACCATGGCCTGGACCAGGGCCGGGTGCGAGAGGTTGCTACCGCCGATCGCCTCCACGAGGACACGGCGGTGCTCCGCCCAAGCGGGACTGATCTCCACCGTATGCTCCACCGTCTGCCCAGGGCTTGAGGATAAATTCGAAACAGAGTTACCTGGCTCCTGGGCACTCAAGGCAGGGAATGAACAGGGGTGGGTTTTAGTCAGTAAGAGTCTGACACGCCCTCCCGCTCCACCCAGAGCGGGAGATGTCATTGGATGATTTCCGAACCCACAAAAAAAAAAAGGTCCGCCGTGTCCTCTGTGCGGTCCGCACAATGGTGACACCCTGGAGTTTCCTCCCGCCTAATCCGACACAGGAACCTCCCGAAACAGCCGTGTCGGGTGATGACCTGCGTTAGGCGGAAGGTGAAGACGTCGTGGCGCCTCTCCAGCTACTCTTCAAAGAGGGGCCCTCTTTGAGGAGTAGCTGGAGAGGCGGCACGGCGTCTTCACCTTCCGCCTTACCGCCGCAATTTTGGCGTGCCCAAACTCCAATTGCCTGGGTTCGCGTTACAATAAAAAATAGTTTTTTTTTCATACTTACAAATAAAAGTCGTTTCCCAGCAATAATTTTTGCTCAAAGCTAGTTTTTAGATGAACAGTATGCGTAGTTGACGGCTATGTAATACGAGTATGTCTTTTTACACCCTGTATATTTGTAAATTTAGCTTGGAGTTCTTTTCATTTAAGATCAGTAGATTATTCTGATCCTAATGCTTTTATAAATATTTCACCAATCAAAGCCCCAGCATCAAGTATGTTCTTAAACATTGTCTTGCGTTTCATTATTGCTTTGAAACATTGGCAGGTCAAGTAGTCAGATTACTTACTCAAATAAGACTGTATGTATTTAACTTTGTATCGTCCTTGTTGTTCATCGATACGTTTAATTTAATTTAACTCAATATTAGCAACTATTTTTGAGTGATCCTTCTAAGAATCACAAGGTTATACTTGGTACGTACTAAATACTGCATTCCAACAAGTTTTAACAAAACAAAAAACATAAATAACTTCGTTTCGGGATACTTAATCATTCTGGTAGGTGTAACAAAGATATATAAAGGAAGGTGATTTATGTGGCAATAAATAATATTATTTTGCTAAAATGCATGTATCTAACAGAGGACTGCGAAAAGCGAATCAGATAGGAACAAAAGACTCAAGAGCTTAAAAATAAAAAATAAACTTTTATCTGATAAGCTTTTCCTGAGATTTTACATTCATATTTATATCTTCAGGTCTTTAACAATACTTAGTGCCACTAGAGTAACTGCTCTCATAATTCTTATAATTATAATCTAAGCAAAAAACATAAAATTCCTCCAATTTGAAATTTCAGACGCTGGCCCTGGTCGCCTTTCCGATGCTGATGTATGAGATGGTGGATGAGCTGACGAGCGACAAGCCTCATGGTGACATGCGCTATAGCAACCCTGCGGTACACCTTCCAGTGATTGTGACCGCAGCCTTGGCTGACATAGTGCTGACTGTAGTGTTACTGATCGGTGCACACAGGGTGAGTCAACAGCCTTAGATAAATCATAGTGTATTCGGGACACAAATTGTAAAAATATTATTCGGTTTATATAGTACTCTTTATGGTTAAAGAAACACAATACATAAAGATTTAACGTTGCAACCGCAAAAGCTTCAAAACTTTGGAGAAGAAAATTTTCAAGTTCGTAGTTATAAAGCGACTTTCAAATATACGATCATAACTTATAAGTTTTATTCTGATACTTTCATAGAAAAAAAAAAAAAATATTCCGTCGGTAAGCACTAGCACGCAAGTTTGCTATTACTTTTAACACAGGCGATAGAGGACAAGTCTGCATCAAGAGACTTGCGTTTGTAGTAATAATATAACAAGCCAAGAGCTATGCTAACATTATTACATGATATCTTACTTTCGTTTCAGAAAAACAAATTAATGCTAAAGATCTACTTCTACTTCGCGACATTCTCACAGTTGATGACACTACTCGCTGACCTGCCCTTTTTCGACTACATGGAGTACAAGAAAAACGTCCTTTATATCTTTTTTGTAGGTTAGTATTTATTAGCATTCATTATTCTCATTGTCTGTAGTTTCACCTGTCAAATCAAAGCTATGCATACCTTATATCTAATATTACCTGCGTCCTTAATGAGGGCTATACACGCAACGATCCACCAGACAGCCACCAGTCATAAGCACCAAAAAAAAAATATATAACACCAACATTGTACACTTAGTTCGCAATAAACGTTTTGACTTTGACTTTGACGTCTGGCAAGTGTGCCTGCGCAGGTCGACAACAGATTGATTACTAGCTTTTGCCGGTGGCTCACTAGTGTGCATCACGGAGATCATCCCTATTTTCTCTCTAGTCATAAACATCTCCTACCCGTGTGCCAAGTTTCAAACAATTGCATTCAGATGATGTGAAGAGGTAACAAACAGACAGGTAGATTTACTTTCACATTAATACGTGTAATGTTAGTATGGAAAAGTATGGATTGTTTTTTTTTAATCACGATGAGCCCATTTTTGACCTCTCCTTATGGTAAGCGATGAATGAGGCCTACATTAAAACGTGCAAGCCCAAAAGATACCTGTTCCTTTTTGATTTGAAAGCTAAAAACATGTTTTGAAATCTATAATAATAATCATCAGAATTCTGTCTTTTGACCTTTTAAAATGTTTTAGGCCTTAGCAAATAGTCTTGCTGGCAAAAATAAAATAGCATCATTTAACACAAACATGTATGTTTTCTCATCTATGAAATTCTGGGTAGGTACTAGTTCTATGGTACACTTTTTCTCTAGCTTCAGGTCATATATATTCAACAATTTGAAGGCTATGAAGACGATTAAATACTTTAGTTTACTTGTTTTCAATAGTTTTGTGCAATAAAATCGGTGTTTGAGTTGCATCAGTGCCGATTGTGCAGTTTCATGGACGCATTTCAACACAAAATGATAGCACACACAATATTTGGATTTCAAAACATAATTCAATACAATATGTGTAATGTGAATCTGGTATTTAATATACTTTTACAGATTTATTAAAATTCTAGCTATGTTCCACTCCAGACTTCTACATAATTATTATGTTTTCTTTTGGTTTTTACCATTCAGTGTAGAAAATACTGCCCTCTATTATGGTAACAACCATAATGATTACTACTCTAGATTTGGGAATATGTGGAATTATTAACATAGACAGTATTGTCCTTCCTTTATTGGGTTAATAGAAAACCCATTTGGGTACAAAGATGAAGAAGGACACTTAGCTGATACTACCCAAAATAAAATTAAACCTATATCTTTCTGCTCCACAGCCCTCAACATCTACCTGCTATTCTTAGTACATAACGTGGTGTATGTGAGAGAAGAAAGCAGAGAGCTCCAGTACATATCTTACGAGCAGCATCGGACCAGCGTGTAGACGCAGAACGTGCAGCCATTGTCAGCCAAGCACTTAACACATGAGGATGTGAGCGTTGTAAATAAGTTAACAGTTTTTAATAAAATTTTAAATAATACGCTTTGTTTGCAAATTAATGAATTCGAAGAAAACATAAGATAACATTTTAATGCACTACAAAACCGTAACAAACACATTTTTTATCAGCAAGCTACTGATACGAAATTTCAAGTCAAACAAATAAAAGATGAACTAGGAAATTATCCAAGCATTTGATGATTCATAATGATTGGAAAAATAATGATGTTTTTCATAATCCAATACAAGAACTTTATGAAGTAAGAAAATCTTGCAATGGAGATTTTCTCATCATAAAATATATATTAGATGCTTTAAAGCTTTTTTTATAGATATATGTAGACATACCACGAACCAAACCAAAATAAATCAACTAATAATATTGAAAAGCAGAAGGAAAGTCTTAACGAAGCAAAACAACGTTTAGATCTAGTTTTAGCTAGAAATCCTAAAGTGAACACAGCAGCTATGTACCTATTAGTAGAACTACAACACTTCGTACCTATATCACTGATTAAGGTGGTGACGTCGTACAGTTAGACTAAACACATTTGTTTCTAGTTGATAACTCAATAACTTCGGACCAAACAACGTTACTGGCATTTTCTCACGTGTTCTATAGTTTTGGACATTAATTGTGACACGATCTTCAGCTATTGAAGATATAAATTACTAGAACCAAAAATATGCATTCCAATTATTATATACTGAGCGCGGTTTCGCTCTCGTGAATTATCCTTATTCATTTTTATGTATGTATTTAATTGAACAACTTCTAACAGTTTAAATACTACACACATAAGTATAATAAATAATTATAGATCATAAATATATATAAGTTATAAAGGAGGAGGAGCTCGTGACTAAATTAATAACAACCGCACGGGTCGATCCATCAGGTTAAGCTACGCTTGCCAGGGTTGGTCCATGGATGGATGACCATTTTTACATACCGACACTCCTCCGTGCCTCGGAAAGCCCGTTAACCCGTTGGTCCTGGCTGTCAATCGTGGATCTTTGCCAGTCGTTACGGGTTGTCAGAAGCCCGAAAGTCTGACAACCAGTCGGGGTTTCGCATTACCCAGTAACTGGGATGTGGAGGTTGGATAGGCAGTCGCTCCATGTAAAATGTTGGTATTCAGCTGCATCCGGTTAGACTAGAAGGCGACTCCAAGATAGTTGGGAATAGGCTAGGCAGGTTGATATACATATAAGTTATAAACTATAGGTTTAATTTAACATACATTTAAAAAAGATGACATTGTGCTCAGAGTTTAAAAACATGGATATATAGCTTTTTTAAATAAGTATAAAAAGTACTATCTTCTTCGCGATAGAGTGTAAATTTCAACCAGTGAAAGATGTTTTATAATCGAATCAGCACTTTTACAAACATAGTTTATATATCCGATGAAGCCTCATCAAACTCATCTCTAAGATGATAGTGTAGCGTAGCCTCGTGTTTCTGGTGTGGCAGTGATTCAAATTTTATTGGCCCTCAACTTCACCGCTTCCACGGATTTGTTGCTGTCGGTGAAGAGGTCACTTTAGCTGCATATTTGGAGCACAGAGGGTAGCATGTTTTTACAATCGAATCTAACCAAAAGTCATCTATTTAAATTAGGCTAAGAGCCAGCACTTTTCGAACTTCAAAGTTTTACACATACAGGTTGTATGGTACATGAACGCACATACGTGTACCTACTAGTGATTCAGTACATGATTCTGGACCCCCTAGCGTTGGAATTTTTCGTCGACTTTTTCCAAATTTTTGAAAAAATAATACCTAATTTTTTTTAGTGAAAAAATAATTAATTAATTTTTTTTCATCTAAAATGTATATGGGGTAGATAGGTATAACGATTTTATACAGTCTAAAGTGAAAAAAAAATATTTTTTTTTTCAAAAATTAGAAAAAAGCCGATGAAAAATTCCAACGCTAGGGGGTCCAGAATCATGTACTGAATCACTAGTACACGTATGTGTGTTCATGTACCTTACACCCTGTATATTAGTCTATGGTTTCACAAAAAGATACTCCCCAAAACTTCCACCTGTCACCATCACCACTCTCTAGTGTTTGCGATGGGAAGAAGTGGCGCAACAAATTCCACAGCAACCCCTATTTTCATGAAGTCAAACCCAACAGCTTCATAAATGGACCAAGGATATCTAGATGAGGTACCTAGTATTGTGTAATACAACTAGACCAAGCCGGTCTAAGCACAAGAAAATGGATGTATAATATTTATGATCACAGAAAGTCAGTGAGGAGTAAAATAAGATAAATGTGGAAACGAACATTCTATAATACATAACAATGTGATCTTCTCACGTGTCTGTACAAAGCCTTAGCTGACGGAGATGAAGGTGTTGACGGTTTGGTGTGTCTGAGAACGTTTCGGTGTGATCATTTAATTTTATCAGGTATTTTAGTGTTATTATTTATACATATAACAAACATCAAATTGATGCCATTAATTATAAAAAAACCTTTTTTATACTATTTCCACATAAACATTACTTTGCTGACATTTGCTTTATAATGGGAAGGTACACGATATAATAAAAAAAAATCAAATTACAGATTCATCTTTCACGAATTTGAAAAAAAAGTTTTTTATATTTTTGAAAAAAAATATTATTTAAATTCCTAATATAGTTTTTCCCTTCCCAAGGCAACAATCATTGTCTCTATTTTTTTGAAGCAAAATAAATGTCGGTTTATACTCTCTGTAAAAATACCAAGTGGCGCATCGCGGCATTTCAACTCTTGCGCAGGCCAGTGTTGCTGCAGTCGTTGTAGTTCGCGCACGCGCCGTCAGTCATGGCTACCACTATCGAAACTAGTTTAAAGTAAGTGTTGTGAGCGAAAGTTCTACAAAACTCCGCAATTTGGGCCGTGTGTGTTTTGGTGACATCGTCAACCTTTTTCCTTAAATGAAGTTTTATAGCTGCGTCAATTGTAAAGTACCATATTTTTTTGCGCCGGAAATGTTTAGAAATTATTCCAGTTTTCTTACGATTTTGCACGTTTAGAAATTGTATGTTGCTGTAATAGTTTGGATCCTGTGATTATACGCTGTGGGTATGTAGAAAAAATGTTTAATAGGTGCAGCAGTCCTCACGTTTGAAACCATTACGGTATATTTACATAAACCGATAGAACACGAACTCACCATAAATTAACATCGATAATGAATATTTATTTAATTAATGAACTAACGGGTTTATTTTGAGTTCCGTTCTTCCAATATGCCCCAGTTATAAATAACGATAGGCAGGATCGTCGAAGATCATCCGAATTTTAGCACCTAATCGTTATAGCGGTTTAACAAATAAAACGCAGATGGGACGATAAGCAACGAGTTTATTTCCGACATTTTATGCAAAATACGTGCTTTGGACGTGGAGTTGTCGACATCAGTCTGACATACAATACAATTATGTCAGACTGCAGGGCCTTTGTCCGCACCCTGTGAGGCTTTGTACACTTCAGTCTTTCTTTGCTTTCAACATCATCCATCATCAGTAGTCCTTTGCTGGACGTAGGCCAAAATGGCCTTACGAAGTGATAACCTCTTCACAGGTTTCATTGCGTCTCTTCGCAAAGGTTTACATAATTCTATGCAATATCAGTTGGATGTAATAACGTCATTATAATAATTATGTAGATGCGATCAACACGCTAACCACTTCGCGCAAATGCAGCCACTGGTTTATAGATCCTGAATCTTATTTAGTGTCTTGAATGATCAGAAACTGTTGCTGGGAATTGCTTCTGCTTCTAGACCAGAAATTCAGATTTTAAAATGTTTGTTGTATACAACATCCCTCATAATCTCATTCTAATTTATTTCGGGCTGGCGCAGTACATAATTATGTATTTTTCTTTAATAAATCTTCGTCACCCCTCTCACTCGTATCGTCGTATCAGTGGTCCCTTTCTTCCTAGTTTCTTTATGATTTAATTTATTTTGATTTAATATTTAATTTATTATTGTACTGACATTTTATTTTTAATTTAATAGTAATGTTTATTTAAATTTGATTTCAATTTAAGGTGCAATTTAAATTATTTATTTGATATTGTTAATTTATGTTCTGGCAATGGGTGTGTAATTACCTAACTTAATAAATGAATTTAATTTTCCTTTAAGTTTTCACACCTTTTTTCTATGAGGTTAGGCAGAAGCTAAGAAACTGCTACGATTTTTATACAGGGTGTGACGGAAATGGGTTTTCAGATATTGCTCTTCTCCCCATAGAAATAAACTACTTTTTTTCAACGAAGTCAATGTAAATTCTCAAATAAAAATTGAACTTTCCCAAAGTTATCATCAGCCGATCAAAGTTAGAGAGCAGTCGTGGCCCAGTGGGAGAGCAGTGGTGGCCCAGTGGTAACAGCCGCGACTTACAAGTTGTAGGTCGTGAGTTCAAACCCAGGCAGGCGCTTTACTTTGTGTAAGTTATTTCATCACGGACGGACGGACAGCGGAGTCTTAATAATAGGAACCCTAAAAATTACCTCCCTTGCTAACTTTGATCATCATCAGCCTTTTAATGTCCCCACTGCTGGGAGACAGGCCTCCTCTCTGTGAGAGGGTGTGGGCCGTAATCCACCACGCGGGCCCAATGCGTGTTGATGGATGTCCTCGGACATGCCGGTTTCCTCACGAAGCAGTGGTAATGAAATAATTTACACAAAGTAAAGTGCCTGCCTGGGTTTGAACTCACGACCTACAACTTGTAAGTCGCGGCCGTTACCATTGGGCCACTACACCTAATCCACATTTATTCTTGTACTGTTCCAAAATTAGCTATGAGCTAGCTAGATTCTTTTACGTGGGAGTCTAATCATCTTCTTTGAAACAGGAAAAGAGTTAAATATTCAAGATTAAATAGTTTTTAGTGGTTAACTACTTAATAGTTAACTACCGTAGACAATCTACCTACTACCCAGTAACTTCTTAGAATTACCTCATCTGTTTAAATAAAATTCAAAGTCCTGACTGACTGATATATCAACGCTCAGCCTAAACCGCTGGTCCTAGAGACATGAAATTTGGAGGGTGTGTTATTTGTAAAGAGTAGGTATCCACTAAGAAAGGGTTTTTCAAAATTCCATCCCTGAAAGGGTGAAATGGGGGTTGAAAGTATATAATGAGGGTTGGTAGTAAAGGGGGTGTGTGGATATTTTTTACGCTGTATAATATTTAGAAGTTTTACTCATTGTTTTCTGCACCGGTCGACGTCATGACGTCGGCGCCGGCTGTCGCTGAAAACCAGCGCTGGGGCTCTGTCTTGTGTAGGGTCATAGCACTTAAGCTGAGCGATGGCCGTTTTGCGCATTTTTTCCCCCAGTTTTTCTTTTTTTTTGCGTTTCTCTGTTTTTTGCGTCATGTTTACCGTAAATAAACGTATTTTCTTTCTTTTCTTTCTTTCTTTCAAAGTTTATAACAGAGGAAGTACTAATTCCACGCGAGCGAAGCCGCCGGCAGAAGCTATAGTTACGTATATTTTACAAAAAAATACCAAAATATTAATTTCCCTCATATGGTACGGACCCCTTATATATACTGCAAGAAACTCAAGTTCATAGGTCAATAGTAAGTTAAAAAATTCTTCGGAACAAAATTGTGACAGACGCCGGACAGATAGACTGACACGGACATGTGAGTGACAACAGTAGGGCTCCATTTGGACCCTTCGTGTACGGAACCCTAACAAAAGGAAATTTTTGATTCCGAAAATTATTTCACTGACGGACTGAGAACTTATACAATCGCCGAGCGTCATAGTCTACTTTTAATCCCAGAAAAATGCAGGGATTCTGTGGTACAGGCCGTGGGAAAATCCTAATATATATTAAACAAAATCTTTAGAAAAACATGATAAGTTTCTTGGAAGTCTTCGCGAGTCTTTATGATGTTGTTTTTGTTTTTACGTCTATCAACCGGTCGAAAATAATTTTATTGCTAAAGTGATCACGCAAAAATCGACCTTGAAAAATTGTGGTGGAAGATGAAGCCAAGTTAACGAGATGGGTTTAATTGAATGTTTGTGCAGACCGATACGCAGGTAAGCAACAGGTTTTCTCAGTTCATGCCTAATAAATAAATATGATCGAGCGATGAGTTGATTTATTGAGAACTAACTTGTGTCCGAGGTTTTGTCCACGTGAGACGCGTTTTATTCCAAGGAACAAAACACCGGGATACAAGTATTAATATCCTACATCCTAATGAGGACATTGTTTACCCGTGTGAGAAGTTTCATCCAAATCCGTGGACGTTATTGAAGCCATGAAGATCCATATGTTCAAGCGATTTTGCCAAACCTTTTTATTGGAATCAAAAGCCATTAGGCGGCGAGAAAGTGTTGAAAGTCTTGGAGACAATTACATACATTTCCTTTTTGAAATATTGTTTCGGGCGATAATGTTTTCATCCCCCTAAACCTTTACCAAATGAGACAATTTTGGTCTCATTAAATTTAGCATACCTTTATCTAGGTCTGTATGTTCTTTTTCAGTGATTTAACTTTTTAGTTTAATTTTAATAAATTAAAACGCTAGATGATGTTTTTAAGTCAAAAATATGGATATTTAGATGCTAATAACTATCGTATGCAATATTTATTTAAATTAAAAACATTTATATCTAGAATAGAATAGAATAGAATAAACATTTATTCGACACAGACACAACACAACAGCAACAAACAAAAGGTAAAGAAAATGATAGTAGGTACACAAAGATACAATAAAATTGTGCTGAGCGTGCCCATACCGAAAGGGTTACCATCTCAGCATTTGCTGGGCGTTGGACACCCAGCGCTGGTTTTCAGTTGGCACCCCGCAGTGACGCACGGACGAGGGTAAATAATAATAATAACTGTATTAAATATCAATATTTATGTATGTAATAGGTAATATTGTAATTAAAATACGTAAATAAATAGTGTAAAGTAATAAGAAAATATTAAATAATATATCTACAACATTTCTAAAAATTATGAAAACGTTGTCGCTTTTTGTTTGAAAATTTACAACTTCACAATTCTCTTAATATTAGTGTTTTAATCCGTGGTGCTTTGCAACTGGACTTACCCCAGTTGTAAATGTCTCCCTTTGTGCCTATTGGCCTAGCTTTGTTCTGTCTCCTGTTTTTTCTTAATCTTCCATTGTTCTTTTGTGATAAACAGTGTAATCGTTTTTCGGGACTCGCCGAGCTTCTTTGCCCCAGAGTTTCACTGGTGGTCGCCACTGTTGATTGTGGATTTCAGGAGTGACAATGGTTGAGAATAGGGTGGTAGTTTTGTCCCATTAAAAGAAACCATAAATATAAGCTGCTAAAGTATAGTGCTAATTAATGTTTATATCATGATGATCGGAAAAAACGGGCCAAATGTATTTTTGACAATTTGTATGGCTTTGGGTCAATAAGATGCTTATACTGTGAAAATTTGAAGACTGTAGCAGCAACCGTTTGGCTCTAAAACCTTTGTGACAGACAGACGGACAGCAATAGGGCTCCGTTTTGATCCTTCGGGTAAGGAACGCTAAAAACGAGAAAATTAGTAATTAAAAAAAGTAATTAACGCGTCAGGCCTCTCGCGTTACCATAAGGTAACGCAACAATAGGTTTTTAATTGTGTCTGCTAATGAGGGGCTTGACGCGATTAGTAATAGTCTTAAAAATGACTAAGTACATTTATCTATCACCGTACAATTGGTGAAGCACTACTTATAACAGAACTAAAGAAATAATTATAATTACAGTAGATACTTCATTAAAAGTTGTCTTGAGAGTCGTAACAAGCAGCCAGCCCAATTACTTATCATTAGAACATCGAATAACAAATTATTTCTTTGACTTTTATGACTGCTCTTAGTGATAAGCACATGTTTGTGTACACCTACATACTTACTACCGGTTATGTTTCAAGCCTAGTTATTTTTTATTATAATATGACCTGTATCACTTTGTTTCCTTCACGTGTCCGTCTGCTCGTCTGTCCGTCGTCTGTCACAAAATTTAGTACCGAAGAATTTTATAACTTCCCATTGACCTATAAGATTATATATATATCATTTATAATAAAAATAAAATAAAAAATAAAAAAATAAAAATGTTTATTTCAGTTGCCTATAGCTTTAGCATACATGATTCGCAGATCACCTTTTAAGCAAGAAGATGCTTGTGTTAGGTGAAAAATTTATATATATATATTACCTTGATGAATTAGGTGATAATGTTTAATAATTACATATGTTTTACTAACAAATACCTATATATTGACAAATCAGATTTTTTCTTTGATAAATTCCTCATTTACAAACGGACACCTAAATGTGTGGTGTCCGACACGCGCTTGACCGGTTTTTCTTCTCTACTATTTTTTCTTTTAATAGAATTAAGTACTCTTGCGTCGACATCGGCAACTTGTCTGTTTACCTAACTTTGGCAGAGGCCTTCTCCATTCCTTTCCATTCTTCTCTATTTAGTGCTGTCCTTGTCCATGCATTTCCTGCAGTGGCTTTGATATCGTCTTCCCATATTTGAAATTGTGTTCCATGTTCCCTTTTTACGTTTCTGGGGTACCAGAAGCCTTTTGACTTCTTACAATAGAATTTACTTACAACCTAAAACAGGTTGTTATTATCATCATCCTAAGACTTTACATCAATTATGATGATTTCATCATCATCATCTTCCTGCCCTTATCTTGGGTTCGGCGCAATACGTTTTTTTCTCCCATTCAGTCCTGTCAGCCGTCACGCTATCACTAACTCCCTTTTCTTTCATATCACTCCTCACACAATCTATTCATCTTTTCTTTGGCCTCCCTCTCCCCCTCCAGTCATCCACGTCACACACATGATGATTTATAAAAAAAAACCCTTACGAACGAAAGAAACAGCTGATCCCTACGCTTTGTCAAGTTCAAAGATCTTTTGTCTGGTTGTTTTTGTGTTGTGTCTACAGTTCTACACGCACAATAATATATAATTATATATTATTCTATTCTTAGTTATGTTTTATTTTCTTCATAATAGTTTATTTTTGCATAAATACCTGTCGTACTGTATGGATCAGAATGTTGGGCTGTGAAAAAGACGGATGAAAAAAGATTGCATGTGGCGGAGATGAGAATGTTGAGATGGATGTATGGAGTAACGAGAATGGATAAAGTGAGAAATGAGTACATTAGAGATAGTTTAAAAGTGGTGCCAGTGACTGAAAAGCTGAAAGGGAACCACTTATCTTGGTATGGTCATGTGAAGAGGAGGGATGAAACACATGTAACTATAAGACTACCTAATGAATATAAATGTGGATAGATGGAGTGGATGGATTATGTGAGGAGTGATATGAAAGAAAAGGGAGTTAGTGATAGCGTGACGGCTGACAGGACTGAGTGGAAGAAAAAAAACGTGTTGCACCGACCCCAAGTAACATGGGATAAGGGCAGGAAGATGATGAATTTATTTTTGCATAAGTCGTGTCTTTGGACTAATGAAATTCTGAATAAAATTAATACTGATGAAAAATCAGGTAGTAAAAAAAAATCCCGTTATATTTGCTAAAGATTGTTTGGAAATCAGTCACAACTCATAATATTAACACAATGCAATATAAAATGAACAGCGCAATACAATCCTGCGAATTCCATCGTATCCGTATCTTCTAAGAATACACTGCAATTTAAATAAAGAACAAATTAAACAATACGTCATGCAATAGTTTCCTTAATTACACCCATATATGTGATATATCAAACCTTAACTGCATTTATATAAGGCTTAGTTTTCTTTTTATCCTGCGTTACTTACAACGTTTTTAAGATCAGTCAGTTGATTATGTACATAGTTTATCTGGGAGACTTCGCTCTGATAAACTGTGCTAACTACCAAAGTTAAGGAATATTATACAATAATATTGGGTAAAAACGGCAGCTTCCTTTTTACCCTAGTGCACGATGCAAGGGAGGGTAATGTGTTTATTAGCCTATGTATGTATGTATGTTTGTTCCTTTGTGGCGCTTTAGAGACTAAACGCGTGGGCCGATTTTGATAATTCTTACATCTATTGATTCGTCTTTATCTTGCGAGTGCTACTAAAGACAAGACAGTATTCAAAATACAATATGGCGACAACCAGACGCCATATTGTGAAAAAGGAAAAATTAAAGTCGACGAACTATATTATGTGAGGTATCAAAATAAAGGGTTCGAGGAGGCGATTCCAAAAATATAACTCACTTAAATGTAGAAAATAAAAAAATATTCTAAAAAAAAAACCCGTCTGTGAAAAAGCACTAAAAAGTTCCAAACAAGTCACTTTTCAAGCAGTCTAATGCAGTTACTGGCATAAAATCAATAATTAAACTAAAATAACTATCATCAACTGCATCAGACTGCTTGTAAAGTGACTTTTTTGGAAATTTTTAGTGCTTTTTTACAATCGGGTTTTTTGAAAATATTCAATTTTTTCTTTGGTTGATATCATCACTTTATCAGGATTAGAATTACACCCGGGCCTGCGGTCGGCGAGCAGTGGGTAGCTCGCCGTCCGATCAGCACCAGGCTCGTGAGTCGACGGCGCGTAGTGTTCCACGCGCGCCTCAAAGAGATGTTGTCAGCCACCACTCACGGGGCCCATCGTGGCCGGTGCCTGCATGCCTAGGTAGCGGATAAATTCTTAAAATGAGTTACCGCACCCCTGGGCACTCAGGCAGGGAAGGAACAGGGGTGGGTTTTAGTCAGTAGTAGTCTGACACGCCCTCCCGCTCCACCCAGAGCGGGAGAAGTCACTGGATGATTTCCCAACCCCCAAAAAATAAAAAAATAAAAAATTATGACTTACCATATCTAAATGTGAGTGGGTGTTCCAATTTAAGCAAATTCGTATATAGGTAGATACTGTTGATGAACTACGATCGAATTCAGATCAAAAAGGCTCATTACCCCCCTTTCATGTGCTGATAATGATCACCGTGTTTGTTTTTGGCGAGTTTTTTAATCTCACACTCCCTTTTATTTTTCCTAAAAACCCAGACGCTTTTAGGTTTCCCCTGATAGCAAAAAGAGACTGTTAAAATATAAGGTGGGTAAACAGCTCTCAAATTATAAATCTTGCTATCCAGTTAGAAAGTGTCCAAAAACATGCATGAAAAATATTAACTGACCTTTATTTCTTTGAATTTTCTTAAATAAAAAATTAAACATGTTTAAGAACAATTTGCGAAGAAATGTCGAAAGCAACTTATAGGTTAGGCCCATACAAATATCTATGATTAGGCCAGTCACTTTTACAAGTCCAGACTTAATCTTGGTCACATGAATTGAGGATCATAAGAGTACCAAATCAGTGTCTGAGATGATCGAGAAATGATCTTTTGACAGAAAGCAGATTTTAGGTAGCACATATTTTCCGAAAGCATGTCATTTGAAATTGTTTATTGATTTTGAGTTAACTAGATTTTCTAGTTTTTTTTTACTTATAAAACAATTGAAGCAATTAATAGGGTTTATTAAATATAGTTAATTCATTGAACACCGTCACAACAAGTCGAAGTTTCTGGTTATGTTTCTTCGTTTTTTGGCACCGACTTCCGAAATTAAAGTCATTTTCCATTTGTTTGTTTTTTTTTTTTTAGGAAGGCGGTTCTATTATAATAATACGAATACGGATTCTCCATTAAATTGTGCTACCGATGCATGAACAAACGATCGCAGTAATCGCGAGTCATTTGCTGTTATTAATTGAAGAGTTCCACTGTCTATCTCCGAATCTGCATCAGATCCTAATGTATTATAATACTAAAATCTTCCTTGAAAAATATGTATTTGAATAACGAAAACCAAAATGAATCAATATTTTTCGAGAAAATCGCGGACAAACTAGCATACATATATACATACATAATACATATTAAGAACCTGCTTTTTTGAAGTTGGTTAAAAACAGCCGCACGGGTCAATCTTCAAAGTTAAGCAACGCTTACCGAGGTCAGTCCATGGATGAGTGAGCATTCATCACATATTGAGACTCCTCTGTGCCTCGGAAAGCACGGAATGCCCTTGGACCTCTCTGTTTTTTGTAGATTTTTGTCAGTCGTTGAAGTCAAGAGTGAATAGGTTACTTCTAAGCAAGCGTGCTCCAACGTCGACCACGTCATCGCTTACCATCAGGTGAAATAGTGGTCAAGAGCGAGCCTAAAATGATGAAAAAAAATTTGTTGTCTGTAGAGTTGGTTTACGGACGATAGTTTAACGTGAAAACGTCATAACAAAAACATTGATGAAATATAGATGCGGCGCATGCGTACAATGAGCGTAACGGGACACTTTTTCGTGCATGCAGCCGGCGTTCATCGATTTATTAGACGTTATCACGTCAAAAACAACGGGTTGCACTCCGGAAGTGCCGGCAGAAGTGAAAACTTGAACATTAACGTTGTGCATTTTTGAATATTTTGGAATCGTCTTACGAATTTTCGATCAGGTCACGTGTCCTGAGACTCCTGACGCGAGTTTGACATTTTATACCCATCCCAAGAAAAGTGCTCAACGTCGCTAAATAAGTTTTCACTTCAAAAACTAGTGTTGTCAAAAATCCTAAATACCGTACGTATGTGTAAGTATCAATGTCTTACAGTAAATATCGTGTTGCCCAGTTACTGGGTTGTGAAGGTCAGATAGGCAGTATCTTCATGTAAACTACTGGTACTCAGCTGCATCTGGTTAGACTGGAAGCTGACCCCAGCATAGTTGGGAAGAGGCAGGCTATATTGATTTACATTTCAAAGTTATCATCATCGTCTTCCTGCCCTTATCCCATGTTACTTGGGGTCGGCGTAACACGTTTTTTCTTCCATTCTGTCCTGTCAGCCGTCACGCTATCACTAACTCCCTTTTGCTTCATATCACTCCGCACACAATCCATCCATACTTTCTTTGGCCTCCCTCCACATTTATATTCATAACTCTTTTAGTTACACGTGTTTCATCCGTCCTCTTCACATGACCATACCAAGACATTACATTTCAAAGGTATGTGAATGCATAATACTTATGTTTTACATTTATTGTAAAACAACAGAAAAACTCAGCATTTGTAATTAATTTTTAATGACGTTAATTTATTGAACATTCTTATTATTGATTCGATACTTAGTGTAAGTTACAATAAAGATATTTACATTTTAAAGTTATGTGAATGGACGGTCTTTGTTGCTTTTATCGTGAAACAAAATAAAAACGCAGCATTTGTGACAATAAAGTAATGGATATCCATAACTTTATGGTTACAAATGCTGCGATTGTCTAACATAACAACAACAAGTTAATACTACTTACTTTTACGTTACTTTTAATGTCAAACAATAAAATAATGTCAGCAATTGTGGCCGTTTTACATAAGTAGGTAGGTACGAGTAGGTTATATTGAATAACACTTAAGTAGCTCAGCATTATTTAATAACATTTGAGAGTATTGTTGTGTAATAGTTTTATTAGATACTTGCTGACCCGACAGACGTTGTCCTGAAACTCGAGAGGATCATTAAGTTTTCTGAAATATTTTAACTTTCTGCGCAACTTTCCTATTTTTTTATTTCATAAGAACCTCCTAACAATAACAAACACAACAAAAAAGAATTAGCGAAATCGGTTCACGCGTGATGCCCTTGACCAAGGACATAGGGATTCATTTTTGCGTATATATATATTATTTTATTATGATCTATGTATCGTTCGTTTTCGATGACATTTTTTTTTGGTATCGATATATTTTTGTTACAATTTACAATACGAAAAAAATATAACTCACTAAAATGTAGAAAATAAATTAAAAAAATATTTTCAAAAAACCCGACTGTAAAAAATAACTAAAAAGTATCCAACAAGTCAAGTTATTTTAGTTCAATTATTGATTTCATGCCACCAACTGCATCAGACTGCTTGAAAAGTGACTTGTTTGGAACTTTTGAGTTATTTTCACAGTCGGGTTTGAGATATTACGTTTCTTGCTAAATCACGGTGACCTAGGGGTCACCTGTTCGATGCTCAGGTTGGGTAAATCTGGCATTTGCTGGTTTATAACGCAACGCTACTTGGCAACAGTGAAAGTCCCTTAGCATCAGTGGTTCTACTTGAACGTACCCTTTGCTCATGCGCAGGTGGAGGTACTTGCTCAGAGACAACTTATAATGGTCCCAATCCGGTACCCTATAACACTGGAACCCTGAATTCTTCAACCCAACTGCCGCAGAATGATGGTAATGTTTTTCGAGAGTATGTATGTATGTATTATGTGTGTATGTATGAACTGAGGTCTCATTAGATTGGTCTTGATCACCGAAGTGACATAGACTAAATGAATTTTGAAAAAAAAAACGAAAGGTAAGTGTAGTCGTATTATTTTGTGACCTGGTCATGTGGGGCATCAAAATAAAGAGCACCAGGAGACAATTTACAAAAATATAACTCACTAAAATGTAGGAAACAAAAATTTACAAAATTTTCAAGTAACCCGACTGGTAAAAAATAACTAAAAAGTTTCAAACAAGTACAACTTTTCAAGCAGTCTGATCATGTGTTTAAACTAAAATAAATTCTATCAACTGCATCAGAATGCTTAAAAAGTGACTTGTTTGGAACTTATTAGTTGTTTTGTTTTACTTATTTATTATAATATATTATTAGTTATTTTGATTTTTTTTATTGGGATTTGATTCTACGACAGGTGTAGTTTTCTATAGTGACAGAATTGTTGTATTTGTATTTATTAGTACTTTCAGATATTAACTTCTACAAAAAAAAAACAATAAGCTTCTTCTCCTTAGTGTGTCGATGGCAAATCTAATATTTAAATATTATGTTTGGCCTAGTATTCAATTATTGGCTGATCTGTCAGACAACAGACACAAAAGAAAATCTATTGTTCGTGGTCACCGATGACCTGCGTGACAGATGAGGTAGTAATAAGCTTAGAAATTGCTTTACATAAATAAAATTACTCCAGATTAGTTTAAAGATTTTCTGGAAATCAATAATGTAAATCACATTAAAATATTTGCGTATGTATGAAAAATCTGCCACTCCTTCATATAACATTAATACTGTGGGTCGAATGACCTTTCGTATCAATTTAGGGGTGCCCATGCGTTTTGTTCGTATAGCTACTGTGGTCCCGCTGTGAATCTGTGGGTGTTCACTAATCATCATCATCAGCCTTTTAATGTTCCCACTGCTGGACCACAGGCCTCCTCTCTGTGAGATGGTGTAGGCTGTAATCCAACACGCGGGCCCAATGCGGGTTGGTGGATGTCACACGTCTTCGAATTTTTGGTTGTTGGAGATTTGGGTTTCCTCACGATGTTTTCCTTCACCGTTTTCAGAGTAATGGTGATAAAATAATTTACACAAAGTAAGCACCTGCCTGGGTTTGAACTCACGACCTACAACTTGCCATTACTAAAGGGTCACACTACTCTAGGTGTTCACTGCTACCCCTAAAACATAGGCTCAGTTCATTACAACAAATCTCATCACGATCATAAATGCATGAGAAAGAAGAAAGAACTAAAGAAAATCTATTTATTTTGCACAGACCACAAACGCACATTAAAAACTAAATTTACAAAAGCCTAGTATTCCAACACTAATAGCCTAGTGATCTCAAGAGTACTTAGTACTGTCATTTACAATAGCCGGCAATTAAAATGATTAACTACCAATTAATCATGTCAACCGTAACCATTCTGTAATAGGTAAGATACTGTTTTTATTAAACCTATATTTTACTATGATAATTTGAAATAGAAGCACTGAAAATGTTTACATGGTGTTGTTGCTACAAATTACTTTATTAAACAGCAACATTTTTACCCGACTGTACGACGCAAGGGAGGAAGGGAGGGGGGTGTTTATCAGCCTATGTATGTAGGTATGTCTGTATTAAAACAAAAATTAAATAAGCAATCATACGCCCTACATATGCTGGCAAAACGGTAGACACTTCAGCTGTACTCTGGCTACGTGGGATCCTTGGTAAAGTATGGTATTATATTCTGGGGTAATTCCACCAATAAGGACATTGCATTCAAGGCGCAAAAGCGATGTATTAGGGGTATGTTTAATATCAACCAGACTGATAGCTGCAGACCATATTTTATTAAATACAATATATTGACATTTTCATGTGTCTACATTTATGAGATTGCTAGGTTCGCAAGATCTAATAGACATGTATTTGATAAGTACAGAAGTAAGCAGCATAGCTATAAAATTTGTTGCAAATCTAACAATACTGCCTTATTTACCAGAAGCATTTTCAGTATGGCACCGCGTATATACAACCACTTACCAAAGTCTGTACTAAAAACTCCATTCATCGATGAATTTAAAAAGAAATTAAAAAGATTCTTGCTGTTTAAATGTTATTACAGTGTTCAGGATTATTTAATTGAGGATGTAAGGACATTTTGCTCCTAGAAATATTGTTGTGACATGTGATTAATGCACTAATTAATTATCTATTATTATTACTTTGACATTTATTTACTAATATATTCTTGACATTCTCATTTATTACACGACATTTTAATTTTAAATTATTTATGTGACATTTTTATTTGCTAATGTTTCATTACTATTTGCCACGGTGATATTACCAAAATTTGGTTATTAATTATAAATTATTGTTGTAAGTAATTGTATAGTAATGTTGTGATTTTTGATACAGTCAAAGCTTGAGATTTGCATGCCTCAAGGCGTAATATGGTTGAACTATGTTCTTCTTTTTAACAACTTTATGTAATTACCCATAATAGCAAATATTTTTTTTTTGAATTTTTAATTTTTGAATTTTATGTATTTAAATATATGTATGTATGTTTGTTCCTTTGTGGCACTATAGAGACCAAACGCATGGGCCAATTTTGACAATTCTTGAGTCAATTGATTCGTCTTAACCTTGCCAGTGCTACTAAAGACATGAAAGTAATCAAAATACAATATGGCGAAAACCAGACGCCATATTGTGAAAAGAAAAAATAAAAGTTGTCGAACTATATTAAGTGGGGTATCAAAATAAAGGGTTCGAGGAGGCGATTCCAAAAATATGACTCACTAAAATGTAGAAAATAAAAAAAATGAACATTTTCAAAAAAACAGACTAAAAAATATCTAAAAAATTCCAAACAAGTCACTTTTCAAGCAGTCTGATGCAGTTGGTGGCATAAAATCAATAATATAACTAAAATAACAGCCACCAACTGCATTAGACTGCTTGAAAAGTGACTTGTTTGAAACCTTTTAGTTATTTTTTACGATCGGGTTTTTTAATTTTTTTTTTTTTTTTTAAATAAGTTATTAGTTGAAATACATTTTTTAACGAGCTTGTATACCGGCTATCACAATTAGATGTGTACCTACACAAAATTTCGTGTCTGTGCTGTTCAGCATTGAAGAGTTCCGTTATCTGGAGCTAATTCTAGATGTCGATTCTGACCTTGCTTATAAACCATAAAAATGCAAATTAAATCAAAATAAAAAATGTTTATTTGTTAGAATATTTTACAATAGATGTTACAATATTGGTTTCAGCATATCCTGCCATAATAGAGCGCACAAATATTTCTATAAAAAACAGAGCTTTAAAATACTAACCTAATTATGAAAATAACTTTGTATGAATTTATAATTTATTTTTTTATTTACTTGCTCTCATGCACCCAACACATGTTACAATTTTAATGTCGGTTTTGCACATAAACCCTGTTAGGGCACCACAAAAAAACGAACGATGGCTCGCTGCTGAGTATGTGAGTCATCATTACTTATCATTAAGATGTCTAAATAATATATAATACTTAATAATATATATATATAATACATATAATAATAAAAATAACAAACGGAAAAAAAAAACAAAAGAAAAACCAGAATCAAAATTAATGATAATAATTATGTCATGTCAAATTATTGTTGTTAAGTCAAAGTAAAATATGGTATAGCAGTGGTATAGCTACAATTGATTAAAAAAAAAGATATGTTGGTACTGATGTTGGCCACATTAGCCCCTGTGTGTCAAACACAGCTTTACTGAAAAACGTCTAGACTGCACAGCATACATTTAGTTGTACAATGTAAACACAACAAAGAGTATATTCAGTACATTGTGAACAAAGTCAATGGTCACTGCGGGTCGAAATACTCGTTAGGTGACGTCATAGCCCATAGGTGACATGTGACATAATGTGTGCTGGAGTTATTATTAGCGAAGAGAAATATGTTAGCTAGATAAGTAGATGTGACATCGATTACGGACATATTGTATTGATGTCTTAAGGCGCTATTAACTGCCAATGACCTTGAGTGGTTAGCTTGCGTGTTCTGCGCTGAGCTCACGTAACGCGTCGTACGTCCACCCAGTAATAGGACTCGTCCATCAAGGAGCGCTGTCCGAAATTAGTCGCATTATTAATTTATTACACATAAAATAACAGGTACTTATCTAACTAAAACTCAGACTAAATTATAAATAATTAAGTGATCTTTAAAATAGTGGAAGTGTCATAAAAATACGCTTTATAGTTTTTGCGTGATTCTCAATTTTTTATCCGCGTTAGACATAACTTTACAAATTAATTACCATATGTTATAGAAATATAATTTCTAATATTCTCATATCAATTTACGACGAAAATTATTTAGACTAACATATATTTTTTTCAAATAAATAAAACTAGTCGTTTAGACGTGATGTTCAATGAAAAACCATTGAAAGTCGTATAACTGTGCCTTAAGTGACACCAAATAGCTTTTATAATTTTACACGGTTGATCTGCAATTTTAGTAATGAATAGTCATGAATCTACGAAACACTACGTCGCTTCTACGAAAAAAACGTACCAGTTTTATCAGTGACCATAGAGCAACACGGGCCAGCGGGGTGAACCCCGCCGGTGGCCCGTTAGGTGAGTGACGTAACAAGCCCACTTCTGAACTTTGATGCGATTTATTTTTGTCATTTTTTATTGATTTGGTAAAGCATTAAATACGTGTTCAATATGTAACTTACGTCCTAAATAGAATTATTATTTTTGTACCAAAGGATCATCCCTATTACAGAGATTTTTTCCTCCCATAATTTTTTTCGAGATAAATAGTAGCCAACGATAGTGCTCCGTGATACAGTTTTCTATCAGTTGGTACAAGAATTTTCGTAATCGGACTTTAACAAAAATATCAACACGCCATTTTACCTCCCAGTAATACTAGATTAAATGAGTTCGATTTAGAATTTTATGCGATAACTTGAATGTGGTTCGAAGTGAACTTCAGAAAAGAGTCCGATGCTGATCCGTAAAATCTACAAATCTTCCTGAAGTGATCGTACACAATTCTTCAACAAGTTTCTCCAAGCCCGCTCAGCACTCAAGGCCAGGTTAGGTTAATGAAACATCCATATTTTTCAACTTCTTCCTAATGGTTTGTTTGTCGCCAATGTTTGATCAACTGTTCATTGTTCTGCTGTATACAGGCTTTTCTGTATTCCGGTATAATTACAATGGCCTTTAGGCGCTGACTAATTAGTATGCTGGTTCAGTTGTTTTTGGTTTTCGTCATATTTTGATTCCAAAATATTTTATATTTATACTTTAATAAGAATACTTTAGAAGCAAGTCGCTTAAGAGTCATTTAAATGTTTTTTTTTTCTACTTTAAAAGTGTAGTCATTGACTTTTTCCGTTGAATGCCCCGTTTAGGAGTTATAAGCCAAAACCTGAAAATTAAAGAAAATTTTGTGGTTTGAAAACCACAATGCAATTAGCACAGGTCTTTCGAAGCTGTAAACTTAGATTTATACTATTGATATCAATCCTAAAAAACCGGCCAAGTGCGAATCGGACTCGGGCACGAAGAGTTCCGTACCATTATCTATAAAAACGGCAAAAAATCACGTTTGTTGTGGCCCCCATATTTTGTTTTTATTCTGTTTTTCAATATTTTTTGTTATAGCGGCAACAGAAATACATCAAATGTGAAAATTTCAACTGTCTAACTATCATGGTGCATGTGATACAGCCTGGTGACAGACGGACAGACAGACGGACAGACAGACAGACAGACGGATAGACAGCGGAGTCTTAATAATAGGGTCCTGTTTTACCCTTTGGGTACGGAATCCAAAAAAATCAGAACAGTACGCAGTTATTTGCACCTTACGGACCGATGACCTGGTGAGGGTACTGGGATTCCAGCAGTGTAATTGAGTGGACGTCTTTCAACTGAAATGGTAACGCGTTCAATATGTCTGCGGCCTTTAAGCCATAATTTTTGCCTTTGGTCAAATTATATTAGCTGGTGAAACCCCGCAAAGGTATACCAAAAAAAAAATACACACCTGTTGTTGCATGTTGACCCGTACTCAGTTGTACTAGTTACTTAAATTAACAGTTTAACTTTTATTATCGTTTTTCAATGATATCCGCCATTTTTCGCTAGTTAACGTATTTTGATTATGTAGGTACTACGAACAGCTCAAATTTTTGGTAAACCTACGTAGGTACAATGGCTGCCGGAAAAAAATTCTAAGCAACCACTTTTTTGAACAGGTTGTTAATCAAGCTAAAATGTTACGTACCTACATCAATAAAAATGTGGTGCAAAGCAAAAAACAGCCATTAATTACGATGATTGCTGTTTTTCTAATATACTGCAGCAAATAATAAAAAACCCCAATTTATTTATTTATTTATTTATTTAACCAGAACGACAAAATGCCAATTACATTGATCATACACATTACAAATTAAAACCAAAATACAAATTGTATAAAACACATTAAGAATAAAATAAAAAATATTACAATTGCACAAAATTATGCATGTGCTGGTCAAATCTTATTTTATACCTTTAAACGAGCAATTCTTGTATATATGTACCTATATATATAATCTGAATCTCGGAAACGGCTCCAACGATTTTCAAGAAATTTAGTATGCGAATAGGTTTCGGGGGCGATAAATCGATCTAGCTAGGTTTAATTTCCAAAACACACAATTAACAAAAAAAACCGGTCATCCAGGTACTAACTGTAATATGTGTGATTCCAACAGAATATTATTACAGTTTAAAAACACGCTTAGAGTGACGTAAACATATTTTATTTTTCGTAAACTTCTCAGCAAATCCTTTTATTTGATACCCTTATCATGGAAATACATAAAAATAACTAGTCCACCATATTAATGAGTCCGCCATATTAAATTTAGAATGACGTCAGTTATCTAACCATGCATTGGTGTGGATTCTCTTGTTAAATAACTAAATTAAAATGAGAGAATTGCTATCTTTTACTAAAAGGCAGTGCGAGAAATGGACGGCTATAGCTATGCACTAAGTTAGAGATGTCAAACTAGTTTACGCCTTGCGCTTCACCGTGTTTTTAGACATGTTTTTACGTATGTGTACCCTTAATTTGTATGCAAATATTAGTTCAAACTAAATTTGACAGCTCTAATTTACGTCCGTCTCTTTCTTGTTTTATTAGAGAGAAAAAGATAGCAATAGCCTAAATTAAGTTTAGTTTGTGCACAACAGAATCAACACCATTGTCATCCAAACTAAACTTAAAAGTGAAAGAAAATGATGATATGAAAAATTGCAGCTCAATTGGAATCAGGGAAGTGGGTCAAATTTAACTTCTCAGATTTTTTATAATAGTTACAAGTGAAGCTATATAAAAGCATATATAAAAGCGTGTTAGAAACGGAAAATCCTTGCGAATCTTAATCTTGAAAAAAGCTTGATAAAATAACCTTGGATTTGATTATTGCCAACCTATTTAATGAATCCTCGTTATACAATAAATTATTCTTACGTCAGAATAATTACACTGTATGCATATTTTACAATCGTGCAGATGCTTCAAGCGCCCATTAATTACGTACAGGGAAACAGTAACTGGCACGTACTGGAACCAGTTGGAAAAAACTGAAGTTGATATTTCGATTTGCATTTTTTGTTCTCTGTTTTTTAAGTTTGTATTCTATTTGAGATGAATTTTGTATGGATCGACCTTGATTATGTTATATTAAGATGCTTAGTAAAGAATCTTATGAAGATAGTTCGCTATCAGTTTAAGGGGCAGTTATACGACTTTTAATGGTTTTTAATTGAATATCACGTCTAAACGAGTAGTCTTATTTCTTTGAAAAAATATATGTTACTCTAGACAACTTTTGTCGTAATTTTATCTGAGAATATTTTAAATTATATTTTTATAACATAGTGTAATTAATTTGTAAAGTTATGTCTAACGCGGATAAAAAATTGAAAATCACGCAAAAACTATAAAGCGTATTTTCATGAAACTTTCACCATTTTAAAAATCATTTAATTATTTATAATTTAGTCTCAGTGTTTTAGTTAAATACCTGTTGTTTTATGTGCAATAAATTAATAAAGCGTCTAATTTCGGACAGCGCCCCTTGATGGGCGAGTCCTATTACTGGGTGGACATACGACGCATTACGTGAGCTAAGCACAGAACACGCAAGCTAACCACTCAAGGTCATTGGCAGTTAATAGCGCCTTAAGTTGAGACTCCCGCAGACAAGCACGACGCGACATGGCAACAACAACTAGATTTTCTCAGAAATCCTCCTAATATTACAAATGTGAAAGTTTGTGAAGATTTATGGATGTATGGATGTTTGTTACTCTTTCAAGCTAAAACTACTGAACAGATTGTTATTAAAACTTACAGTAGGAATATAACTTACTACCACTTCGCCCGCGGCTTCGTCGTCGTGGATTTCAAAAATGTAGCCTATGACACTCACAAATAACGTGGCATTCTATTGGTAAAAGAATTTTCAAAATCGTTCCAGTAGATTCAGAGATTACTCCCTACAACCTCACAAAATCACAAACTTTACTTCTTTATAGTTTTTGTATAGAATATCATCATCAATAGATACATCAGAATAACATATAGGCTATAATTTATAAAGTGGGGAGGATCTGAACGAATCTGGATGAAGAATTCGGCACAGAGATAGATTATAGTCCACATATGCTACATTTACATATGCTATAATTCATTGCATATGCACATATGCTATAATTTCTAATGGGGGAAGTTCTTATTCCACGCGGGCGAAGCCGCTGGATGAAGCTAGTGTTTCTTTATGTAGAACAATATCTTGCAAACGCGTTGTAGCATCGGGAATGTTTGCCGACGGTCTTACAATACATTAGATAATAAAAACAATGGTGCCTGTTTTGTTCTGTTGTGCACAAACTAAATTTAATTTAGGCTTTTGCTTTCTTTTCTCTCTAATAAAACAAGAAAGAGTCGAACGTAAATTAGAGCTGTCAAATTTAGTTGAACTAATATTTCCATACTAATTAAGGGTACCTCCCCGTAAAACATGTCCACTAAAAACACGGTAAAGCGCAAGGCGTAAACTAGTTTGATATCTCTAACTTAGTTCATAGCTATATAGCCGTCCCTTGCTCGCACTGCCTTTTAGTTAAAGTTAACGATTCTCTAGTTATATAGATTTTTAGTTTAGTTATTGAACTCGAGAATCGGCACCAATTTCTTTTAACCTTAGTTCTGATTTTTTTTTTAATACAATTCTGACGTCTTAAGTTTTTTATTGCAAGATGTAGTAGCTTTAATAATTTCTCATCTCTTTGATGTCAGGTAAATCCAAAGTGCATTTTTTTTTTTCCTTAAGGATAAAAATCCCACAAGTTTTTTAACATTCACATTATCATTCATCACACCACCTGATATTCCGTTATTGTAAAACATGATCATTACAACTTAACCAACGACCTGACAAAAACCCCGTTGTATTAACTCACTGAGCAAAGAGGACACAACCTTAGAGTAATCACTCAGGTGCTTACACACCGCGACATGGAAATGATATTTTAATACTATACTGTTAGAACATGGAAGGAAGATGGTGGTGCAGTTATTGGGAAACATTAATTGCACATCATAAGTGACAAAACACGTCTCATTGGTTTACAAGTCGTATGTTTCCACTCCTGAAACTCTAGCCTCGTGACATCCATCATTAAGGTCCAGTCTGGGCCAGTGCCAGCTTGTTTCAAAAGATATCCTCGCACATTTTAAAACTACTACAAAAATCATCTCTTTTTAAGAAAGATTATATTTAAGACAGAGCTCAGCACAGGAATCCGATTCATCAACATAATTAAAATCCCGACCCCAAATCTCAAGCACATAACAAGCAATCAGTTTCCTCTTAAAAAATCCATATAAAACAAAATAAATACTATGCGGCCTAAGAAAATCCCCGAATTTTACCACATATAAAACATGAAAAAAAATCAGAAGTCAGTTTAAATCTTCTACTTGTTAAGTTTTCAAATGCAAGTATTTGAATGGCCAGTGTTACAGGTCACTAGCAAAATGTTCATATTGTTCTACTAAACAGAACTACAACACCGGTTGTTTATAAAGCAAACAAATGAAGCGCGTTGTCTGGAATCGATGACGTAGATCTCCGAGGTCAAGGTTAACGCGTCTTTCGTGCATCATTCAACAGTGAAAGTTTTATCACCAATGAGTCACAGTCACTGCTTGAGTTTCAAATGTTAGTGTTAGATGACCTGCTCTTATTCTTTGTTACTACTGAAATTCTGATTATCCTCTTGCCTGTTCCATTTGAAAGACCATGACGAATTTTGACGACTAGGACTATTATCTTTGGTTTCATTATCATCTTCCTGCTCATTTTCCAAATTACTTGAGATCGGCGACACAGGTATTCGCGATCGTCTTCATCATGATCCGTGACGTTATCACTGACTCTTTTTCCACATAGCATTTTCTCTCTCCCTCCATCAACCATTCGTTTTATCCCTCTTCATAACATCTTTGGGTTAATTTAAACAAAAAGGATTTCCTACTTCGAGATTAGAGATAAATTCTAGTCCAGAAACATTTTAAAATATTCTAGTCCAGAGCCTCGTATATTTAGTTTGACAAAGATCTCCCAGAACATTCTCAAATAAATTTCGCCTACAAATGAAAATATAGGTACTAGAGATGCCGTGAAAAGTTGTTATAGCGAATAGACGAATAACGATTAATCGCCATTCCCTATGGCGAATAGTCGAATAATTTTGGTGTCAAATAATAATATCACGAAGTAGTATCTTGTAGTAGTTCTAGTAGTCTTGAACTTATCAATCATTTCTTTGTTACCGTAATCTAAATTTTTTAAGGCCTAAATTCAACATGTCATTTTCGACATGTAACTGATTTTTGCCTAACTTTTTATGTCAATGATAATATTGAATACTAAGAGTGTTTTGTTTTTTAAGACAAATTTAAGTTTGATTATTTGTAAGTCTATAGTTTTTCAACTATTCGCCAAATGTCGATTATTACTAGCTATTATTTGGTTTTCGACGAATAACAAAAAAATATTGAGTAGGTTATGCAGAATACCGAATAATAGCGAGTATTCGCGGCATCTCTAAAATATACTCAGTTAGGCAATAAATAATTTAATCGTCGAAAACCAAACCATTATTTGATTTTCGACGAATAACAAAAAAATATTGAGTAGGTTATGCGGAATACCGAATAATAGCGAGTATTCGCGGCATCTCTAAAATATACTCAGGCAATAAATAATTTACCATGGTTATCAAAACAATTCGTGATGGGCATAGCAATCGGGAATACAACGTAAATTATCGCAATTCGGCATTCATTTGGGAGCGAAACGTATTTATTAATTGCTTGGAATGCATAGAATAACTGCCCACTGACCTCCACAAACTCTATTTTTAAAACACGATTAAACTATTCACATGAAAAGATGTCTCCCACAGAAATAAATTATGCCACAAAAAAAATACCACACAGGTAGAAGTTGACACACTTACTGTTACAAGCTCACGTAATAACACAACTTACTTAATACACGATACATCTATAAGTATCTCCAATGTCACATAAGAAGCTGTACTTAAGCATGTAATAGATACATACTGATACTTTAACGATATAAGTACCATCACAAGAGTCGTGTACTCGTATACAAACAGAGACAAAACTTGACACAAGGCAAACAAGCCGTTCTGTACAATCACTCCAATATTGCTTCTATCATCCTCATTAACATGAGGTAGATCCTGGTAAGTATATACTCTTCTTTAAATTATTTCATCATATCCTTCTGCCCTTAGCCCAATCTTTCTTTCTATTTCTCAGGGAAGTTCAATAGGTCCTCAGCCATTTTGGAGAAACCATAGAACGCATAACGATTATTCCTTTGTTACACCGATGGTTCACCCCAATTGTAATTTGTTACCACAAACACACTAGGGGCACCCCGTAGCATGAGTCCTGCAGTTCTGTAGTCCTTTCAAGGATACCATATTTATCCCTTAACCTCCAACACCGTCGTAGTACACCGTACCTTGGGTCCTATTCTCCTACCGTTTTATATTTCCTTCCTGGTTTTTTTGGTGTAAAACAAAATACTATATCATGTTCTAGCAGTCTATCTGTAACTGTACAGTGACGACAGTGTGTAGTTTGATCTCTGAGAAATATTTATGTTCAATTAGCAGATAAGTCTAATTTAACGTCTCGAAAGCATTTCAAAATTCTTGAGCTACAGACGGTATGCTAACAGTGTTAATATTGGCCAGAGTAAAGTTTTTAAGACAGGCTTGAATGGATGACACCTGGTGAAGGCTTACATTATTATGAATTTCTTAGTCTAGTAACTTTACATTCTTTAATATTTTGTTCTAACTTTAAAATAAAACATGGAACTTTGTTTCACAATACTTGCTTACGATGTTCGTAAGAATTGTTATTACACCAATAATAGCAACTTTAACTAACTGTTAGCAATTTTTTCAATTGTAAGTTTTTTTGCACAATGTAGAATTCTAGACGAGAAGGTGAGAAGTGGCTTCCAAGCACTTTGTGAGTTCTCTCGAACGGCGACGCGGACAATCTTCAATGACATCAACCTTTAATGCATTGTTTCCACTACAAGGGACAGGACCGACCTCGTCTCCATAAAGTGATGATAATCTACACATATCCTCGAATTTATTGACCACAATATGGCTGACTTCAGTCGTAGTTGTGTTTTTTACAAAATGTTTTTTATCGTTCATTCAACTTTTTCCAACTATAAGTAATGAATTGACATTTATGAGATGTGCGAGCAATGGAATCCGTATTAAATGGATTGAGCAAA
This sequence comes from Polia nebulosa, assembly GCA_951329385.1. NCBI lineage: Eukaryota > Metazoa > Arthropoda > Insecta > Lepidoptera > Noctuidae > Polia > Polia nebulosa. The sequence goes on from OX589598.1 coordinate 7,072,254, forward strand.
TCAGCGTTGCAAGCCTAAGATGCGTCGGCATCGGTAGGTTCTCGTGTCGGGTTAAAGAGCACATACTGCATTCAGAATAACTGGCTTTCCTTCTAAGGGGTATGCAGAAGCTACAAGTAGTTAAATATTTAGTTGAAAGCAGGGCCCTTCTAAAAAATAACATCTGGCTAAGTGGTGCTACCCCTATTGCAGCCAAGCAGTATTACTGCGTTAATTTAAGCTTTGGTAACATTACAGGACCATTTACATTTTTAATATGTTTGGCAACTTGACTCGGTAACAATTCAATCAGATGGGTCGTCCAGTATTTATTTTACCCACCGATTATGTAAAGACTGTGGCAAAAACGTTATTAAAATATCAAACGACTTGACATTTTAATAGGACTTTATCGATAAGGTCAGTGTTGTAGTACTTAAAGACACTGTGTTAATAAAAACCTTGTGATGAATTTGAAGTTTATTAGCAAAAACAAAAGGGTCCTTCCTCTTAGAGATTTCTCAGTCACAAGGATGCACATTGTTTCGAAACTGGTCAGTAGAATTTCTGGTTTTGCATCTAACATCTGTCCATCAAGATTAACCTTGATAGTTGCGGAAACTAGAGTCAATAAAACTTTTTAACTAAGTGGTAACAATAACATTGGCATTGTATCGCGGAACCTGTACGTAGTCGTACTTTTTTATCCAGGTTCTCTATTTAATTTTAGGCATTACTTTTAGGTTCCAATACCGATCACGTCTGATGATTTTTTACTAGTTACCGTAGTAAGCCTGCCTGACCCCGCTATTAGGTATATTTATGCAGGTTTCCAGGTCCTGAATAATATTAAAATAATAATTCTCAACAAATGTACGTTTAAAAACTCAAATAAACAAACTACTATTTATGCAAATTATAATTTTGCAAGTACACTAAATACGTTTGTGCTACGTGCTGTACGTAGTACAAATGTATGTAGTGTACTTAATGTACTTGTAAATGTACGTAACGTGCTTTTGCAAGTGCACAACGTTCAAATATTATAGGCTGGCATGTGTCACCGTAAAAATGCATTTGTACAGTGACACGATGTCACCAACACAAGACCAATCTTCACATGCTTACTGTAATTTTGTAAAAGAACGTCTATTTTAAATAAACTTCTAGTAGAAAACAAATAAAATGTACACGATCAAAGATAAATAAATTGGTATTACTTCACAGATGTGACGATTATAATGATCTTTATGATTATTTATATGGTAGATCTTGTATCTAAAAAAACATTTTCTAGCCTTTAAAAGTTGTATATAAAAATGTTATCTTAATCGATGGCAACAAACACTGCCGGTTAAATTTGGCGATTCTTCGGGCTATGTCGGTAACCTTGGTTTTCCTGCTTGTCCATGTTCATTTAAGCTCTACTGTGGTTATCGAGCATTATACTCAGGTTCTCCATATTTTTAGCTACAATTGCTACATCGTCGGCAAATCGAGTGATGTAATGTTATGCTGGCAATAGTTTTGGAAAAATAACGTCTCCCTGCCTCACACCTCGCTGCAAGAGGACAGGTTTTGAGGTATGGTCCTGACGTCGAACTGACATGATGGCGTTTTCGTACAAATACTTCATCAACTCGCTGTACCGATTTTTTTACCCGAAATTGAAGACAGCTGTACCGTAATCCACAAACACAGAACGCTAAGCAAAAATGCAGATTACACTCTTCGGTCTTCTGCATAAATTGCCGCACGATCTAACATGGTGGCGTTTTCATACAAACACTTCAGCAACTCGATGTACCGATAGTCAATCTGGCACCGTTGGATACTGTAGTACAGCCCAAGTCTCGATCGAATCTTAGGTTTCTCGTAACCCACAAACGCTAAGCAAAAAGAGGCAGATTATACTCTTCGGTCTTCTGTATAATTTGCCGCAGCGTGTTCATGTGGTCTACGGTGCTGAAGCTTTTTTGGAATAATATTCTTTGCTACTGACCTAACCAACAATTTGGAAACGATCTTTATTGATCTTTTATAAATCTTGCAAAAATCCCAATTAAAAAATCTTTAATTTAGGAGCAAAAAACAATAGTTTAATTGTTTTTTTTTCTTCTTGCAAGTTGAAGTAGGTAATCTTTAGCCATTATTTTAATACTTATGACGTAGTCTCGTAATCTTTAAAATTAATTATGGAACTGGGAAAAACAAATGACAATACCACTTGAGAAAACAATTGACTGTTTTCTGGCAACTAGATAGCGACAGTTGTCGGTGCCTCGGGAATCACGATCTGCAAACACAATATGTTCCAAATGTTTTAATTTAGCTTTGTTCTAAATATAATGTGTACCATGGTTACTCTGTACTAGCACAATATTACATTGTAATGCAGATTTGCATCTATACTATTATCAACACAAATTCTCTCACCGTATCTGATTTATCATGACATATACTTTATTTTTAGTTGACATAGGAACCGATTTACCTACGTCAACTTATGTAACAAATTATTCAATGAGGACAATGACATGGGAAGCCGTTTCATCAAAGATACTCAGGTAGTCAATAGAAATACTTTATTGGTTGGCATTAACGGAATCTAACATTTTTGTTAGTAAAAGATTCAAATTCAAGGTCACCCTGAAAGTGTATGAATAAATTTTGTAACTATAAATAATAGTACCTTGCTCTTTGCGAGTTTGTAAATCTATCAATGATCAATATATCAATGTATAGGCAAACCAGTTTATGTATTAGGTACCTAGACCCAGACCACTTCACTAGGTATCTCAATTTCAGTTATAATGTTAACTTATTATTCTAGCAAGATTAAGAAAATAATAGTAAGGTGCAAATTTTAATAGCTTGGTGGCCATTCAGCAATACTTCAGTTTTGGTTCTTCGTTTAAAGCAGCATACGGATGTTCACACAATTTGAGACGCGAAAGTCACTCATCATGAAGAAGGCTCGTCACTATATACATGTGGTCGTCAGAGTGACAATAGGATCAAATTCAAGGAAAAGACTTTCGCTTAGCTCATTTACTTTCAGATTCATGTCATCTTCTCACAAGGTTTCACCGCGCAGGCGCGCACTTGCTAACTGCACGACTAAAGCAAATGTTTGATTCACATACGATACATACAAGAATTTCCATATCTGCTTGAATGTGTAATCTGAACAATTTGCATGCACGTACGTGTGTCTAAATCAAATTATACGGTGTGATATTGGCACCTTCCCTTACATGGTTTACCTGTGAAATTGATCACGTACTTCAACTTAATCTACAACGATACATTTCTATACAAAAGTAGCACCGTTTGAAGATTTGGTAAAGAACCGATAGACGTTATTACAGTTAAAACTGCATTCGCGCAATCTGGCTAAGATATAATAGGTAGTGAAGTCAATGCAGTTGGTAACATCGATCAATCAAAAAAGTTGGATATAAAGACCAATCAACTACGAATCTATGAGCATCCCTCATCCACTTTGCATACAAACGAATTTGATCGAAGACTATTTTCTCTAACTCCAACAATGGCAGACAGTGGCCCACTTGTTGGACGAAGTGAAATAAGGGTCAGTAGAAAGTCGTCGATTAACGCCGTGAATATTTTAATGTTTGATGATTTCGATCGTTAGTTTACAGTTAAATATTGCTACGAGATTGTCTTGCACGTCTTCTTCAGCTTTATGGACTGTGGTGTCTATTGATATAGTAAGACTTACTTTGATTTCTAAATCATCATCATGCTCATATTTCTTATTTGCTAGGTGTTAAATCTCTTAACTATTTTTAAGTAATACTTTCTGATTCTAGTGCGAAGGTCTTGTTTCTTTTAGCATCTTACTTCTTTACCTACATTATAAATAAAATCTGTATTTTAGGTCAAGTATTGCATTTTCATCTAAGTGGGTTTTTGTATGACCTAAAGATATTTAGAATTAGATGTTTGGTTGTTTCACTTAATTTGTGTGCATTCCATTTGCATTCATTATAATACTGTTGTTGTTCAACCTGTCAGGAAATCCTAGTTTAACTATGGAATTCTATGGGTGTGAAACGTCTATTTAATATTCTTTCCGTTGGGAATCGTAACGTGTAAACTGTCTGTCAGCGCATGTTGTAACATTTAATTGTGGGAATTGGATTCTTTGTAACATACGTAAACCACGGCGAGCGTACCTCATCATCGTTATTGTTGCGCAAATCGTAAATGAAAAAGTGCGTTTACCAAATGACCGTGGAAACAAAAATGAATAAAAACTCAAATAAATGTGTTGAGGACAACATACACCGTTCGTACGACTCATCTTGAACGTCGTTTTTTCTTTAAAGTGTTTGTGCATCGTCAAATACAGTTGACGGTTGGTTGGTTGGTTTTTTTTTTTGAGGGTAGGAATAATCATCCAATGACATGTCGTGTCATGTTGAGCGTGTCAAACTTTTACTCACTATAACCCTCCTCCTACCGCAGGCAAGCATTGGCCCTAACTGGCCCCGTCAGGTACAGCTGACATCTCTTTGAGGCGCGCGTGGATTACCAAACGCCGTCGACTCGGGCCTGGTCTTTATCGGGCGGCGAGCTACCCATTACTCGCCACCCGCAAGCCCGCGCATACGGTGGCCGGGCGTCACCTTGCATCTTCCGACGCCCAGGGCGTCTTCTGTGGCGGCGTGAGGGTGTCTCCGTTGAGCCTCACTCACGTGTTCCGCCTCCTCCTTCATAATCATTAGTGCTACACAGAAGGAGGTGACAGCTTCCCATTCCCTCTCGCTCCATACCTTAACCTGGACCAAAGCCGTTCACGAAAGGTCGCTGCCACCGACCACCTCCTCGTGGAGGCGGTACTCCGCCCAAGCGGGGCAGAACTCCATCGTATGCTCCACCGTGCCCTATGAGCGATCCACACAGTGGTGACGCCCGGGCGTTTTCTCCCGCCTTATACGACACAGGAACCTCCTAAAACAGCCGTGTCGTGTGAGGACCTGCGTCAGGTGGAAGGTGAGGACGCCGTGGTGCCTCTCCAGCCACTCCTCAGAGAGGGGCCTTACCGCCTCAATTGTGGCATGCCCAGCGCTTGGCTGCGACAGTCGCTCTCTCAAACACAAGGCATACCTAAGGTTACCAAACGAACCTTTGCTTCCTTATATTATCTAATTGATCGACCACAATTCAGGTGACGCTTTTTAATTTTTTTGTATTCATAATAAAAAAAAGCTCGTATAAAAAAAGGTAAAGTTTCTATGCATTGAATGTTTGACATCCTGCAATACTTTGTTTTTAGTTCTCTACATAATATAAATTTATCTTCACATAATATAATACAGTTACAGTGTCATAATTTTTTTTTTCATCTACAGTACCTACTACATAAATATTATTGTATAATCTTTCTGTGAATTGTTTGAAGTTTGCCGAAGTGAAGTAATTTTCACGTTCTTCTTTGACATACCTTCTAGGCACAGGTGCCAGGTTGACCTATACAATAGGTACCTATTGTATCTGTATTGCCAGCTGTTCAACTTGTTTATTTTTTAACACCGTTTGTACAATTTCGTTATGTGTATGACTAACTTGAGTGTGTGTTTCCATTTGTACAATAAAAGTATATTATTATTATTTTTTTTTTTTAAAGATTGAGACAATAATAAAAAAGAAAGAAACTACACATTACTGTAGTTTCTTTCTTTGTTATTATTGTCTCACTTATGAAATGTATAAAATTCATGTCATTGTACCAACTTGTTTAAAAATAAATCAACAGGCTTTTGTTTTCACGACTTAAATGTATTTCTCGGTTACACCTTTGATTTTCTTTTAGATATTGGATTTCTCATTACTTAACTCATTTTATTCCATGTAATTTTATTCAGAACTAGCATCTACCAGCGGCTTCGTCCGCCTGAAAGTCAAAGTCAAAATAAAAGTATTAAATGTCCTTCTCCAAGGTCCCAAAATTCATCAAAATTGAGTCACCAGTGTAGGTGTAAAAACATAACAAACAAACAAACAGATAGACATAGTTCTTTACGGATTTATAATATTAAAAAGCATGAAACTATGTAGACTACTTACCTATCTATTCATCTATCAAAGTTACTGTGGCTTATTCTGGTATATCATCGTGTATTTCATCTGACTCCACATTTTCCTTCAATATCTAGATAATGACAGCAGACTTTACATTATCCACGTGCATCCTGTATACTATGTAAATACGTCAATTTGATAACAAAGGCTTTAGCCCCAGACCGCAAACTGTCGGAAATTATCGTCCACTGAATTACAGCTAATCACCGACCTTCGCTCATTAATAGACTATCATCATTCAGTTCTCGACTGGTCACGTTCCTGCAGTTATGTGTACACAAACATACGCACATCGCTTCGTCACGGTTATGAGCACTGAAGATGAGGCAGAAAAAAATTTATAATTTGGTAGTAATATCAATAAAATTATAAGCTTTTATTTCTCTTGATGTGTGTTTGTCATGTTGTTGTTGATCAAAAGATAAGGAAGAAATGTTTCGGTATGAAATACAAACCTTAAAAATTTTGTTCTTCTCTGTCAGACATCGGCTGTCATTTACCATTTATCCTTGGAAGGATCCAAGGATAAAAATACAAAAGGTGAAAAAAAATATCTTCGAATTAGCCTTATAACTACTAAAATTGACCGGCAATTGAACTATTATTATTATTATCACTCACCCGTAAAAGACACTTTCAAAAGGCAACTACGAAAATAATACCAAGTAATTATCCGCAAAACCGACCGCATTTCCTTTAATTATGAACATTATTATGTTCAAAATAGAGACGGTAATAGTAACAGTTTACAGGGTACGTGAAACGTAACCAGGTACCATGAATATGACGCAGCCATTACATAAGCGACATCTAATGAGGTTGGTGGATTACCTCTGTCGAGAAAAATTATGTGGCAATTTTGTGGCACAATTCATGTGCTTGTGATCCGAAATTGGAAATAATCAAAGCCTAAAACATCCGCAGATAATAAAATGGCACTTTGTTTTAATTCGGATCTGTGTTGCGCTTTCAGCGTGCAAATATGTAAAATGGTTGTAAGTAAGTTTATGTAGTATGTAAGTTTTTAGATACAAGAAAGCTGACAGGCTGACGGGGCCGAATGGAAGAAAAAGTGTAGCGTAAACCCCAAGTTACATGGACTAAGAGCAGATAGGTGGTAATGACTGTGAGGATTATGGGGTAAACTCGTTCCAGGAGAGGACCTCTTGCCATTGTCTGAGCTGATGATAACCGTGGTTCTAGTAATACATATCTTACTGTGTTTGATTAAGGTATTATTGCAAAGGTCCTTAAATAAATATCTTATGTTCTTTCTTCGTTAAGCACTAGTCCAGTTCTCATCGACCTGTTCAATGGTTTGACTAGTAAGCTAGCGATTAGTTTTTGGTTTTTTATCCAACCTAGTTTTAGACAAAACAGATTACGATTTCACAATTGCTTTATTGTAGGTTCACCGGATGAATAAATTCATTTGATGTTTATCTACCTTTTGATCTGCGGGAAATGTTCGCAGCGAGTTCTGTAAAGAGTAATCGTAATGAATCTATCCGAGTTACACAGTTTGCTTTATTGAGCTTCTCAGATCTTGCAGTTCCTAAAAATGTTTCTTGCTTCTTATTGTTCATCTTAGATCCAATAGTACTGCAGATCCAAGTAGATTGGTATCTTCAGAAAAGGGCCAATCTTTTTCATATTGTTTATAAATGATTTGATTAATTCGTTCAAAAGAGGGCCTTGAGAACTATTGTGAGAATTCCAAACTGGGTATCGTACAAGGGGTATTTTAAAGATCTACAGATATTGACTGTGCCCTGCTTGTTTAATCTAGTACTCACTGACCTTATTAAAAAACTGAACAGGTTCGAAACAGCAGAAGAAAGAAAAAAGCGAAAAGCTACAAGGCGTAAGGACTTGCAGTAATCATACTGCAAGTCCTTACGCCTTGTAACTTCTCGCTACTCGTCACTTTCTTAAGTGGATGTATGTCAATACAGCCACTTAAGAAAGTAGTTATTCATGTGGCCAGTTTTCAATCAATCAAATTGTTTAATAAACTACCTACTTATGGAATTAAAGTCCTTAGATAACATAAACAAGTTAAAATCTTTTCTGGTAGAACTATGCTATTATTCTGTTGATGAGTTTCTCACTGACGTGTTTTAGCTAGAGTCTAGTCAAAAAATAGTGGTCTAGCTGCTAGACCATTATTTTTTTAACATTATAGAAATACTTTTTGAACATTTTAGAAATACTGACAATAATATCTACTGATTTTAATTAAATTGTGACATTGAATACTGGTGATAATAAAAACATCTGCCCAGGGGTTGAGGATAAATTCGAAACAGAGTACCACCCTCATCATTTCAGCTGAAGGCTTCCACTGCTGGGCATAGGCCTTCTCCAAGCTTCGCCACATCTACCTACTACCTGTTTTGAAGTACTAACATAATTATATTACTTCTTAAGAATTCATTAAGGATAAACTAAAAGATTTATTTTTTAAATCTTATCCTTGTCCCATATTTTTTTTTCTTAAAATATCAGTTTATTTTACGATGACAATGCATTTTGTATACTTACTGACACTTCTGACAGATTTATACAAACTTGTCTTAAAATACTTGGCACAAATTCAAATTTTCGGCGTTCCCTCGGACGTAGTTGTCGTGTATCATCGTCTTACAATCTTAAAGGTCATTCAACCGCTGCACCATATTCTTATTCAGAAATAGCATAATATTCAACCCATAGAATTAGCCTCTCTTATCTGTCTATTTTATCGTGTTTCACAAATTAACGTGCTAAATGAACATATATCTTATAAATACACTAGCAAAGTGATCAGGTATCTCGTTAGCAAGGTTGGTTCTTGTACATGATCCTGCAAAGGCACTTCGGTTTCATCATCAACAATGCTAATACTTTGTGGATTCTTTCCTATTTTATTCATAAGTATGTTTGTTAACTGTTCCATTGGCTGGAAGGTACGATTATAATCCTTAGATATTCCTACGTGGGCACATATACCCGCAGCTGGCCCGCGTGGTGGGTTTCGGTCTACTCCCGTCACGTTGATGAGGCCAATCCCAGCAGTGGGAACTTTACAGGCTAATTTATGCAATCGTAATGTCTTTAAAGCGTAAATGCCAAGGTATTAAAGTTTCCATTGTCCAAAATTCTTGAAGGGTATTTGAACAATAGAACCTTTCGCTAAAATGCCGTGTTTTGCCAGTCAAGCCGACGAATACTCGCCTCTCGCCTGTCTTTTACGTTCGAATAGTGACTATAATTATACAAATTGTTTTATGACTTACGCGCTGTCACTGAGATTACGTAGTAACTGTCACCTTCGTAGCAGTTCCAGTGTAAGCGAAGCTAGTATGAAGCTGGGTTGAGCTAACTCATACATTCTAAGTAATTTCCTCAATTCGACTTAATCAAATTATAGTTTGTTATTTAGTGACGATAACTCTAGGGTTATTTTTCCGTTATTGTGAATTTATGTTTCATTTTGTTTAGTTTTCATTACTTGTTGTTGATTCTCTACACGTGTTATTGTAAACTGTTATTGTAGAAAGTTATGCTTGGTTAATAAATGAAGAAGTAATAATCATAAGTGGATTTGAGTTGCTGTGATGTTTGCTTTAAAAGGATTTACAGTATAGGCCTGATATTCTCTTTGAGGTCACAATTTTTTGCAGGATTGGGATACATTTATAATAGCAGATTTGTCGACATTACGCCTATAACGTTGTCTAACAAGCAGTTTTGGGCACAGTGCCATCTTCTTAAGAAAGAAATATCTTTGTTGCTGTAGCAAGAATTCAATTTTCTCATCACTTACACGGAGCTGTCTACAAGTCGAAACAGATTTATTGTGACGAGAATTGATTAAAGAAAGCTAGTAGGAATCCAGTTATATGGACCCTTCGCCCCTCTTTCGTTGGATATTTCATAACGTTGCTTTATTTACTTTAAAATAACTTTTATTGTGAAGAATTTAGATTAATGGAGCAACCCTATCGCTTCGCTTCAAGTAGAGCAGTGCCCATGTAAATGACAGCCGGCAGTCGCCTGCAATCATTATCTAGTATTGTCAGCTAATTGTCCAGAATATGGGACGACTGCTAAGTGCCATTAACATGCTACACGCGCCGGGGTATAAGCAGAAGTCATTGCTTAGTGTTACATTATAGACTTTAATATTGGTTCACAGTAGCGCCATGCGACATAGAATTTTGTAGTATCCACAAAAATTTGTTCTCTTGCCAAGCAGCGTTTCATAATTCCAATTTAAAGCATCTTATCTAGAGCAATAAGAGGATGTCTGCTTGTTTGATATAGCATAATCGGCCTAAACAATTCCCACTACTGGGACACTGGTGAGAAGGAGTGGGTCATCCATCAGTGCGAGCTGGTGGTGGTCACATTTCTTCAAACTTTTAGGGTCTAGTACACAACTTATTTCATCAGATCACCTCTGCTCTCGGTACCACTTAATTCCCACTGGGCCACCACAGATACCAAATATGAATTAGAAACTTGAGACAAACGACGGTGGGGCTATATTAGTGGTTTTTTTTTTTTATGTTTGATAGGCTCGCGTGGTAGCGTGTTATTTTGTTAAAACACAAGGAAGTGCTGACCTGGTGTGCGTTTATGAGGTAGGTACTGTTTTTATGTAGAACTTTGACATTCAAAAAGTGCTGGCTCGCAGCCTAGTTTGAATAAATGATTTTGATTTCGTTAATTGACTTAAGCAAAGTAAGTCGAGTCAATGAACTCAAAAAATAGTCATTTCCAAACAACTGCTGTCTTTGCAAAAAATATTATACTATTATTAAACAAGTTTAGAGGCTGATGTAGATCACAGAGGCCTTGGAGGAAAACACGTATGATTGGCCGTCACATTATGCGGACCTTGCTTTATCGACCTCATTATGCAAAATTATATATTCAAAAGTAAGATCGTCGCCAAAACACATTACTGCTAGAATACCTATAACGATAAGTTTTATTACTAACATAGAATTAAGAATGTTAGATTCTTCTTTCATCTATATTTCATCATCTACCGACTGTAAGTATTACCTAGGTACTATGGTAGGTTCGTGTTTGACCAGTATCTCAACTGATAGTAAGCAATGATGTGGTCGACAATGGAACAGGTTTGCCTGGAACCTACCTCTTCATTCTTCTCCGACAGGGAATTCCACTCCTTAGCTAACCGCACAATGAAAGTCTCAAATTGATTGTAATTAAGTTGTCTGCTAGTATAAGTGTCAAAATTCAACACATTTATAAATCAACCAGCTCTTACGAAACATTGCAGTAATCAGTAAACATATATAAAACAAATGATCGATATATAAAACCAAACATATATCAATAGAGTGCACGTAACATGGACGTCCGGAGATAAGGGACTGATAGTAGCTATCAGACCTCCTACGCTACTAACCTTTGTACTTAAATGCACTTTATCAGCTATTAAGAGTATATGAGAAAACTCTTAAATCAAAGTTTTTATATTTTTAAAAGTTCTTATCAACGCAAGTTTGCCACCATACTCACTATCGCAGTTGACGTTCTTCCACTATTATCATTTCATTACAAACAAGAAAGTTGTAAATTGTGGCAAGCAGAGAAGTCTATTAATAGCTATATACATTCGCACTTGGTTCATATCTCAGCTAGTCAAACTCAGTCATCACTCAGTGCCTCTCATCCATTTTCCTCATACACACAGCCTCTGTGTGGAACTCTCTGCCAGAGTCTGTGCTTCCGTCCACCTACAATCCGTCAGCTTTGAAAGCAAGAGTGAACAGGTATCTTCTGGGCACGCTCGGTTGAATTAAGACCTACTCTATCGCCTTCCATCTGGTGAGATACATTTTAAGAGCTGGCGCATCATGAAATATAAAAATAAAATAACACTGCAGGCTGCACTAATCTTGCTAAGCCTTGATAGCTTTACTTATCGAAGGATTAGCTCATGCATCACATAAAACTCAACGACATCAACAAGTTTCTTCGAAAACCGTTCTACCATGAGAGAAAAACAAGAATAATCTGGAATCTGATTAATTTAAAATATTTCTAACTCCATTTTTATTTTCTAATTTTTCAGAAACAAGATCAAGGATTCGGTGGAGATCCCCATTCTGACAAGATGTTGCTTCTGTTTTCCTCTACGGAAAGGCCTCATAGCCTTCGCGTATATAAACTTGGTAAGTAAAATTGTTTTTTCTTTATTTATTTAACCATTCATGTACATACAATCAAATGATGAACCGTCAAGAAAAAAAGGAAACGGAAAAACAGGTACAAAGGTGAAACTGCGAGAGTTTGGCAGAACCTAATCCCATCGCAGGTAGAGCCTGAATGAGGCTAGAACAGGAATGTCGGAATTGACACAGTAAAAGAGAGGGCTATGCTCCGCAGTGGGTGAAGCCAGGCTGTGAGTGATAATAAAGCAAACAGGTAGTAGGTACTAACCTACTTACTTTCATACTATTGAACATTCTATAGAAATCGGAAACTAACTTCCTATGGCGACAAATTGTGACATGCCGGATGACGGCATTACCTTTGTTTTTTGAATATTTTTCCAAGAATGTCGCCTACTTATACTAATAGATATACTCGTACATAGACACGGCTTAAAAATCTTTGCAGCTTGACCAGCAGATAGGTGATTATTACTAGTTATTTGGCAGAGAAAAATATGATCTACTGCTGTCCTGTAAAAGGCTCATTTTGAACCTACGAATGAGAAAAGCCCGTACTTCTCTAGAAACTAATAATAATAATCCTCCCGACCGGATTTCGATCACAGTGGCAAATCTTAACGGAGATCAGCCCAGTCCGCAGAAAAAAATAAAGTGCACAAGCGTGTGCGAAAACACAGATGCTCTCTCTGTTCCATTACCAACTCTCATAGTCCGATGGGACGGCAATCCAACACGGCCGAATAGAGATCAGGCGCAGAACCAATGGCATTAACTGCTTTCAAAGGCACGGATGTCACACGACCAACTTCCAAACTCCGAGCTTTTACAGAGTAATTCCTAATGGAAAAATCCAATAGCATACATAAATAGTTAGTTGGGTTTTAGTCCGATTCAAGCTAGGTTTATAGACTATTGGACTGTATTGTGGCACTGTGTATTATCTCGTCAATCAATTAACTCGATCAATATTAATCGACATCGGTCCACAGACGTCTCTGCTTACATTACTGTTGGCAATCTAAGCATCATGTGCTTAGTCGTTCCCACCAGTGTAGTCTTCAATTTCTAGTGTAACTGTCTACAGATAAATACCAGTATTGTACGTGTATCATGGTGGCAGGAGGGACTGCTCCAGGCTAGCTGGAGCGAGGATCTCCGCAGGGTGGCTGGTAGCTAGATGAGAGCTGCCCAGAATGGCGTGCGATTGTAGTGGCCTATGTCCAGCAATGGACTCCTACAAACCAATGTTGATGATAATGACTGCCAATCCGACCTTCACCATCCGATTACTGAATAACACGTTACCACTTGGCTTATAGCACGGGATCTCATCTCGGACAAAGAAAATTTAGTTCAAATAAATTTCAATAGATGGCGTAATATACATCGATTTCTTATTGAACTTTAAAAAAAAAATGGTAAAACTAAATTTTCTTATTTAATATTAGGGTAGTCCCTAAGCATAAAATTATGAAATGATTGGCTCCTAATTCAAATTTAGATGTTTATTGCAACAAATCCTTAGGCATTTATATTTCTTGGACCAATAGGTGGCACTGTTTGAAGATTTAGAGTTCATCCAATCGCCTCAATTGAAACAAACCTCAATTTGTATAGTGACACATTTTGAAACAGTAAAACTGTTATGAAGTGCCAAAAATACTATAAAGTAATTCCTCAATGTGTGAGAAAATATTGGTAAGACTTTATGTAAATTCATTCAACTTGCAAGCCGTCACGGCTAACACCATCTAGCGATGTGTAGAGGACGGATCCGATCGATGAACAAAAGTGGCTTGTGCAAGTCAAAAACCCGTAGTTACGGCGGTACCGTTTCTTTGTATGGGTTGAGGCATCTGTACGCTAGTATTATATTATCTGTGGCCTTAGTAAGATCGGCCTTATTTCTAATAAGTATCCTAATCCATTGTTTCCTCTCTTCCAGATGCTAACAGTAATAGTGACATGTTTCTTGTCGCTCTACATATCTTATCTCCGAAACGCTTCGGTGTCGGACCAGGATGCCTTGGCTTCGGAGTTCGCGAGGCTGATCACCGATGTCATTGCCTTACTGGTTGAGGTCATCATGACTGTCATGTTTATTGTGGCTTTGCATAAAGTGAGTTGTATATTTTTCATTCAACTGTTTTAAGTATTTTGGGGTGCGCATGTAGAAAAAACCATATTTAACGCATATTTCGAAATTTGCCTAAAATTGTACGGGGGGAGGGGCGTACTAAGAGGATGCAATGCAAAAGAATAGGGCAATAAACGTTACTAAAATGACAAGGTTACAAGAAAAATATTGATATTTTTAGGGTTCCCAAAGTCTAAATGAAAAAACGGAACCTTTATAGGATCACTCGTGTGTCTGTCTGTCCGTCTGTCCACCACAACCACTGTGCCTAAAATTTTGAAAAAAACCGACTCGCTCTTGGCCAGTTTTTTTTTTCTAAAGTATAACCGGCTTGTAATCGTCCCATTGCAAGAAAAACGCACGATCTCAAGTAGCATAGGCTTATATGGACTTGAGTCATCAAAAGCTCAGAGCTCTTATGAAAATGTATAGTTATAAATCTACTGCCATACAATTTATAATGCCATGGTGACTTCATAATTAAGATCTCTAAAATAAAATTCACGCAAAGGTGTTTGAAACAAAGTCTTGCCCAATTTTCTTGACACTTCTAATCTAAATGTTCCAGAAACATGTGGTGCTAATGAAGGTGTACTTGTACTTCGAGATCGTATACTCGATATTTGGCTTCGTGTACAGCCTCGCCTTCCTCACCAAGGAGACTGCGAGCGAACTGTTCCTGGTGCTGTTCCAATTGAGTAAGTTTTTTTTTTTTATTATTTAATCAACATTGACAATACTGCTGAGCACAGTTCTGCAGCATTTTCTTTCACTATTCCCGGTGTTCTGCAATATCTTGCAAACGGGCCCCAGCGCTTTTGTTAAAAAACCTAAGGTCATCGCTGCCTAGGCTCACTACCTCCCTAAGGTATCCCAGGAGTTACTAGCAAAGACCTAGCTGAAGTAGGTATATCATTTGCTTTGTAATAACACTATCCTCATACTCTTCAAACTGGAACAAAGACAAACAGTAGAAAGAGGGCTAAAATTTCAATGATACTAGACCAGATTCTACTAAAACACGATCTTGAAGAAATTACTAGTGTGAATTTTAAAAGAGAGAGAGACAGAAGAAAATCTCGAAAACACGTAAGAATTCCAATCTGTGGTAAGGAGACTAGGTTAATGATTACTTGAAACATCTGTGTCATGATTTTTTGTAATTTGTATATTGTACTAATGAAATATAAAATAGAAACCTGTCATCTTTGTCATACAAATAAAATAACTTTCACAGACATCTACTACACACCACACACTCACCATACATCATACAGTCATCATACTTACGACACACATACTCTGTCTCACTGTTCACACACTCATTATGTTAATACTAATACTAGTACTATTATAGTAATACTTATAACTAGTAGCTAAAAGTTGTTTGATGCTAGTAATTATTTTTGTCTATTTTTGGTTTTGCTAACTTTACTTCATTTTTTTTATTAGGTATTATATTTATACTTTTACTATTTACATATGAAGCATTTAGGTGGGGACCTGGTGTCCTGAAATACAGGCTTCGGCTTAGTTTAGGCACCAGTTAGGTAAAATATTATTCCTAAACTCACCTAATTAAGGCAGCTGTCCCACCCGCGCCGCCCGGCGAGGAAGCGACTAACTATATATCGGCTATTTTGACGCTCAAAAAACGTAGGTACAATAGATATACATTCCTTCTAAACAAAAGAGATCAATCTGCCTAGCCTTTTCCCAACTATCTAGGGGTCGGCTTCCAGTCTAAGAAGCGACTGCCTATCTGACCTCGACAACCCAGTTACTGGGTAATACGATACCCCTTAGTAAGCATGGTTGTCAGGCTTTCGGGCTTCTGACGACCCGTAACGACTGTCAAAGATCCACGATTGACAGCCGGGGCCAACGGCTTAACGTGCTTTCCGAGGCACGGAGGAGTTTCAGTATGTAAAGATGGTAAACAAATGAGATGCATACATTAATAGGTGATCGCTGACAGTGTGAACAACACTGTCGGCGAGGACTTGTTCCACAAATTTTTCGCTGAGCGACAGGATCTATCAAAGCTTACTCGCTCAGCGATTCTCGCTTGGCGGTCAGAACTCACGCCGAGAGACCAACCCGAGCGAGTGGTGCGAGTAGTCGCCCGTTGCAGTCGAACACTCGCTTAAAGCCCAGTGACAGAACGATCAGAACTACACACTCGCTGCTCGCCAATTCGTTTTTAGTTTGAAGTTCTACCACTGTGGCTCTACTCGCTGCTCGCTCATCGTTGGCGGTGGGACAAGTGCCTAAGACTTCATATTTCGGAGTTTTGTTTCTTTATTTTGTTAGTATTAAGTTTTTTTCATTTATTTTATTTGTGGATGAGAAAATAAACAATTTTATTATTATATCTGAACAGGAGTAGCCAGAGCTGGAAAGCATAAAGAAAGACGAATGAAGTAATACCCTGGTACTGTAGTGGAATGATGAATGATGCCCTAAGATTGATGCATTTCCCAAAAAAGAATAAGAAAAACGCCAAAATAAAATTCTTATATAACTAACAATTTCACTTGTTTGAATTTCAGTGCTCCAAATGTACCTGGTGATCCTCATCTGGAGTTCGATAGTGAAAATGGAGAGAGATGGTTCAGTAAAGTACTCAAGAGAAACGGACGCCGCATAAATAGGCTAGTTGATACTGTTTTAACCCAGCGAGGATGTAGTGGGGTCATTATGACACCTTAATTTTGTTAAACGAGACGTAGGTCCAATTTATAGTACAAAAATTATCGTAAAATTAATAAAACTAATTGTTAAATGCACTTATCGGTTGAATGAATTACAACAAATCGACTTATCTTGCGATAAATTTGTGATGAATTGATTAATTTTTTTTTCAGGATCCTGGAGTTATACTTCAACAAAAAATGTCATTAAAAAATAAATCTCTCGATGTTTACGACAACCCGGTCGGCCATGATGTTGGTAGGTGTTTGTGCCATGACGCCACATTACTTGTACAAAAAACACGTTAGCACCTTAGAAATAAGGTGGCTAACTGAAATAAGGTAGAAACTATGAGCTATTTAATACAATGTGTAACGGAATGCGTTGTCGTATTTTAGATAACATATCTGCCCATGAAATGAACAACTTTCGTTAGAGAAGACATAGATAATTCCCAAAAAAAAATTGGACTTACCACACCAAAAAAAAAAATTGAATGTAAGATCAAATTTTTTTTTTTCAAATTGACTATTACTTTCTTGAAGAAAATTGTTCATTTATACCTTTTCGTTACACCCTGTACTAGTTTTCCTGATGAAACCTAAGCAGGCTTCTTAGTTATTTACAAATTATACTACATCACCACAATCATGGAGGATTAAATTCTAAATTTTATATAAAACAATTTTTTTTTTATAAAATTTATTTAAAATATGATAATTTGGATATGAGTCAATAACTGGGCCTAGTTTTTGGAACGAAAATGTTCGCCAAATTAATGTGACAAATTGCTAAACGCGCTGTTGTGATTGGTTGAATTACATTTCAATAGGCAACCGCATCACTCGACTTACGTTTAATTTGTGATGCGTCAATAAATTCTTTCCAGAAACCGGGGGTTTGCTTATTAGTATTAATTAGAAGATTAAATTTTGAGGGTTAAAATAAGGAGCGATCATAATGAAACTAAAAGATTAATTTCAACAGATTTGTAAATAGTAGGTAGTAATATTTTTGAATGTGGCAATGTTTGAGCGGCCAGACAAATTAAAATGGCGTCTGTATTTAATTTGAAATGCAATGTTTCATTTTTAATCATTGAAAAAAAAAGTTACTTTTGATGACTGTTACAAAAACTTTGCCATTTATGTACTTCTTTTTAAAATCATATTATTATTGTTCTTTTCATCGAAATTGAACCGAATCTGAATTACAAAGTGATACTAAATAAAATAAATAGATATAGTATATACTTATAGCGTTTCGTTACCGTTATTTAGAGTAGTATAGATTATAGTTGTCGAGCGCTAGATTGTTTTTATATATTATTCTCATCGACTTCCTTCAACAGGTCAGAATCAGTCTTGCTATGTTCCCACTGTAGGGACACAGTCCTCTTCTCTAGAAGAGGTATTTGGTACATTTCATAAAATTATATTGTTAATTATATTGAGAATTTATTTTCAGATAATGTTTCCCGTAGCATCCTTTCTTGTACCTAAGCTAATGATATTTTGTGTTTTCTGTTCACTTATATGACAATAACTCATTTTAAATGCCTGCCTTATAATTTAGATTTTTTTCCTTTCTATTATTAATTTATTAAATGCGAAACTATATTATTTTAAATTCTAATTTATGATAAGGACACAGATGATTTATGTTCATGACCTACAATTTTATATAAAAAAAAACGTGATTCTTGAATAATTTGACGATTTCAATTTGACGATAACAAACGATTTTTTCTTAATATTTAAATGAGATGAGAGGATAAATGTTCTGTTTTGAATGAGTGTGAAAAAATTACATATAAAATAATTTTGAAAACCACGTTACATTTAAAAGGAATTGTAAATATCAAGTTTAATTTAGGCATTTTTTTATTTTAATAAGATTCTAAGAAATGTTATGCCAAATAAAATATATAATTAAAATTATTAAATGTTTTATTTAGTCATTAAAATTAAATACTGACATTATTATAAGACGGTGAAAAATATTTACAAAACGACAATGAAAACATGAGAATGCTTATTTATGGGTGCTTTTCGACCAAAAATGTGCGAGGTAGCGAGGCGGTGTGCGTAGAAAGAATCCACCAATGGGATCACTTCATTTTCCTAGCCACGATTAGCATAGCTTTGGTGGAAAAGGGCTAGATGAGCTACGTATTTTTTTACATACAAAAACGCGAAAGATACATAATATACGAGGGAGCGAGTGAGAAACGTGTGCGCGTACAGCAGAGAAGGGTCCGATATACTCGTACATCCTCGCACCACTCAGCTAGACAGCTTTTCTACACATCCTTGGGCTCCTCGCTACCTTACACAGCTTTAGTAGAAAAGCACCCTTATACCGGTTGCAGATCATGAGCTAAGCCTAGTAAGCTTAGCTTAGCTTGCAGAGCCGAGGTAATTTTTTATACGTACACGCTTAGTTTACATAGTTTGCGGTCTGCCCGTAAGTATGATAAACTACCATAGCTATGCCAGCTAACATTATAATGACTTAGCTGTTTGTCTGCAACCAGCTTAATATTTGTTGGTAGACACTCTTATCCTACAAGTATATTATAAGTGATTTGTTTACAAGAAACACACAAAATAATCAATACAACAAAAATAATATTTAGTTACCTACTAACTAAGTCATAGCACAGATAATAATGGGTGATTCATTCGGAGTTACTTTTTCCAAAACTAAAAAAATATGAATAAAACAAATTTATCGGGTAATCTTTATTATAATACAAAAGAACCATTCCTTACATTTACTTTTTAAAGATTATTTCTTTCAAATGTTGTCCGTAACTGCGATTAAGGTGGTCCATTCTGGAGTTCCAGTTTTCGATGACCCGACCGAGCATTTCCAGTGGTATTTGGCGAATAACGCGAGTAATGTTGGCTTCCAGTTGATCAATCGTACGCGGCTTATCCATATAAACTTTGGACTTTACATAACCCCACAGAAAAAAGTCTAAGGGTGTGATATCACAGGATCTAGGCGGCCAACTGACTGATCCGAAACGCGAAATTAACTGTTCACCAAATTTTTCTCGCAACAAAGCCATGGTTTCACGTGCTGTGTGGCAAGTGGCGCCGTCTTGTTGGTACCAAAAGTTTTGAAGATGACGGGCTTCAATTTCAGGAAACAAATAATCCGTTATCATGGTACGATAACGGTCACCATTGACAGTGACGTTCTGGCCGGCTTCGTTTTTGAAGAAATATGAACCGATGATTCCACCACCCCATAAACCACACCAAACTGTTGTTTTATCTGGATGTAATGGTAGCTCTTGAATCTCTTCAGGTTGCTCTTCAGACCAAATACGGCAATTTTGTTTGTTAACATATCCGTTGAGCCAAAAATGTGCCTCGCATTACGGCACTCGCATCGCAGTTACGGACAACATTTGAAAGAAATAATCTTTAAAAAGTAAATGTAAGGAATGGTTCTTTTGTATTATAATAAAGATTACCCGATAAATTTGTTTTATTCATATTTTTTTTAGTTTTGGAAAAAGTAACTCCAAATGAATCACCCGTTATAATAATAGCGTATTCATTGTCAATTGCAAATTAATCAGTTTTCACATTCATATTGATTGACAAGTATATTCTGTTGCTATTTTGTGCAAGCTAAAAAACACTACTATACAGTTGGTACTGTTTTCAGCTTGTAAAAAATACCTAGTGGTCCACCAGAATACGAAAAACGGTTTCAATCTACGAATAGAAATCGTAGCGCCACTTTTCAGAACGTACTTTTTAAAACAAAATTTTATTTTCTTAAGCTTATTCTACTTTAATTTCTATTGATTTGGACAGTGTCCTGCCATTTCCATTCCTCGAAATCTATAAACTAACACAGCCTCGAAGCGCCTGATGGAAGCTTAATACTAATGTTACGCAGTACTGTGCCACGTCTCGGTGCTGAGCAAGGTGCGCATGCGCTCTACTCTCTCTTCGACGAGCTCCAGGTAGTGACTCGACACCAGAGTCAGTATGTAGATTCGGAAAACTGTGGGATAATACATTAATTTATAAACGGTAGTTATTTCATCTTATAGGTAGTCCTAGGGTTCCACTGAAATTAGAGGCATTTCATGATTTCTTTTCTGCCGCCTATGGCGGTGCGGCGTTGACGTACAGATAATGTAACATTAAAAATGCACTAATCATCATCGTGGCGGAAAGACGTCCCCAGCCGCTTATAGAACCCCCCAGCTTCTACCAGCGTAGGTATTCCCGAGACTAAGTCAACAGTACACAATTACGTAGGCGATTGCATCCGGTGCCTTGCGGCAAGCGATCCACTTTTAAACCTTCTAACAACCCACATCTAGTACATTTAAAGCCTGGTTTGATACTCACTTAACGCCAAGAGAGCTAGCGTGTAATCCAGCATCAATGAGAGGTCAACGGTCAAACGGCTGAAGATCAGTATGGGGACGGTGCAGAACACGATGAGCAGCAGATTGCCCATCACAATGAAAGAAGTCCAGATTATCCAAGGTTTCATAAGGTGTGCTTTATCCTGAAATAATGAATATTGTGGTATATTAGTATCAGGTGTATGGTTATCTTGATAAGAGCATGAGGTGGAGAGTTTACACAACAGTGATTACAAAAGTTAAAAATATAAATGTGAATGGATGGAGAGGGAGGAAAATGAAATGAAAAACGGATTGTGAGAGCAATGCTAGAGAATTGTAATGTATATATTTAGTGGTAGTCGGTTAACAGGACAAAATGAAAGAAGGAAACGTGTGCGCCGACCATAAATGAAGAGCTGGAAGATGATGATAACGACTCTCAATCTATCTGAAATTAACATGGGAATCTGAAGGCCAACTCTAGTAAACAGTATACTCCATGAATATTCAAATTCAAATGAATCAATTCAAAAAAGGAAATTAAATCTCTGGTGGCAATTTAGATGATGACAACTGTAGGTACTCATATTTTTTCCACCGCAACAAACTCCTTTTGTTATACAGTGGAAAATCAAAATTCGCAACTACGCTTTTTTTTATTGTTGATAGGCACGCGTTTGACCACTATCTCACCTGATGGTAAGCGATGATGTGGTCGAAGATGGAGCACGCTTGCCTAGAAGTAACCTATTCACTCTTGACTTAAAGACTCCCAGGTTGTCGCTGATGAGGATCTTTGCTCAGGAGTGAGAAAATTCGGGCTTACAAAAAAAAACTGCTGGCTACACTGCCGTTCACAAGCTATAATGCCGTCATCTGACAAAATCACATTTTGAGTTACGTACAAAAATTCATCATAGAAATCAAGGGAACATAACGGTGATTTTATTTATATATCCCGAAATCTATTGATAGTAGAAAAATACTGCTTAGACAGATCGATGGACAATTTTTGGCTGATTACTATGGCATCAAACGAAAACCTAACAAATGTCAAATAACGGCATTTTAGCTTAAGCACAAATCTTATAACATATTTTAGTCGATAATGTATATTCACATTCGATTAACATTAGTGCCATGCAGAGTTTCACATCATGAAACAACGGAATTAAAATGAGCACTTAAAAGAGATAAGTCTTCCTAACTTACCCTCAACACTCCAACCAGCATTATAGTAGTAAGTATCAGGGTGATACAGTGGCAGATGATGACAATCATCTCAAAGCAAAACACAAAAACGTTCCCCCAGTGGTCCGTGGGGCGTCCAATGATCTGCTTGTCCAGAGTTGCAAGCCATTGTGCGAGCGCTAGGACTGTGTATAACTGAAATTGAAAAATGATTAATTAATGAAAATGACTTAAAAAGGGTTCACAAGAATACAAGGATCGGCACAAGCAAAGGGCGCTCTATGCAATACAATGGATGAAGTTGGGCTGAGGATTGTGGATGATGACTTGATTATTTCATAGTATAACTATTGAGGATTTATGCAATGGTACAGTTTAAAAGGATCCAATAAACGCAGGCGAAGCTATGAACACTAAAAAGAAACAAAGAAAGAAAGAAAAAAGTTTATTTCGTGCCTCGCACAGAAAAACACAAAAAATTATACAAGGCATTTTACAAGGTACCTACTTAATAATAATAAAAAAGCAACATAATAATAATATAGAAAAAATCTGTGCGAGGCCAGAAAAGCACCTATCTCAGCTTATGCTGGAATGTTTAGAAAATAAATAACGTAGCGCTGGTATTCTGATCACTAATGGATAGGCGTAGCATAGGTTATAAGAGACGAGGTTTTATAAGGAAAATTTAAGGTATTCTTGTCAAAAATAATATTAACGGCCTAAATACCCGCCGCCATCTTCTCGTTAAAGAAAACTGTTCAGTATTATTTAGACAGAAAGACAAATATTTATGCCTGTTTTCTTGATTTAAGTCGTGCTTTTGACGCAGTAAATTATAATGTCCTGTGGGACAAAATGTATAATACAGGTATACCTCCTGAAGTTATTAACATTATGAAGTATTGGTATGAAGGTCAAACAAATGTTGTAAAATGGGGAGAAAGTTTTTCTGGTGAATACACTCTAGATTCGGGTGTCAGACAGGGTGGTCTGACATCCCCTACATTGTTTAATTTGTATGTTAACGACTTGATAGGGGAGCTGAGCGGCGCAGGTGTCGGCTGTTCTATTGATAATGTCTCAGTTAATAACCTCAGTTACGCCGACGATATGGTGTTGCTCAGTCCTTCTGTCAAGGCGTTGCAAAAGCTACTGAATATATGTGAAGTGTACGCTAGTAAGCATGGTCTCAAATATAATGTAAAGAAAACGGAAATAATGGTATTTAGATATGATAACAGTCCCTTACCTACACCTGATATATCGTTGTGTAACACCAAACTTAAAGTTGTGAAAAGTTTTAAATATCTCGGACATATCGTAACGAATAAACTGCGAGACGATGACGACTTAGAGAGACAGAGGAGATTGTTGGCCGCGAAAAGTAACATGCTTGCTCGGCGTTTCGCTAAATGTACTGGCCAAGTTAAAGTCACTCTGTTTAATGCGTACTGTCGGTCGCTTTACACTGGCCACCTCTGGTACAAACACACTCAACGCACATATAACACCTTACGTGTGCAATACAACAATGCATTTAGGTGCATATTTGGGCTACCGTGGCGGTGTAGTGCGTCCGGCATGTTTGCGGAGAACAGGGTTGACGATTTCTTTGCTGTATTGCGTAAGGCTAGGGCCGCGTTTATGAGCCGTGTACATGTTTCTGACAATGGCATATTGAGAGCCATATATGAAGCTAACTATTTATTTGTATATGGCTGTCAATATTCCTGCTAACAATTTTATCTAATGATTTTGATTATATTTTTATTTTATATTGTTTGTAATAATGTTGTTGTATTAATATGGGAATTTCCTGAAATAAATGATAATTTAATTTAATTTAATTTAATTTAAATATAATACAGTATTAATATAATAATATCCTCAATGTGAAAAACTTGCATTGGAAGAACACAAAGATAACTTATGGCCACGGACTCTTCAACCTAATGAATAGGATCCGGTTTACTAATTCCTTTCTTGCTTTTACGTCAACTATTTCGTAGTAGGTAGGTATTTGCCTTGACACTTACTATTATGCTCAAGCCAGAGAACAAGCATCCGAATCTGAGCGAGAGACAGCCGAAGCTCTTCTGCCTCGGCATGCTTTCCAAAATGAATGTGATCTCTGAAAAAAAAATACAAAATCTTTGTTAGGATATTTCAAAAGATACTCACTTTATACATACTCGAAAGTGGTTTTACAGAAAGTTATTTATTTGACAGGAGCATATGGTTGTGCGGTGATTTGACGTTTATGCCAGGACTACCATCCTCATCAGTGAGTGTTCGAGTTTCAACGAGAAAGGTGTGTTAGGTCACCAGAGCGCCGAGCACTAATTTCGACAGTGAGAGATAAGTAATTAGTTAGTTTCTCCTACTTAGGCCTTCATAGTGTTTAGTTTATTAATAACCGTCTACCTCACTGCTGGGCAAATATTTCCTCCATAGTTTTTTCAATGATCTTTGCGTTTTGGCTCTACACTTGGTCGCCCCCGTAATCCAGGATGAGTTACCATTTAAAATTTAGGATCGATTGATCCAGGGAGGTTAAGCTACGCTTGCCGGGGTTGGTCCATGGATGGGTTATGACCATTTACACATACCCAGACTCCTCCGTGCCTCGGAAAGCACGTTAAGCCGTTGGTCCCGGCTGTCAATCGTGGATCTTTGACAGTCGTTACGGGTCGTCAGAAGCCCGAAAGTCTGACATCCAGTCTTACCAAGGGGTATCGTATTACCCAGTAACTGGGTTGTGGAGGTCAGATAGGCAGTCGCTCCATGTAAAATACTGGTATTCAGCTGCATCCGGTTAGACTGGAAGCCGACCCCAAGATAGTTGGGAAAAGGCACGGGAAGATTGATTTTGATCCAGGGCTAAGACTGGATCGAACGATTCCTTTGGATACATTTTACGCATATACAGTAGCTGCCATTATCGTGAGATCACTTTCAACACTATCAGCGGATATAGATTTGATTAATTTCGACAAAATCATGTATCCGAGCAACAATATCAACTTATATCTGCAATAACATATTGTAATAGAGGTACCTATATAATATCTGCATTATGACATTAACAGGTATTTGTAAAACGCCAGGGTGAAACTCTGCTGCCGCGACACCTCGCGGCTCGGCGCACAGAGTTCCGGCAGGATCTCATGGCGACATGGAGACAGCGACTGTCGCAACCCAGCGTTTTGCACACCACGATTACGGCGGTAGCGTCACGGCGTCCTCACCGGACACGGTTGTTTTGGGAGGTTCCTGCATCAGATCAAGTAGGAGGAAACGCCCGGTTGTTACCACTGCGTGGATCGCCCAGAGGACACGGTGAAGCATACAGTGGAGGTCTGCCCCGCTTGGATGGAGCACCGCCGTATCCTCGTGGATGCCATAGGTGGCGGTGACCTCTCGCGCCCAGCCCTGGTTCAGGCCATGGTACGGAGCGAGAGGGAATCGGAAGCAGTCTCCGCCTTCTGCGAAGCAGTAATGCTCGCGAAGACGGAGGCGGGACGCGTGAGGGAAGCTTAACAGAGTGGCCCTCACGGCCCCGGCCGCTACCACCGCAGGAGCGGTATTGGGCGTAGGACGTCGCTAGACGATCTCCGGCCACCGTAGACCCGGGCTTGTGGACGGCGAGCAGTGGGTAGCTCGCCGTCCGATCAGCACCAGGCCCGTGAGTCGACGGCGCGTAGTGTTCCACGCGCGCTTCAAAGAAATTAGTCTCAGCCACCACTGACGGGGCTCATCGTGGCCAGTGACTGCATGCCTAGGGGTAGCGGTAAAATTCTGAAAATGAGTTACTCCACCCCTGGGCACTCAGGCAGGGAAGAAACAGGGGTGGGTTTTAGTCAGTAAGAGTCCGACACGCCCTCCCGCTCCACCCAGAGTGGGAGAAGTCATTGGATGATTTCCCACCCCTCAAAAAATAAAAAAGGTATTTGGAAAAACAAAGAATGACTGTACGTTCCAAACTAAGAGAGGACAAGTCAAACTCTTTAGGCTTTTAGTCTATGTAAGCATTTTAGCGCGCGGAAACTGTAAGAATATGAAATGAATGTTACCAACCACCGACAATATTATCAACACGTAACTACTTAGTAGTCACAAAAAGAACTCCTAAAAGGGTCTCCTCAAAGATCTTTGAGGTCACATTAAGACAATGGATTCGGTATAACTATTTTCACCTTCTTTTGACTGATGACTTCTCTATCTCTCACTGGAAAGGGAGCGAGTGTCAGACAGACCAACGGACAACGGAGTCTTAGTAATAGGATCCTATTTTACCCTTTTGGTACGGAACCCTAAAAATGGTGCCCCAATGGAGTGGTATACGGATGAATGCTCTTTAAGATATACTGTGCCTCTTTAGAACTACGGATGATCTGGATTTATGACGGGTGTTTGTGCATGTGTCTCATCTGTTAACACTCCTATGGCACAGCAAAAAACAGTGTGTGGGAACTTTATTCGACGAGCTTACGAGGTCACACGGGATGAGCATATCTAGTTCATGGTTAATCATTACCGACTTCTGTATCGTTATCTATTAAAGTAATAACAGATATGAGATTTTATGATATTTTCATCAAAAATGAAT
This sequence comes from Polia nebulosa, assembly GCA_951329385.1. Lineage (NCBI taxonomy): Eukaryota > Metazoa > Arthropoda > Insecta > Lepidoptera > Noctuidae > Polia > Polia nebulosa. The sequence continues at coordinate 7,099,559 of OX589598.1, forward strand.
TTGATAGAAAAAAGTCAAAACTGTGCATCACTTTTAAAGTATCTAATACCTACCATAAGTAGACTTAGAGCTGGTTCCTGAATTGAGAATTGGCGGTTAAGAACGAGTTAAATCCTACTTCATTGCCAAAATTTGGCAGGTCTTCAGACTTTACTTTTTTTTTTAATTATCTACTTATTTAATGTTAAAAAAGACTGTTATTTCTGTAAGTTGCAAATTATTTATAGGAACTATTTACATAGTTAATAAATAACTAACTATAATTAAAACAAAAATTTCTAACTTAATAAATCTTAAAATATATCGTCAAAAATTCCTCCGCATCGCTGTGGATTGGGAGTATGCTCAAAATATTGGTTTAGAGTTTAACAAGTAGGTAGGTACTTATTTGTTAAACTCTAATTAACAAAAATACTGAACAAGAAGTTCTGAACTTCAAAATCTTTAGATTTTAAGTAATAATTGCTCCTGGTTTCTAAATTAATTCAGAACACAGGGATTAGATTACTATGTACCTATTGCTACTAAGTGCTGTTGGTATTACATACACACAGCACTTAGTAGCGCAAAAACAAATTTAGGCAATACTCAAACACCATTTAATGCTATTGTTTTCAGATTAGGCGCTAACATCAATTTATTTCATTCAATGCCGATGTAGTTTGGTGAATATTTCAATGATACTGATTACTTTAAGTATCACTACATATTTTTATCTAGAGTAGTTACTTTCTTACTTTATTTATATGCCATTATACAAGTTAATTCATGAGAGCTCTGTTATTCTTATGGTATATGTATTTTGTGTACGTTATCGATTTTTTATTTCCTTTTGCATATTGTAATTTATCAAAATTTTACACACAAATAAACGTTAAAAAGTGTTCACCCAAATACACTGAAATCATCAAACGTTAATCAAATAAAAACCTACTCAATCACTTTTTCCAACCAACAACTTCTGGGGGCCGAGTCACCCGCGTCCGTAGGAGTATACCCATTGAGTCCCTACACGTGGTCCCCGGGTGGTGCTAATGAGGTGACACTAACTGGTGGTAGGTTTCGACCGATGGCTTGCGACCACCCACTGGGCAAAGACGTACCGCCAAGCGGCCTGGCCGTGTTCCGGTATGATGCTCAGTGTAGCCAATCCAGAGGAGTTGGGTCGAAATAGTTGTTCCATTGCAGGCAGACCAACTGGGCTCGCGCTGATATGGATGTATCGGGAGACTAGTCGCGGAGGGTAGCGGGATCCGAGGCACGGTGCGCCGCTGGCCGACCGCAGTTAGTTGGGGGCCCAAGTAGTGTACTAGCCACACATGAAAGGCTGCCCCGCCAACTGACGAAAAATCCCGGAATGCACCATCGTGCTGGTTGGCAACCAGACGAGAGGGCCCGATGGACATTCCCGGGGGGGCTCGGGCGTCCCCGCAGTCTCCAGACTAGTCCCCCAATGTTACCGTCCTGTCAGTGCGTGCCTGAAGGTAGCCAGCATGGAACCTCATTTCACTTCCTTCTCCTCTCCTTCCTTCACTCTTCACAATTATGATAAAAGGAACTAAAAAGAAAAAAGCCGTACAGCGCCAGCACTCCCTCTCACACAAAGTGCACCTATCTAACATTCGAGGTCTGCACTCAAATCTCGCCGCAGTCCACCACCACCTAGAGACTGAGAAACCAGCTCTCTTATTCCTTTCGGAGACGCAGATCGGATGTCCGTCTGACGTGGCGTACCTATCTTACCCAGGGTTTACCCTGGAGCACAATTTTAAGCCACGCGCTGGTATATGCATGTACTATTGATGACAAAGGTGCATGGAGAGCCTAAGGTCGACTTTTGACTGTGAGGTTTTGCATTACGTATCATGACTTTCATGAGACGACTAGATGGCGCTGTTCAATCATGAAAATAACACTGCAAAGCTGATAAACCTTATTATGCAGAGGCAGATAATAAGGTTTTTAATACCTAAAATAATTACTAAGTAATAATAATATATTTATATTCAAATAAACAAAAATTACTATATTTTCTTATTTCCGAGTACTTAATACAGCGCCATCTAAACCAAACTAAATAAGCCAATAGGTACTATATCGGTTAATTCGACTACAGATGGCGTCGATCACAAATAATAAAAATCCCTACATTCACAAAGTAGCTCTTATTTTCACGTTCCAGAATAAATAGTCAGTAGCTCAGGTGGATAAGCATGGCAGAATAACATAGATCGTTCAACAGGGCACCGGTTCGCAACCCAGCTCTCTGTCGACTTTTTTTAAATTTAATTATTCTAATATATAATTTATATTCTATTTTTTGTATTTTTAAACGTTTTTATTTTATTTTTTGTTATAAATAATATAAAAAATATGAGGTATAAGATGTATAAATGAATATAGGGATAATATACAAGTATACATATACTACTATATTAACATTATATAAATATATATTATATAAATTACTTTCATAATTGGTGGTAAGTATTAGTATTATTAGTAAAAAACATTTATGTAGAAGATTTAGGTATATTTTTCTTACAGCTTAAGATTTACTAAGTTTAATTCTCGTAAAGGATAAGAAATGAAACTATTTTATTGATTATAGTTTAAGACATTTAATTCTCAAAGAAGAATACAATTTATGTCTTTCTTTCTTATAGAATGTATAACCTAACCTAGCAGTTTTACATCCAATTAACAATGATTTAATTCACTTGTTAAGGAGAAATACAAGTAAAATTTATAACTGAATAACTCTATTACAAAATAGAAGACCTTAACAAAGTAAAACTGTATAATAGATATTATAAGTATTCTAAATCAAAACTGTGTTGTGCTATTCTTCTATTATTTAGTTTTATTTACATTATGTTATAATAACTTTCACTATATATGCAACCTTAGTTCTGTAAATATTTTACCTACTCATAAATTATAAAAATTTTACGTTTTGCATAATTATGTTTAGTGGTATTGACTATAATGATTGATTTGTGCATTATGTTATGACTAAGGTTCATAGCTTAAGTATTCGTTCCAGAAGGAGGAAGAAATTGAAGCTAAACCTAAAATCAATAACAATTGTAAGACCGGGTTATAGCTGTCATTTTGGGACCGAGTTGTTTATAATAATAAATAAATAATTTATTATGTTGGAAAGGAATCTATATTTATATTGTTTTTATTTTAATTTCTTATATTATATAAGAAATCAAAATCATTAGTGTAATAACATTTTGTTGTTATAAAGAAATGTATAAATTTATCCAACTTACACCAAGTTTGATTACTGTAATTTATCATATAAATTATAGCTACCCCGGTCTTTTCATTTTTACTCAATCATTATTACTCAATTCAATAGTCAACACTTTATATTCTTTAATATTTCGTGTATCCGCCATTTTGATCGATTACAGCTTGCAACCGCGAACCCATGGAGTCTATTAATTTTTCACATAAATTGTGACCCCGTATAGAATCCCATACCTCCATGCAGTGAGTACTCAGTGCTTCCTTAGTCCTTTCGTTCCTATTGTCCCACTTTTGAACCATAACGCCCCATAAATTTTCAATGGGGTTTAAATCTGGCGATCTCGCAGGCCAAGGAATAATTCGTATGTCCGATTGCTGGCTAAACCACTCTTGCACAATTATGGAACGGTGTATAGGACAATTGTCCTGCACGAACGTTATTACTGGCATGTCTTCTACAGGAAAAACATTCCGCACAGTGGGCAACATGACGTCATTCAGCACATCTAAGTAGTTAACACTGTTTGCACGACTGGGTATTACAGTAAGTTCTCCTGGTCCTGCAGCTGTCATCCATCCCCAAATGTTCACTGTTATACGACCGGATTCAGAGTTAGGCACAACGTGATCACTATCATAATGCGTATTATTCCTACGCCACAACCTAACTCGCCCGTGCTGGCTAGACTTGAAAGTCTTTTCATCACTGAAGATAACGTTGCTCCAGTCGAAATGTCTGTATTTCAAAGCGAACTCCAATCGTGCTCTTTTATTAGCTTCGGTTAGCAATGGCTTAATAGCATGTCGACGATAATGCAGACCTTCACTATGAAGAGCACGATACACCGTCCGCAAAGATGTATCAAACCACTCTGCGTAATATCTTGTTGGTGTAAAGCCATTTTCTTCATAACCTTGCACCATAAGTTGACGCTGGTCTGAGTCAATATGGCGTCTTCTGCCAGATCTACTGCGGTGTTCCAACGAACCCTCTTCTTGAAACCGCTTTATCCATAAAGTGACAGTCTTTACCTATAAGGGAAATATATTATTTATTATTTTCGTGTATCGATAACCATGGATAATAAAATAAATAACGAACAGTGATTTTAAAACATTACTTACGTTTAAGCCAGTTTCTCTCGAAATTTCAGAATAATTTAGGCCTTGATTATGCAATGCTATTATTTGGGCCCTCGTAGCCATATCAATATTAGAACGCGAACTCATGGTAAAGATAAATATTAAAAAATTGTTAAATGCAATCGTAACTGAACTCACTCAAAGATAGTAAAGAACGTTATGATTGAACAAAAAGATTTAATTTTTATACAGTCAATATTAAACTACCCTCAATTCTTTTGAGATTTATGATACAGGTTAAAGTCGCTAAACAACTTCGATATAATAAAGAGTAGGATAATTTCAACTCATTGCGTAATGACGCAATAGTCCAGTGGCTATGGTATCGGTAAATTTTATGCCACCGAGTTCGAATCCTAGTTATTACGAGCTTTGCTTTATAAGGTTTGTAATGTCGTAGGAGAATTTGTGTTAAAATTAAGTAATATTGTAACTAGCAAAAAACAAGATAATGTTCTTTAACGAGAGATGTATATTTTCCAATCCAACTACTATACTAGCGCCATCTATGTCGTTCAAGACGTATTATTAAGGCGATGAAACCCTGTACAAACGATTTTGGTTTGGTATTCTCCATGCAGTTCTGTCTTCATTAGTACGCCCGGGACGACATCTGCTATCGGCGTCTCTGTAACCTTGAGGACTCCAGGTTCTCAACTCTTTGGGTCCTAGTGGACACAGGCCTAGATAAAATTGTCTACGCCTGTGTCTACCGTTTGCACAGCGGTGATTTGGAGACAACTAGGCTCACACAACACCTGAGTAAAGCGGCGGATGTGGCTCAGCAACGGTACCCTTCTGCCCAATTGGTGTTACTGGGGGACTTCAACGCCCACCATCAGGAGTGGCTCTTCCCATACCAGTGCACAGACCATGCTGGACAAGAGACATATAAGCTAGCACTAGCGTTAAATCTCACCCAGCTGGTCCAGGGGGCAACGAGGGTGCCGGATGTTGATTCGCACACAGCCAATTGCCTGGACCTTCTGCTGACAACAGATCCAGACCGTAACTCAGTGTCGACTTCTTTACCATTAGGTACTTCCGACCACTGTCTGGTGAAGTCTGTATCCGTGTACTTCCCGCCCGATCCTAGCCCTAGAGGCACCAGGCGGGTTTGGCGATACAGGTCAGCAGATTGGGATGGTATGCGATCTTTCTTCGCATGTTATCCTTGGCGGCCCACTTGCTTTTCTTCGACTGATGTTTCGTCGTGCGTGGACGCCGTGACGGATGTGTTGCGGAGGGGAATGGAGTACTACATTCCATTCTCTGACGTAACAATGTCTGGCGAGGCTCGACCATGATTTGGTGCCGAGTGCAATCGCGCTGATGCGCTTAAACACGCGGCCTACCTGGCATGGGTCGACGCTCGGTCGCGTAAAGCAAATGACGTGAGTCAGAAGAAGAGAGCCTTCAACAGGGCTGCCAAGTCCTGCAAGCAGGTGTTGCGGAGGGCTCGGTTTGACCACATAAGCCGAATTGGGAACAAACTAGCTTCTTACCCAGCTGGTAGTAAGGCGTTTTGGTCCCTAGCTAAGTCGGTTGAATCGAACTTCTGCCGCCCCTCACTACCTCCACTGCTGAAACCCGACGGGTCGCTGGCCCACTCCGCTGAGGAGAAAGCAAGCTTGTTTGCCTCTCTGTTTGCGGAATCTTCGCGTCTAGATCCTGGTGGCGCGAGGCCCCCTGGTACTCTTGGTGGATGCGAGTCGATTATGTCAGACATTCGCATTCATCAGAAGGATGTCCGAAGGGTACTGCGTAACCTGGACGTGAACAAGGCTAGTGGCCCCGACGGGATACCGGCAATTGTATTGAGGACTTGTGTGCCTGAGTTGTCTCCGATCTTGACGCGCCTATATCGCCTTTCGTTTGAGACTGGAAAAGTGCCGATGGCTTGGAAGCAAGCTAACGTGCAACCCGTACCCAAGAAAGGTAGTCGAGCTGACCCAGCAAATTATAGGCCCATCTCGGTAACTTCCGTACTCTGTAAGAGTATGGAACGTATACTGAATGGTAAGCTCCTGGCATACCTAGAAGCCAACGATATCCTAAGTGACCGACAATACGGCTTCCGTCGAAATCGGTCAACAGGAGATCTTCTAGCGTATGCCATTCACATCTGGAGTGAGGCCATCGACAAACAAGGGGAAGCCCTTGCGGTCTCCCTTGATATCTCGAAGGCCTTCGACCGGGTCTGGCACGACAGCCTAATTGGCAAGCTTCCTTCCTTCGGTCTGCCCGCTGGTTTGTGTGATTGGATTGCAGATTTCCTGAGGGATCGGTCTATCCGAGTAGTCATAGATGGCTGGCTAGAGGCTGCTCGTCCGGACTGCTGGCTATTAATGCCGGTGTTCCTCAGGGGTCGGTGCTCTCGGCAACATTGTTTTTGCTGCATATTAACGATCTGCTAAAACCCGGTACCTTTGGGTATGCAGACGACAGCACTGTTGCCGAGAGATACGTGCCTGACGCACGAGTTAGTGGGTCTCAGGTCCGGTCTCTCCGCGAGGCTATGGTTGGGCGCTTGAACTTGTCCTTGCAGGCTGTCTCAGAATGGGGCGATGCCAATCTGGTTAAGTTCAATGCTGCTAAAACCCAGGCGTGTCTTTTTTCTGCTAAAACGAGCCAATTTCACCCGGCTCTAACTTTCCGAGGTGTAACCGTGCCGATAACCGATCAACTTGATCTTCTTGGTGTTACTTTGACATCTACCCTCAATTTTGGTCCCTTCATAGAGGCAAAGGCTCAAGTGGCTGCCAAAAAGTTGGGAATCCTCGCAAAGGTGAGACGATACTTCACGCCGGAACAGCTGCTCCAACTCTATCAAGCGCAAGTCCGATCGTGTATGGAGTACTGCTCTCATCTTTGGGACGGATCTGCCAAATACCAGCTTGATGCCCTTGAGTCAATTGAGAAACGAGCCAAGAGGATTATCGGCAATGATAGACTCGTTGAGTCGAAACTCCAAAGTCTTGAACATAGACGCCGAGTTGCTAGCCTGTCGGTTTTCTATCGATTACATTTTGGGGAGTGTGCTACGGAATTGCATGATTTGATTCCGCCAAGCCCGTTTCATCAAAGGACCACAAGACGTACGGCAAAGTGCCACCGGTTCATGGTAGACATCCCATCCATACGCACAAAGCGTTTTGAGAAAACATTCATTGTGCGTACAGCTAGAGAGTGGAATTCCCTACCGGAGTCTGTGTTTCCTGATAGCTATAACCTGGGAGTCTTTAAGTCAAGAGTGAATAGGTTACTTCTAGGCAAGCGTGCTCCATCTTCGACCACATCATCGCTTGCCATCAGGTGAGATAGTGGTCAAACGCGAACCTATTAAACATAAAAAAAACAAAAAAAAAACCAAAAAAAAAACCCAAAGAAAAAAAAACTTACTTGAATTCATTCTCATTTCTTATGTCACTGACACAACAACAAAACACTTATCACTTCCTACACTAGATTAAAATTTAATATTAAAAAAAAAATATATCACAAGAAATGTCCAATGCGTCCGCCTAAATAGTATAGACTGATACTATGCTATCAGTGCGCGATAAGAGCCACTTTATCAGTAGAATATCGGTATTAGAAACGGCACTAACGACAATAATGACAGATAATGCCTTTGTTTATCCCTCCAAAAGACGTGATTAATGAAAAACTATTATTATTGTTTAGATCAAATAGAGTAATTTGTTGATGGATTAGTTAGTGTAAACAATGTTTTGACAAAAACAATTAAATTTTTTTTGATGAATCGAATTTCTGGAAATTAATAGTTGTATTTTTTTTTTAATTTTGTTTAATTAAGGAGACTGTTACATTATGAAATAATTTCGATTTTAATAAGTATTTTGACAACAAAAAATGCTTCGTCTTTATTATTATTATTATTTATTTATTTCAGATCAATCAAATCCATATATCGTTAGGAAAAATCTTAACCCAATGTTAGTAAAAAAAAAACCACTCTATATACAAAATTGAAACGACTGACACCTACGTTTGCAGCCGTATCCAGTGAGCAAGCATGGGGCTGTCCCACCTATCACACAAAACATTCAGGATGCTGTGGGAGCTAGCACATATTCTGCCGAGAATAGAAGCGCACCGTTTCCGTATAATGGCATTAAAGCCATCAACCCTGGCCTCGGTGAACACCCCGGAATCGCTACAAAAGCGTGGTAGACCCAACAGCATCCTGAATACATTGTTGTACTGGACACGCGTTGTATGCCCTCAGCGTATACCTGACCCACAGACTGCACGTGTAAAAAGACTGGCAGTATGCTCTGAAAAGGGTTAACCTTTATAGTCCCGATGACAACCCGGGCTGTCACCGGGCTTCTTCGACAACCCAAGGTTAACGTTTGCTTGGAAAAAAATTTAACCTCTTAGGATCCGAAATTCAACTGAGTTTGAAAACAAAAAAAAACCAGCCTCCTACCTCGGACAAACCCGGGTTGTCGAAGAAGCCCGATGACAACCCGGGTTGTCATCGGGACTATAAGGGTTAATTTGACTTGCGTCGTACAACGTCCAGATCTACCGATCAGCATATTACCACGGACAGCCATCGCCCTGCGTTCCCTTAAACTTTAACTTCAGCTAGACCTCTATGGGTAACTGGTTCAACTCAATTGACGTAAACCTTGTATAAAATATTAGTTATGAAGCATTATTTCTTAATAACAAGTTTTGCAATTCTTTAAGATGATACCTACTATCGAAATTGCGTATATTGTAGTCACTTTTACTGCAATATTTTGGTCTAACAATTATTGAAATAATATTAAGGTTACATTTCATAATATGCACCTTTTAGGATATATCTGAGTGCAGTGGTGGCCCAGTGGTATCCGCCGCGACTTATAAGTTGTAGGTCGTGAGTTCAAACCCAGGCAGGCGCTTTACTTTGTGTAAATTAATTCGTTACCACTGCTCTCAAAACGGTGAAGGAAAACATCGTGAGGAAACCGGCATGTCCTAGAACCAAAAATTCGAACACATGTGACATCCACCAACTCGCATTGGGCCCGCGTGGTAGATTACGGCCCACACCCTCTCACAGAGAGGAGGCCTGTGCCTCAGCAGTGGGGACATTAAAAGGCTGATGATGATGATGAAGATATATCTATCTCTACATATTATAAAACAAAGTCGTTTTCCGCGTCTGTTTCTCCGCCAACATCTCGAAGCTGGCAACGGATTTTAATGCAATTTTCACTAAAATAAAGAGCGATAAACGAAGCAGGTCTTTGTATATAATTTGCACCTGTGCAAAGCCGGGGCGGGTCGCTAGTACCTAAGTAAATAAAACTAGAACTCTTATGAAATATTCTTTAATTCACCAAAGAATGTTACTAAAAAGAATTAATGCTTTTAATATTAAAGTTATATTATGACTACGTACATCAGTCTGTATAAAACGCGTAGCTATAGTAAATAGACATAGATACACATTCATTGCTAATATTAGGAATCCTCAGATAGGTACTTAAAGCTATACAGGTGGTCAATTACTTATTTTACAATATAAGACATAAAGGGAAATATACTTAGGAATGTACATTATATTCTTGAGTATTAAATTTATACGAATAAGATAAACTAGTCAAGTATTCAAAAAATCAGTTACTGTTATAATGTAACGGTCTGTGGGCCGAACTACTTATTTAAATACAGCATTTGGTAAAGTACAATAAATATGTAAGTAATTGACTTGTTATACAATTCAAACAATTAAAAGAATCAGTATTTAGTGACCGTAGCCATTTGCATATTTTCCGTGGGCTGCTACGATGGATCCACCACCACTTAAGCCGTGGCCAATCACTGGAGAGGATATAACTGAAGAATGGCCAATACCACCAAGACCACCGAATCCACCGATGCTGCTTATTCCAGAAATTGATCCTTTTCCGATGCCACCTATTACTCCGACTCCCCCGATTCCACCGAGTCCTTCCAACCCACCACCGCCCCCAACAGCAGACACAGGTACGGCAACGGGTTGGGGAACACCCACAGGGACTGGCGCAGGCAACCCTACAGCATACGGCTGAGGCACAGGGATCCCCACTGCCTGCGTCACACTAACAGGCACAGGTTGCGCATAGGGGTACGCAAAGGGACGGTTGACAGGGATAGCTACAGGGCGGGATATAACTTGGGCTACTGGTTAGGGTACTGGGACAGGGACTGGACGCGGTTGATCGACGGGTACCCCTACATGGACGGGGTAGGTGACAGCCCTGGGTACGCCGTAGGGTACAGCTTGGGGGACGGGAATGGCGACTCGGTTATGGTACTCTGAGTATATGTGGCGAACAGGGAATGATGCACCACCGATTCCACTACCTCTTATGCCCCCTATTCCAGCGCCAACTCCAATGCCACCGATTCCACCGCCACTTCCTATGACTGCACCACTACTTATGCCACTAATGACAGCGCCACTGCCACCTATGCCACCAATGGAGTGGCCACCTATGCCGCCTATGGAGTGGCCACCGCTTATGGAACGTTTTCCTTGATCAGCGCTTTGAGCGTAGTGCACGCTAAGAAACAGCAAGATCTGAAAAAAAATATAGTGCTTTTAAGAATTGAATTTCTGTCTTAGGAAAAACAACAATCGTTAAGCTTAGACGATGAAAGGTTATAGACGGAACGTCATTGGACATTTAATGAAGCAGGGTCGTTAAAATGTGTGAGTGACCTTGACGAACATAACGATGACGTATCGGCTTCTCATTTTGTCTCATCATTTCAGTTGAAAGACGTCCACTGCTGGACATAGGCCTCCGCCAACTGTCGCCACAATGATCGGTCCTGTGCGTCTCGCATCCATCGGCTACCCGCGACCCTAACCAGGTCATCGGTTAAACTTGTGGGAGGCCTTCCAACGCTGCGTCTTCTAGAACGCGGTCGCCATTCCAGAACTTTTCGGCCCCATCGACCATCTGTTCTACGAGCAATGTGCCCTGCCCACTGCCACTTCAGTTTGGCGATTCTTCGGGCTATGTCGGTAACCTTAGTTCTCTTGCGGACATCATCATTTCTGATTCTATCATGCAAGGAAACTCCGAGCATTGCCCTCTCCATTGCCCTTTGGGTGTCTGTAAGCCTTCTGATGAGGCCCATTGTGAGCGACCACATTTCGGTTCCATAAGTCATCACTGGCAACACGCACTGGTCATAAACTTTTGTCTTGAGACACTGTGGTATGTGAGACGAGAAGATACTACGCAACTTCCCGAACGCCACCCAGCCGAGTCGGATTCGACGATTGACCTTGACGAGTTATTCCTACCTAAATGGACCGTTTGTTCCAGGTAGAAGTACTCGTCTACAACTTCGAGTGTAGAGTCTCCAAACTTGATAGTAGTGGGTGCTACATGGGTATTTCCATGACCTTGGTTTTGTCCATGTTCATTTTAAGACCTACTCTCGGAAGGTCTACTGAGGTCATCGAATATTGTACTCAGGTCCTCCATAGTCTCAGCCATGATGACCATATCGTCGGAAAATCGAAGATGAGTGATGTACTCGCCATTGGCATTAATGTCTAGCACTCTCCAGTCCAGAACCTTGAAGACATCCTCCATTGCGGCCGTGAACAGTTTCGGAGAAATGACGTCTCCCTGCCTCACACCCCGCTGTAGGAGGATAGGTTTCGAGGTCCCGTCCTGAAGTCGGACTGACATGGTGGTGTTTTCGTACAAACACTTCAATACCTCGATGTACCGATAGTCAATCTGGCACCTTTTTTTTTTGTTTTTTTTTGTGGGATGGAAAATCATCCAATGACTTCTCTCATTCTGGGTGGAGCAGGAGGGTGTGTCAGACTCTTACTGACTAAAACCCACCCCTGTTCCTCCCTGCCCTGAATGCCCAGGGGCGAGGTAACTCTTTCGAATTTATCCTCAACCCCCGGGCAGGCATCGGCCATGACGGGCCCCGTCCTGTTTGCTGACAACTCTTTGAGGCGCGCGTGGAACACTACGCGCCGTCGACTCTCGGGCCTGGTACTGATCGGACGGCTGATCTTTCTCGTAGTCCACAAACGCTAAGCAGAGGGGTAGATTATACTCTTCGGTCTTCTGTATAACCTGCCACAGCGTATGTATGTGGTCCACGGTGCTGAAGCCTTTTCGGAATCCGGCTTGCTCAGGGCTGGAAGTCGTCAAACCTGCGCGCGAGACGGTTCGTGATGACTCTGGAGAACAGCTTGTAGACATGGCTCAGAAGTGAGATGGGCCTGTAATTCTTAAGCAGGGCATTGTCGCCCTTCTTAAAGAAAAGTACATACCATAACACCTCTGCCCCAAGCCTGTGGCGTTTTCTCCTCGAGTATGACGGAATCGAACAGTTTCTGAAGGGCCTTAAGTACCGGTTTTCCACCCGCCTTCAGAAGTTCGGCCGTGACTCCGTCATCACCCGACGCCTTGTTGTTCTTAAGCTGCTTCAGAGCCATCCCAATCTCATACAGGCTGACGTCCGGGATGTCTTCGGTATAGTGTCAGGTCAATCTAGCTCTTGGGTCGTTAGCAGCGGGTTTAGACGTTGACGTGTATAACTGTCCGTAGAACGTCTCGATCTCTCTCAGAAGCTCCGATTTGGCAGATATGGTTCTGCCATCGTCGGTCTTCAGTTTCGTAAGCTGGTTTTGCCCAATAGACAGATCTCTACTAGTACTAAGAGGATGCAATGCAAAATAATAGGGCAATAAACGTTACTAAAATGACAAGATTACAAGAAAAATATTAATATTTTTAGGGTTCCCAAAGTCGAAATGAAAAAACGGAACTCTTATAGGATCACTCGTGTGTCTGTCTGTCTGTCCGTCTGTCCACCACAATCACTGTGCCTAAAATTTTGAAAAAAACCGATTTGCTCGTGCCCGGTTTTTTTCGTTTTTCTAAAGTATAACCCGCCTATAATCGTCCCATTGCAAGAAAAACGCACGACCCGCTAGTAGCAGAGGCAGACGCTTATTTGCACTTTAGACATCAAAAGCTCAGATCTCTTATGAAATTTTAGGTATATTCATAAAGCTACTGCCATAAAATTTCCTATAATGCCATAGTGACTTTCATAATTATTAAGATCTCTTAAATAAAATTCATGCAAAGGTGTTTGAAACAAAATCTTGCCCAATTTTCTAGCAGGTCTTACTTTGTTCTTGACACTTCTAATCTAAATGTTCCAGAAACATGTGGTGCTAATGAAGGTGTACTTGTACTTCGAGATCGTGTACTCGATATTTGGCTTCGCGTACAGCCTCGCCTTTCTCACCAAGGAGACTGCGAGTGAACTGTTCCTGGTGCTGTTCCAATTGAGTAAGTTTTTTTATTATTATTTAATCAACATTGTCAACACTGCTGAGCACAGTTCTGCACCATTTTCTTTCACTATTCCCGGTGTTGTGTGTTAGGAGGAGGCCTTTGCCGACTGGCAAACAGATCTGGGAAAGGTAACCAAGCAACAAATATTAGCTTAATTAATTAATTTAGGTTAAGGGTAAATTAAGCAATAAGTTTAAATCCATTGTAAGATCTGAATAAAAGGCTATATTATTATTATTATTTCGTTTATTTATCTTTTAACATATTAAATACATTTTTAAATATTTCTTAAAAAAGAATATATAAAAAACATTTAAAAATATAAAAAATAGTAGCCCACCGGTATCGGGAACAGGGTGCAAGCTACCGGCGGTCAGGGCTCCAGAGAGAGGAACCGCCTGACAATGCGAGCCGTGTCCAGAAGTACTGCTTTCTGAATCAAGCCCTTGATCCAGCCGCCTAACGAGAGCCTCCTGAGGTGTTGGTCGAGGCTCGTGGCTATTAAGCCATTGGCTGACACGACTATCGGTACAATGATCGACGACACGGTTGGCGCAGTGGTTGAGCGTTCGGCTGCTGCGATGCGTGTCGCGGGTTCGATTCCCGAACGGAACAAATATTTGTATTTGTCTGGGTGTCTTGTGTATGTGACTATACTACCTACCCTATATCAGGCTTATTGGCTATAATAGTCCTGTCAGTGATGATGGACCGATCCCAGTACAATGAGATATGACCATTATCGAGAACTGGGTCGGGCGCATATCTGTAGTACGGCACTTCCGATTCCACAAGAGAGTATTTCAGAGCAAGTTGCTGATGGATAATCCTGGCTACGAGGTTGTGCCTATGCAAGTACTCACCGTTAGCTAGACGAGAACAACCAGAGATTATGTGGCGGATTGATTCTCCCGGACGATGACATGCCCGACATATGTCAACCGTGCCGTCCTTCACAATAAATCTCCGGTAATTTTTCGTCATGATAACTTCGTCCATAATTGCACAGACAAAACCTTCGGTTTCCCCAAAGAGGTCACCGACACGCAGCCAGGCAACGGACGCTAGTTGGTCTACATCGGGCCCATGTAGGGCCCGGAAAAAGCGTCCGTGAAGTTCCTTACTCTGCCATACTTCTCTGCGATCGTTAGTGTCAAGCACTAGAGGTTTGCGCCAGTTCTCGTTAGCCAAGGAGAGTGGAGTAAGGCCCTTGTCCACCGCCACTACATCTCGATGCATACCCACGTCAGCAGCTAGGAAATATTCCCTTAGACGGCATACCTCGCGGTTGTGGAGGGTCTTAGCATTTAAAAAGCCTCGGCCTCCACACTTCCGCGGGATATACAGTCTCATCACCGACGAACGTGGGTGATGCATTCGAAATGCAGTCAGCAGCGTACGGACTCGCCTATCCAGGGCGTCAAGTTCTGTTTGAGTCCATTTGAGTACGCCGAAAGAGTACATCAATACCGGCATGACCCAACCGTTGAAGGCGCGCACCTTGTTTCCGCCCGAAAGAAAGCTGTTAAATACCTTCTTCAGGCGGCCAAAGAAGCGCTCCTTCAACGATTGCTTCATGTCAGTAACATTGATACCTAACGCTTCCGACATACCCAAATACTTATAGGTTTCGGTTGGAGAGAGGGATCTCAGGTTTATGGAATCCGAGAGTTGTGTTCCCACGGATTCCACAATCTCCTCTCGCTTTACATGCATGACCGCACATTTATCCACACCAAACTCCATCCTGATGGCACTACTGAAGGTTTCAGTTACCTTCAGTAGCTCCATCAGTTGCAGATTGTTGGGGGCAAAAAGTTTCAAGTCATCCATGTAAAGGAGGTGAGATATAACCTGACCACCTCTCTTCAACCGATAGCCTAGCCCTGAATTCTCTAGCAGTGTGCTTAGAGGATTCAAAGCTAGGCAAAACCAAAGCGGACTCAAACTGTCACCCTGGAATATACCCCGCTCGATCCTTATCGGTTCGCTATTCCTCTGGATTTGTCGACATCCTGGATAGCGAAGGACCGTCCTCCATTGCCCCATACATGACATCAGGAAGGTGCGTAGCGTTGCATCAACTTTATACAATTCTAGCACCCTCATGAGCCATGTATGAGGAACTGAGTCATAGGCCTTCTTATAGTTTATCCAACATGTCGACAGATCCTTTCGGAAACGCCGAACCTGTTGGCTAATGGTCATATCTATGAGGAGAAGCTCCTTAGTACCGCGGGACCCATTCCTACATCCATTTTGAGAGGCAGACATGATACAGTTACTATCTATATGTGTGTTAATCTTAGCTCTCAAAATGGATGTAAGAACCTTATAGACCGTCGGTAAGCACGTGATCGGTCTATAATTTTTAGGTTCCGCAATACTACCTGATTTATGGAGCAGGTGGGTTATTCCTGTAGTTAGAAATTGGGGCAGCGACCCTGACTCTAAGGCAGACTGGATCTGAGATGCCAAGTGGGTATGCGACCTTGTAAACCATTTTATCCAGAAGTTGTGCAGCCCGTCCGGCCCTGGAGATTTCCAGTTAGCTAACGGACGGACTGCACGAGCTACATCTTGGGGGCTGATGATAATTGCCCCCATTTCTGGTATTGGATCGCATACGCGCTCAACATCCCGAATCCAATCGCCCTCGGTATGACAGACAGGCACCGACCAGATGCTGCGCCAGAACGAGTATATGGCGTCATCATCCGGCAGGTGCGCATTAGTCACACCTTGGTCCGGTCGCTCCCAATCCCTATACACCCACCTTTCATTACTTCGGAATGTGCGATTCTGGGTGTATCGTTCCACTCGCCGCTTATACCTGCGAATACGGTTTGCCCATGCATATACTTTCTGCTTCAGGAAGTCGATGCGCTCTGTGACACGGGACATATAGTCTCGGGAGCTGACATCAGTCCCCGAAAACGCCCGTCTCACAAAGCGCATCACTCTTGGGCGAGTGTTGCCCTCCCTGAAGCAGATTAGTTTGCCTATGAGTGCTCTGGCCCCACCAATACTACGCTCGATTCTGCACTGCCAAGCCGGCACGGCTGGCTTCGGTCGTGTAGCTCGGTCATTAGGAAATTTGACGTGAGCTACACGACATGCCGCTACAGCCGCGCAGTACAGCATCGAGTGTGTATCGGTGAGGTCTTCGCAGTCATCTAAATAATTTGACAACTGCGAATCCAGAGCAGCCACCAGCGCCCTATTCTTGTTATGCATGGGCAAACGAGGTAAACGTGGCCTAAGTTCGAGCGGCATGCTGCGATAGTCCCGAATAGCACACTCCAAAGCACTCCTCAATTCATCATTGCAGTGGGTACTTACGTTTGTAACCATGTCATTACACTCCTCGTCAGCGTGGCTGGGAGCATAGTTGGACGGTGGTACCACAACTGGTAACACAGTCTGCGACGGAGGGGCAATAACATGGCTACCCATTTCAGTTCGGAGGCGATCAAGGACAGTATCATCCAACATATGATTACGCAGGATGACCCGCACCTGATCCGACAGTCGTTGGGCCGAAACGTTGACGGCTGGCTCAAGCACCTGGAACAAAGAGAGCATCCGAACACGGTACGCGGTCAGGTTGTTACCTCCCTCTGTAGCCCCATAGTATGAGCGCATGACGTTTTCATTGATGGATTGCGTCCATCGCATGCGCTGCACACTTCCGCCGGGAGCTGGGACCCTATCAGAGGCCGGTGGGCCTCGAGGTCCTAAGCCGCTCGGCGGCCGGCATCCTCCCCGTCGACGCGCAGGTGGTGGTGTCGTCGGCGGCGAGAAGAACTCGTCGCTGGAAATCGACGCAACTGCCACGGCCGGTGTCACAGCACTCACGGTGGAGGTGGTGGGCGTGCACGGCGAGCTGCTGATCTCGTCAACATCTAGGGTGTGTTGTCCAATATTTCGGTTTTTTGTTCATTTGTAGCTTTGTTCATGACAGCTTAGCTGTCATTTCTATGTTTTTAGTTGTTTGGTGTAGAGTTGGTAGTTTTTCATATTATTTTTCTATATGGGTTCTTGCTTTATTGATATTAAATTTTGCTTTTGGTTGAGGGCAAAATAGTAGATAAAATATTACTGAAATTGAAAAATATATTGGACAATTTTCTGACACATCTGATGTTGTTGGTGTTGCCAGCTTTTTTTTTTTTTTTTTTATTATTATTATTATTATTCCCGGTGTTCTGCAATCTCCCGAAAACAGGCCCCAGCGCTTTTGTTAAAGAACCTAAGGTTATCGCTGCCTAGGGACACTACCTCCGTAAGGTATCCCAGAAATTACTAGCAAAGACCCAGCTGAAATAGGTAGATTATTTGCTTTGTAATAACACTATCCTCATACTCTTCAAACCGGAACAAAGACAAACAGTAGAAAGAGGGCTAAAATTCCAATGACACTAGACCAGATTCTACTAAAACACGAACTAGAAGAAATTACTAGTGTGGGGCAACGTTTTTTAGAAGAGAGAGAGACAGAAGAAAAACCCGAAAACACGTAAGTATTCCAATCTGTGGGAAGGAGACTATAATAGGTTAATGATTACTTTAACATCTATGTCATGATTTTTTGTAGTATTTTAAATATGAAATATAAACTTGTCATCCTAAACATAGACATAAAATAGCTTTCTACAGACATTCACTACACACTACACACTCACCATACATAATACACTCATCATACATCACACATACGCTGTCTCAATGTTCACACACTCATTCACTCTTCTATCATATTTATAACTAGTAGCTATAAGTTATTTGCTTGAATATTTTTGGTTTTGGATACTTTTAAATGTATTCTACTACTATTCTACTATAATATTCGATTATTATAGTTTTGACGCGTAACTACTTTTACTTTAAATTATCTTCAGGTGGGGACCTGGTGTCCTAAAATACAGGCTTCGGCTTAGTTTAGGCACCAGTCTCCCTTAAATAAAATATTATTCCTATGTATGTTACATTTATAATAATACTAACCTACTTAGGATATCATGTTTCGGAGATAAGTTCCTTTATTTTGTTTTTATTAAGTTTTTTCGTTTGTTTTATTTGTGGATGAGCAAAAAAAAGATTTTTTATTTTATTTTATTACTATACTACAGGAGTAGCATGAGCTGGAAAGCGTAAAGAAAGACGAATTTGTTGTGCACTTATGATAATCCTAAACAATTATGTACTTTTCACCTTGTGGTTTGCTGTAAGAAAACCCAAACGCTGGGTTAAGCTCGCCTTTGTAATTAACTGTCCCATTGTGTTTTTCTGTATATGTTGTATGTGTACAATAAAGAATAATAACGAATGAAGTAACACCCTGGTACAGTAGTGGAATGATGAATGATGGGTTATGATTGATGCTTTTCCCGAAAAATAACAAAAAAGACGCCAAAATAAAATTCTAATAACTAACAATTTCACTTGTTTCAATTTCAGTACTCCAAATGTACCTGGTGATCCTCATCTGGAGTTCGATAGTGAAAATGGAGAGAGATGGTTCAGTAAAGTACTCAAGAGAAACGGACGCCGCATAAATAGGCTAGTTAACACTTTTTTAACCCAGTGAGGATGTAGATAGGGTCATTATGACAACTTAATTTTGGTACCTAATTAGTTTTGTTATACGAGACGTAGGTCCAATTAATAGTACAAAATTTATCGTAAAATTCATATGACAAATTGTTAGATGCACTTGATGAATTGAATGAATTACAAGAAATTGACGTGTCTTGCGTCAAATTGGTGATGCCTAGATTAATTTTATTCAGGATCCAGGAGTTGAATTTCAACAAAAATGTTATTATGAAATAAATCTCTCGTCTGTTTACGACAATCCGGTCGGCTATGATGGTAGTAGGTGTCTGTGCCAAGACGCCACATTATTTGTACAAAAAACACGTAATCAACATAAAAATAAGGTGGCTAACGGAAATAAGTTGTCGTATTTTTGATACCATTTCTGACATAGTTAATTCCCAAAAAGAAATTGACCTTACCTTATCAAACTATCATGAGCTGATCAAAAGTTTCTTGAAGAAAGTTATTCATTTATATGGGTCTTTTAGTTACACCCTATATTAGTCCTCCTGACGAAACTTAAGTGGAGTTCTTAATGTAATCCGCCATGATTGTGACGATGTAGTATATACATCGTCACAATCATGGCGGATTACATTCTACATTTTATACAGAGTGTAACGAAAAGGTGTGGTCATATTTTAGGAACCGGTTCTGCTCATGGAAATAAACAAATTTCTCTAAGAAAAATTGAAAATTCCCAAAAAAAATTGAACTTTTCATACAAAGTTATCATCAGCTGATCAATATTTGTATGGGAGGTAAAAAAAAATGAGAATTTCGTCAGGTTTTTTTGAATAAAATTGTTCATATCGATGGGCAGATCCGTTCTTAAGAGCCTATACCACCTCAGCTCAAATTCTAATTTCGCCCCCACTTCCCCGCGTGCCACTGCACTCTTTATCTAGCTCGCACACTTTTGCTCGCAGAGATGCGACACGCGCGGCCTTGAGGTCGAAGCGATTTCGTTAGAGTAAACTACACTATTATCGGACGAGTACTAAGAAATAAAATTATCAATCTAATTTAATTTTAACTTGTCATTTTATGAATATAAAATTATATATTATATCGCAAATACAATTTCAATGTATCTATAAACGATCAGTTTCCAGTATAAGCTGACCTCTCAGTGTGCGGAAAGCCTATAAAATGCGAGATCAGCTTATACTGGACGGTATAGGTGATGTCTAGCCGTGCACACTATTTTATTTTACCTACCTACTTCTATAAAATACTAGTCAAATGCGAGCCAACTTTGCGCTGTGGGTTCCGCCAATTAGTTTTGTAGTAAGTTTGCGTTTTATAGTTTTAGTGTATGTATGTTATGTGACAGTTGTTTGCGCATGTAGGTAATTATGTAGGTTGTAGGTATATGCAAGTACCTAGGTATACATACATATGGTATACATAGGTTAGAAAAATCGATTCTAAACCACTACATAAATTGTAGAATTTATGCAGTGGTTTAGAGTCGGTTTAGTAGCAGTAGAGCTACAAAAAACTAGTCAAGTGCGAGTCACCATTGCACTGAGGGTTCTGTAGGTACATTGACTTGGTAGTAAGTTTACGCTGTGCCATTTTAAAATCTTATAATAGGTAGCTTTCTCCTTGTATTACCACTTTCTTAGTTATTATGCATCTATATAAGAATGAATCGCCGAAATGTAGGTATGCGTATATCTTTCGAAGGACTTCACCAAATTGCATAATTCTTTTTTTGTTGTGTTCGTGATTCTCAGGACAAGGTTTGTATAAATATAAGATAGGTAGGTATAGGTAGGATAAGTAGGTAAGTATGCAGGTAGGTATGTAGGTAGGTATGATAAATACCATAAGTTTTTTTCAAAGTAATTAAAAATAGTCAAAATTAAATAACATTTATTTTTAATCGCTTAAATTTCTAATTTACATAGTTAGAACATGTCTGGAATTGCATAGCTCAGGTAACATGCATGTTTTATAAAAATGTTCTAATTTTAGTTCCATTTCAGAAATATTGGTCATCTTTCTATAATTTCGACTTTGATGTTTTTGTCGCATCCAGACCTTATTCCGAAAATACATTTTTTTTTGTACCGATGATATGTAATTGTCCTTGCACTTGTATATACCAAGGTGGTTTTTTTTTACGATAAGTCCGTTTTGAGTTTTTCTCCAAAAATTTACTTCTATCTTATCTATATCTTAGCTTCGTCCAAAGATGTTTAGAATGCTGCAATGGGACGCTTGATTTCAATGATTGTGTATATTCAGTGAACAGCTCATGTTCTCGGGTGATCTGCAAGAAAACACAACATTCATTATAAAACACTTTTTTTGGGGTATGTTATGTTATCATTCAATGACTGGCGTGATGGGCGTTGGTGGCTGCGCCAAAGTTTTAAACTTTTGCAGCTACCATCGTTGTACATTGTTTTTTTATCTGCCTGTATTTGTTGTTCTGTTCCTAATAAACGATTATAATAAAAAAAAATATAAAAAATGACCTCCCGCTCTGGGCGGAGCGGAAGGGCATCTCAGACTTTTACTAACTAAAACCCACCCCTGTTCCTTCAGTTGCCTGTGCCAAGAGCCGCGGTAACTCTCTTTCAAATATACTCGCGACCCCGGCAGCATAATTTTGTCAACATGAATAAATAATACGGAACCCTAAAAAGTCCAACATTATGAAAATTTTATTATGAATTCGCCAATTTCGTGATAGTACCGTTACGCGTTAGTACCAAGCGGTAGTGCCATGGGGGAACAGCAAATTTCGTGATTATCACACACGTATGATAGATAGGTACTTACAATTATATATTTTGTAACACATGAAGATTTGTTTCGTCCGAATTTATTTCTACAGTTTTCGGAGGTCATACCTCCGTCCGTCCGGTCCTGTAACAATCACACGGGACAAATAAATACCTACCTAGACCTCACATATTTTTATTTATGATTTGGCTATGGAACCCTAAAAATATACAAAAGAAGACTAAATCGTCCATAGAAGCAGACTTGCCCTATGAATAACAAATAACAATTACCCACCCTACATTTTTTATTGAAATACAAATTTGGCGAATTGGTATTTGATGGTGGAGGGATAATTTTCCAGTACAAGCTGACCTCTCATTGTACGGAATTCCTATACAATGTGAGATCAGCTTATACTGAAAATTTATAGCTTGATAAATTTTTTTTTGATTTTTGTTTGTCTTTTAAAAAAATGTTGCCCCACACTAGGAATATTCCTGTATCGTGGGTGCGTTCACAAGCATGTAAATTCACATACACAAGACACCCAGACCCGGAACAACTATCTGCAGGTCATACAAATATTTGTTCCGTGCGGGGATCGAACCCGTGACACGCAGCGTAGCAGCCGAACGCTCAACCACTGCGCCAACCGTGCCGTCAAAATTATTTATCCATGTGTAATAATAATAATAACAGCAGATCAGTGTTTTATGGCCTACAGACAGTTGTGTCGGATCTGCGCGTTTGTGAATGTGAAGATTTGTGTTTGTAATCGCACCGTCTCCGATTCAGTTGAAATCCTGGAGTCGGCAACATTATAAAAAAAAACAATTAGGTACTACATAGATACCTATTTGTTGTATATTGTCAAAACAACAACAAACCTATTTAGGGAACTTTTTACAAAATTGGACACCCATTTTTCACATTTATTATCAAAAAAAAAAGTGTACACCTGGATTTCGCCTGAATCGTGAAAGGTGCGTTTACAAACACAAATCTTCACATGCAGAAACACCTGCAACTCCTAACGCAGCAGCCAATCACCTGCCACTGCACCAAACGTGACATGTTTGTAATCACTAATACTGTAAGTAGATAGGTAGCTATATACTTACTTCATTACGTTTATCATTTTTTTTTTTTTTTTTAATCTTTATTTTAAGGGCTTTATCGCTAAGCGATAACGTCGCCCTGTAACATCAACATCCTTTTATTTATTACAGTTAAAATAATTAGTCTATTTCAAAACAAAAAATGCCAGTTTGTACAGGATTCTGGCTTGATCCGATAAAGGATAAGCCAGGATAGTATTACACTCTCCAACATCGTAATTATTTGTGGATCCGAGTAAGGTAAATCTTAGAGCTCCATTCCGCACACATTCCATCAAAACATGTTGCACATCTTCGACTACTCCACATTCCTCACAGTTGGGTGACGTAACTTTTTTCATCAGAAAACTAAACTTTTTTGATGGAATGTGACCGGAACGAAGTCTTAATGCCATAACTAAGTCTTTCCTACTTAACACCTTTTGGTCAATCCAATTATACACTGGAAGCTGTGGTTGTATGGTCTTATACCAAATTCCCTTTTCTGTTGACCTCTGGTTGAAGTATTCACTCCACGCATCCAAACACTGGTGTTTAATTACTTTGATGAAATCGGTAAAAAGAGGAAGAATGTTTACAGGAATCCCATCTGTCACGGCTTGGTTAGCTAATAGATCTACTCTTTCGTTATCCTCAATCTGTACGTGAGACGGAATCCACTGTAAAATTACCGAAATTGAGTTCTGACCAAACCTGAACATAGACTCCAAAATCGTGTAGGCTATCGGTACTCCTCGCACAGACGAGGTGCACCGAGCCAAGTGTTGCAGCGAGCTCTTCGAGTCTGTTAGGATGACAAACTTATCATGACTAATTGAGTTAGAATAAGAAAGAGCCTCTGCTATTGCAATTAACTCGATATGCATAATGGAGATATCGGAATCTATAGCAAGCTTGACAGACGTATTTAATTGTGGGTCCCAAACAGCAGCCCCACTGCCTGCACCAGTTTTAGAACCGTCTGCGTAAATCTTATGGTAATCAGCATATTTCTCATCTATAAATTTCGAACAGATCTGACCCAAATGGTTGCAATTATAATCTCGCTTAGGCTTAGTTATAGATGGGATATTATGTTTTATAGTTTGGTGAACATTGATATTGCTGACCCATGTCTCGAGAGAAAACATTTCAACCAACTTAACTGAGTGCACAGCAGAAGATTTAAGTTCGTTGTAAATTGAGACCAATAGGGGATGCTTCCTGCCCCTCCAATATTGAGAATTATTAATGCTTGAAGTTAGCGATTCAATCGAATTTGTTGCAGTCTCCCGAAAAGACATACATTTTAAACAGAACTTGCCTCCTAGAAATTTCCTACGAATATGTAGTGGGGGCAAATTCAATTCACTCTCCATCACGTGAATGGGAGTGCTTCTAATAAAGCCACCAATGACGCGAAGAGCTTTATTTTGCACTTTGTCCAATTTAGACAAATGGCATTGGTAGCTGCAATCATATAAAAAACTACCATAATCCAATCTGCTACGAATTATAGAAATGTATAGCCTACGTAGATGTTTAGGGTGAACACCCCAACCAGAACCCGCTAGCACTTTTAAAATGTTTATAAATTTTAAAACTTTTTGAACCGACTCATTAATGTGTTTCCCCCACCTAAGCGACCGATCCAACCACATCCCCAGGTATTTAATATTATTTACTGCACAAATATTACTACCATTAATTTCCAAATTAACAGGTTGTCTACACATTCCTCTCTTAAAAACACAGACCTTAGTCTTAGTAGGAGATATTTCTAACCCTAGATTACCAACTATGTCATTAAAAATATTTAAGGCAACCTGCATTTCTGAGATTACTGTATTGACATTAGAACCTGATTTAAACAGAACAAAATCGTCAGCATACTGAGATACATCAACGTTCGTAATAGCTTCGCAGATATTGTAAGTTGCAATGTTAAATAGTAGTGGAGAAAGAGGGTCCCCTTGAGCCAACCCCCGACCCGTAGATCTGCAATATTCTTTATTATTAATCATAATTTTAAGTGTTCTTTCAGTCAAGAATCTCCATAAATATGAACATATTTTGCGCCCAACTTTAAGTTTATCAAGTATTTTCAACAGACTCACGATATCAACATTGTTGTATGCGTTATTAATGTCAACAAAACAACCAACTGTGATAAGATTTGAAGTAAAACCAAGTTGGATCTTTGTCGACAAAGTATTAAGACTATCTAAACATGACTTAGACTTACGAAAACCTATAGTATTATCAGAGAATATGCATTTATTTTCGAGATACCATTCTAACCTTTTGTTCAAAATTGAATGAAAAATTTTACAAAGACAAGACATCAAAGAAATAGGCCGAAGAGAAGATGATAGTCCGGAGTCTCGTCCTGGTTTGGGAATAGGAATTATTAGAATATTACGCCACTGTCTTGGAACAAAACCAGAATCGTAAAATATTCTGTACAGAGAAAGTAACAACAGTTTACCAATGTCTGGGAGATTCTTGACCATAGAAAATGAAATTTCATCACAACCAGGTGCAGTATCTTTTGATTTTATGGAATTTTCCAGTTCATGAATAGAAATTGTAGCTTCTAGTTTACTGTTGTAGGATTGAAAGCAGGGTTCAGGGGGAGAAACGTAATCAGGCGTTAGGTCATTAAGGAGCCCTTCTGCTAAACTTGAATCCACGTGCTGATATTTGGATTTACGGCCTTTTACCCATCTCATTTTACGCCACATATCACTAGCAGAAGTAGTTGCATCGATACTTGAACAAAAACTCCTAAAGGAAGCACCTTTTGCCTTACGTGTCAACCTCTGTGATTCCTGAATTTTTTCCTGTAGAAGTGCGTAGTTTAGAGGCGTAGGGTTACGCCTAAACTTTGCTAAGGCTAACCGTCGCGCTGCCACGGATCTAGACAGATCTGGACTCCAATATGGTTTTGGTTTAAATTTAGAGCTGATATGTTGAGGAATAACAATCTGTGGGATGTGGGAATCAGCTGCCTTCTGTAAAGTATTTTCAAAAAAGTCATAACACAACTGAGGGTCTACGGGGGCGGTTGAGTCACGGAGAGTGCTCTCTACGGACGAAGCATACTTTTCCCAGTTAGATTTTTTAAAATTCCTTTTTCTAATAAATTGTTTAGTAACATTAAAATTGGTAGATAATTTAATAATTAGGTGGTCACTCCCTAACGATTCATTAGTAACTTTCCAAGTAAAATTCATAGCCAAATCCAAAGAAATGAAAGAAATGTCGGGAGAGGACTGTTGCATAACATTATTGACTAATCTTATACGAGTAGGACTTCCGTCATTAAATGAAATAAAATCATGATCTATCATGGAATCGAAAATCTGAGACCCGCGCTGATCGGTTTTATATGACCAGTTGGAATGGTGACCGTTAAAGTCACCCAAAATTAAAGTTTTATTATTGGCAATCGAAAATAAATGATCCCAATCTCTTTGTAAAGTACGGACAGTTGAAGTGCAGTAAATAGCAAGTATATTCTCAATACACTGACAATTTAACAATTGAATGCACAAGAGCTCAATACCTGGATTGTAGTTATTTACCTTACGCAATTGCGCTTTAATCGATTTATGTACAATACAAGCTACCCCCCCGTAACCATCATCACGGTCAAGTCTGAAAATGTTGTATTCATTCAAATTAAAGTGACTGTCGGGCTCAAACCACGTTTCGCTGATAACGGCAATATGAATTTTATCTTTAAATAAAAGTTGTTCGAATAAAATAGCTTTCGGTCTTAGACTTTGTGCATTCCATTGTACAATATTAAATTCAAGAGAATTATTATGAGAATCCATTAATGAGTTTACTTACAATTGAGTTTTCTGGCAGATTATTAACTATAATTAGTATTAACCATTCTACGATTAACTTAACAACTCCGTTTATTTTATTCTTGAACGAACCATTATTCATAAGTCTATTTGTTATTTTACTTAATAAGTTACTAAATGACGTATCTATATTATCACGGTCGCTTGGTGACGTTCTTTGATGAGCACTTGATTTGTTTGGTTTAGCCGTTTGCGACGATGTTGTTTCTTGTCCTTCACTCGTA
Source organism: Polia nebulosa (assembly GCA_951329385.1). Lineage (NCBI taxonomy): Eukaryota > Metazoa > Arthropoda > Insecta > Lepidoptera > Noctuidae > Polia > Polia nebulosa. The sequence continues at coordinate 7,126,861 of OX589598.1, forward strand.
GAAGACGTAGATGATACTTCCGAGTCACAGTCCATACCGTCAGCGGCCGCGGCAGTGGTCGGATGCGAATGCCAACGTTTTTTATGTTGTGATAATTTTTGTTTTGATTCAGTCTTAGAATGGAAAGTTGAAGTCTGCTTTTTCCCATATAAAGTGACAGCTGATTTAGTTTTATCTGCATATGTTGTCTCATTGTGATCGGGTTGTAATGGGTTAATGGTTTCCTGTGAGATTTTAGTATTATTTTCCTCTGTTGCTACAATTTTAATAACTTGAGAGGTGGGGGAAGGAGATGGAGGTACATATAACAACAGTGCTTTACGGTATGTACAGTTAAATTCGTTCATTAACTCTCGTAGCCTTTTTTCTTTCAAGTACATGGGGCATTTCTTGTCTAGGGCTAGATGGTTAGCCTTACAATTAACACAAACAAATGTAGTTTTATCACAGTTTTCATGTCTACCTCCACATTTAGGACATATAACTTTACTAGACGTACACATCTTTGCAATATGACCATATCTCCAACATTTTGAGCATTGGGTAACGGGCAATGTGTATCTCTCGACTTTGGCTCTCATGCCGAATATATTTACATGTGAGGGTACCTGTGCACCTTTAAAACAAATGCGTATAGTTTCACTTGCCGTCCATCCATTATAGCTGCCACCTTTATCCGAAGACTCCTTACATCTACGGTTGAGACGTATTGCTGACAAAATTTTCACATCACAGGAAACATTACTAATGAAATCTTCAATTGACAAATCCAATTCTATGTCTCTGATTATACCATATGACACAGCAACTTCCCATGATTTTTGTGAACGCCAACCCATATCGGAGAATATTTTGCAATTCATCATTTTTTCGGCATGAAATTCAGTGTCAAACGTGATTATTAATTTGTACGGATTAATATATTTCACGCGTAATATACCCACTATCTCATTAGTTTTAAATAGTCTAGCTAACGCAAATTGTTTCGGAAACTTCTCGTTATTGTATATGCATATCTCAACTTTTTCTTCCACATTGCTGCACCTAATATCTTCAATTGGCGTCTGTCTTCTTGCAACTTTCTTTCCTCGTCCATTTACCGTTGTCCAACTTCCCGACGAGTCATCCTCCCTATCCCTTTTTCTCCCCAAATTATCGCCATCTAAACTTCCCTTCTCTTGTTGTGCATCACCCTCCATATCCAAATGTATAATATCCTCTAAGTCCTCTCTTTGTGTATCACTACATTCGTCTATCAACTCGCTATTCAGTGAGTTACTCATGTTTTAAAAGAACGAACGGCCTCACGGCCGGCCGTGGCGGCACCGATCGAAATATTTCTTATCGCAAACCGGTAATTAGTGTTTCGATGTACACACGACTAATTCGCCCGAGGCGCAAATCGACACGACGTTTATCATGTTTTCCAGTTTCTTTGCGCCAACCCTTTCGTTTCTTATTTTTATTACGGTTATTTCCCATTGCACCAACACTATAAGTATAAGTACTACAAGATTTGTATTTTACGTAGTCTTGTTGCGTAATGTGTGCTCTGAGCGCAAGCGACACAGCCCTCCCGTTCGAAAGCCGAAGCGAGACTGAACGGGGGCGTCGGGCGCCAGGGAACAAGCTTCAAGACGGCATAGTTTAGGTGATAGTTTAGGTATTTTATTTTTACTGTGAAAATAATGGTAATTTAAAAATAAAAAAACTTGTAGGACCTGCTTTATAGTAAGTTCAGTTAGTATGCAAAGTTTCATGATCTAATTTTAAGCATTTTTTGAATGCTAGCAGTTTATTGTTTTCGGTTTAGAGGTAACTTTGGATTTTTTTTCTATCGAGAAAATTTTATGGAATCGTGTTTTTGAGGTTTATAATACTTAACATTGATCCTCAACCTTGCCATATATTTATTTCAAAATTAATGCTGCAGTATTATCGACATAACGGAGGATCATGCTAAGCCATTTGAGGTAACATAGACTCACCTTTCCGTTACAACCCGTATAAAACAATTTTTTTTATAAATAATATTTATTTAAAAAATGATATTTTGGATATGAGTCAACAAATGGGCCCAGTTTTTGGAACGAAAATGATCGCTAAATTAATGTGACAAATTGTTAACGCGCTGTTGTGATTGGTGGAATTACTTTTCAACAGCCAACCGCATTACTCGACTTACGTTGAATTTGTGATGGTCGTCAATAATTTCTTTCCAGAAACCGGGGGTTCGCCTATTAGTATTAATTAGAAGATAATTTTTGAGGGTTAAAATAAGGAGTGATCATAATGAAACTAAAAGTTTAATTTCTACAGGTTTCTAAATAGTATGTAGTAATATTTTTGAATGTGGCAACGTTTCAGCGGCCAGGCAAAATAAAATGGCGCATGTATTTAATTTGAAATTCAGTGATTCATTTTAATCATTGAAAAAAATAAAATTTTCTCTTGATAACTGTTCCAAAACTTTGCAATTTAGGTACTTCTTTTAAAATCATATTATTATTGTTTTTTTCGTTAAAATTGAACCGAATCTGAATTACGAAGTGATACTAAATAAAATAAATACATATAGCATAGGTTACTGTGAAAGGTTATAGACGGAGTGTTAAAATCCAGCAATCTGAAGTACCAGAATGAGAAGCCGGCTTGTATCTGTACATGCGAAATAAGCTCACATAGACAAAATGAGAAGACGTCATCATTACGTTCGTCAAGGTCACTCACACATTTTAACGATCCTGCTACATTTTTTAATGTCCAATGGCGTTACGTCTATAACCTTTCATAGTCTAAGGTATAAGTATATAGCGTTTCGTTATGTTACACCGTTTCGTTACCGTTATATAGACCAGCTTAGATTATAGTTGTCGAGCGCTAGATTGTTTTTATATATTATGTTGATCAAATTTCTTCAACAGATATCTGGTAAAATAGGTAACATAACAGAATCAACCTTGCTATGTTCCCACTGCTGGGACACAGTCCGCCTCTTTAGAAGAGGTATTTGGTACATTTCATAAAATTATATTTTTATTTATATTGAGAATATATTTTCAGATAATGTTTCCCTTAGCATCCTTTCTTGTACCTAAGCTATTGCTATTTTGTGTTTTCTTTTCACATAAATGACATTAACTCATTTTAAATGCCTGCCATAGATTTTAATTTTTTTTTTCCTTCTATTGAATGCGAAACTACATTATTTTAAATTCTAATTTATGAAAAGGTCAAAGATGATTTTATGTTCATGACCCACAATTTTATAAAAAAAAACGTGATACTTGAATAATTTGACGATTTCAATTTCAGCAAACGAATTTTTCTCAATATTTAAATGGATATGAGAGGATAAATATATTTTTTTGAATGTTTAAACTTACTGTAAAAAATTACATATAAAATAATTTTGAAATCACGTTACATTTAAAAGGAATTGTAAATATCAAGTTTAATTTAATCATTTTTTTTTTATTAAGATTCTAAAAAATGTTATGCCAAATAAAATATGTAATTAAAATTACTAAATGTTTTATTTAGTCATTAAAATTAAATACTGACAATATTATGACGGTGAAAAATATTTACAAAATGACAATGAAAACATGAGAATGCCTATTTAAGTGTGCTTGTCGACCAAAGATGTGCGAGGTAGCAAAGAATGAATGGGATCACTACATTTTCCTAGCCATGGTTAGCATTAGCTCTGGTGGAAAAGGGCTAGATAAGCTAGGTATTTTTACATACAAATACGCGAAAGATACATATGTACGAGGGATGCGAGCGAGAAATGAGTGCTCGTACAGCAGAGAAGTGTCCGATACACATCTTTGCACCACTCAGCTAGCTACCTTGCATAACTTTAGTAAAAAAGCACCCTTATGCCGGTTGCAGATCAAGAGCTAAGCTATGTAAGTTTAGCTTATCATAGCATATCATAGCATAGCTGAGGTAATTTTTCATACATACACGCTTAGTTTACATAGTTTGCGGTCTGCATGCAAGTATGATAAACTACCTTAGCTATGCAAGCTAACCTTAAAATGACTTAGGGCCGATTTCACCAATTCTAAACGAATAGTTTTCAACGTTTAAGCTTGCTAAAACGCATTTAACCGCTGTCATAAAGCTGAAGAGTTTGTTTGCTTCTTTGGTTAAACGCGCGCATCTCAGGAACTACTGGATCGAATTGAAAAACTATTTTTGTGTTGAAGAGTCCATTTATCAAGAAAAGCTATAGGCTATACAAGATCACGCTGCGACTAACAGGAGCGAAGCATCAATGAAAGACGTGGTAAAAACGGGCAAAAAAAAATCCTTTTGAGAGCTTCAGTTGCATGCGCTGCGTAAACAGTTAAAGTTACGCAAAAATTATGTATGACGGAATGATTTTCCTTTTAAAGTACTAAAAAAAAGTCACCCTCTCAAACTTACTATAATATTTTTGTATGGTTTTAATTTTTTACGCTAAGCTTACCTAGTTCAGTAAAACTTAGTTTATAGAGCAAATAGTGAAATTGACCCTTAGCTGTTTGTCTGCAACTAGCTTAATATTTGTTGGTAGACACACTTATCCTACAAGTATATTATAAATGCTTTGTTTACAAGAAACACAGAAAATAGTCAAAACAGTAAATATAATATTTAGCTACCTACTTACTAAGTCATCACAATTGCAAATTAATCAGTTTTCACATTCATATTAAATGACCATTATAATCTGTTGCTGTGTTGTGTAAGCTAAAATACACTACAGTTGGTACTGTTTTCAGCTTTTAAAAAATAGTGGTCAGCCAGAATGTGAAGCAAGGTTTCTATCTACGAATAGAAATCGTAGCGCCACTTTTCAGAACGTACTCTTTAAAACAACATTTTATATTTCTAAGCTTATTCTACGTTAATTTTTATCGTTTTGGACAGTGGACTGCCATTTCCATTCCTTGACATCATAAATTAACACAGCCTCGAAGCGCCTCATGGAAACTTAAGACTAATGTTACGCAGTATTGTGCCATGTGTCGGTGCTGAGCAAGGTGCGCATGCGCTCTACTCTCTCTTCGACAAGCTCCAGGTAGTAACTTGACACCAGAATCAATATGTAGATTCGGAAAACTGTGGGACAATACATTTTATAAATGTTAGTTTTATTTCATCTTAAAGATAGTCATAGGGTTCTATTGAAATTAGGGGCATTTAGGTAAGATATACCTATCTCTAATTCTTTATGATGATTTCTTTTCTGCCACCACTCCGTTTACGTACCTACAGACAATGTAAACATTGAAAACGCTATAATCATCATCTTAGCTGAAAGACGTCCCCAGCTGGTCATAGAACTCCCCATATTATAGCTGTAACAATCTGTCTTAAAGCTTCTTCTACCAGCGTAGATATCAATCGATCCACTTCCAAACATTCTAACAACTTTATAGCCTGGTTTAATACTTACTTAACGCCAAGATAGCTAGCATGTAATACAGCAACAATGAGGGATCAATGGTCACATGGCTGAAGATCTGCATGAGGACGGTGCAGAACACGATGAGCAGCAAATTGCCCATCACAGTGCAAGATGTCCAGATTATCCAAGGCTTCATCAGGTGTGCTTTTTCCTGAAATAATGAATATTTTGATATATTACAATCAGTTGTGTGTCTATCTTATATACGACCATGAGGAGGAGGGTTTTGACAAGGGTGACTAAAGAAGTTAAGAATGTAAATGTGAATGGATGGAGAGAGAGATATTGTGTATTTAGTGGTAGTGCGTCGGTTAACAAAACAAAATTAATGAAGGAAACGTGTTGCCCCGACCATAAGTCAAGGGCTGGAAGATGATGATGACGACTTTCAATCTATCTGAAGTTCAAATGGAAATCTGAAGGCTAATTCTAGTATACAGTATACTGCATGAGCCTTCAAATTCAGATGAATAAGACCGAAAATAGAATGCGAACATTCTTATAAAAAGATAATTGACTCTCTGGTGGCAATTTAGATGATAACCACTGTAGACAGTCATATTTTTTTCACCACATATCAAAATCCTTTGGTCATACAGTGGAAAATCAAAATAGGCCACTGCGCTGATCAGGATCATTGCTCAGAATTGGAACAATTCGGGCTTACAAAACAAACTAAGAAAAAAAAAGTTCATTGGAGACAGGCTGTACTGCCGTCCTCAAGCTATAATGCCGTTATTTGACAAAATCACATTTTGAGTTACGTACAATAATGCAACGTTGAGTTTCATAGAAATCAAGGGAACATAACGGTGATTTTATTTATTTATCCCGGGATCTATTGATAGTAGAAAAATATTGCTTAGACAGATTGAAAGATAATTTTTGGCTGATTACCATGGCATCAAAAAAGTAAAACCTGCCAAATAACGGCATTTTAGCTTGAGAGAAGTATACTAGGTTGCACTTATTCTATAATATTATTTTAGTAAATAATGTTATACGTACATTCACATCCAAATAACATTGGTTGCCATGGACAGTTTCACATCATGGAACAACGGAATTAAAATGATCACTTAATAGAGATAAGTCTTCCTAACTTACCCTCAATACCCCAACCAGCATCATAGTAGTAAGTATCAGGGTGATGCAGTGGCAGATGATGACGGTCATCTCGAAGCAGAGTATAAAAACGTTCCCCCAGTGGTCCGTGTCCACGGGCCCAATGATTTGCTTGTCCAGAGTCGCAAGACATTGTGCGAGCGCTAGCACTGTGTATAACTGAAATTGAAAAATGAATAATGAATGAAAACGATTTCAAAAGGGCTATATCCACACAGGAGTATGAGGATTGGCACAAGCAAAGGGTGGTCTATGCAATGCAGTGGGTGAAGTTGGGCTGAGGATTGTGGACGATGGCTTGTTTATTCCATAGTATAACTATTAAGGCTTTATGCCAATAGTATAGCTTAAAAGGATCCAATAAACCCAGGCGTAGCTATGAATACTAAGGATAGGCGTAGCTTAGGCTATAAGAAACGAGATTTCATAAGCTAAAATTAAGGTTTTCTTGTCAAATATAATATTAACGGCCTTCGATCCTCAATGTAAAAAACCAGCATTGGAGGAATACAAAGATAACTTTGGGCCACGGACTCTTCAACCATATGAATAGGAACCGGTTTACTAATTCCTTTATATCTTTTACGTTATTTATTTCGTAGTTTGCCTTGACACTTACTATAATGCTCAAGCCAGAGAACAGGCATCCAAATCTGAGCGAGAGACAGCCAAAGCTCTTCTGCCTCGGCAAGCTTTCCAAAATTAATGTGATCTCTGGAAAAAACATAAAATCTTTGTTAGGATATTTCAAAAGATACTCACTTTACACACACTCGAAAGTGATTTTACATAAAGTAGGTTATTTGAAAGGAGCATATTTTAACACCTTTGGCTGTGCTGTGATTCGACGTATATGCCAGGATGGCAGGATCAGTGAGTGTTCGAGTTTCAACGAGAAAGGTGTGTTAGGTCACCAGAGCGCCGAGCACTACTTTCTACAGTGAGAGATAAGTAATTAATTAACCTGTTTCTCCTACTTAGGCCTTCATAATGTTTAGTTTATTAATAACCTTTACGTAGGTACTACCTCACTGCTGGGCAAATGTTTCCTCCATAGTTTTTTCAATTTTCTTTGCGTTCTGGCTCTACACTTAGTCACCTTAATATTTAACGTTATCCTTACGAAGATAACGTTGATGGATTACGATCCAGGATGAGTTTCCATTTAAAATTTAGGATCGATTGATCCAGGGCCAGAACTGGATCGAACAATTCCTTTGGATACATTTTACGCACATACTGTAGATATCTGGTTGCCATTATCGTGAGATCATACTTTCAACACTATCAGCGGATATAGATTTGATTAATTTCGAGAAAATCCTGTATCCGAGCAACAATATCAACTTTTATCTGCAAATAACATGATTTTAATAGAGGTACCTACTAATATCTGTATTATGACATTACCAAGTATGTTGGAAAATAAACAATCATTCTACGTTCCAAGCTAAGAGAGAACAAGTCAAACTCTTTAGGCTTTTAGTCTATGTAAGCATTTTAGCACGCGGAAACTGTAAGAACATGAAATGAATGTTACCAACCACCGGCAGTATTATCAACACGTACCTACTTAGTAGTCACAAAATAGATCTCCTAAAAGGGTCTCCTCAAAGATCATTAATAAGACAATGGATTCGGTATAACCATTTTCAGCTTCTTTTGACTGATGACTTCTCCATCTCTCACTGGAAAGGGAGCGAGTGTCAGCCTCTTACTGATTAAAACCGACCCGAGTTCCTTCTATTGCCCTTTGCCTTCCAGAACTGCGGCAACTCTTACGAACAATCCTGCAACCCTAGTACGCACCGGACCTGTCAATAGGGATTTTTCCTGGGTATAAAAAAAACGAGTGTGCTTTAGACCACACGACTGAAGTAAAATTTCTTTAGCTCTATCTCTTCCGTTCGCCTCGCCCGATCACACTTTTCGTAACGCTCTCTAGTCACGCATTCACCAGCTTACTCCCCAAGTCAAGCGTGCGTAAAGAGTCTCCGCCTTCTGCGAAACAGTAATGCTCGCGAAGGCGGAGGCCGGACGCGTGAGGGAAGCTCAATGGAGTGGCCCTCACGGCCCCGGCCGCTACCACCGCAGGAGAGGTACTGGGCGTACTGGGCGTAGGACATGGACGAGACGATCTCCGGCCACCGTAGACCCGGGCCTTTGGACGACGTGCAGTGGGAAGCTCGCCGTCCGATCAGCACCAGGCCCGTGAATCGACGGCGCGTAGTGTTCTGGCAACCCCCAAAAAAAAAAAAGCCGTGCGTAAAGAAGTTTTACTTCAATAATAATTATATTTAGTCCGTAAGTTGTATTTAATTGGACATTTGACAAACGCATCAAAGGACACGTTCAGGAGTGGGGGTTTGTTAAGTCACTTAACGTTACAAAATGTATTAAACACGATACGAGATATGACCTCACGCGAAATTTCAACGCACTGTATCGTCCTCAGTTTTGGTTTACGTGACCAAAAAAAAAAACACGTGTCCAATATTTTTTGGTATTTTTTAGAAGGACTAATTAGATTTTTTTAGGAAACTAGCCTATTATACTGACAACTCTTTGAAGCCCGCGTGGAACGTAGAGAGCCGTCGACCCGAGCCCCTATCGGAAGGCAAGTTACTGAACAAACACGAACTATTTTCACCTATTATGAAGGTTTTACCTGCTGTGTAGGTGCTATGTTACGTTTAGCTATTAGCAAAATTATATATCTATAAGAAACAATAAGAAAAAAACCGCCCAAGTGCGATTCGAATTCGCGCACGAAAGGTTCCGTACCATTATCTATAAAAACGGCAAAAAAATCATGTCTGTTGTATGGGAGCCAAATTTAAATATTTTTTTATTCTGTTTTTAGTATTTATTTGTTGTTATAGCGGCAACAGAAATACATCATCTGTGGAAATTTCAACTGTCTAACTATCACGGTTCATGAGATACAGCCTGGTGACAGACGGACAGACGGACAACGGAGTCTTAGTAATAGGGTCCCATTTTACCTTTTGGGTACGGAACCCTAAAAATGGCGCCCCAGTGGAGTGGTATACGGATGGATGCTCTTTAAGATATACTGTGCCTCCTTAGAACTGATGATAATCTAGATTCATCATGGGTGTTTGTGCATGTGTCTCATCTGTCAGCACTTCTATGGCACAGCAAAAAACAGTGTGTGGGAACTTTATTCGACGAGCCTACGAGGTCACATGGGATGAGCATATCTAGTTCATGGTCAATCATTACAGACTTCTGTAACGTTATCTAGTAAAGTATTATCAGATATGAGATTTTATGATATTGTCATCAAAAATGAATTTGATAGAGAAAAGTCAAAACTGTGCATCACTTTTAAAGTATCTAATACCATAAGTAGATTTAGAGCTGGTTCCTGAATTGTGAGTTTGCGGTTAAGAACGAGTCACATCCTACTTTAAAGCCAAAAAATGGCAGGTATTCAGGCTAAAGTTTTTTTTTTTAATGACCTACTTATTTAATGACATAGAAGACTGTTATTTCTGTAATTTGCAATTTTTTTTTTTGTCTGGTGGAATATCATCCAATGACTTCTCCCACTCTAGGGTGGAGCGGGAGGGCGTGTCAGACTCTTACTGACAAAAACCCACCCTGTTCCTTCCTGCCCTGAGTGCCCAGGGGCGAGGTAACTCTGTTTCGAATTTATCCTCAACCCCTGGGCAGGCATCGGCCATGACGGGCCTCGTCATAAATGCTGACAACTCTTTGAGGCACGCGTGGAACACTACGAGCCGTCGACTCTCGGGCCTGGTGCTGATCGGATGGCGAGCTAGCCATTACTCGCCGTCCGCAGGCTGGGTGTGTGCTCAAAATATTGGTTTAGAGTTTAACAAGTATGTAGGTACTTATTTGTTAAACTCTACTTAACAAAAATACTGAACAAGAAGTACTGAACTTCAAAATCTTTAGATTTTAAGTAATAATTGTTCCTGATTTCGAAATTAATTCAGAACACAGGGATTAGATTATTGTGTACCTAGGTAATATTACATACACACAGCACTTAGTAGCGCCGTAAAGACAGATTCAGGCAATACTCAAACACCATTATTGCTATTGTTTTCAGATTAGGCGCTACATCAATTTATTTCATTCAATGCCGATGTAGTTTGGTGAATATTTCAATGATACTGATTACTTTGAGTATCACTACATATTCTTATCTAGAGTAGTTACTTTCTTACTTTATTTATATGCCATTATACAAGATAATTCATGAGGACTCTTCTATTCTTATGGTCTATGTATTTTGTGTAAATTATCGTTTTTTTATTTCCTTTTCCTTAGTGTAATTTATCAAAATTTAACATACAAGTAAACGTAAAAAAAGTGTTCACGTCAAATCGTCAAACGTCAATCAACTAAAAACCCACTCAATGACTTTTTCCAACCAACAAAAAAAAACACAAAGAAAAAAATAAAAACTTACTTGAATACATTCTCATTTATTTTATCACTGACACAACAACAAAACACTTATCACTTCCTACACTAGATTAAAATTTAATATTTAAATAAATATTTTTATCACAAGAGATGTCCAATGCGTCCGCCTAAATAGTATAGACTGATACTATGCTATCAGTGTGCGATAAGAGCCGCTTTATCAGTACAATATTGGTATTAGAAACGGCACTAACGATAATGACAGATAATCCCTTTGTTTATCCCTGCAAAACACCTGATTAATGAAAAACTATAACATAATTTTTAGAGCAATAGTAGTAATTTGTTAATGGATTAGTGAAAACAATGTTTTGACAAACACATTTTTTTTAATGAATCGACTTTCGTGAATAGTTATATTTTTATTTTTGTTTAATTAGGTAGACTGTACTTATGTAAACAATTTCGATTTTAATACGTATCTTGACAGCAAAAAATGCTACGTCTTTAACTAGAGCTATATGGGTAACTGGTTCAACTCAACTGACGTAAACCTTGCATAAAATATTAGTTACGAAGCATTATTTCTTAATAAAATTTTTTGCAATTCTTTAAGATGATAGGTACTTAATATCCAAATTGCGTATATTGTAGTCACTTTTACTGCAATATTTTGGTCTAACAATAATTTGAAAAATACAACCGACTTCTAAAAAAAGCAAAATAACTTTAATTTCGGCAGTCGGTGTACACATTTTTTTTGTTTCTTCGTTATTTGAAAACAACTTCGAAAATAAAAAAAGTTTTTTATTTTTCACTTTTTAGTTTTTTTTTTTTATTTTTTTATTGTTGTTGTACACCAGAAGTAAAAAGTTATGCCCGAGTAGAAAACAGACACTAATAACATGGAACTTGAACATTTGGAGACAACCAAAACGTCATCTGTGTGTACATATTTTTTGTTTATGTTGATTTTTTCAAAAAGTGCTGATTCAATTTCGATAAAATTTATATGGAACCACCTTTGAAGTTTGACCTATCATACAAAAAAAGAATCATCAAAATCTATTCACAAATGGCAGAGATATCGAGTAACAAAAACAGACAAAAAAACATACAGACGAATTGAAAACCTCCTCTTTTTTGAAGTCGGTTAATAAAATGAAGGCTACATTTCATACTACGCACCTTTTAGGATATACCTATCTCTACGTAATTATGTAGTATAAAACAATGTCGCTTTCCGCGTCTGTCTGTTTCTCAGCTAACTTATCCTAAACCTCGCAACAGATTTTAATGCAATTTCCACTAAAATAAAGAACGATAAACGAGGAAGGTTTTTGTATATAATTTACACCCGTGTGAAACTGGGACGGGTCGCTAGTACCTAAGTAAATAAAAGTAGAACTCTGATGAAATATTCTTTAATTCACCATAAACAATGTTACTAAAAAGAATTAAAGCTTTTAATATTAAAGTTATATTAAGACTACGTAAATCAATCAATATAAAACACGTAGCTATAGTAAATAGACATAGATTCACATTCATTCCTAATATTAGGAATCCTCAGATAGGTACTTAAAGCTATACAGGTGGTCAATTTCTTATTTTACAATATAAGACATAAAGGGAAATATATTTAGAAATGTACATTATATTCTTGAGTATTAAATTTATACGAACAAGATAAACTAGGCAAGTATTCACAAAGTCAGTTACTGTTATAATGTAACGGTCTATGGGCCGATTTCACCAACGAAACAAATCGCGATTAGTTTAAACTAAACTCAGTTCATGCGTTTAATCTAGATTAGAGCTTCATTTTACGTTCGCAGGCAGGCTGGTAATTGAAATGACATTGCAAAAAAATTACATTGGATATTACGCGGTCATGGCAAAAATAATACAATATTGCAATCAAAACAAAAAATGTCTTAACGAACTACTTATTTACATACCTACAGTATTTGGTAAACTACAATAAATATGTAAGTAATTGACTTGTTATACAATTCAAACAATTAAAAGAATCAGTACTTAGTGGTGACCGTAGCCATGTGCATATTGTCCGTGGGCTGCTACGATGGATCCACCACCGCTTAAGCCGTGGCCAATCACTGGAGAGGATATAACTGAAGAATGGCCAATACCACTAAGACCACTGAATCCACCGATGCTGCTTATCCCAGAAATAGATCCAATTCCGATGCCACCTATTCCTCCAACTCCCCCGATTCCGCCGATTCCTCCCAACCCACCACCGCCCCCAACAGCAGACACAGGTACGGCAACAGGTTGGGGAACACCCACAGGGACTGGCGCAGGCACCCCTACAGCATACGGCTGAGGCACAGGGATCCCCACTGCCTGCGTCACACTAACAGGCACAGGTTGCGCATAGGGGTACGCAAAGGGGCGGTCGACAGGGACAGCTACAGGGCGGGATATAACTTGGGCTACTGGTTGGGGTATTGGGACAGGGACTGGACGCGGTTGATCGACGGGTACCCCTACATGGACGGGGTAGGGGACAGCCCTGGGTACGCCGTAGGGTACTGGTTGGGGGACGGGAATGGCGACTCGGTTATGGTACTCTGAGTATGTGTGGTGGACTGGGAATGACCCACCACCGATTCCACCACCTCCTATGCCCCCTATTCCAGCGCCAACTCCAATGCCACCGATTCCACCGCCACTTCCTATGACTGCGCCACTACTTATGCCACTAATGACAGCGCCACTGCCACCTATGCCACCAATGGAGTGGCCACCTATGCCGCCTATGGAGTGGCCACCGCTTATAGAACGTTTTCCTTGATCAGCGCTTTGAGCGTAGTGCACGCTAAGAAACAGCAAGATCTGAAAAAAAAATATAGTGCTTTTAAGAATTGATTTTCTGTTGTAGGAAAAACAACAGTCGTTAAGCTTAGACTATGAAAGGTTATAGACGGAACGTCATTGGACATTAAATTAAGCAGGATCGTTAAAATGTGTGAGTGACCTTGACGAACGTAACGATGACGTATCGGCTTCTCATTTTGTCTATGTGAGCTTATTTCGTGTGTACAGATACAAGCCGGTTTCATATTCTGACACTTCAGATTGCTGGATTTTGACACTCCGTCTATAACCTCTTATAGTCTAAGTTGTTAAGACTGATGCCCGAAGTTCGCTAGTTTGAGTCTCATTTTGTGAGTAGACCCAAATCTCGGTTCTTTTGTATGGATTTTGGGTGATATGTCAAAATTGTCTAATCATTGTAATACCTACGCCAAAAGTTTCGCTGTATCGTTATTCAATATCGATACGGTTATCTTATCAGTTAAACGAATATACCTACTTGGTCATAATTACCAACGTGCGAACGCCTAGTGATTAGATACAGGTTCACTTAGCACATTCTAGAATGATCTTTAATCATTTATCAAGTCCAAAAAAGCATTTCAGTAGAGGTTAGCATGTCTGTCCTTTTTAATCGAAATTTATGACAGAGTATCAAGTAAGAATACAAAATGTCTGTGTGGATATTCTGTGTTATTAGATACTGGCTTCTACCAGCGGCGCGCGTGGAATGAGTACTTCCCCCGTTACAAACTTTCAACCCCTTTTTCACTCTCTTAAGGGTAGAATTTCGAAAAACCCTTTCTTAGTGGACACCTACTCTTCACAAAGCACACACCCTGCAAATTTCATGTCTCTAGGACCAGCGGTTTAGGCTGTGCGTTGATATATCAGTCAGACAGTCAGTCAGGACTTTAAATTTTATGTATACAGATTCCGTTAGCCACTGCAAACTCTTGAAAACCAGAATCCACAGTGGTGTGGATACATCTCACATCTCCACAACCCAGTTACCGAGTATCATACTACCCCTTTTTATTTGAGGGTGGGAAATCACCAGATGACTTCTCCCGCTCAGGGAGGAGTGGGAGGGCGTCTCAGACTGTTACTGACTAAAACCCACCCATGTACCTTGAGATCACTCCCGCGACACAATATGCTACCCCTTGTTAAGACACTGTCAGAATTTTGGACTTCTGACTACCCACAACGACTGTCGAAGATCAATACTTGACAGCCGGGATCAACGACCCGCTAATATATGCGAACACAAAGTTGACATCGGTGTTAATATTAATATTTGATAAAAAAAAATGGGTCGCATAGATGTTGACAGTTTAATCGTTATGAGGTCTGTTATACTTTATATCTCAAGGGTCACTGGATTAGATAAACTTTAATCTCACAACGTCACACCGACCTAAATTTTTTACACTTGGGGGAGACTTAAACGACTTTTGGCTAAAATGCTGATTATAATGATGAATATGTCACCGTAGGTATAGTTGCAAACACCGTTAGTTTATAAAAATCACTTTAAATTGTAAAATTGTTTTATTTTCAAAACGTATCCGAAAATGAAAACATTATCGAATTTGGATGAGATTTATATGTATTTGAAACATAAAATTCACACTCCCGTAAAACTTATTATAATCTTACGATGTTTGCAATTATTATCCGGTTACAAATACATAGTCATAATAGATAGTCATAGCCATTAGATAGTTTACTATCATATTAAGTTAATAAACTGTCTTATTTCTTTTTAACCGACTTCAAAAAAAGGAGGAGGTTCTCAATTCGACTGCATTTTTTTTTTTTTTTTTACGTGTCCTCATAACTTCTTACTACGCGAACCGATTTTGAAGATTTTTTTTTTATTTGAAAGCTGTTGCTTCACATTTGGTCCCATTTTAATTTAGTGAGGATCTGATGAAGAGCTTCGGAGATATACAATGGAACTCTTCAATAAATGATAGCAAACCTTCCAGAATTGCTGCAATCGCATGTCTGTATATTGTTTTCACTACTTCACAACATTACATCAGGCTGATGCGCTCTGAAGGGGTATACAGATTTGTACAGTTAACCCTGATACACCCTAATTTCACCAACTACGTTCAAATTCCCTATTTTTGGGGCTATCAATTCGGGCATAACTTTTCTATTAATTTAGTTTTAGAATGGGGTAAAACAACTAAAAAGTGAAAAATAAAAAACTTTTTACAAAAAAAATACAACCGACTTCCATAAATAATACAAAAAAATGCAAAATAACTTTAATTTCGGAAGTCGGTGTCAAATAACGAAGAAACCAAACTAGAAACACTGACTTCCGAAATTAAAGTTATTTTGCATTTTTTAGTATTATTTATGGAAGTCGGTTGTAAAAAGTTTATTTTTTTTGTAAAAAGTTTTTTATTCTTTATTAATTCTTATTTCGTCCGATAACTGCAAAAAGGAAGGGTTAATGATAACTGATTATACACTTTTCTCTCTATTTAATAACTTTTTTGTGTATTAGGGTTCCGTAGTCCTAACCAGGCGCAGGAGCCATTAAAGTATCGCTCTGTTCGTCAGTCTATCTACAGCTTTTTTATTTTTTTTGTGTTTTGTGGTGTGGTGCTCCTGCTCTGGGTGGAGCGGGAGGGCGTGTCAGACTCTTACTGACTAAAACCCACCCCTGTTCCTTCCCTGCCTGAGTGCCCAGGGGTGCGGTAACTCATGTTAAGAATTTATCCTCTACCCCTAGGCATGCAGGCACCGGCCACGATGATCCCCGTCAGTAGTGGCTGACAAAATCTCTTTGAGGCGCGCGTGGAACACTACGCGCCGTCGACTCACGGGCCTGGTGCTGATCGGGCGGCGAGCTACCCACTGCTCGCCGTCCGCAGGCCTGGGTCTACGGTGGCCGGAGATTGTCTCGCGAAGTCCTACGCCCAGGGCCTGTCCTGCGGTGGTAGCGGCCGGGGCCGTGAGGGCCAATCCGTTGAGCTTCCCTCACCCGCCCCGCATGCGCCTTCGCGAGCATTACTGCTTCGCTGAAGGAGGAGTCTGCTTCCCATTCCCTCTCGCTCCGTACCATGGCCTGAACCATGGCCGAACGCGAGAGGTCGCCGCCACCTATCGCATCCACGAGGACACGGCGGTGTTCCGCCCAAGCGAGGCAGACCTCCAACGTATGCTCCACCGTGTCCTCTGGGCGATCCGAGCAGTGGTAGCACCCGGGCGTTTCCTCCCGCCTTATCTGATACAGGAACCTCCCGAAACAACCGTGTCCGGTGAGGACCTGCGTCAGGCGCAAGGTGAGGACGCCGTGACGCCTCTCCAGCCACTCCTCAAAGAGGGGCACTACCGCCGATACACACACACACACACACACACACACATAGTTTTGTAAGTACCTACTGTGACTAACCAAAATATGGATGTACCTTGTCCGAATTAAATAAATTGAATTGGATTGAATTGAGTTAATCACGCCGATAAAACGCCAAAGAGTAAATTTCTCATAATAATTTGAACAAAGCAATATAATATATTATGTCCTTATTATTAGCAAACTGCCGGCAGCAATGGCTACTAGCTGATTTTCACAAGTTATTGCATATTTATAGTTCATAATGAGCTGTGTAAATAAAGGAGAGGAGCTCGTGGCTAAAGTAATAACAACCGCACGGGTCGATCTATCTGGTGAAGCTACGCTTGCTGGACCATCTTTACATACCGAGACTGCTCCGTGCCTCGGAAGCCGTTGGTCCCAGCTGTCAATGGTGGATCTTTAACAGACGTTACGGGTCGTCAGAAGCCCGAAAGTCTGACAATCAGTCTTACCAAGGGGTATCGTATTACCCAGTTACTAGGTTGTGGAGGTCAGATAGGCAGTTGCTCCATGTAAAATAAAAATACTGGTATTCAGCTGCATCCAGTTGAACTGGAAGCCGACCCCAAGATAGTTGGAAAAAAGCTAGGCAGATTGATTGAATGAGCTGCGTAAATAAATACAAACAACGCTAATGAACTTCCACTGGGAGATAAGCAGAGTTTGTTGTACATTCATTACTAATTATCAACTAAGTATATTATAAACTAATTATGTCAGATGCTAGTTGTTATTGACATTCTGGCAAGAAGTATATGCCTTTTAATTGAGGGTGGGGAAACCATCAGATGACTTCTGCCGCTTTGGGTAAAGCGGGAGGGCGTGTCAAACTATTACTAACTAAAACCCACCCGTGTTTTTTCAGTTTCCCCGTAGCTACTTTGTTTTGAACATTCCTGCGACAATATATGCCTTTTTTGGGGGGGGGGGATCATCCAATGACTTCTCCCGCTCTGGATGGAGCGGGAGGGCATGTCAGACTCTAACTGACTAAAACCCACCCCTGTTCCTTCCCTGCCTGAGTGCCCAGGGGTGCGGTAACTCATTTTCAGAATTTATCCGCTACCCCTAGGCATGCAGGCACCGGCCACGATGGGCCCCGTCAGTTGTGGCTGACACTAATCTCTTTGAGGCGCGCGTGGAACACTACGCGCCGTCGACTCACGGGCCTGGTGCTGATCGGACGGCGAGCTACCCACTGCTTGCCGTCCGCAGGCCTGGGTGACAATATATGCCTAAACTTACTTTGAAATAAATAACAGAAATCAGAAGAACGTATCCGAATTATATGTTCAAAACCACTAGTGACATTACATCGAAACTTTGTGCAAGTTCGTAGGAGAATTTACACAGGTTTCCAGTTGGTTTTGAAATTCAAATTTATTTTGAGGCCCTTCTACCGGCCAAGTGGCGCCCTCATTGAATAAAAAATCGTAGCATAGCATAGAAAATAAATATTAAAGAATCCAACGTCACGTTTGTTACGAAGAGGATAAAGTATTTTTACGTTGTTAAAACAGGTCTCAGAATATTTCGTATCCAAAGTAGTAGGCAAAAGTACCAAAAACGACCGTTTCTGACACTGAATACCCCTGACCCTTAATAAATATTAATAATTTATCAACATTTCAATGTTCTCACTGCTGGGACACAGGCCTTCTCTCTGCGAGAGGGAGTGGGCTGAAATCCACCACGCGAACCCAAAGCGGATTAGTAGATGTAACATGTCTTAAAATTTTTGGTTGTAGGACTTGCCGGTTTCTTTACGATCTTTTCCTTCACCGTTTTGAGAGCAAGTGATGATGAAATAATTTACACAAATAAAAGCGCCTGGGTTTGAACCCCCGACCCACTATACCCAGTGTAATAGTAGTAGCAGCTATTACTACTGGGTCACAACTGCTCTTATTTTTTTTTAATGTAGTATCTTTCTATTTAAATAAAAATTAATGGCTAAATGTGTTGCTACGCGCAAAACTCAAAGACGCCGTGACCTATTGGGATGAACTTTTTTTTAAACTATTTGTGGAAGTCTCAGAAAGGTTCTTGAAGAGACAAATTGGAAAATTATACATGGGTGAAACTGCGGGGCACAGTAATTCATCATCATCAGCCTTTTTATGTCCCCACTGCTGTGGCACAGCCTCCTCTCTGTGAAAGGGTGTGGGCCATAATCCACCACGCGGGCCCAATGCGGATTGGTGGATGTCACATGTCTTCGAATTTTTTTTTTTTTGTTCTAGGACATGCCGGTTTCCTCACGATGTTTTCCTTCACCGTTTTGAGAGCAGTGGTGATGAAATAACTTACACAAAGTAAAGCGCCTGCCTGGGTTTGAACTTACGACCTACAACTTGTAAGTCGCGGCCAATACCACTGGGTCACCATTGCACAGTTAGTGTTTAATATAAAATCTATCAACAGTAGAAAGCTTCACTACCGTTGAGCGCCATAGAAATTAGGAAATGGAAATGAAGCCGCGGACAAAGGCTATCTAATACCTACATATTATGCCTTGTTTAAGGCACAGATATACGACTTTTAATGATTTTTAATAGAACATCACGTCTAAACGACTAGTCTTATATGGTAATCTAGACAATTTCATTCGTAATTTGATATGTGAATATTTTAAATTATATTTTATAACATAGTGTAATTAATTTGTAAAGTTATGACTAACGCGGATAAAAAATTGAGAATCACGCAAAAATTATTAATTGTATTTTTATGAAACCTTCACTTTTTTAAAGATCATTTAATTATTTATGTTTTAGTATACGTGTTTTAGTATAATAACTGTTGTTTTATGTATAATAAATTAATAATGCGCCTAATTTCGGACAGCGCTCCTGGATGGGCGATTCCTATTACTGGGTGGACGTACGACGCGTTAGGTGAGCTCAGCATAGAACACGCAAGCTAACCACTCAAAGTCGTTGGCATTTAATAGCGCTCTAAACGCCCCGGATAAGACCCGGTTGACTTATCTATTTGGTAGATTATTTCAATCAGTTTCCGTTTTCCGGAAGTGTTAATCAAGGACTCATTCAGTAACCCAAAAACCAAAATATATGAGAATCCAACTTACATAAAACAGTGGAAACATTTTCTCCAACTAGTCTAGTCCAGGTGAGGAATGAAAGTGATCCAATAGACGAAAGTAATGGTATATATAACATCATGCGTTTAGCGGAAACACGGCTTACACACCCTGTATAGGAAAGCTGCCAAGGATTTATATGGAGCTGATAGTTTGAGGAATTTGCGATGATACTTATCGATGACTGTAAGCAAGAGTGGAATGTGATCTTGAAGATGAGTTATGTAGTTAACTAGATGGAATGATACTGGGGGAGAATGTGTGGTTACATGCAAATTAGTAATTGATTCCGTATTGATAGAGTGAAATGGTATTGCATGGGTTTCACTTTAGTGTCAGACAAATAGTTTTTGCATTAAATATCTGAAGTTGAGAACTTGTTAATTATAAGCTGTAAATATTACGTTTGACAATTTCAAATTCACAATTTAGGTTTCTTAAAGAAACACTAGAAGGTACCTAAGTGTAATTGTTGTATAGTATTGGCGTTTTGTTAAATCTCTTCAATTTGTTTCAATCTTAGAGCTATGCGTTTGTATTTCCAGGACCTCTAAATGGGATCGGAAAAATACTATCTAGAATCAATCAACATGCTACTTTTACGAGAGCATCTCATAGAGATATGGTGTACCCTTCAACCCCCGCGGCCAAATCCGGGTTGTCAAATTGAACCCCGACGACAACCCGGGTTGACAGCAGATTTTTTTTTTTTCTCTTTAATATTTTTTTTTGTCCGACTCACCAGTGAGTCGCAGGGTTCCGAACGTCCGAATCAAAAAAACGGAACCCTTATTGGATAACTTGTATGTCTGTCTGCTATCTGTACGTTTTTCACAGCTAATTTGTTCCGAAACTATTAGACCGATTGAGTTCGAATAGCGTACACACATTAATATCTGTGACCCAAACACAAGCGTGGACTCTAAATAATTTTATTTGGAATATGGGGGTCATTTTTGGGGTGAAAAGTGGAAAATGAAAAAAAAGTGTTTTCAAACTGTCATGCGACCCATCAAATGAAAAATCACCTTGTGAGGGTTTCAAATGTATTTTTTTCATAATTTTAAAATATAGTTTTAAAGTTATTTAAGAAAATAGATGAAAAAATTCCATTCCCCCTTATCTCCGAAACCATTGGGCCTAAAATTTTGATTTTGAATGACTGTCTTTTCCAATAAGGAAAAGATAGTAATTGTAGCCGATTTTTTTCAGATTATTCTCAGCAACCCCTTTAATTTGATACTCATAACATGGGAATGCATAAAAAATAACTAGTCCGCCATTTTTGGGAGTACGTCATATTGGATTCAAAATGACGTCATTTAAACTTTAGATGCATTGTCATTCAAACTACATATTTATGCAAAATTTCAGCTCAATGGAAAACCGGAAAGTGGGTAAAATTTAACTTCTAAGATTTATATTCAGTAATAGTAAGTATTCGTCAAACTTAATGACGTCTGTGAAGTTAGCTACGAGTGCAACTGCGCGCAGGTATTGTGCCATTTAATGTTTTTTTTATAGCTGTGTGAATATTTTTAAGGGGTGTCTGGTACCTACTTATTTTTCAGTTTGGAAGTTGGTGGTATTACCACACGCCTTTATGTTTGACGAATAATATACAGGTGAAGCCAATAAAAGCTTTTAAAAAGCTATCTCACAAGCATCTCTATACACTTCTACATAAGTGACACACACGGGCGTCACCTATCACTCCAGATCTAGTTTGATATCTAGTACCTATAGCCAACTAGTCACCTATAGACCACCGACTAGTTAGGCTATGCTACTACACCGGTAAGGGACACGTAATAGCCCATCTGACCGCTATCTCTATATACCTTATGTAATATGGGAATTGTTTACGCTACAAACTCGTATCATTAAGACATTAATAGTTTCTAAACTGAAACATATACTGGAGGAATGGTTTTCTGGTCTAAATAGTAAGAAATGGTATTGACAAATGGCTGTGAGGTTGGTTTTGAGCATGTGACTAAACTGTCAAATGTGAGATGTCCAATCTGATACATATGAGCTGTGCACAGTTTGCCAAATCAAATCAAAATCATGTCTGAGAGACAGCACTTTTTGAACGCTAAAGTTCTATATAAAGAAGTGGCGCAACAAGCTCCCCAGCAACACATCTGTCTGTTTTATAGAACTTATATGTTTATAGAACTTGAGTTCATACAATAGTATGCAAAGTAATTACCATTACTGCAAAGTTAAAGGACGCTATTTATGTGAGTCACAGTAGCTAAATCGAAATGATAACTATAATAAGGTCACCAATAACCGTCATCCACGAGAAATTTAAAAAAATCGGTGGTCCTATGACCTGAATACAGCCGCGGGAGTCCGCTAGGTGTGAGAAAAATAATGTTTTTTTTGCGGCAATGATTGAGGGAAGCTATGTTCAGCAGATATCTTACGGATGAAATGAGAATGAAGGGTGGCTCCTACGAAATCCATCGATGGCACCAAGTCGAGATGGGAAAAATATTATTAGCCCTTTTGCAATTCTCAGTACTGTGATATGTAAGGTGATTTCATGAAAATTGAACCTTGACAGCAGACAGGCTGGTTGATCAAATATACCCATATACTTTTAACCCGTCGTGCGTCTAGTTAGCAGAAACAGTAGATTTTTAATTGTTTACGGCCCATGCGCTGGGCCGTTAGACGCGGGAGGGGAAGGTTATGCTAATTTAGAATATTATTCATTATTCGACGGCATGGTTGGCGTAGTGGTTGAGCGTTCGGCTGCTGCGCTTGGTGTCGCGGGTTCGATCCCCGCACGGAACAAATATTTGTATGGCCTACAGGTAGTTGTTCCGGGTCTGGGTGTTTTGTGTATGTGAATTTAAATGTTTGTGAACGCACCCACGATACAGGAGTAATTCCTATTGTGGGATAAAGTTAAAAAAAAAAAATCTTATTAGAAAAAAAATTAATTATTAAAAATTGTTTAAGGGCAGTTAGTAGTGATTGTCGTTGGAAATAGATTTATTTTTAGGGTACCGTACCCGAAGGGTCCAAACGGAACCGTATTGCTGTCACTCACGTGTCCGTCTGTCCGTCGTCTGTCACAAAATTTTGGTCCAATTTTTTTTTTTAATTTGTACTTGATATTTGGTGATCATGTTTATTATTACGTATAATTTACTAACAAAATCTTTGAAATTCCCTCATTTGGTTTTTTTTTTTTTTTGGGGGGTGGGAAATCATCCTATGACTTCTTCCGCTCTAGGGTGGAGCGGAAGGGTGTGTCAGACTCTTACTGACTAAAACCCAACCCTGTTCCTCCCTGCCTCGAGTGCCCGGGGGCGAGGTAACTCTTTCGAATTTATCCTCCACCCCCGGGCAGGCACTGGCCGTGGCAGGCCCCGTCCTTTGCTGACAACTCTTTGAGGCGCGCGTGGAACACTACGCGCCGTCGACTCTCGGGCTCCCTCATTTGGTACGGAACCCTAATGTGCGAAGTCCGACACGCACAACTTGGCGGTTTTTCAAAATATAATTTAAAAAAAATCAAGAATTTCAGTCCAGTGTTTGTTTTCATACACATCAGAGCCTGGAACTGCACAACAGAAGTACAAACCCGGAGCCCACGCCGTTAGATACTACAATACCTAGAAGTAACACACCACAATCCAAGATTTTTACTCCGGAAACCACGAAGCTTATTTCAAACTAAGTGCTTACAAACTGATTCCAATCGTCAATCAGCAAGTTACCCAGAGAATGGTGCGGTGGTTCTCTTGTTTAATAACCAAACTAAAATTAGAGAATTGCTATCTCTTACTAAAAAGCAGTGCGAGAAAAGGATGGTTATAGCTATGAACTAAATTAGAGATGTCAAACTAGTTTACGCCTTGCGCTTCGCCGTGTTTTTAGACGGCATGTTTTTACATGTACCTACCCTTAATTTGTATGGAAATATTAATTCAAACTAAATTTGACAGCACTAATTTACGTCCGTCTCTTTCTTGTTTTATTAGAGAGAAAAAGATAGCAATAGCCTAAACTAAGTTTAGTTTGTGCACAACAGAATCAACACCAATGTCTTGCAGTAACGCATTACCGTAAGTTGTGGGTTGCAACTAACTAAAGTAAGGCATTAACATAACTACGTAGGTACATAAATCAAGCGGTGTAATGCTCAGTAGATTATCTGCAGGATATTAGTACACTGAGCGTCCATTCAAACCGAATAGCTCGTAAAAACATAGGATTCCTTATTATCACAGACGGTGAGGTTAGGGAGAGGACATGTTGTGATGTAAACAGAGTTTAACTACTAAAACTCTCTTCGTGTGTTTGGCTAAAGCAGTACCGTACAACGTGGTGAATAGGGATGCAGGAGTGAATCGGGACGAAACTGAGAAAGATTTTAACGTTGAAATAATATAATTTATTGCCAACAAGGGCTTGAATATTTTAACTGAACTATAATTTATAATTTAGTGTCCATGTTGGCGACAAACTATATTATTTCAACGTTAAAATCCATTTTAAAGTTTCATCCCGATTTACCCCTGCATCTCTATTCAGCACGTTTTCCCGGTACCAATACTAATCTGACTGTTTTTGGGGAACTGTCTTTATGTAGGTTTTTTTTTTACGTTCAAAAAGTGCTGGCTCTCAGCCTAGTTTGAATAAATGACTTTTGATTTTGATTTAGTCACCTGAATATTACTCATTTTTGGGATCTCTACATTTGATAGGTGGATTGGTGGTGAGCTAGTGGTCACAGAAAACAATTTTTGAAAGATTTATCACTATCATCAAATTTTTTTTTTTTTTTTACGCAAATCCATCACCGATAATGCAGTAATTTTTGACCTCGCCAAGAATGATAAAGACCAAATAAAGGTTATATAAAAAAATCTTCATACAATTCCTTTTTCACGAACATCTTCACAGATTTTCGCGATTTTAGCGTTTTCCTGTTCAACGCCGCTTCTCTTCCCACTACGTCTGCACCCTTAAGAAGAGTTACGTAGCCGCCAGCTGTGTGTGCACCATATAAGCAGTAGAATGCGGTTCTGTCACTACACGTTTACGGCTCAAACATTTCCCTCCTCTGGTTTTTTCACGAACTGACTGACCGATTAGTATCCACGTCCCAGAGAAAGCTGCTAGACTTAATTTTTTCTAGCCTTCTGACAGCATCTAGGTGAAATCTATACTTCCCTACTAATCCCTTCTAATACCTGCTGATTCCCTACTAACACCTACTAGTTTAAACATAAGATCTAACGGTTACAGTTACAGCTTCCTACTCGATTAACATGGCGGATAGCCCCACGAGTTTTTATTACACGACTAGTCACTAGATACAGGATCGCAGGCAACAAGAATACATTAGTAAGGTGCCATGATACAGACAGTTCTGAGGACAGCACCTTAATGTTTTTTTTTTTTTTATGTAAGAGGTCGTCTAACAGGCTGATGGCTCACCTAATTGGAAGTGGTCAACGCCATCTACATTTATAATTGATATCTGTAACAACAAGCTCGTGGCTAAAGTAATAACCACCGCACGGATCGATCCATCAAGTTAAGCTAAGCTTGCCGGGTTTGTGTGAATCTTTGACAGTCGTTACGGGTCGTCAGAAGCCCGAAAGTCCAGTCTTACCAAGGGGTATCGTATTACCCAGTTAATGAGTTGTGGAGGTCAGATAGGCAGTTGATCCATGTAAAATACTGGTATTCAGCTGCATACGGTTAGACTGGAAGCCGACCCCAATATAGTTGGGCAAAGGCTAGGCAGTTTGATCTGTAGGGAACCTACATCAAACGGTGAAGGAAAACATAGTGAAGAAACCGGCATGTTCTAGAACCAAAAATTCGAAGACATGTGACATCCACTAACCCGCATTGGGTCCGCGTGGTGGATAAAGGTCCATTCTCTCTCCCAGAGAGGAGGCTTATGTCCCAGCAGTGGGTATAATAAAAGGCTGATTATGATAAAGATCTTATACCAAGTCATGTCCTCCAACTTGACTCCATCAAATTGATAGTTAAGGTTTGCTAAGTTTTGTTAATTTCTTAATCCGTCAGGCTCCTCGGGTCTCCTTAAGGAGACGCGACAATAGGTTTTTAATTGTGTCTGCTAATGAGGGGCTTGACGGGATCTCTTCTTCTTTTCGTGTCGATTTCGACTCAAATTTTGTCCGACGGTCCGACCAGTATATAGCCACATAGATTGCTTTGTCATTTACTTCGTTAAAATCATTCAAGGTGCATGTGGTTATGCATGCTGGGCAGGCGAGGAGGTGACGCATGCCTGTGATGGAACTCCACACTGGTACTGAGTTTGGGATGTGTCAAGATTATTTCTACAGCGACCAACCTGGGTCCGCAATTTATTTCCAGATGGACCACTGCAGTTCCTGATCAGGCAGCAGAAGTTCTGCCTTAGTAATGAAGTGTTTTTTTTTTTTTTTTTTTTGGGGGGTGGGAAATCATCCAATGACTTCTTCCGCTCTAGGGTGGAGCGGAAGGGTGTGTCAGACTCTTACTGACTAAAACCCACCCCTGTTCCTCCCTGCCTCGAGTGCCCGGGGGCGAGGTAACTCTTTCGAATTTATCCTCCACCCCCGGGCAGGCACCGGCCTTGGCAGGCCCCTACACTTTGCTGACAACTCTTTGAGGCGCGCGTGGAACACTACGCGCCGTCGACTCTCGGGCCTGGTGCTGATCGGGCGGCGAGTTACCCACTACTCGCCGTCCGCAGGCCCGGGTCTACGGTGGCCGGAGATCGTCTCGCGGCCCCTGGCGTCTCCTGCGGCGGTCGCGGCTGGGGGCGCTAGGGCGACTCGGCCGTTGCTGAGCCTCCCTAACGTGTGCCGCCTCCCTCTTCGCGAGCATTACTGCTTCGCAGAAGGAGGAGACGGCCTCCCATTCCCTCTCGCTCCGTACCATGGCCTGAACCAGGGCACGGCGCGAGAGGTCGCTGTCGCCTATCGCATCCACGAGGACACGGCGGTGTTCTGCCCAAGCGGGGCAAACCTCCACCGTATGCTCCACCGTGTCCTCTGGGCGATCCTCGCAGTGGAAACACTCAGGGGTCACCTCCGCCTTGATCCGACACAGGTACCTCCCGAAACAGCCGTGTCCGGTGAGCACCTGCGTCAGGCGGAAGGTGAGGGCGCCGTGACGCCTCTCCAGCCACTCCTCAAAGAGGGGCACTACCGCCTCGATGGATGTCTTTTCCTCCACAGTTCATATCTCGCAACATTAATCGACGGTTTTTTCCGTTATTTCGTCAAGACAACTGAAAAAGCCATGGATTAAGTCTGAAGGTGATACAGGTAGGGAAGGAACAGGGGTGGGTTTTAGTCACTAAGAGTCTGACACGCCCTCCCGTTCCACCCAGAGCGGGAGAAGTCATTGGATGCTATCCCACACCCCAAAAAAAAAAAAAAGGGTGATAAACCTTGAGTCGAGTGGTGATCGTTCAAACACATTTGTGATATAGGCCAGCCTGAAATGACTACCCATCACTTTCAAACTGTAACACAAAGCCTTGTCTTTGCACTCGTCTTTGCACTGCTTGTCCAGGCCTGCTCTCTGGGGGAAGGACAGGGCCATAATCCACCAAGCAGGCCCAGTTCACATTTTTTGTTTGTAAAAAAAGGCCCATTTCACATAGGTAGCAGAAATAAAGCAGGAATATTATATTTATAAAACTCTGAACGAGCTAATTCATAACTTACTTTTACAAATACAACTCTTTCAGTTAGAACTGATGTCAAATGTAGGATTTCATGAAATCATAACATTTGACATCAATTCTAACTGAGACAGTTGTATTGATGATTTTAATGATTATAGTTCTGTAAATACGTACTTGTTACGGCTGCGAATCATATTTTGACCAACATACAACCTGATGCTGACCTGCAAATTGTAAAAACCGTAAGAAAAATTTAATTTAGCGGGCTACTCTGGCGCTCACACCTTTTTTTTTTTGGTGGTTGGGAAATCATCCAATGACATCTCCCGCTCTAGGGTGGAGAGGGAGGGCGTGTCAGACTCTTACTGACTAAAACCCACCCCTGTTCATTCCCTGCCCTGAATGCCCAGGGGCGAGGTCACTCTTTCGAATTTATCCTCAACCCCTGGGCAGGTATCGGCCATGACGGGCGCCGTCATGTATTGCTGACAACTCTTTGAGGCGCGCGTGGAACACTGCGCGCCGTCGACTCTCGGGCCTGGTGCTGAACGGACGGTCAGTTAACCACTACTCGCCGTCCGCAGGCCCGGGTATGGCGCTTACAGCTTCAATACGTGAGGAGAAATGCTGGCAATGCCACTTATTAATAAAGCAATTAAATAGTCCATAACGAAGAACAAAATATGTAGCAATTCAGATCACCTGATTAGGTTAGATGTTACCACAGAGCACCGAGTCGTCTTGGCGGGCACCACTAGGGACAATATTGTCAAAACTATCCATACAGCCAAGTGTCAGTGAGTGTCACCGTTCACTCTAAAAAAATGACGGCCCATGACAATTCTGACCATGGCTGCCTCACAGCTGAAACTCAGTGCAATTGCGCAGGTATAAAAATATAATCCTCTCGAACGAATTTCGATCCAATCTCAAAGAGGATAAGCCAAGTACGCAGGATATACTCGTATTATAGTGCACAAGCATGTGCGCGAACGCAGGCGCACTCTCAGTGCCTTTACTCTCACAGTCCGAAGGGACGGCAATCAAAACTAGCAATAAAATAATCAAGCGATCAAGCCTGCTACATATTTTATTGCTAGCATAAATTAACAACACAAACGACTAGAAGATATATGCAAGCACCACACGTGCGTCCTCCCTGAGCGCATCTAATCAAATGAAATTCTTGCGAAAATGTAACAATTGGCGACGAACGTTTGTGACCAAAATTAATCAACACCTGCACATCTTCCGCGTTGGTACGGTAGCCTAGTTGTCACAGATGCATCGTAATCAACTCATTTACATGCTATCACAATGAATGTTTGTAACAAGATAGCAGGAAAACTTGCCTTGGCTACTGAACTCAAAGTGCCAACAAGTGTAACCCAGCTAATAAATTTTGTCCTGCAATTGTGTGTCATAGACGGATTTTTGTTTAAATAATTCTGAAAATTATTTCGACTACCATGATCAAAAATATAAGATAAGGGTGTTATTTTATAAGCCAGTTTAACTTGATTTTAAATTCTTAGATGCTGTTCGGCTCATGCTAAAACATAGAGGACTCGCCTAGTAATTATGACGGCATGGTTTGTGCAGTGGTTGGGGTACTTACCCCCACAACCCAGTAACTGGGTTGTGGAGGTCAGATAGGCAGTCGCTCCATGTAAAATACTGGTATTCAGCTGCATCCGGTTAGACTGGAAGCCGGCCCCAAGATAGTTGGGAAAAGGCTAGGCAGATGATGTTGGTTTGTGCAGTGGTTGAGTGATCAACTACTGCGCTGCGTGTCGCGGGCTCGATTCCCACACGGAACAAACATTTGTATGATCTACATATAGTTGTTCCGGGTCTGGGTGTCTTGTGTAGGTATGTGAGTTTGCATGTTTGTGAATGCACCCATGATACAGGAATAATTCCTAGTGTAGAGCAACGTTTTTTAAAGAAAAGAAAAATGTAACATCTCACACACGTTACATACGTTTACAAATAGTTAAAAAGTTCTGATTCTGACCAAAACATTCGAGTGACATGCTCGTGAGTGGTGTTCATGCTCAGTTTTGTCGTACAAAAGCATTGCAGAACCTTAGTGTTAGTAGTGGCCTCCATTATACGGGGTGTAACAGAAAGGTGTGGTCATATTTTATGAACTATATAGAATATGAACAACTTTCTTCAAGAAAACCTGAGGAAATTCTCAATTTTTTTTTCTTTACCTTCCATATAAATATTGATCAGCTGATAATAGCTTTGTATGGAAAGTCCAAATTTTTTTTGGGAATTTTCTTTTTATTCTTATAAAAAGTTGTTCATTTCCATGGGCAGAACTGATTCTTAAAATATGACTACACTTTTCCGTTACTCCCTGTATACAAACGTCATCGCAAAAATAAAAATCTTATTAGGAGTAACTTATTTGAGCCGTTTGGAGTTGAAACACTACAGCCGGCCACTAGGTCCGAGTGCTTTTCAAGTTTTTCGTGACATCAACAAGCAGTTAGGCGACTCTTCACGTTACATTTTTTTCGTTCAAAGAATCAGCATTGCCATTCAACGTGGCAATGTTGTCAGTATTCTGGACCATTTTCTCGTTGACAGCGATGTGGACGAATTTTTTGATACCCAATGAGTTCTACGCCTACTCTTCTTATGCCGCTTGTACCTACTTTTATATTTTATTCAGATTTATTAGCTTGTATATATTTTGTTATTGAATAGTTTTAAATACAAGACTGTTGTAAAAGAAAAACATGTGACTAAAATAATCATCACATCGTCGTCGGCAGCTTTGAATCTTCCGCGTAGCACCACCGCGACGGCGCAGGCGCAGCGCTGGCCCAGTTGCCCCAATTGATTCATCACCACAACACTACGCTCGCATGCCAATCAACTATTTACCATAACAGACGGTAAGGTCGTTCGGAGGTATTGTTTATTCAAATCAGGTGGTATGCTAAAAATATAAAACTAGGATACTTGTCATATATTTTTTATATTTTATTTATATAGGCTCGCCCTTGTCCTCCGTCTCACCTGCCCCCCTAGTCAAATAACTTTTATAATAGCGCTAACGCTAATGCTTCGTGCAAATGTATGGCAAGGACATTACCTGTCACGTGACTCACGCCCAGTAATGTCGTTGCCATACATTTTGCACGAAGTTAGCGTTAACGTTAACAGAAAAGTATTTTGTCTAACCCCCCCGGTAAGCGATGATGTGGTCGACGATGGAGCACGCTTGCTTAGAAGTAACGTATTCACTCTTGTCTTGAATACCCCCAAGTTGTAGATATTCGGAGACACACTCCGACAGGGAATTACACTGTTGTTTTATCCCAAGACTATCTGTTTTGTCTGAATTTTCTACGTCAGAAATAGACAGTTGGATATTTTGCGAATTGGACATAATGCACCCAAACGATTCTCTTAACCTCACTTCAATTTCTCACTTTACGTATTATGTCATATCATATAATCTCTGATGTGTCTCGTCTCTAGCTATAACTTTCCTGAGATCGAAAAACATTTTTCTATTACGATTGTAAAGAGATCGTGTCGCTTTAAAAACTGCAATTTTTAACTCCACTTTGTCTCACCAAAGACAACTGGGAGTAGATGAGTGTATTAGGACTTAAGATTCCATTGAGTTGTAGAAAAAAAAACACGTTATTTATTACTAGCAACACGTTATACACAAAAACCTTAAGTACAAAAAAATACAAATGACTTCCGTAAAAACACTAAAAATTGCTAAAATAACTTTAATTTCGGATGTCAGTGTTTCTAGTCATGTTTCTTCGTTATTTTACACCGACGCCAAAATTAAAGTTATTTTGCATTTTTTTTGTGTCGGTTTTATTTTTTTGTTTTAGTTCAGGTAATTAATTAAGGTTATTTTTAATTTTTTAGCTGTAAACTAAAACTAAATAGTAAAGTTATGCCCGAATGAATAGCCCCAAAAACATGGAATTTGAACATAATTTGTGAAATTAGGATGTATCAGGGTCAACTGTACAAATCTGTGTACCTACCTTCTGAGCGTATCAGCGTTATGATCTTGTGTTATAAACTGGTGTAAACAATACACAGACATGCGATTGCAGCAATTCCAGAAGGTTTTCTATCATTTCATGAAGAGTCCCATTGTATATCACATTGTTGCATTATTTTTTTTTTGTATCTCTCACACGTTTTTTTTTTTTAATTTATGATAATTTGTGTTTGATGCTCTTTGTAATGTATACTTAATGACTTGTGTTTTTATTTTATTTTTCTTTTCTTCAAACCTGACATGTAATTTGTAATAATTATTAATAAATAAACTAAACTACTCGTATCTCCGAAGTTTTTCATCACATCCTTACCAAATTAAAATGGGACCACCTGGGAAGTACTATTTCAAATAAAAAAAACAAAATTCCAAATCGATTCAGGCGTCTTCGAGTAATCGGGGAACATACCTACATAAAATATTTAAAAAAATCTTGAGAACCTCTTATTTTTTTTTAAGCTGGTTTAAAAACTTCCTCGTTTATCACTCTTTCTATTAGCGAAAACCACATTAAAATCCATTGCCTGGTTTAGATGGAGTTAGCGGATACATAGACTGACGCCGAAAGCGCCTTTGATTTGAAAAAGAAACTATGTAGTGATTTATTCACCAAAGAGTCTGATACACGTGTATACTTTTGGCTCTTCGACAAAAACATCAATCAATACCGCATCAATAAATTAATCGCAACAATGACCAACCAAGCATATAAAACCGACTCGTAAAACCCCACAGAATGTGGGACATATCCACAAAATTCTGTCCACATGACATGGTAACGTAATCACTGCACTACTGACACTGTGGGTGATCTCAACACCCTAGGTTTTGTTGGCCCACGTATTTCTTACGTAACCATGGTTACGGAGGTAAACAACACATTTTGCAAGTAATTTTGTATGGTGGCCTTGCGTTTTGGATGAAAGGCGACCTTGGCTGGACGAGACATGCATCATTTTTGGCACTGCAGATTGTATGGCGCCTTTGTCAATTTTGGCATCTTTAGAAATGTTGCTGCCATCTTCCTCACGGGCTTACGAAGATTTAAGTCGTTCTCGGTCTTGAAAAAATTAACAATGCTGGAGTTTCTTGTTGTTACTAACAAATCAACGAGAAGGGAAGGGGGAGAGATTAAAGATAACATATAAAACAATAGACAAGCGAGTTGTTTCTTATTTTACGTTAACACAGGCATTCCGAAACACACTTAAGGAAAATAACTTTCTTTGTCAATCAAAAATATTGAATGAAGTTACTATAATATGTCATGAAATTTCAATATTTAGTTTGAGTGCAGCGTGGCTTCGTGTTAATTTATTCTTATGAGATTGTAGGTTTCAATACATCATTCTCCTGCCCTTATCCCAATTTATTTGGGGTCAGCGCAACATGTCTTTTTCTTCCATACTCCGTATACGTGACCATAAAAGATTTTAAAAATTTCTGACAATCTGCAAGAATACACAGAACTGAATGATGCTGCGACGGTTGGCGAAGCATGTACAGGAGTAGCCGTCTTTCGGCTGACATTATGATGATCTTCAACCCTTATTCCATCAGTTGCAGGCACTATGTCACACATACCTGTTTCATAAGATCAAACTACAAAATCGCAACATCCAATTTCCAAAAGAGAAATATGGGTACAACTTTCACGAATTCCTCTAGATATTTTATTAGAATCCCGTATTCTGTAGTCGTTGAATATTGAGTAATTGACGGAGTATTTACAACGGCACTCAGTACGCGTCGCATTTCCATTGCGTATAGATTAGGCTGAGAACACATCAGAAAATGCATTTTATGCCATTTTCATCTTCTTCTTGTTCTTTTTACGTAGATGACTTACTTTTTAGCATTTTTTGTCCTTGGTAGGTGGTCACGTAAATTGCGGCATCATTGGCATCCATTCATCATCTTCCTGCGCTTATCCCATGTGACTTGGGGTCGGCGCAACTCGTTTTTTTCTTCCACTCTGTCCTGTCAGCCGTCACGCTATCACTAACTCCCATTTCTTTCATATCACTCCTCACACAATCCATAATAATAATAATTGTTTACTTTTATCCAAGTAAATACACACAGACAACAGTTCAAAACAAAGTGGCAGAAATACAATAAGCATAATAATATAGCTTTCCGTGCTCAGAAGATTTGAATATACAAGAAAAAGTCTATGCATACAAAAATAATAATGAACCATCCATCCTTTCTTTGGCCTCCCTCTCCCTCTCCATTTATCCACATTCATATTTACAACTCTTTTAGTTACATCATTAGCATCCATTAAGTTCTCAAAAGTGCATATGTATCATTATTACTCAATCACGCCAGTTCGGCTGAACGGATCTCTATGAAATTTCGCATAGAGTCTTTCCAGACATAGGCTTCTAGCACATAGGCTATAAATTATAATGGGGAAGTACTAATTCCATGCGACTCAAGCCGCTGGCAAAAGCCAGTATTTTAAATAAGTTAAGGCGTTATTTTCACGACACCTCGCGGCTCTGCGGATGGAGCTCCAGCAGGATCTCATGGCGACATGGAGACAGCGACTGTCGCAACCCAGCGCTGGGCACGCCACTATCGCGGCGGTAGTGCTCCTCTTTGAGGAGTGGCTGGAGAGAAGTCACGGCGTCCTCACCTTCCGCCTGAAGCAGGATCTCAACGGACACGGTTGTTTCGGGGGGTTCCTGTTTCGTATAAGGCGGGAGGAAACGCCCGGGTGTTACCACTGCGCGGATTGCCCAGAGGACACAGTGGAGCATACAGTGGAAGTCTGCCCAGTGATGCGATAGGCGGTAGCGACCTCTCGTGCCCGACCCTGGTTCAGGCCATGGTACGGGGCGAGAGGGAATGGCATGCCGTCTCCTCCTTCTGCGAAGCTGTAATGATCGCGAGAAGGCGGGAAGGGTGAGGAAATATCAACGGCGTGGCCCTCACACTCGCGGCCGCTACCGCCGCAGGAGAAGCACTAGGCGTAGGACGTCGAGAAACGATCTCCAGCCACCGTAGACCCGGGCCTGCGGACGGCGAGCAGTGGGTAGCTCGCCGTCCGATCAGCATCAGGCCCGTGAGTCGACGACGCGTAGTCTTCCACGCGCGTCTCAAAGAGATGTTTGTCAGCCACCATTGACGGGGCCCATCGTGGCCGGTGCCTGCATGCCTAGGGGTAGTGGATAAATTTTTAACAGAGTTACCGCACCCCTGGGCACTCAGGCAGGGAAGGAACAGGGGTGGGTTTTAGTCAGTAAGAGTCTGACACACCCTCCCGCTCCACCCAGAGCGGGAGATGTCATTGGATGATTTCCCAAACCAATCAAAAAAACGATGCGTTATTATATAATAATAATAATTATATTATGCCGAGGGAGCTGGAAGCCACGCTGCACTCAAACTAAATATTGAAATTTCGAAGCTTAATATAGTAACGTCATTCAATATTTTTTATTAACAAAGAAAATTATTTTCCTTCAGTGTGTTTCGGAATGCCTGTTACCGCTAAATAAGAAACAACTCGCTGATCTATTGTTTTTATGTTATCTTTTTAACAAAAGAACATAACTTAAACTTTACTATTTATTAAAACAAAGTTTTTTATTGTTAACAGTTCCCATAACCTATGTCACATAGAGACAGGGGTAAGGTCAACACAAATTCTAGATCAAGAATTTTGTCTACTGTGTCCATTATTTTTATTAGCTATTCATAAATAGCAGACTCTCAGACTTTTCATTATATTGTGAACTTGCATCAAAGGTTTTAGAGGTACGGCGCGTTGTGTTCCACGCGCGCCTCAAAGAGATTTTTGTCAGCCACCACTGACAGGGCCCATCGTGGCCGGTACTTGCATCCCTAGGGGTCTTTTTTTTTTTTTTTTGGGGGGTGGGAAATCATCCTATGACTTCTTCCGCTCTAGGGTGGAGCGGAAGGGTGTGTCAGACTCTTACTGACTAAAACCCACCCCTGTTCGCCAAAAAAAAAAAGAAACGGTTTTAGAGGTGTTACGAGCCAGTAAGTATCTTCTGTTGTGTTATTGTTGTTACACAAAAAGAAACACTTCTTGTGTGTAACATGAAAAATTTTAACTGATTATGTTAGGAGCAGAACAGTTACCAAGAGGCATTGTATTACCCAGTTACTGGTTTTTGGAGGTCAGGTAGGCAGTCGCTCCATGTAAAATACTGGTATTCAGCTGCATCCAGTTAGACTGGAAGCCGACCCCAAGATAGTTGGCAAAAGGCTAGGCAGATGATGATGATGATGTTAAGAACAAGGTACACTACCATAGAATTGAGTCAAGAATTGTTCAGGTACGAACCGTTAATTTGTAATATGATTTTGAATCGGAGCTTTGAGGCTGAAAGTGGAGTTTTCAGGTGGTTCCAGAATAGGCATACTACCAATAACAATAATAATAATAAATTCATTTATTTTAGGCTATGAAAGCCCATAAAATTTAAATACAATTTTACAATAATCACAATGACATTTTAGTCCGGTCAATTTATACATTCGAAGGTAATTTATGTCTGAGGTACTTTTATGATAAAACTTACCGTTTTGCTGAAAATCGCGAAAAACTCATTTTTTTACCTTTGACCTTGAATAAAATTTTTTCCATACACGGGAATGATGGGGAACCTTTAGACATTGTTTATAATTATGTTTTGAACAATTTTACTGATTTTCAGCTTGTTGGGACTTTTTGTTACTTCACTCTCATTTTTTGGTCTAGATTGACCGGACTATTTTGCTGATACAGTACAATGGGATATAGTACGAGTATATGGGTAGCCTACTTTAGTATACTTAACTTTCATTTTAATTTTAAAAATATCAAAATAAAGTTCATATATCTTTTAACTGATGGTGTAAAATATATTTTTTGAGTTTCTAAAGTAATTGTCAAAATCATTTGAACACTTTTCCGACGTTATTTAAGAATTAATTAACTCGGTAAACTGAAAACACAACTACTCTAATGAAAAAAAACACCCTCAATAAACAATGTAAAAGGAAAATGATGTTAATGATACGAGTAGTAGCTGTAACAAAAAAACTAGACCCGACGCATAATTGTAATTAAAATTTACAAAATGAGTAAATTGGTAATTACAATAATGTATTCAATAAAACATTTTTCCTTAAAACTAGGTAAATTGACACCTGTAAAGAGAAAATGTTTAGAAATATGTAAAATTGTAGGTACAATTTTTCAGTTTTATATCATGGTAAATTAGTAAATTGTATTCTTTATTAAACAGAAACTTGTAGATTTATAACTTGTAAAATACAATTACTATTAGTAACGTTTATTAAACAGGATGACCAAATAAATACGGTTTTGGAATGAATGTAGGATAACTATTTCAAAATTAGTATGCACCACGGATTACGGTATGCACAATTGTATTTTGTTTTTGTATATATATTATGTACTCAGTTAGGTTAAGAATTGTGGTTTTATTGTAGATATAGTTAGTTAAGTATTTTATAAATATATACATTTATAATTAAATATTATACTTTTCTTCCTTCGTACGCACAATTGCACATCCATGTTACAATTTTTTTTTACCAGTGTTATTATTCATCTGCCTTCCACATCCAGTGTGCCCCTCCCCAAAGCTTACATATTTTAATTGTTACCTAACATTGATCTTCTTCTTTTTTGATATGCCCTTATTGCTAAGGATCGTGACCACATAAGGCGTCTCCAAATTTTCGGTCTTGTACAGTATGGTCCGCTTAGTATCCGCTGCCGTATATGCTCCCGCTTCAAACATGTGTGACCGTCTTGCCGGGGCTCTGCCTTGACCGCTTGCCGCATTTTTTTGTTCATAAGGCTCAGTAATATCATAAGCCTTATTATATACTTTGGTACTTTGACAATAATCTCTGTAAATCTAATCTAATCTATCCGATAGTGAACCCTCCTCCTAACTCACAATCACACCGCGCTCTTGGTGTTGACACCCGCGCCGTTAATCCATGCGCGTGCGCCGCATACCGACCGACGACGAGCATACGATGACACGGCGTTCACGCATCTATGACGTATCTGTGTTGATGCATTTGATGTGCTGCGATTTGTGAATTAGATTTTTTATAGAGATACATAATAATGTGGATGCGTGTCATTTGGCCTCATTTAATACTCGTTAATCTAAAACAATCGTATTTTGTACTAGCTCCTGCCAGCTGCTTCGCCGGCATGAAATTAGCCTATGTGCTATTTCAGACTATAATCTATCTCTGTGCCAAATTTTATCCAAATGCGTATAGCCGTTTTGGCGTGGTTCACTAACAAACAACATAACATCAAAAGCCAACACCTCCACCAGTTCTTCCCATCGATTCGCGAACGGCTGGATAGGAAATGGCTTGAGGTGGATCACTGTGTTGCCCAATTTCTCACAGGTTATGGCAACTTTAAGGGTAAATTATTTTCCTTCATGCTTGTTGCCTCACCTTTATGTCAATGTTCTACACCTGATTGTGAATACGAACAATCCGCACATCATATCCTATGGGAGTGTACTCTTTGGCAAACTGAACGCATTTCCGTGCGTTCAAGCGTTTTTGCCATACCTATTATTGGAATCAAGTGTAACAGCAAACAATTTTAGGACCCATTAATATTAGTATTTTTAACCAGTGGTGCTTGGCAACTGGGCTACCCCAGTTGTAAATACCCCGTTTGTGCCTAATGGCCTAGCTTTGTTCTGTCTCCCGCTTGATTAAGAGGGAAGCGAAAATTATGTTTTTCTTACTCCTCCGCTGTCTTTTCTGATTAATTTCGTTGCGGGACCCAAGACCGTTTAATCGTTTCTCTGGGACTCGTCGAGCTTCATTGCCTCGGCGTTTTTTCTGGTGGTCGCCACTGTTGATTCTAGCTTACAGAAGTTACAGTGGTTTGGTAACAGTGTGGCGGGCTTGTCAAACAACATCCATCCATCCAAACTTTCGCATTTATAATATTAGTAAGATCACTCCAATTCTACTACTACCTGTACTGCAACAGATAAAGATAGGCAAAGTAGCTAAAAACGTGTTGGCCGTAGGAAAGTTTTGGCTGTGAAAATTCGCGAATAGGCTGGAACCACGAGTAATGCTTAGCTGTTCCAATTTTTTTTATGTGTGGTATCTTTCCTCTCGCTTCTCTGCAGTCTATGGGAGTGATTTCGTGAAATGGGACGGAAGTGTGTAACAGGAAGCCGGGGAAGCGCGCGCTATTTGATTTGACCAATGAGCGCGTGCGGTGGTAGAGTTGGCCGTCAGATGGTAGAGCACGCGCACGATAAGTCTGCCTGCGGTCGAAATAGGAACTAAACGTTTTAATTTTATTTTTCAGCGTAGAATGTTACTGTTGCTCAATACCATGTTGAGATGTCAAATGTTACACATCATATGAGGAGCGGGAGGGCGTGTCAAACTGTTCCTGACATAAACCCGACCGTGTTCCTTCAGTTGCTTGTCAAACACACCCACGAATCTGGCAGACCTGTTCCACCTGACAGTGAGATTACTCCTTGTCCTATGTGAGGCCAACCTTCATTAATAGAATAGAGAAGAGATTTTGATACCTGCACCGATTCATTTCGTGACACAACAGAATTTACTTTCGTTTTCTTCTGTTTGAAGCCATCCACCAAGCAATTATTTTGGTATTTAGCCTATTGAAATACGGTCCCTCTCTGCTTCAGGATTATTCATAAAACCCGAGATTTGCTTTACGGGTAGACTTTGCCTTAGTCCATACAAAATTTTATGGCATCTCAGACCTCACACCAACTTATATTCAGCAATACAAACTGCATTAGTCTCGTGACATAACGATGCTTTCTGTTTGAGCCATTAATTTCATAACGACACAAATGCTGTTATAGAACATCTGCGTTTGAAGGTCATGGGTTTCATTACAGCTTTGTGAATCAATGGTGTGACCATACATAGTTCTCCATGTCACCGGATAATTGTAAAACTTATTCGTTAATGAAAAATTCACGTAAGATTGTAAACTCTTTATTATAAATAAGACTCGGATACATTGTAAATTATCAAATTGAGATGAGATTTATCCACTCAGGTCCCGCGGCGTCCCGGGACGCCAGTACGAAAATGCCGTTTGCCTTGCCAAAAAACCTGATTCACGCGTTTTAAACCTCTATTATAACTATTACGCAAGGTCTTTTATCCTGTGGGAAGGTTCTCACACTCGAAACGTGATATAGTCTGTAGCTGCAAAATTATATATGTATTCATAGTTTAGTATTAGTTATAATGAAACTTTTTATTTTATCCTACTTTTAAATATTCTAAATACCTGAACTAATAACTAACTTAATAAATAAAATATGTACAAGCGGCATAAAAGATCAGGGCTGTACTCCACAGCTTATTGAGCATCGAAAAATTCGTCCACATCGCTGTCAATGGGAAAAGTGCCCAGAAGATGAAGAAGATGTTTAGATCTTTTATCTTTACTATTATTATTATGTATTTGTACAATTACCCGGAGATATCCATAAAACATAGCTCATGCACCTTCAAGGACATGCATAGATCATCGATATCATTTACCATGGACCTGCCGGATTAAATTATATCAATGGGAATCTAATTCAGCATCCCGTCTAAAAATAGTTGAAAAACACCTTGTTGTTTTAGTCAGTTAGAGTCTGACATACCCCTCCACCCGCTCAAGGGTCGTGGACATGAGATTTTCACACCACAAAACAAAAGCAGAATATGTGCGGATAGCCGATGGACGCGAGATGCAGTTGTTGGGGCGACACTTGGGAGAGGCCTATGTCCAGCAGTGGACGTCTTTCGGCTTAAATGATGATGAATATAAAAACAAAAGCAGACTTAGTGATCGTGTGCCCATAGTTGACTAGCATGAGATATTTCAGTTTTGTGGAAAACGCGCGTAACTGAGGCGCAATTATTTGCCAATGAGCTTGCGTGTTCTGTGCTGACCTCACGCAACGCGTCGTACATCCACCCAGTAATAGAACTCGCCCATCAAGGAGCGCTTTGCCAAATTAGAAGCATTATTCATTTATTATACTAAAACACGTACACTAAAAGATAGATAAATAAATTATCTTTAAAATTGTGAAGATTTCATAAAAATATGCTCAATAGATTTTGCGTGATTCTCAATTATTTATTCGCGTTAGACATAACTTTACAAATTAATTACACAATGTTATAAATTAATCATTTCAAATATACACATATCAAATTAAGAAGACAATTATTTAAAAAACATATATTTTTTCAAAGAAATAAGACTAGTCGTTTAGACGTGATGCTCAATTCAAAATTATTAAAAGTCGCATGCGTCCTAGTAGGTGTCGTAGCGCTGAGGAAAATAACAATTATTAACAATCAATCAACTAAAATTATATTTGCACCAAGTGCAGCCCCATTTTCTGTCCATTCCAGGTTGCCTGGAATTGTATGTTTTTTAGTATAAGTTTCTCTTAAAGTGTGTGTGGCTGGCCGCTAATTGTATGTTTTTTAGTATAAGTTTCTCTTAAAGTGTGTGTATTTTTTGGTGTACAATAAAGTATATATCATTATAAATAAATAAAATCTTTTAAGGTAGGTACACAGTTTGATTTTAAAACATACGACACACGATGTAATTGAATTTACACAATTTTTGGTAAAAAATCTTCGAATTATAAACCTTATTCGTAGCAATCGATTTTATAGATATTTATAAGTAATCAGCCTGCGAGGAATCAAACTCAGGTCTTCATTCTCAGCAGTAGCGCTGGCCACCACTTGACCAACGAGGCAGATAAATCAGATAAGTGTTGCCAATCTCTTGACACTTTATAGGGTTACTAGATTAATAAAAAGTTGTCACACATAATTAATCATTTGTATTAAATAGGTAGGTTCTCCTATAAAGCATTGTTTATCAAATTCATTTCAACAAGACTTTAAAACAATAGCAGTACAATTAACAATAGGCATCATAAAAACTCTCATGTGATGTAAGTACCTAATGTAAGCATAACTTTGTTTTCTATGACAATTGTCTTTACTTTAAGCTCTGGCACTGTCATTCTTATTAATGTAATGTGGAAGGTTTTTGTTGATTCTAGGAAATATCTGTTAAGCACATAACGAATACATTCATGACGCAACACATTGAAAAGGTAATGTGTATACTAAGAGCCTTTTATAAAAAATCGAGTTTTTCTTTTTTATATAAAAATAAAGAGCTCGCGGAGACGACTTTAAAAATATAACTCACTAAAATTTAGGAAATAAAAAATTGAAAATATCAAAAACCCGACTAATACTTAAAAAACAACTAAAAAGTTATTACTTAGTTGTAATTTGATGTCAAATGTCCATGAAAGTTGTATTGATGATTTTAATGATAAAAGTTCTATAAATACCTTGCTACGGCCGCGAATTGTATTTTGAGCAACATACAACCTGATACTGGCCTGCAATTTGCAAAAAACGTCATAAAATTTGAATTTCGCGGGCTACTCTGGCGTTTTCACCTTAACATGACGTCGAAAATTATCATAATTCCATTCTCAGAGAGAGACGGAGCTATACAGGCCGTACAGAAGGGGTAGTATAATATTATATAGAGTATCCCTTTCTCACACCGGATTCACGATGATTGTATCAGGCGTTGCACAGTGGGGGTTCCGGAGTGGTCTCTTAAGAGGTAACGGAACCTTTTCCATGTGCTGATCACCGGGGTGGCTTAATGACGTAAGAATCCCACACTCCCTGGTCTTTTCCCCAAAAGTCCAGGCGCCTTTTGAAGGTTTCCCCCAGAAAACAAAAAAACGACCTAGTGCGTGTCAGACCTCACACAAGGTTTCCGTACCAAATGAGAAAATTATCAAAGAAAAAATCTGAATAATAAACATTATCATCAAATTAGAAGTTCTTAGGTCAATGGGAAGTTACAAAATTCTTCGGAACAAAATTTTGTGACAGACGATGGACAGACAGACAGATGGACCGACGGACACGTGAGTGACAGTAATAGAGCTCCGTTTGGACCCTTCGGGAACGGAACCCGGTCAAGAGAAAACCCATCTAAAATAAAAATAAATAATCCCCAAAAAAAGCATAGGGGTAAAATTCACTTGGCGCTCACGTCAACAACTACACTGTAACCCGTGAGAAGACGAAACAGATGTTAATGACGCTCTTCTTCACACATATTTGTCAAAAGACATGAGTGTAGAAAAACTCTGTAAACAAGCAGTACTAGTCTTAAATCACAAGTCTCATGTCGTAATCACAGGGCTGCCGTAACATGACATCATGCAGTAGAAATTATTTCATTTTTTATAGAGCTGGCTGACTGGCAGGTGCCATATACGACGCGGCGTGAAGATTATGTCATTGACGAGTGAAAACGCAATAAAATCGATACGATCTGGCACAGGCTTGCATTCCTGACTTATGAGGGAAGGGCTGTGGAATAACTAGCATTAACAAGAAGTATAAACTGAAGAAGTAGGTAATAAACTTCACATAAATAAGGAGCTCGTGGTTAAATAATAAATCATCGGACCATCAATACTAATACCAATAGTCCTTGTATATAGAATAAACTGCAAGAAGAAGAGCAAAGATTTTTTTTTCATACATTCAAGGTCTGCTGTTGACACGTCC
Organism: Polia nebulosa; assembly: GCA_951329385.1. NCBI lineage: Eukaryota > Metazoa > Arthropoda > Insecta > Lepidoptera > Noctuidae > Polia > Polia nebulosa. The sequence goes on from OX589598.1 coordinate 7,170,621, forward strand.
CTGTCATTTCCTTTTTTTCAGCAACTAATAAATAAAGAAAATATGACCCTCCAAAAATAAAAAAAAATGAACCTATTTTCACCGCCGTTCTTAGAAGACTACTAATTAGAAAAGTTTTAACATAAAACATTTAATAGGGACCTAGACGCAGAAACGCAGCCTAAGTTCCACGCTGGAACCACCATGCGATTCGATGAGTCTTGAGGATACGACGCGAATCGACGCACACGTAGACATGCTCACCGAGTCACTGATAAGCAGCTACCATACTGCCTGCCCAGAAACCTAAACATAGCCATGAACACATGCGCGGATGAGGACTGGGATGCTTATTATGCGGCCAAATCCAGCTACAAAAAAAGCTAGAAATGCATTAGGACCAGGCGTACTGCGGGATGGCGTAAATTCTGTGGCAGTATTGAGTCCTGTCAACAAGCAAACAGGGTAAGGAAAATACTGGCGCAACAGGGTACTTCTGGGCCCACCACACTCCGTAACCCTGACAACATTCTCACCACGTCGCCTGAAGAAACGAGATGCCTCCTAGTTGAAACTCACTTCCCAGGGAGCGTCTTCGCACAAGTAACCGACTGGCAAGACAATACACAAACACCATCGGATGATGATTGGCTCTACGCACACAGGATGATTACACTGGCAAAAGTCCAATGGGCCATCCAAAGCTTCCAACCTTTTAAGGCACCTGGGCCCGAGGGGGTGTTTCCTGCCCTACTGCAGTGAGGTGGGGTCCCATTGGCAGCAAGGCTGGTGCCTATAATGAGAGCGTGCCTGGCCTGTAGATACGTTCCAAAGGGATGGAGGGAAGTGAAAGTAATATTCATTCCTAAACCAGGTAAGAGTGATTATACAAACGCCAAATCCTACCGACCCATAAGTCTAACCTCCTTCTTGTTGAAGAATAGAATAGAATAGAATAGAATACTCTTTATTATGTACACCATATAAATTACATAAAAATATGAGGAAAACATTACATAGGGTGACACAATGGGCGGCCTTATCGCTAAAAGCGATCTAACCGACGAAGAAGACGATGGAAAGACTATGTGAAAGGGAGATACCTAAGCCTAAGGAAATACCTAGGGGTTACATTAGACAGTAAGTTAAACTGGAGTGTTCATCTAGACAATAAACTAAGCAGGGCCTGCATCACCTTTTGGCAATGTAGGAAAATGATAGGTAAGAGGTGGGGTCTATCTCCCAAAATTATACTCTGGCTGTATAGCGCAGTAATTCGGCCCATGATCACCTATGGTGCCGTGGTGTGGTGGCCCCGCACCAAGCTAGTCACAGCCGTAAACAAACTACAACACATGCAAAGGCTGGCCTGCATGGCAACCACAGGCCGCATGAGGACCACTCCAACGGCAGCGCTTGAAGCCATGCTGGGCCTCCCGCCGCTTTATTCGTTTATTCACCAGGAGGCGACGATGGCCGCGGTACGCCTTAAAACACTGGATCTATGGGGTAAGAGAGGAACTCAACACACCGCTCTGCTCATGGGACTAAACAACGATCTCCCAATAACTAGAGCAATCAACGACCGGATACCCAAGCAATTTGTCTTTGACAAAAAATACAAAATCCAACTGCATGAGGACCACCGCTGTGAGGGGCTGTGCCCCGCAGAACTGCGGATCTTCACTGATGGATCCAACACTGGTACTGGCACGGGTGCGGGGATCTTCTCGGAGGACCCCAACATCCATATAGCCACACCACTAGGGGTCCATAACACAGTCTTCCAAGCAGAGTGCTTGGGAATTTCCCTGGCAGCCTCAGCCATCCTAGCTAGGGATGTTCAGGACCACAAACAAATATCCTTTCAGATCTTTATCTAATGAAATATCTCCAATTATATATGTCGTGTAATTTATATGATCGCCATGAGCATTTTAATGAAATTTTGCAACGTTACAGATTGGATGAAGTTGTTCGTATTTATGTGGAGTCGTAAATGGACATCGGTATTGCTCGTTAGCTGGATTGCTCATTAAGCTGTGTTCAAGATTGTTACTGAACTTGTAGAATGAGCAGAACGAGAATTAGATAGGAGACATGTGGATATACTACGCGTAAAATTAATAAAAGTAAATAAATTCGGTAATGGAAATTCTCAATTCAAACCATGTTTAAGTTTCGTGTGCATCCATGATTAAGGGCCTTATTTATAAAAACCAGCCAAGAGCTAGTTGGATTCGCACGCAAAGGGTTCCGAAAAAATAATATTTTTTAGGTTATCTTTTTTTGTTTTTTTTTGGAAGCCGGTTCTATTTTTTTTTTTTTTTTGTAAAAATGTTTTTTTTTTAGTTTTGAACAATTATAATAAACCCCTTTCGAACAAAAAAAGGATTTTGCAAATCCGTCTATACATTATGACGAAGTTATGCCTGAACATAAATTTAAAAAAAAAAATATATATATATATATGTATAAATATAAACATGCGAGGTTTTGAAGACGGTTAAAATTAAAATTCAAAGTCCTGACTGACTGACTGATTTATCAACGCACAGCCTAAACCACTGGTCCAACAGACATGAAATTTTGAGGTTGTGTTCTTTGCGAAAAGTAGATATCCACTAAGAAAGGGATATCTGAGAGGGTGAAATGGGGGTTGAATGTTTATAACGGTTCCCCCGTTAGTATTAATTACACGCGGGCGAAGCCGCTGGCAGAAGCTATTACTTATATACTTCTTATAGGTTTTCCTGTAATCTGTAAGTTACGAAGTACGTTCTTGTTGTATTTTTTTCAAAATTTTAGGCCTAGTTTCGGAGATAAGGAGGGGATGGTCATTTTTCATCTATTTTCTTAAATAACTAAAAAAATATGTACTTTAAAATTTTAGTTTTAGATTTGCACCCCAGAAGTAACCCCTATTGTCGCATCAGGCAATTGGGCTTTCTTGAGGTCTCTCGCGATGTTGGACCACCAGGTCATTGGTGGGCGGCCTCTACCTCTTTTTGTTTCCGGTAAGTTTAGAGCTATTTGAACCGCATGATCCTCGCTACGCCTTCTAATGTGTCCATACCATGTGTTTATGTTTTAGTTAAGATTGTAACGCCACTACGTTACAACCATCTTAGGCGGTTTTCTGTCATTTTGTCTGTGATAGGTGCGACTTTGAAGCTGCCACGTATATGTTCATTACGGACTTTGTCAAGCCGGGTCACACCTCCCGCCCATCTTAGCATCTTCATTTCGTTGGTATGGACCTTTTGCTCATGCGTCTTCTTTGTTGTCCAACATTCTGAGCCATACAATAACGCGGGGCGCACTGCAGTCTTATAGACTTTACCCTTAGTTTTTATGGGAATACATGGATCGCATAATACTCCTGTAAGTGATCGCCATTTCAGCCACGCGGCACCAATTCTATGGAGCACGTCTGTGTCAACGTTGGCATCTGTTGTGAGCATAGAGCCCAAGTACTTGAATTTATCTACTGTGGGAATAGGTGTTGTCCCAATACAGATGGTATCAGTTACCGTGTTTCCGCTGAAAGGGCACTTCAGATACTCGGTTGTCCTACTCACCCTCAGGCCGTACTTTTCAAGAGCATGCGTCCACATATTTAAGGTTTCTTGCAGATGGATTGCGGTATCAGCAGCTAGAACAATGTCATCCGCGTATAACATAGTCCATGGCAATGGAGCAGGTATATTCTTTGTGAGGTAATCCATCACCAGATTAAATAGTAGGGGACTAAGAGCAGATCCCTGACGAACACCTACTTTGACCTCAAAGGCCTTGCTCACGCCGGCTAGGCTTCGGATTCTCGTGCTAGCATTGTAGTACATATCCTTCACAACTTTGATATAGTACTCTGGCACATTTTGGGCACGGAGGGCTTGCCATACTAGCTTTCGTGGGATTCGATCAAAGGCTTTTTCTAGGTCGATGAATGCTAGGTGTAGGTCTTTGTTGTTCATTTTATGTTTTTCCATCAGGATTCTAATTGTTTGGATGGCGTCAGTAGTTGATCTGGAAGGTGTAAAACCAAACTGATTTGGAGAAATTTCAGAGATGTCAGTGAGCCTTTTATTTATGATTCGTTCCCTTATTTGAGTGTATGTGAGATCAATTTAATACCTCTGTAGTTTTTACACTGTGCTACATCACCCTTATTTTTATAGAAAGGTAGCAGATAGCTTTGACGCCATGTGTTAGGAATGCACTTAGTAGTTATTATGAAGTTAAATAGTTTTGTTAACCATGCTACTGCTATTGGTCCGAGGCCTATCCATAGATCCGCTGGTATCTCATCTGGGCCTGTAGCTTTTCTGTTCTTCATTTTGGCTATTGCATGTTTAACTTCAGCTGTATCTACTTCAGGTATTGGTCCAGATGTAGGCAGGCAGGGTATTGGATCTTCATTTGGGAATTCTTCATTTAATAATTGTACATAGTATTCATGCCATCTATATAGAATTTGTGAGTTGTCAGTTAATAATTTTTGTCTTTGTTTTTGATGAACTTCGTCTTTATATCTTTGGTGGCTCTGTTTCTAAATTTGGCTACTTTGAGTATTTCATCTGCACTCATGACATTTTCCAAATTATTATAGAAGGATTGGTCACTATAAGCTCTCTCCATGGCCACACATTTCTTAGCTTGTTTCTTTTTTTTTTTTTATGAATGACTACTCGCAGTTCAACCCTATTGGTTGTCGACTGCTTAACCGAACTTGCCTGTGAAGGTTCTAATTTATTAAAGCCAGGACTTATTATTATTCTTACATACTAAGTGACTACGCTAAGGGCACCCCCTGCGGGGTACGGGCCTCGGCTTAGGGCGTCACTGAGGGGACAGCAAGGGAAGGCTGGATCTGATTCTCATTAATTGGGGGATATGCTTGCTCAGCGGCACGTGCTGGCGAGAGACGGGGAGGGCATTGAACAGGTCTTCGCGGGCCTCTACGGCGGGGGCGGAAGGACAGCTGTGTGCGTTGGCGGGCTGTGGTGCTCGTTTCCCTACGGCTCTCCTGGAGCAGGGTGGTAGGGTCGTCAGGAATGAGGAGGGTATGTCTGGGTCGGCGCACCTTGGAGATGCGGGAGGGTTCGTATCGGGCGGCCGATGCGATTAGGGGGTTTGGATGATTCGCAGCGGTATCTAGAAAACGCTTGGTGAGACGTTTCAAGTACTGCTGGATGGTGGGGAGTTTGAAGTCTACATGCAGCTCTTCATTACGGACAAAGTAGGGGGCACCCGCCGCTCGGCGAAGAAAGCGGCTCTGAAGAGTCTGCATTTTATGAATGAACCGGGGCTTGGCGTGTGCGAAGACAGGGCCAGCGTAGGTCATGATGGGACGAATGACCGCGGTGAAAGTACGCAGTTTACACTTGTATGACAAGGTACTGCGTTTATTGATCATGGAATGAAGCCTACCTTGAGCGAAAGCGGCCCGCGCGCGGGCCTGCATTATGTGCTCGGCGAAGGTGAGGTGTTGGTCTAGGACCACACCCAGGTATTTAGCCTTCTTCTTCCACGGAATAGGCTTATTATACATGGTGATCGGAGGGGTAGCTTGTTTCTTTGCTTCCTTATACGAGTCTTTGTCTTCATCTAGCTGCGAGCCTTGCCATTTCTTATAGAGGTCTTTCTTATTAGCTAGGATCTCCTTCACTTTGTCATTCCACCAGTTAGGATCCTGCCCGTTCCCAGGGGGTCCTTTGGAAACTCCTAGTTTCTGCTGCCTTAGCTCTACAATGCGCTTCAAACTTAGACCACATATCTTCAGCGTACTCGTACTTTACTCCAATATCCGTGTCTAGATATTCCTTTATTACCTTCCGTAGCGATTCACCTTTAGGGCCATCCAGATCTTTCCACTTAGTACGTGGCGTTCTATCCACCAACTTTTTTATAGGTTTGGACAGAGCGTATACGGCTATGAGTACACGGTGTTGCGAAGTCAGAGACTCACCAGGGATCTCTTTGCAGTCCTTGAACTTTTGTTTGACAGCCAGGTCCGAGATAATGTAGTCTATTTGTGACACTCGTCCTGCACATTTATACGTGATTAGGTGTACCTCTTTCTTCTGTAAATTCGTATTTATCAGGGTTAAAGCGTGTCTGGCTGCAAACTCCAAAATGTCTTCCCCCTGCTTATTTACCTCACCCAGTCCGAAACCTCCATGTGCTGCCCCAAATGTACCACCCTTAGCTCCCACGTGGCCGTTCAGATCACCACCTATTATCCTACGTTCATTTGGAGGTATTTCGTGAATTAGATCATCCAAGTCTTCCCAGAATTGAACTTTCTCTGCTTCTGTGCAGCCAGTCTGTGATGCGTATACCGATATGACGTTAATTGTTTGTTGGTCATCCAGTGCCAATTTGGCAGCAATTAGACGATCACTCTTAAGCGTGATGTGTGTGGTGTGTTATTATGCGGCTCTTAAAGTTTTTATCTAAAACTATAGCCACTCCGTTTCTCTTATTATCTATGCCATAGTATATGGCCTGATAGTCGTTACCTATGTCCCTAGATTTTGAGCCTTAACATTTCGTTTCCTGTATACAGCAGATGTTAATGCATCTTTCTTTAGAATCTGGCTTAGTTCTTGGCTTCTACCTGTGAGAGACCCCAAGTTCCAAGTTGCCAGTCTTATTTTTTTGATAATAGTATGTAAATGCGTATGTTTGTTCTTGTCCAAGTGATCGTCGCTTCTGGGGGACGCCCTAGCAGTGTTGACATTGAGTATCATCCGATTCATCGTATTCGCATTTACGTCGCTTGAGGGGTACGCCCTAGCATTATTACCCTGTATCCTTTTCTTGTGCTTTCATGTGAGGAGAGATGTTTTAGCTATTTGTTTTACGGCCTGTTGCCACCTGACGCTAATGCAGTAACCCATCTGAAGGGCTTGGATGCCGCCGTTGGACTGGGATCTCTTCCGCCGCCATGCCTACTGCTCCACCCTGCACGGTGTTGCAGCTCCAGTGTAACCTGTGGTCTCAATATGCGAGAGCAGCTTTTCACTGGGTTTGCTTCTTCCGCCTGATCCGCCGTACTGATAACTTTTATCTCCGCCTTCGCAGCCGTTGAAGTCTTCACCCGTAACCCTGGGCAAGGGACCGTGTTATACCCCACAGCACTGGGTCCCCATCCGAACTCAGCCACCTATTTACTTCGGCCTACTGAAGTAAACGGCGCCCAACCCCGCGGCTTGGACGCGCCGGGCGGGAATTACCCTAGTAGGAGACAGAGAAGATGACTCTACCTCCCCTAGGGCCGGGTTAATGGTTGTGTCTGGTGCCGCAACCAAGGACTGGTGCCGCAACCAAAGGCCAGGCCTTGGGGTTCTACAGTAGTGTTTAAATAAGGACGGTAGTGTTTAAACGACTCAGGCATGATTAAACGGTTAGTTCATCCACTTGTTAGAATCCAGTATCTCGACATTCGGGTCTACATTCTCTTATACTTGGAAATCGAACTTTAAATGCCTAAGCTTTACAAAATTGTCAATTAACATATAAGTGAGCTCTATTAATCAAATACTAAAGGATTTCTCTCTCGCGTTAATTGTCACTAATGGGATAATTTAACACCAGTGTTGATCGTATTATCAACTTGTCATTCTGTTCGGGCCGTGTGAGTTACTCGTAAAGTCGTAACGAAGGGAAATACGTTATTACACTAGTAGGCTTAGACGATATTGTATTGGTTCATATACAAGGGTGACCGAATCAAAACACGTTAGCGGCATACAGATTTTTAATTGTTTACGGCCCATGCGCTGTCCGACAGACACGCAAGAGGTTTAATAAGGAAATTAACAAAAAAAAATTGAGTTTTTTCAAAAAACCCGACTGTCAAAAACAACAAAAAAGTTCCAAAAAAGTCACTTCTCAAGCAGCCTGATGCAGTTGGTGGATCTTATTTTAGTTCAATTATTGATTTAATGCCACCAACTGCATCAGACTGCTTGAAAAGTGACTTGTTTGGAACTTTTTAGTTATTTTTTACAGTCGGGTTTTTTGAAAATATTCATTTTTTTTTATTTTCTGCATTTTAGTGAGTTATATTTTTGGAATCGCTTCCTCAAACTTTTTATTTTGATACTTAGTGTAGTCAGTCGAATTTCATTTATTTCTTTTTTACAATATTCTGGTTGTCGCTTTATGTAATTTTATTACTGTCATCTCTTTAGTAGCACTCGCAAGGTTAAGAAGAATCAATTGACGTAAGAATTATCAAAATCGGCACACGCGTGTAGTCTCTATAGTGCCACAAAGCAACAAACATACATACATCTAAACATACTTATGCTGATAAACACATTACCGTCATTTGTGTCACGCAGTCGGGTAAAAATAGACGACGTCACTACAAGGCTAAGGAAACTAAAGTGGAATCAGACAGGTTACATTATAAGAGGCATAGCAAAATGGAATAAAAGTATGGTGTTCTGGTCTCCAGAAATAAAATGTCGTAGGAAACTACGAAAATTTTCATCAGCTGATCAATATTAGTATGGGAGGTTAATTTTTTTTGGGTATTGACTTATAGCTCTTGAAGGAACTTGCTCATTTCCATGGGCAGATGCAGTATTTTAAATATGGCCACTCGTTTTCGTTACACCATGTAGAATGCGGTTAGCACCACTTGAAGAATAAACATCTTCTAGACTGATACTAGATTCTGAAAAATAAAACAATCTGTAATTATTGAATCGATCAGCTTTTTTGCAGTCTACTGCTTGAAATCCCTTCTGGCTGAGTTGCACCTCAAAAACTGTCTATGTCGGTCTTAAATATCCAGTCGTTCCCAGTTAAACCAATTTCTCTCAAGCTCCCTTGGTCTACGTGTATTGTGACGATTGTAGACTGCCAAAACTCAGCGGGTCTGTACTGGCCTTCAGCTGGCTGTTAAGATTATTGAAGAGCCGTTTGAATATTGAATGTGTAGGCATCACATTTGTTTTAGGGATCAGTTCTGCGGCCCTGACTGAACTGGGCACATGTATAATTTTTCTTCTACGATATAAGAGTTCTGAGTGCTTCATCCTCTTTATTTTATAACACTGCACAAGTTAACCAGTGACTCTCATACACCACACTCTCGCGTTGCCAGCGAGTGAGAACTCTACCCTGAACTTACTAGAACATCCCAGGATCTCTGCAGGCCGTACTGGTGCCTTGTGGTCCTACAGTACCTTCGGGTCGTTCTGTTCTAACGTTATGTTTATTCGATAAATGTAAAAATTATTAACTTTTGTATATTAGATAATTATAGGGTAATAATTTTTCCTATTACCCAGAAGCTCTATAGGAAATGTAAACAAACACGAATAAAATCCTTGAGACACACTATGGAAAGTAGAGCATCGATGCATTCTTCGCGTGTCAATTGATAGCATCTATAAGAAGGCAAAACCAACCTTACCGCTTTCGTTACAAAGTTTAAAATCTATGGTAATTTTGAAGTCACGTAAGCCCTTTAAACAAAGTCTAGATCTATATTGTAAGGAGCTGTGGGAACTGTGTCCCTTTCAAATGTAGTGTTATTTATAGTATTAGTGCAGTGTTGGTGGCAGTATGCTAAACCATAGGATGTAGAAATGACTGGAATGTTGAACTGTGTAGGAGTGAGTTTAGAGATTCGGTGAGCCCGATATTGTCATGATTAATTGACGTGTTGAACGTGACATGTATCAAGTTGAGTGCGGATCTAAAGGCAATATTTGAAAGTCAACTCAATCACTAAAAGACCTTTATTTTTAGACACTGCTTCTGCTCACGGAAATGAATCACTTGTTTCAAGAAAACGACAATCAAATCCAAAAAAAAAATTGGACTTACCATTTAAAGTTAACATCAGCTGAACAAAATAATAAAGTCATTTCTTTGGGCAGACGTTTTTTTTTTTTTTTTTGGGGGGTGGGAAATCATCTTATGACTCTTTCCGCTCTGAGGTGGAGCGGAAGGGCGTGTCAGACTCTTACTGACTAAAACCCACCCCTGTTCCTCCCTGCCCTACGCGCCCGGGGGCGAGGTAACTCTTTCGAATTTATCCTCCACCCCCGGGCAGGCACTGGCCGTGGCAGGCCCCGTCCTTTGCTGACAACTCTTTGAGGCGCGCGTGGAACACTACGCGCCGTCGACTCTCGGGCCTGGTGCTGATCGGACGGCGAGTTACCCGCTACTCGCCGTCCGCAGGCCCGGGTAAAAAAAAAAAAAAAAAAAAAAAAAAAAATGTGGAACGCTTCACGATTTTGCGTGTCATCCTTGCGCAGGGGCCATGCTAATCTTCTCTGTATCGTTCCAATTTTAGTATATGTACTGCCGAAGCAAGTAGTATTTAAAATATGACCACACATTTCCGTTACAACCTGTAGATGCATATTTTACATCAGAATTTTAATAGTTCCTGGTCTTTATGTCCGAAATCTGTCCGTTGATAAAAACAAAGAAAGAAATTTTGAAATTCATAATATTTTTTTGTATATTAAAATTTATACCCAAAAGGCATAAGGCCAGTTTTTTTATTAAAACACTTAAAACGTCTCAAATATCAATTCTAAAATTAATTTTAAAAAAACTTGTAGTAAATACTTGTGTACCTTGTACAGTTTCTACTTATTCCAAAAGGCGTAGGTACCTTAGTATTTAAATATAAGAGCTGCAAATAAAACATTATTGTCTTACCTAAATCGAATCTTGGAAGCACTTCGACTCTCATAAAGCATTATCGTGACCCACAAACAGACTACCGCCTCCATTACATAAAGGTGCCCCCAATACCCGGTCCTTTGGGTCCGTTACAAAACTTATGCAATCCTGGACACTTGGCCTCCTACAAATTAGTCATTGTTAGACTTTATGAATGAATGCTAATTAGAGTTTAGTAATTAACGATTGGTTTGTCGTTGTAGGCCTCCCACAACGTGGAACGATGACCTGATGAGGGTGGCGGGAATACGATGGATGCGAGTGACTAGTCGTTGTGGCGACACTTGGGCGAGGCCTACTTCCAACAATAGACTTCTTTCGGCTGAAATGGTGATGATAATCTCGTTTAATTGACTTTATTGAAGTGACGATTTAATATATTCTGGGTATAATTGCGCCGTTGGTCTCGTGTTCGCAAGCGCGTGAGGTCCTTTTTTTTTGGGGGGTGGGAAATCATCTAATGACTTCTCCCGCTCTGGGTGGAGTGGGAGGGCGGGCATGTCAGACTTTTACTGACTAAACCCCACCCCTGTTCCTTCCTTGCCTGAGTGCCCAGGAGCGTGGTAACTCTGTTACGAATTCATCCGCGACCCCTTGGCATGCCGACCCGTCAGTGGTGGCTGACATCTCTATGAGGCGCGCGTGTAACACTACGCTCCGTCAACGAGTCGCCGTCACCAGGACTCTCGGGCCTGGTGCTGATCGGACGGTGAGCTACCCATTACTCGCCGTCCGCAGGCCCGCGTCTATGGTGGCCGAAGATCGTCCTGCGACGTCCGATGCCCAGGGCGTCTCCTGCGGCGGCTGCGGTTGGAGGCGTGAGAGCCACTCCGTTGAGTCTCCCTCACCCGTTCCGCCTCCTCCTTTGCGAGCATTACTGCTTCGCAGAAAGAGGAGACTGCTTCCCATTCCCTCTCGCTCCGTACCATGGCCTGGACCAGGGTCGAACGCGAGAGGTCGCTGCCGCCTATCGCATCCACGAGGACACGGCGGTGCTCCGCCCATTCCCGGATCTTGCAGAGTTTTTGGAGTAGTAACAGCCCAGAGTTTGGCAGTTTGTGGTATGATATCTTCGTGTGTCAATAATTTTGGCCTGATTACTCCGCCTGATCACTCTCCTGTCGTGTCAGAGCGCTGTATCATCTAATTATGAGAGAAAATGAACAGAATGATCAGAGACTGCAGTTGTATTTGTGCACACGCTTGTGGACTATTAAATCATTTCAATAGCGCACTCACAGTCAACCATTAAAAAACAATGATAAAATTAAAAACACAGCTTACCATAATCAGCCTTTTAACGTTCTCACTATTGGGATATAGGCCTGTTCTCTGTGAGAGAGAATGCGGTCCGGTGGATGTCACATGTCTTCGAATTTTTGGTTCGAGGACGGTTTCGTTTTGAGAAAAGTGATTATGAAAGAATTTACACAAAGTCTGCCTGCCTAGATTCGGAACCCACGACTTCCGATACGTAAATCGGAGCCGTTACCACTAGGCCACCACAGTTCTCTAGAAATTCTTAAAGAAACTCTAGAAAATTACTTCTAGAAAAACAGAAACATAGCCATCCATCATTTGAAGGGCATAATAAGTTGACCACATGAATAACCCTCTTCGGCATCCAACATTACTCCATTCAGTTGCTTCCTACAGTCTAAACTTCAGCTTCGTTGGTCTATTAACTTAGGGATTATAATCCCCATCTTAACAAGATATCTAAGTTACATATAAACTACGCCCATACAAAAGTTTCAAAGATAAAGGTGCACCATTTCAATTGCTCTTTTCCTATTGTATAACGAACAAACGTAGTCCATTAGAGTGATAAACGCGTAGCCAGGTGATGTTATCTGTGAGAGATCTGAGCGAGCCATGCTTACTGATGTAAGGATAGACATCACAAGTTGTACAAGTACTAACGATAAGTTGACACTTTCATATCTTTAGTCGTTAATTACCTAAGGGTCTAAGATTACTTTATCTTCTGAGTTCCTATAGTAAGAACCATCGTCCACATTGGTTGTAATATCTATAATGTTACAATTTCCATTTAGCTCCATCATGGCCCATAGGCATCGGGTAGGATGTGTATAATAATTTCCCAGGGATGTGGTCTAACTGGCGTTGCTCGGAGGAGGTTCTGGAATGGTCTGTGCTGATGGTAACCTCGGTTGTTTATAGTGAGATAAGAATACCTCACTTCCTGGTCTAATTCACAAAGTCCAGGAGCCTTTTGACCAGGGACTCGAAACAGTTTAATCGTTTCTCCGGCACTAGTCGAGCTTGTAAGTAAGTTTCTTCTCAGGGTTGGTGATTGGGCTATTTAATGAGTTCGGCACGAAAATGTAAAAATAAGACAGTAAAAGACACAAACAGGTAAAAATTATTGAGCGTATCGCGATTGTGCTCTCAAAACGGTGAAGGACAATATTGTGAGGAAATCGACATGTCCTAGAACCAAAAATTTGAAGATATGTGACATCCACCAACCCACATTGGGCCCGCGTGGGGGATCACGGCCCACACCCTCTCACAGAGATACAACATGTGCCCCAGCAGTGTGGGGGCATTTAAAGGCTGATGATGATGATGATTGCGATTGTGGTTTGCGTATCCGCCCTCTTTCGTCCACTAGACACCACACCAGATTGGCGAGAATATGGCGGGTGTCGCGGAGTCGTTTACGAAGTTGATTTTCTCGTCGCCTCGTTTAAGAGCACGTTCCTAGATTAACTTTTGCCTCGGCCTTTTTCTGGTGGTCGCCATTGTTGATTTTAGCTTTCAGGAATTGCAGTGGTTGGGATTGTGTCGTGAGTTAGTCTCAAAGAAAAAAAATACCTTTCGAAGGTTTGCTCTGCCTAACCCTTCAAAAAACAAAGGCGTGATGTTGTTATGTATTCTATGATTATCGTAACTTGTTCTTGTAATAGTAAAGGATGATGCTACCACCATATCTAATGACATAATGGTATCTGTTCCTGAACACTCAAGGAAATATTCAAGAAGCCTGTTCCTAGCTTAGAACCTCGAGGTAAACTAAATAACTACGAGTATCTACTTGACGGAGTATACTCTACTAACTAGTAAACTAACACTTTAAAACTATAGTAAGCAGTAAAGTTACGTGGAACGACCGACGCTATGAGTATTATCAGATTTGTGTGACTGTAGCCGTGTTTGTTGATGCAACGATCTACTTCCACGTACGGCGCATTGAGCTGCGGTATTTGAAACAAAAATAAAGATATACTTGGCATTTTGTATCGCAACGATCATTCAGGATGTAACGGAGATGTCCATATTTTAAATACTGCGTCTGCCCACAGAAATTAACTATTTTCTTCAAGAATGTCAAAGTCAATTCCGAAATAAATATTTTGACCACCATTATAATTTTGATAGCTTTGTACGGAAAGTCCACTTTTAGGCTTCCGTACTAGAAGGGTCCAAACGGAGCTCTATTGTTGTCACTCAGATGTCCGTCTGTCCTTTGGTCGCCTGTCACAAAATTTTGTTACAAATATTTTTTTAAGTTCCCATTAACCTATGAACTTCAAAGTTTGTGATAATGTTTATTTATACGTATACTTTACAAACAAATACCAATATTTGGTACGGAACCCTTAAGGGTCTACTACCGGCTAAGTGGCGCCCTCACAAAGTAGTAGGCAAAAGTACCAAAAACGGCCGTTTCTGACACTTTTGCCTACTACTTTGGATACGAAACATTCTGAGACCTGTTTTGACAACGTAAAAATACTTGATCCTATTTGTAACAAACGTGACGTTGGATTCTTTAATATTTATTTTCAATGCTATGCTACGATTTTTTATTCAATGTGGGCGCCACTTGGCCGGTAATGCGGCCTTAATGTGCGACACTCACTTGGCCACATTTTTTTTTAATTTGCAAAATTATTACTTCCTCGAATAAAGTTTTTCATTTTCATGAGCAGAAGCAGTGTCTAAAATATGACCACCTATTCCCGTGACACTCTGTATAATGAAACTAAGCAGGGTCCAAAGACACTTCTTTCTAAATATGACCACCCATTCCCGTGACAGTCTGTATAATGAAACTAAGCAGTGTCCAAAGACACTTCTTTCTAAATATGACGGTGGTCATATTTAGAAAGAAGTGTCTTTGGACACTGCTTAGTTCATTTTCATGAGCAGAAGCAGTGTCTAAAATATGACCACCTATTCCCGTGATACTCTGTTTAATGAAACTAAGCAGGGTCCAAAGACACTTCTTTCTAAATATGACCACCCATTCCCGTGACACCCTGTTTAATGAAACTAAGCAGGGTCCAAAGACACTTCTTTCTAAATATGACCACCCATTCCCGTGATACTCTGTTTAATGAAACTAAGCAGGGTCCAAAGACACTTCTTTCTAAATATTACCACCCATTCCCGTGACACTCTGTATAATGAAACTAAGCAGGGTCCAAAGACACTTCTTTCTAAATATGACCACCCATTCCCGTGACACTCTGTATAATGAAACTAAGCAGGGTCCAAAGACACTTCTTTCTAAATATGACCACCCATTCCCGTGACACTCTGTATAATGAAACTAAGCAGGTTTCAAAGACACTTTTTCTAAAGCAGATTACTCGCTTACTACTATTAGAATACACTGAAATGAACGCTTACATTTTATTGCATTGGTGCATTATTTACAACTTTCGGCGCCGAACCGAGTTTTGAAAATCCAACAGTGAGCTTTAAACATTTCTCCGCCTCTACCTAATAAAATAGAAACCCGAAATGTCTAACTTTACAGGAAAACAGAAAAACGTTCGTTTTCTTAATAGTTTGCGTATATAAAAGAATTTAATATTTTTTGATAGTTACCTTTGTTATAAAAAAGAATAAAAATATGAGCAGGCGTAGCGAAGTTTGTAGTATACGAATATGCATTATAAATATTTTACAGTAATACGACTTTACCATTTTATTCTCAGAGGGCGTCAATATTATTAGCAGACACTCAGCTTTTTTTATCCAGGAACTTATACTGCGAAATTTTATCGTAACTATTACAATTTATATTTCGATCGCCCAGCTGGCTTGCTTATTTTATAGGACACGCTAATTTTTCTCTGAATAGGTACTAATTACAAGATCAGAATAACATATCAGAAACAGTAATTTGCCATTCCTTACTAAAACGATTTTATCAAAACGTGCACTCTATTTTCGCGCACATTTATTACAAAGGGCCACTCCACCAGAACGCACGTTTGATTGCACAAACCTATTGGACTCAGGACTGTCTCCATCTACGGAGAGCTACAGTTGGGCAACTAGAACAATATGCCTCGGCTTCTATTGTTTTACGAGGATATAAACAAAAGCTAAGCAGGTTGTTTGGGGAGCTGAAGCACTATGGTGAGGACCTTCGTGGCAGTTTTATCGTAATAATGATCTGTTATTGAGATTAGTTATAGAATATTATTTATTGAATAAACTGTTTACAAAAAGTGTAATGTAGTAAAAGTGGAGCTCGTGGCTAAAGTAATAACAGCCGCACGGGTCGATCCATCAGGTTAAGCTATACTTGCCTTGTATATTTACATACCGAGACTCCTCCGTGCCTCGGAAAGCAGGTTAAGCCATTGGTCCCGGCTGTCAATCGTGGATCTGTGATAGTCGTTACGGGTCGTCAGAAGCCCGAAAGTCTGACAACCAGTCTTACCAAGGGGGTATCGTATTACCCAGTAACAGGGTTGTGGACGTCAGATAGGCAGTCGCTCCATGTAAAATACTAGTATTCAGCTGCATCCGGTTAGACTGGAAGCCGACCCCAAGATATTTTGGAAAAGGCTAGCCCTTTCCCAAAGTGCCTGCCTGCCTAGGCAGGCACACAGTTTACAAAAAGTGTACGTTTAGTCTACAGTAGCAAGATTTCCGGAGTTACACTGTCGCTAAATGCCGTAGACAACTTCTTATCGCAGAAAAATCACGGTTCCTATAGTATATGCCGCTTACCAAAATCGTGGGTAAACCTAGTTTTTAACATTGCCTCATTGAGTGGTAATGCTGCCAGTCTTCTGGGCACGTTTCCGGCTTGCCCAGATGACAGCGATACGGAGGAGCAGGTACTTCGACGCCTAAGTGAACCTATTCTGTGTTTGTATATATTTTTATGTAATTGTATGAAATTAGGTTATAAATAGTAAGTTAATATTTATATAAGATATAAGTCTTAAAATATGACTATAAGATATAAGTCTTAATACTTGACTAAAATCTTTATCCTAAACATAAGGATTTTAATTATTTCTATGTACGTGTATTTTTTTCCTAATAAAAGCTTCTCACTTTCCTGAAAGCAGTTAAAATCTTAAAGGATTAATCTTCACTGCAAATATCAAAATAAATACTAACCAGATCGATATCTACGGAAGGTTCAACATTATTTTGATCCTAAACCGCAGGATATTACAAATCCAACAGACGCCAGAGGAAGATACATTCAACGCACTACATCTGCATAAAACAGATGTTCATTTATCTTTCCTCGAGACATATTTATGTTAAAACGCTAACGACATGTGTATTAGCTTCCTTAGACACAATTCTAATATTATACATATCGTATAACATTCAATACTATTACTTAACAGCATCCTC
The DNA here is from genome assembly GCA_951329385.1 of Polia nebulosa. Lineage (NCBI taxonomy): Eukaryota > Metazoa > Arthropoda > Insecta > Lepidoptera > Noctuidae > Polia > Polia nebulosa. Next base: position 7,187,967 of record OX589598.1, read on the forward strand.
GATGTAATGGACTGGGCAGAATTTAATATAACACCTGAATAATGGGCAGATAAATTGGAACCAGTTCGGCTTGCGTCCGGGGTTGCATCATGCCTTCCCGAGCTGGTTCGCGACGCAGATCAGAGAATTACGCAGATGTGACAATGTACTTATGGTTATAGGGCCTTGACAGAGTGACATTTCCAATAGTAATTGTTAAGAGGGAATAGGGCCTGCAAGGAATTTGAAAAATAGGTATGTGAAGAAACTATATCCGTCGTGCTGCCTCAAGCCTGCCTCCGTAGAGTGCGATAGGGACAGCTGCAGCTCAGACTGATTTTATCACAAAATTTATGACGAGACTGCCGTTTCGTATTGCCCTTTTTTCTCCTCGAAAACTGAGCCGATTCAATATTTTTTGGCACAAAAGTTATAAGAAAGCGTATGTTTAGGTTCCTATTAAATGTTTTATGTTAAGAACTTTTCGAATTTGTCTGGTAGTCCTCTAATCACGGCGGTAAAAATGGGCCCTTTTTTGTGATTTTTAGCGTCATATTTTCTTTACCTATTAGTTGCTGAAAAATTTGACCTTATAAATAAAAACTGATTGCTCTAGAGGCATTATTCAGAAAGAAAAAAGGGGAATACATTTGTATGGAGAATCGCAGCCACTGTTCCCTCTTAAAAAGTACAAAGTTAATGGGATGGACATTCGTTACCGAAATGACACGTGGTCAAAATCAAAAATCAAAAGTCATTTATTCAAACTAGGCTGAGAACCAGCACTTTTTGAACATCAAAGGTTCTACACAAAGATTAAAGAGAGTCCCCCAAAACGCCTGCCTATCACCAATTCTAGTGTTTTAGCTGAGATGAAATGGCACAAGAAACTGCCCAGCAACACACATCCGTGTGTTAAGTTTGAAGACATGATTGAATATAATAGTATGCAAGATAATTAACATTACAGTGTTAATATAGCTACTTAACTTATGAACAAGCCGACAACCAATTTGAGTTTTACAGTAGATAGGTACCGTTCTTTCTCTGATCGCCTTTTGTCTACCATCTTAAACATTTGAAACCAAAACGTATCTCCACCATTATTCTAATCCACCAATCGATACAGCCTTCCTTGGTCCTAATGGAAAATTTATGCACTATTGTGCAACAGTGCTAATGCCTTTTTGATATACATCCTGAAGTTTAGATATTTAGCTCTGTTACAAAATTGTAATTAACTTCGTCGATTGCTCTACTAAGTAAAGGTTCATAAATAGGGACATACTAGTATTTGTCCTTACAAGCATTCACTTGATTGTAAAAGGTGTAATACCGTACTTTACGTACTTGTGATCAAAGGAATAATCACTGGTATTAACAAAGGCCTTCGAGCGAGGAATCATTCTTCAATTTATTTTAGGAATTTTAATAGTAATGAGCCTATTTTAAGTAGGGTCATTTACAATCACAGTTATCTTAGATTCTTGATGTAAAAAGGACAGCATCAAATATTTTTTGTGATGATAGCATCAGTAAAATCCTCGCATATTAATGTCCTTCACCTTGAAATAGCAAATTTCCTACTGATTTTTCAGTGGTTTAGGCGTACCTAAAGGTAGACTTTGTGTGCAGACTGTACTAATTAAACTAAGTATCAATTAAGGCGCAGTTATACGACTTCTTATGATATTTCATTGAAAATCACGTCTAAACAACTAGTCTTATTTATTTGAAAAAAATATATGTTTACTCTAAACAACTTCCTTCGTAATTTGATATGTGAACATTTGAAATTATGTTTTTAAAACATAGTGTAATTAATTTGTAAATTTATGTCTAATGCGGATAAAAAATTGAGAATCAGACTCAGAGATCACGCAAACACTATTAAGGCCCTACTAACGGCCAAGTGGCGCCCTCATTGAATAAAAAATCGTAGCATAGCATAGAAAATAAATACTAAAGAATCCAAAGTCACGTTTGTTACAAAGAGGATAAAGTATTTTCAAGTTATTACAACAGATCTCAGAATGTACGAAACATTCTGAGATCTGTGATCTGTGATCCAAAGTAATAGGCAAAAGTGTAAGAAACGGCCGTTTTTGGCACTTGGATTTTTTATTCAATAAGGGCGCCACTTGGCCGGTAGTAGACCTTTAAGCGTATAGCGGCACCTGCGAAAAATATTGATAGGTGCTGTATGTGGAATACTCGTACCTTGGGTACCATTCACTCAGGTGCCGTTTAAACGGGTGCCCAATGTGGAATACCTCATTTTTATGAAACCTTCACCATTTTAAAGATAATTCAATTATTTATGTTTTAGTATACTCGTTCTAGTATAATATTTGATGTTAAATGTATATTAAATGAATAATGCATCTAAGCTCGGACAGCGCTCCTTGATGGGCGAGTCCTATTACTGGGTGGACGTACGACGCGTTACCTGAGCTCAGCACAGAACACGCAAGCTAACCAGTCAAGGTCGTTGGCAGTTAATAGCGCCTTAAAGCATAAGAGAAACTGGAAAACCTTTCACGTATTAGAAGACTAACTTCTCTCAGCAGCTTCACCCACGCCGAATTAGTACCTACTTCCCCCACTATAAATTACAGTGCGAATCGTACAAAAAATCTGGAATACCAGACCATATTCTATCTCTGTGCCAAATATCATCCTGATCCGTTCAGTCGTTCAGCATTTATAATAATAATAATAATAAATGATTGTTGATATAGCTGTACCTCATGACGAGAACCTCGTGAAGGCTGAGAAAGATAAAAAAAACAAAGTATCTTGATCTGGCTCGCGAGGTTGTCGACATGTGGGAGGTGGATACAGCAGTCATTGTGCCGATAGTCGTGACGGCCAATGGCTTAATAGCCACGAGCCTCGACCAACATCTCAGGAGGCTCTCGTTAGGCGGCTGGATCAAGGGCTTGATTCAGAAAGCAGTACTTCTGGACACGGCTCGCATTGTCAGGCGGTTTCTCTCTCTGGAGCCCTGACCGCTGGTAGCTTGGACCCTGTTCCCGATACCGGTGGGATACTATTTTTTATATTTTTAAATGCTTTTTTTTTATCCTTTATATTTAAATATTTAAAAATGTAATTAATATGTCTATAAAAATAAATAAACGGAATAATAATAATTCTCCTGACCGAATTTTCGATCATGGTGGCCAATCTCAACTTGATTTGCCAAGTTCACAGGATATTATAGTGCATAAGCATTTGCGCTAACACAGGTGCACTATCCGTTCCTTAACTCTCATAGTCCGATGGGACGGTAATCTGACACGACCGGGGAACGATCAAGAGCAGAACCAACGGGTTTACGTGCTTTCCGAGGCACGAGGTGTCACATACCACACAATGTCCAAACTCCCTGCTGCTACAGAGTAATTCCTAATGGAAAAATCCAATAACACTTTTTGCCCTCACGCTCAGCAGTCGCAAAACAACACGAAGCAGCATTTATTATATCAGTAGTATGAACCATAGATACATAATCCTTCAAACCACTGAAAGCTGGTTCTAGTGAAAGGTCAGTAGGCTCTAGGCTAGGCAGCTGTAACATCGTGACCTACAATGACGCTTCGTGACATTTCCTCCGGTGTCAAAGGCGAAGGGCCTTTATGTAAGACTAGTTTCTGTCAGCGGCCTCGTCCGCGTCGAATTAGTATTTAATTATTTAATTTACACTTCATGCAACAAAAGTACAAAGCCGTACTTAATGTCTTAGGCATTCGCTACCAGTCAACCAAGGGTGGTGGAGAGATAATAAGGCAAGTGCATAAGAAATAATAAAAAAATAAACATTGTAATATTAATTATAATAAGTGTTTTTTTGTTTTTTTTTTATCCTTTATATTTAAATATTTAAAAATGTAAATAATATGTCTATAAAAATAAATAAACGGAATATTAAAACAATAAAAAACGGGAACGAAAATATTTATATACTAATAATAAACATACATAAATATTTAATGTAATAACTACATAAATACATATAATTAGTACTTCCCCAATTATAAATTATAGCCTATATGTTATTCTGATGTATTCGTGCCTCGGAAAGCACGTTATGTCGTTGGTCCCGGCTGTCAACTGTGGATCTTTGACAGTCGTTACGGGTCGTTAGAAGCCCGAAAGTCTGATAACCAACCTTACCAAGGGGGTATCGAATTACCCAGTAACTGGGTTGTGGAGTTCAGATAGGCAGTCGCTAAATGTAAAATATTGGTATTCAGCTGCGTCCGGTTAGACTGGAAGCCGACCCCAAGATAGTTGGGAAAAGGCGCGGGCAGATTCATTTTATTCTGATGTATAAGCTATATAACTCGCTATACAGCTCGCAGACCAGACGGTCGATGGGGCCAAAAAGATCTCTAGTGGCAACCGCGTACCGGAACACGCATCGTTAGAAGGCCTCCAACAAGGTAGACCTATGACCCGGTGAGGGTGGAGGGCAGCCGATGGATGCGAGACGCACAGGACCGGTCATTTTTAAGACACTTGGGGGAGGCCTATGCCCAGCCGGTGTACGTCTTTCGGCTGAAATGATGATGAAGCTATGTAACTGTAAAGTTACATCGAAATCCATTCAATAGTTTTCGCGTGAAAGAGTAACAAACATCCAAACTTTGGTGACCTGAAATACCGGCCTTGAGCCTAGTTTAGGCACCAGTCTCCCACAATATAATGCCCCACCTTTATGTCACTTTAGAAATAAGGCTAGCAATTAAGAGTAATATTGTGAAGAAAAAATAAACAATTTATTATTATTATTATTATTTATAAACATTCAAACTTCACATTTATTATCATATATTAGTAGCACAGTAGGATTAGTAGGTTATCCTTTTGCGGTAACCGACAGTAATATTTAACATTACATATTAAATATCCACACACACCACCCACACCACACCACATCACACTCCACCTCACCTCACTTATTCACTATCCTGTTACCATTTATGAATTTATCTCGAAGTATTAATCATTCACGGCCAAACTCCGTACCTGCCGTGCCTGCAACCAAAAAAAAGATCAATTGTCAATACTTAAATAAAATCCGAGCTTTCTCAAACAAAATTCGGGCTTTCCCAAACAAAATCCGGACTTTCCCAAATAAAATCCGGTCTTTCCCAAATTTTCAAACATTTTTAGATAATATTGTAAAAACCTTAAACCACACACAACGAAAACCAAAACAATCAAAACTAATTTAACAAAGAGGTTTTTTTTCAATGTCAAGGAAATCACTGAAAAGAGAACTGAGATTCCAATAACGAAAAACCTCTAATCATACTGAAACAACATATAAATATTTTCATCTTAATTTTTCACATTAAATCAAAAAAAAATTGTAATTGTGACCGAATAAGTTCAGTAACAACTTCAGTTAACCTATTCACGTTCAGAAGAAAATGAAAGTACGGTACCACACAAAGCACGCCACTTGACCAAATAAGGAGGTCGATCAGCGATAGTGAATGAGTCACAACTTCACAAGACCTGAGCTGCGCTGTAACCCAAGTACTCCTTGATAAACAAGTTTTTAACAATCACACTATAAAGAAAAACATTTAAGTAAACAAAATAGAAGACTTCAAAAAAAAAATATTTTTTTTTTATATAAAAGTTTATTTTTTTATTTTTTGCTTTTTAGTCGTGGTTCCCCAATAACTTGTGTTAACAATACATAGACAAACGGTCGCAGAAATCGCGCGCGAATCATTTGCTGTTAGTTATTGAAGAGTTCCACTGTCTATCTCCGAAAATCTTCATCAGATCCTAATGTATTAAATACTTCCTTGCAAAATATGCATTTAAATAACGAAAACCCAATCCAAATCGGATCAGTGGTTTTCGATAAAATCGCTGATAAACAAGCATACATACACACGGGTCGAACACAGAACCTCCTTTTTTGAAGTCGATTAAAAATACAACCGACTTCCCAAAAAAGAAATTACACAAAAAATTATAAAATAACTTTACTTTCGGAAGTCGGTGTTTGTATTTTTCACATATTGTTTCTTCATTATTTGACACCGATTTGGGGAGAGGGAGGCCTTTGTCTAGCAGTGGGACACTACAGGCAAAAAAAAGTGGTTGTACCCCAGAACTAAAACTAAATATTAAAGTTATGCCCGAATTGATAACTGCAATAACATGGAATTTTAACATAATTGGAAGAAACCAAAACGTCATCTATGTATACCTATTTTTTTTTGTGGATTTTTTTAAAAAGCTCTGATTTAATTTCGATTAAAAATTATATATCCACCTCTTGAGAATACTCCTTTAAAAAAAAATTTTTGAAAATTAGTGCACAATTGACAGAGAAATCGGTGAACTTAGATAAAAAAAAATATACTGTCGAAGAACCTCCTTAGTCTGTTAAAAAGTAGAATTGTCTGTGGCGAAGTAATGGGCCAATCAAATTTAGAAGACTTGAGTCTTCATATTCAGTGTAATTCAGTAATAGGAGATATAGATGCGGAAGGCAGATAATATTGGGTGTTATGGTGCAGTTTGGCAATGACCTATATGTCTAGAGCTCCAAAGATTTCTAAAAGATTACTTAGTACAACTGCCGATGGGTGATCGAAGACAAACTTTTTTTTATTTTTAACATTTTAGTGAGTTTAATTTTTGAACACCATGTCCTTGAGCTCTTTATTTTGATACCCCACAAGACCATGTCACAAAAAATACGACTATATTTGTATCAGCGGTGGACGCTCTATTCTCTATGGAGTCACGGATTAGTAGGCACACTGCTTCGCAACATATAACTCCGTAATCACCAGCATATTTTAATTACGGCACTCATACTACTGACCTACATATTGCCATGTCAATTGGAAGACATCCAATGTCGACTGTCCTCATAGTAAGTCACCGCTAAGTCCTAGGTTGCGTACTACACTAATCGTAAACTGCCTTTTTTTGCTAACTGGGTATGTCACATGTATTTCTTTACGATGCTTTCCTTCACACTTTCTTTTTAAGCGTTCCGTACCCGAAGAGTCGAAACGGAGCCCTATTGCTGTCACTCGCGTGTCCGTCTGTACGTAGTCTGTCACAAAATTTTGTTCCAAAGAATTTTTTAACTTCCCATTCCCTTCCCAAACGGTATCACCAAATTTCAAGTTTATAGGTCATAAACTTGAAATTTGGTGATAACGTTTATTATTACTTTTATTTTACAAACAATTAATCAGATTTTTTCTTTTATAATTCCCTCATTTGGTACGGAACCCTTAATGTGCGAAGTCCGACACACTTAAAATATGGATAGGGCAATCATTAATGATAAATGATAAATGATGTTTATTCAGTAAATAGGTTACAAGGAACAGTTTTATACGTCAATGGTTTTTGTCAGTTTAAGCTAGATGAGGCCGGTGTTTCCTAGCTGACTACCCTGAGAAGAAACACCGAAACAAACTCAGAGGTCAAAGTCTCTTTTAAAGTGTTCAAATCGATACAATGTGTACTGGTTAAATCATATGAGAACCATGTACGTTTATGTCTGGGATGAGCTTTTTGAAGAAAGCAACACACGAATTCGAGTGGACCTGTCCAGACAGTGCAAGCATTTGTCAGTCATCGCGAAGCTCAACATTAAATAACTCCTCCCGCTCTGGGTGGAACTCTTACTGACTACCCTTGTTCCTTGAGTTGCCTGTGTCAGAGCCGCGGCGACTCTTTGAAACACTCCTGCGTCTCTGGCAGTTCATCACCCTTTTAAGAAAAGTGGTGATGAAATAAATGAGTGCCGAAATCTGGCAGAATCTTGATGCTCCGAAATTTATTTGGCATAATACACTTGGCATAATCTTCTTAAACGAATATTTTTAAGGCATAAAATTTATTTAATACTAGCTGACCCGACAGACGTTGTCCTGACTTGGTCCTGACGCGCTAACTGTCAAACTCACGAAGACGTATTCCGTAACGTATTTTCCAATTTTCTGCGCAACTTTTTTAATTTTTTTCTTTCTTATGAACCTTCTCTAGACTATAACAAACACAAAAAAAAGAATTAGCAAAATGGGTCCAACCATTCACGCGTGATGCCGTGACCAAGGGGAATAGTGATTCATTTTTAACCGACTTTGAAAAAGGAGGAGGTTCTATGTTCGACTGAATGTATGTTTTCTTTTATGTATGTCCACCGATTTCTCTGTCAATTTAGGACCGATTTTAAAAATTCTTTTTTTATCCGAAAGAATATACTCCCGAGGTGGTCCCATATAAATTTTATCGAAATTTCTTCAGCGCTTTTTGAAAAACTGAACAAAAACGAAAAATACGTATACCTAGATGACGTTTTTTTTATTTTTTTTTATTATTATTGATAGGCACGCGTTTGACCACCATCTCACCTGATGGTAAGCGATGATGTGGTCGAAGATGGAACACGCTTGCCTAGAAGTAACCTATTCACTCTTGACTTAAAGACTCCCAGGTTGTAGCTATCAGGAAACACAGACTCCGGTAGGGAATTCCACTCCCTAGCTGTACGCACAATGAATGTTTTCTCAAAACGCTTTGTGCGTATGGATGGGATTTCCACCATGAACCGGTGGCACTTCGCCGTAAAAACGACGTTTGACGTTTTGGTGTTCTCTATGTTTAAATTCCACGTTGCATGTTGTTGGGGTTTTTAGTTCTGGGGTATAACAACTAACTAAAAAGTGAAAAAAAAAATCTTTTTACAAAAAAAAACAACCGACTTCCAAAAAAAATACACTAAAAATTAAAAAATAAATTTAATTTCGGAAGTCGGTGTCAAATAACGAAGAAATAAAAAAGAACATACATACTGTCGAAAATAGAACCTCCTCCTTTTTCATAAGTCGGTTAAAAATACAAACACCGACTTCTGAAATTAAAGATATTTCTTTTAATTTTTAGTGATTTTTTTTTTTTTTGGAAGTCGGTTTTTTTTTTTTGTAAAAAGTTTTTTATTATATAAATAGATAATTATTGTTTGGTTGAATGTTTATAAGTCCGAATTTAAAATTGCATACTTTTAAGATGGCTGAATTTTATTTGGCCTAATCACCTTTGGCACAGTTAAAATTCCGCATTATTTCGTTTAGCATAACGTTTATTTAGAGCGACGATTATTTGGTACAATTTCACTTGCCATACTATGAAGATGGCAGAATTTCGTTTGGAATAATTTTATAAGGCATGTTGCCATTTCTATCGTATTACCCAGTAACTAGGTTGTGGAGGTCAGATAGGCAGTCGCTCCATGTAAAATACTGGTATTCAGCTGCATCCGGTTAGACTGGAAGCCGACCCCAAGATAGTTGAGAATTAAAAGGCTAGGCAGATTGATTGCCATTTATATAAAATAATATTTTAAACCTTAAATTAAATTAAATATTGTCTTATAAAGTCAATATGTTGTACCACAAAGGTTAGTGACAAAAACGAATTACTGCAAAACCGACTGCACGTAGTCTTGTCTGCCCTACTCCAAGAGTGTAATTTAAGGCGCGTATGGGCGAGGCGGCCTTCGAGCTGAGGAGCAGGTGGTTGTAACGCCCGCCGCCGCGGCTGAGGCTGGGCCGGCCAGCAAGCCGAAGCTGCGGTGTTGAGCGTTGGAACCATCTGCAACGATAAGCTCGCGTGGGCACCGCCGGAGCTGTGACAGAAACCATTCCTGCTGCAAGTTCCATGCTTGCTTGCATGGTGCATGCTTGCTTGCATGATGCATGCTACATGCTTGCTGCATGCATGGTGTATGCTTTTTTACATGCTGCATGCTTGCTGCATGCATTGTGTATGCTTGTTTACATGTTTGCATGTAACGGCATGTGCCTTACAGGGATATAAAAAATGTGAATTTGAATAACGAAAACTCCATTCAAATCGGATCAGTAGTTTTCGAGAAAATCGCAGACAAACAAGATACATACTATACGGGTCAGAACCTCCTTTTTTGAAGTCGGTAAAAATCACATAAATGTTCACAATAAACAAACAATCAATCTCAATAGATTGATTGATTTTTTGAGTTTGTTTAATTAATTATTAAATTATCTTTCTGCAATGTATAACTCAATATTTGAAATCATTGATTGCAATGCTTTCAAATATTAAGGATATGATATGTATGCCAAAAGACAATTCTGACTGTTAACTTTCTGCGTTAGGATGGTTCTACTTTTTAATGAGAAATTATAAGTCAAGCCACACATTTCTTTATTGGCCACGTGATCAAACTTCTCATTTTTTAACTAAGTAACGGGAAAATGAAATAGCCTTTAATAAACTAGCTCGTCTTTTTTATAACGCCAACTAAATATTCTTTATAAAGCGTCAAGTAAAGACCAACAATTATCTTAACTTGTCCTTCTTATTTATACACTGCCACCTAATTTACTAACTCAGCCTTGGAATTTATATCTTATCGTCATTTTACGTTTTACAGCTTCAACACAAGGTCCTCAAAAATATATAATTCAAGCTTGTATAGACAACATCATTTATTATAACTTAGCATGTAAAATAATACATCATATTCTTTTATTATCGTGAAAATAGCAACTGCAAGATTTGGCGCGAGTGCGCCAGATGACAGCGACCGGTCATTTGCACTAATCAGAGAGCGCCATTCGATTCATGTACCGACGAGTTAGTCACGTGTATTTAAAAATTGTTAATCCTAAAACATTTGCTTAAATTAGGTTTTAGTGACAAAAACGAATCGCTGTACATCCGACTCCACACAGTCTTGTCTGCCATACCCCTAGATTGTAATTTAGAATCGCGTCGGTGCGGACGGGCGAGACGGCCCGCAAGTTGAGGATCAGGTGGTTTTAACGCTCGCAGCCGCGGCTGAGGCTGGCAGGTGAAACCGGCCAGCAAGGCGAAGCTGAAGTGGTGAGCGTTAAACCATCTGCGACGAGAAGCTCGCGTGGGACCGCCGGAGCCTCGCAGCGCCGGAGCCGTGACAAAAACCATGCCTGCTGCATGTTGCATGCTACATTATGACAAACGGATTTAGGGCATATTGTATTTAGGGATTTCAGTTTTATGCCATGTGATACTATGTGACATTAAATTCGGGCAAGTTATCATTCGGACAAATGATGATTAGGACAAAATGTTTCTATTAACTACTTTAAGTAAAATGATGGTATTTCAATATACAAATTGATTTTTCAAAAGTAACGCTTTTATTTTGTCTCCCCTCAATAGTTTCTAAGTACTATTAGTGACCATAATTTACTATTTGATGATAATTTTAGAAAAATTTCGACAATCAGTTATTGTGGGATGAGTTACATTTTAAACGCACTGAGTTAAAAAATTAGAAGCTAATAGAATATCTTTTTTTATGTCATACATTAATATTTTAGAAGTTTACTGCTTTAATGCATGTAACAAATTTAGATGCTGAAAAATAACCACCATGATGAGTTGTATTTAGAGTGGCTTAAATACAAGATAACTAGTGGCTAAGAAAGTATCATTCAGACGCTCGTTAATTGTGGCAGACTTAGTAATTTAGAAGGCAATGTAGATTTTTAGAGACGAATACTGCTATTAAAAAGAAGTCTGTTTAATTAGCACACAGCCTTTTTAATTATTATGGATATGAAATTCATGCTTAAAGATGATTCTGACTTACAAAATTATGAGTTTGGTATGTATGATAAATGAGTGTATGTCAAACGATTTTCAGCAAAATGAAGTTTATGCTATCCGCTGTTATGCAAAATAATATTATGTTAAGATATAAAAAGTTCTGCTATAAAGGGTAGACCCGAAATAAATATCATAAAGTAAAGCGTCCAACAGGTTTCGAACTCACGACCTACAACTCGTCGCCCCACAAGTCTCCGTTACAATAATCCCGTCCTACACTTACTGGCCCAACTATGACTAATTTGAAACCGTGGGAAATACCGCTATAAATCTATGAAACTGTTCGTTTATTGTTTTAGCATTTAGTTTGATTAACACGAAACTAGTAATTACACATCTAAAGTATCTTAACTGAGCTAAAATAATAAACAGCTAAAATTGCTAAGGATGTGCCCTATTAGGCGTTGTACCGAGACCCGGGCCTGCGGACGGCGAGTAATGGGTAGCTCGCCGTCCGATCAGCACCAGGCCCGAGAGTCAACGGCGCGTAGTGTTCCACGCGCGCCTCAAAGAGTTTTCAGCAAACAGGACGGGGCCCGTCATAGCCGATGCCTGCCCGGGGGTTGAGGATAAATTCGAAAGAGTTACCTGGCCCCTGGGCATTCAGGGCAGGGAGGAACAGGGGTGGGTTTTAGTCAGTAAGAGTCTGACACGCAATCCCGCTCCACCCAGAGCGGGCGAAGTCATTGGATGATTTCCCACCACAAAAAAAAAGGCGTTGTACCGAGGGGGTACCGGGATGGTCTTTTAAGAAGAGACAGGGGTCCATGTGCTGAAGGTGGTTTAAGTGGAGTAAAAATCCTACACTCTCGTCTTTTTCCCCAATAGTCTAGACGCATTTTGAAGGTTTACTCCAGAAACAAAAAAAAAACTGTGCCTATCCCTCGAAGTAATTAAGTACGGATCGGATTACGGTTTTTTTTTGACTGACGAAACACTACACTATATACATATATGTGCATTAGGCTTTTAAGGGTTCCGTACCCGAAGGTTAACCAACGGGACCCTATTACTATGCCTTCGCTGTCCGTCCGTCTGTACGTATGTCTGTCAGCGAGCTTTATCTCATGATCCGTAATACCTGTTACCTATTTCAAATGTCTACGTAAATAGTTAAAATTTTATTTTTTTACAACATGAAATAATAAAAGTAAATTAAAAATTAAAGGAAGAAAAAAAAACAAGTTTCTCGTAGGGGAACCCCCCTACGAGAAACTTGTTTTTTTTTTTTCCTTTTTTTGCTCGATCTTAATAATGGCAACAAGTAGACGTGTATAATCTTGTACGATGGTACAGAACCCTTCATGCGCGAGTCCGACTCGCACTTGGCCATTTTTTATTTCCACTGATGAAACACTACACTATTTATAGGGGCTTTTTTATCCTTAAGAAATGCATGGTTCCCGTTCACAGCCGTGGGCAATGCAAAGTAAGAAATATTCGTTCGGATCAATGGTAGATTTAGGGCCTCTTGTAAAAGAGATTGTCTGCCGTCTAGTGAAGTATTACCATACCTACTTCTTTGTACCTCAAGGAGCATCGCTATATCTGACAATGCGATCGATTGTGGAATTTCAGAAGACATTTTATTCATCTTTTATTTTTATTTAAATCATTGCTTTTGCGCCATTTTATTTGCGCATTTGCGCCAAGTGCGTGTCAGACTTCACACATTTAGAGTTCCGTACCAAATGTGTTTTTGACTAGTATGGCTTTGGGTCAACAAGATGCTTATACCTACTGTGAAAATTTGAAGACTTGTAGCTTCAACCGTTTGGCTGTAAAACCTATGTGACAGACGACGGACAGACAGACAGACGGACACGTAGGTGACAGCAATAGGGCTCCGTTTGGACCCTTCGGATACGGAACCCTAAAAATTAGATGACACAACGGGTGTCATCTAATATGTATTAAGGTCTCTAGAATTTATTTTTTTAGTAACAGCTTATATGCTGTACATAATAAAGAGTAGGTATTCTATTCATCTATTTTTGTGTCTAAGAATACCAATGACGATGTCGACTATAATCGAGAAGTACGAAAGACTAGCATCCGCCAACGGCTTCGCCCGCGTAATATTAGTACTTCCCCCACTATAACATATAGCCTATGTGCTATTCCAGAATATAATCTATCTCTACTCTACATCCAGATCCGTTTGGCCGTTCTTGCGTGATTGAGTAACAAACAGCCAGCCATCCATACAAACTTTCGAATTTATAGTAATAGTAGGGTGAAGGCAGCCCCAAACAAATTTATAATATTAGTAGGATGAAGGCAGCCCCAAATAAATTTATAATATTAGTAGGATGAAAGCAGCCCCAAATAAATTTATAACATTAGTAGGATGAAGGCAGCCCCAAATAAATTTATAATATTAGTAGGATGAAGGCAGCCCCAAATAAATTTATAATATTAGTAGGATGAAGGCAGCCCCAAATAAATTTTAATAAGGGCATGGGTCAGACGACATCTAAGGAAAAGAAAGAAAGAAAAATTATTTATTTTGCACAGACGACAAAGGCACATTAAAAACTAAATTCACAAAAGCCTAGTATTCAAACATTAATACAAAAAATAAAAGTAACTAAACTAAATTGCCTAGTGACCTCGTCACACCGGAGACAATCATAGACAATACATGTCTAGGGTTAATGTAAGGCTTACAATGCCTCAGCCTTTTTTACCAATGTCCACTTCCAATAAACTGGTAGCAAGCCGGATTGCCAACCAATCACAAACAAACCTATCATAAACCAGGATATGACAAAACCTCCTCTCAGTTTCTTAAGCAAATAGCAGCTACCGCTAACAAATTAGATGCCAATCATTAAGGATACTATCTATCAGGTACGTATCATTACGATCACTTCAAATATCCTTTACACATAATTGCCTAGGCCATAATTTACGTCATTATTATAGCAAGTTGGACAAATACAAAGATGGCGCTGGTTGTTAACAAAAATCTAACTTTTAAACAAAAGACAACCTTATTCCTTGTATAAAATGTTAGTTCCAAATTCTGCCGTTTTGCAAATAAATTTGTCGAAATGCTTCAGATACTTTTACTTTGTTAGACGACCAGTTAGGATGACCTGCATTGGTACGAGTATATAGGGTACAGGAAAAGGAGCTAATAGAAGATATAGATTGCGTGGACGAACTATGGACACAGGTCTTAGTTGGCTGGTTAGGGAAGCTGTTAAAATGTGTCGCAGTGAAAGGTGGAATTGGTGTGTTTTGGTGGATGACTGTTTTAAGGATTTGTTGCAAAATATAGACGATGTAATTAATCAAGTGGAAGCACGACAATCATAAATTGAATATGGTCAAAAAGCGTTTTTCTCAAGTGTAATCTGAAAAATAATAAAAGGGAAAATAATTATAGTAATACCAAAATCCGAAATCAATTCGATCGCAACATAGCTTACATTTTAAAATGACAGGGATAAGAACTTCGGAGCCGTATTGAAGCATCAAATAACAGAAAAATATTATAATAATAGCTTATTAATTCCTTTAACGACCAACACCAAAAAGATATAAATAGAAGTTTTCAGGAAAGTTACTCAATTTTTCATCATCATCATTTCAGCCGAAAGACATTCACTGCTGAACATAAGCCTCCTCCAAGTGTCACCACAAAGACCGGTCCTGTGCGTCTCGCATCCATCGGCTACCCGCGACCCTCACCAGGTCATCGGTCCGCCTTGTTGAAGGCTTTCCAACGCTGCGTCTTATGACACGTAGTCGCCCCTCCAAAACTTTTCGGCCCCATCGACTGCCACCTCATTATGGCGATTCTTCGGGCTATATCAGTAACCCTGGTTCTCTTGCGGATATCATCATTCCTGATTCGATCACGCAAGAATACTCTAAGCATAGCCCTCTCTGATTTTGGGTAATTATAAGCCTTCCGATGAAGCCCATTGTAAGGGCACAGTTAGTATGAACTCTTAATGGTCAATCTCAATCATTCCTACCAAATGAAATCCTTATAAAAAGCCGCAAAAGTTTTATATGGATGCGTGAGTCCATCTGATGGCAACTCCGCCTCAGAAAAATGCGAGCTCTGGCGAGAGAAGTTCGGTCCTTTTGATTATTTCATCGAGCCATCGGAGAGCCTTCCGCCTGGGCACGCGCTGTCGAGGCCAACCTGGAAAAGTTTAAATAGATTCCGTACTCAGGTTGGCCGCAGTAAAGACAACCTCCACAGGTGGGGGTTTGTGTTTGTGCAGCGTTTCTCCACAGGCCATGGCCCACCTCTCATCTTGCTTCACAGGCCCTGTCACCTGTCATGTGAGGACATTATGGCTGCATCAGCAAATCCAATTGCCGTCGCTGAATACTAGGCCAAACATAATATTAAGATATTAAATTTGCCAGCAACACAATAAAGGCTGATTTTTCAATAGTCAGATATGTAATTGTTAACTGAAGATTTAAATATGCCTGTTTGACATATTTGCTATACAAAAGCTGTCAAACCGCCATTTTTATTCCTGAGGTAAGAGTTATGTGACTATTAAAAAAACAGCCCTAAGAAGAAAAAGAAGAAATCCTCATAATCAAACCAAAACCAGCAACAATCCCCTACAATCGTAGAACTCATTACAAAAGCAATAGCTAAGTAATCTCAGCCAAATTGAATAACGTCCAAATTGTCAGCATACCTGCAGCATAGTACTAAGTGTCGCAAATAGTGGCGTTTGGAGTCAAACCCAATGGGTCTGATAGTGGGGTGGTGTACTGCCCGCCTTATATAAGTGGTTTGTAGGTCTTAGAGCACATATGCACAGTGTGACTCGATCCTTACAGTGTTAAACAGTTAGAGTGCAGTGTTTTGTTCCAATATGAAGGCTTATGTAAGTGTAATTAAATTAGGCCATCAAGAATTTAATTATAGTTGTTTAACTTTGAAGCTACGGAAGTCTAGTGTGCTAAAAATATTAAGTTAAGTTTTACTGTTACCAAAAATATAAACACATTAATTACGCTGAAATAAAAACAAACCTAAATGTTTGCTATAAAAATAGTTCAAAGATTTGACTCAAATACAATACCCACCAAAAAAATGTCTAAAACATTGTTGCAAAGTATAAAAAGTAATTTAGCAAGTATACCTTTCAAATAGAAAATTAATTGTACGCTTTTCGTGCGTTTTTCTCACGGATTAATTAACGCAGAATGCAATCTAAATGTTCGCGGTAGAACACTGAAGTGTATGTTACTGCTATCGGTCGTCTAACCATTCATTTCCTTTAATTAATTAGTCCATTCATAGTAAATCTATCTATATCTATCTTCTATATTATATAAAACAAAGTCGGGCAGGGTCGGGGGACTCAATAAACGCTGAACCGATTTTAATGATCTTTGATTGGTTGTATTTGTTTCCGCCCTAAATAGCAGAATAATTATTATAAAATAGAGAAAAAAAAATAATAAGAAAAATAATAATAGAGAGATTTCCTTAGAAATAAGCATAACCTTTGTACATATTTCTCTGTTTCCTTTTTCTTGTCTGTTTTTTTGTATGTGTACATTAATTGTTAAATAAATAAATAAAATCGGAAAATTCACTAAAAAGAACCTTATGAAGAAAATTCATTTTCTCAATCATTTTGTATGGAACAGCTTTTTGATGATATCTCGAGAACGGTCCTTTATTGATTCTGAGGTAGTACGAAGTTCACCGGGTCGGCTAGATTCTTAACATAAATTTCTGGTACAATTCCTTAAAAATGTCGGACATTGTGTACATATTATTTATTCAGTGTTAGCAGCTAGTGACACAAATTTGCATCTCGGTGAATATTAGTATGATTATCAATTATATTTTAATTAGTAATTACCTACTTTTAAAGCTTTCACCAAACTCCTTGATAAATAATAGTTCTGTAATTTGTTACGAATACAGAACTTTGCCCCTCTCTTTCAATTCATTTAAACATTTAACTTGATTATGTACAAAATAAAGTAACAAGAATCACTTACCTGAAATAAACGTTTATTATAAATAAAAATGTGAACGGAGCTGTGGTGGCCCAGTGGTAACGGTACAAGTAGGTTACAAGTTGTAGGTCGTGGGTTCGACCCCAGGCAGGCGTTTTACTTTGTGTAAATTATTTCATCATCACTGCTCTCAAAACGGTGAAGGAGAAAATCTTGAGGAAATCGGCAAGTCTTAGAACCAAAACTTCTAAGACATGTGACATGAACCAACCTGCATTGGGCCCCCGTGGTGAATTTCGGCCCACACCCTCGCACAGAGAGGAGTCCTGTGTCCCAGCAATAGGAACATTCTAGGCTGATTATGCTTAAAATAAACTAGCCCTTCACCAAACTTGGATTTCAAAAATGTATAGCCTATGACACTCACAAATAACGTGGCTTTCTATTGATAAAAAAAAATTCAAAATCGGTTCAGTAGATCTAGAGATTACCCCCTACAACCTCATAAACTCACAAACTTTATCTCTTTATAATATTATAGTATAGTACCTGGATGACCGAGCTTTTCTCGCTTTTTACACGGATAAAACGACGTTTTCTAAAAATAAAACCTGAAAGCTAGATCAATTTATCGCCCCCGAAACCCCCTGCATATTAAATTTCATGAAAATCGTTGGAGCCGTTTCCAAGATTCAGATTATATATATTTAGACAAGAATTGACATAAACTATTATATATACTAGATATAAACTATACACGTGTAAGTACAATGGCATCACTTTTTTCAAAGAAATGAAATCTCCTTGAGTTTAAAGTTTTCAAAAAGCAATGTCAATTTGATCAGTTAGTGGCAAAAACAATCAGTCAGTAGGTAGGCCTAGGTAAAGGTTATTGCAATTTAAAGGCTTTCCTTAATTACGTCACTGCCCCCACTATTTCTAAAAGATTAAGCGAGCTATTGTAATCTGCTGACTAAAACACTGTACAAAAAAGTATACATTGATATAATATTTAACAATAGCTTAGAATAATCAGACTTATGAATTTTTGGTATAGTAGTTTTGCCTTTTTTTGTGGTGGTAAATCATCCAATGACATCTCCCGCTCTAGGGTGGAGCGGAAGGGCGTGTCAGACTCTTACTGACTACCCACCCCTGTTCCTCCCTGCCCTGAATGCCCAGGGGCGAGGTAACTCTTTCGAATTTATCCTCAACCCCCGGGCAGATAGTAGTTTTGCCTTCAGTATCATTTTACTTCAGCCACTTTTAAAAGATACACACAGACAATAGACAAGATACAATCAGATTGGCTTACCCCTAATAATAATAACAACCTGTAACCTTCTGTCTGACCACCTGGGTATATTAATTCTCCCGACCGAATTTCGATCATAGTGGCCAGTCTCAACTGAGATTAGCCAAGTACGCAGAAGATATTATAGTGCACATGCGTGTGCGCAGAGACAGGTGCACTCTCTGTTCCTTCACTCTCATAGTCCGATGGTACGGCAATCCGACACGACCGGGGATCATCAGGCGCAGGATTAACGGCTTTACGTGCTTTTCGAGACACGGGTGTGTCACCCCACAAACTTCGAAACGCCGGACTGCTACTGAGTCAGTCGTTATGTAAAAACCCAGTATCACTTTTTGCCCGACCTGGAAATTGAACACAGGACCCCAAGATCCCTGTCTGGGTCGCTGATAAATTTGAAAGAGTTACTGCAGCCCTGGCACAAGCAACTGAAGGACCAGGGGTGGGTTTTAGTCAGTAAAAGTTTGACACGCTCTAGTTTCAATCAAAGCGCGAAAATTCATTGGATGATTTCCACCAACAAAAAAAAAAAACACTGGCCAAGTGCGTGTCGGATTTCGCACATTATGGGTTCCGTACCAAATATTGGTATTTGTTAGTAAAGTATACGTAATAATAAACATTATCACCAAATTTCAAGTTCATAGGTCAATGGGAAGTTAAAAAATTCTTCGTAACAATATTTTGTGACAAACGACGGACGGACGGACAGACGAACACGTGAGTGACAACAATAGGGGTTCTGTTTGGACCCTTCGGGTACAAAACCCTAAAAGGAGCCCAAGCTTCGCAGTCGCGCTTTTGGCTACGAGACCTGGATAATACCTAAACAAACCCTTCAGATGCTATAAAAAGTATAAAAACAGCGTCATTAAAAACTTGCTACACACATAACTTAGCAAGTTGTGGGTAGTTAGATAACACACGGGTTCCTTTTTCTCTGTATGTCGCTTTCCCCGACTTAATTCGCTCAATATCCATATAAATAACTCAGGTATCATTAATTGATCCACATTTTATTGGAGCTATGATCTAACTGCAGGTTTATTTACCTAAATACCTTTCCTTTTGCCCTGTTTACAACATAGCGAGACTTTGATATTGTACACTGCTGCTTATCCATTTGGTAAATATAGGTGTGAAGTTATATTATGAACTTGCTGACTTGAACTGCCTTTACCCATAAGCAGCGCCACCAAGAACTGTCACTGTTTACTAATCAACCAACCGTATTCTGTCATCGATTGTACACGTAACGACACGACAACACGCTTAAATCATGTTCTAATAACCATACCCAAGAATCCCTTCATTGTCATTCCGACCGTGATACGAATTTCGTTTCTGACTGTACCTCGTCGCATATCAAGTGGGTTGATGGAGTCATATCACGCAATAAGTAAAAGTAATATCGGATGCATTGTCCTGCTTAATTTATGCGGTAGTGCATCCGAGTCCCTGATTTTGGCGATGGATGCGTTGTTGACACTTTTCTCTTCATTTGCATACTTTTTTGGGGGGGTAGTGACCTTTGATTAAGTTTAAATGGTAGCAATATTAGCATGACCAGCTTATTATGTTCCATCTGCTGAGATACAGACCTCCGTCTCTATAGGATTTTCTTTACAAAGCTTATAACTATAACTGACATTTTCTCCGTCACAAATATACTCGTACATATTCCTTTATTGAATGTAAAGCCAGGATCTGACGTTTGATAAAGCCAATGTTCCTAACTTATTCCTTTCATATTTCTATGGTGGGTAGCATGTTCTTAAACGCATCGCTTCTTATTTCCAGATCGCAGTACTTTTCTTGGCAGCCTCAGTTCTGGCGGAACCGGAACCGAGCAAAGTTGTCCAGAAGCGAAGTGGCCTAGTGGGTCATTATGGCCTGAGCGCTCCTTTGATAGGCCATGGCCTGTCTTTGGGTCACGGGTACGCGGGTCACGGGTATGCGGGACACGGATACGGGGGCGGCCACATCGCGGCGGGCTATGCCGCGGGGCCTATTGCAGCAGGATATGCTGGTCCGTTGGTTGGAGGACCTATTGGAGGGACCATTGTTGGTGCTGATGTTCATACGACTGTGACGAAACACGTTGGAGTACCAGTGCCGGCTCCTTATCCAGTGCCTGTGGACAGGCCTTACCCTGTTGCTGTCAAGGTGGGTGTTACTTTACGGTTGGACCTAATATTTCAAATTGTTAGATTCTCACGAAATGTGTATGAGCATACAAGAAGATTAAGACAATGTCATTGATGTTTGTCAATGTAACACTTAAGTATTGGCTTCTCTGTATGGGATGATGTATGTTCAAAATCCACCTTTTCTCTTAGTCATACTTTCCAGACAGTTTACACTTCTACCATAGCAACTAAAAACATATCATCATCTGTATTCCAGGTCGCCGTTCCCGTGCCGGTAGACCGTCCCTACGCCGTGCCGGTCCCCAAGCCGTACCCCGTTACCGTGGAGAAGCACATTGCCGTGCCGGTCGACCGTCCCGTGCCCGTTCCCGTACCTCATGCCGTGCCTTACCCCGTCATTAAACAAGTAAGTGTTAGCTAATCTTGTATATCATCACAGTGAAAGAAACAACAGTCTTTAAGAAACGCCATAGCACAATTACAATTTTGAAAGAACCTAAACTTTAAGAGAGTGCAACAATGGGCGGTTTTAACAGACAACAATTGGATGGACTTGATAGAGAATAGAAAAAGATATGTAGTGTTACTAATACTACTACACAATATATATCCATTTAAATACACATGAACCATACCTTTAAATACGCGAGAGATATATAAGATTTATTAACACACAGAGGAAATAATATCGTAAATCTGACTTGAGAAATCATATGCTTTCCTGTGTGTGTCAATGTAAGAGCACTGCAAGAGTGATGATAACTATTCGTCTTTCACGAGACGTGCAGAAAAGGGATAATGGAAAAAGCCCGCCACACTATTACCAACTACTGCAACTCCTGAAAGCCAGAATCAAAAGTGGTGACCATTAGAAAAACGCCGAGGCAATGAAACTCGAGTCCCGGAGAAACAATTAAACTGTGTTGGGGCCCGCAACGAAATAAATCAGAAAAGAACAGCGGAGGAGTAAGAAAATAAAACATAATTTCCACTTCCCTCTTTATCAAGCAGGTGACAGAACAAAGGGACATTTACAACTGGGGTAGCACAAATATCCTAAATTATGAGCTCTTACATAATGGACAATGGTCCGTTGTCCAGAAAATAATAGAATGGACTTCTTTTGTTAAATGTCATAATAGCTACTATACGTAGGTCATTAGTCGATAGGATATATCCTGAAGGGTATTCTTTTAGACTTTAAGAGAGACCATTAGATAGGATATGCAAGAGTTTAACTCTGAACATACTTAGGAAAATTGCCTGCTACAGTCATGAGCTCAAACTAGTTTAGATATATAGATAAAGCATTTATTTGGAACAGCAAGAAAAGAAAACACAACACACAGAAGCAGTTACTTAATATAAAAGAATACAGTAAAGAATTTTAAACGAGAAAATACAACTAAGCAACTATGAACTTGCCATAAAACCAATGGATATTACTAAAGCAGAATATCTCTATGTGAACCACTTACGTTTATTTAAGATTCTATCACCGCATGACTACGTAAAGTCAGCGCATGATACTTCATTGTAGGATAGAGAAGTATCACGCGCGTGCTAACTGCCAGTAGGTTAATGAAGTGATTAGGATTGCTATACGGTACGGGTTTGTGTGGATTATATAACGCTAACTTCCCTGATTGTGTGCCATAATATGGCCTTAGCTTCTTGTTTTGTTCTATTAGATCACAATGTGATATCATTGTCACAGAACTTCTTCCCTGGCAATTATATCACTCAGCAATAAAAAGTGCTTTAGAATGAACAGCGCTTCTTATGACTTCTTGGAGCCTAGAGAAAGAGAAAGTAAGCTATATTTTTAATCCTGTATGTACAACATTTTGAGAATCAACCATTCAGCACAGATGAAATGCGAAGCCATTGCCATATTTTAGTCTATAAACATAATACCATTGAAATCGCTACAAAATTTCTCAATAATAACAAAAATACACTTTCAAAAACTACTCCTGTTAAGATTTCAACGCGAATTAACTTGGTAAACACGAATGATATAAGCGAAAAAACAAATGCAACCAAGAAACTACAAAGACCAAGTAAATCAATAAAGGCTTCGCAGAGCGTAAAAGAGATAACGATCAACATTAGCGACGCTTCCGTCACGGCATGCGCCTGCGCCGGTCAATTGAACATAATACTAGACCGGTCTCAGACAAGATACATAGCTAGTTGAATAGTGAAGGCAGTACTAAAGTCGTTTATTATGTTATTATGGTGATACTATTAACTTCGCAGTAACCATAAATAGAAATGTTACAGAATAGAATACAAGATGCTAAGAAGCAATATCAAACTCGTCAAAACGTTGAGGTGACTTTATTAAAGTCTCATTAATAGGTCCACAGCCGATTGAGACGCGATAATTTGATTTGAGGGAGGCCTTCCAACCGACCGGTGGTCCGATGACATGGTGAGGGTCACGGGTAGCCCATGGGTGACCGTTCATTGTGATGACACTTGGGAGAGGCCTATGCCCAGCAGTGGACGTCTTTCGGCTGAAATGATGATGATGATGATGAATTTTATTTGGTCACTTTTGCTGCCTGACCGCTTTATTGAGAGTGATTACATAGTGCGACTGTAATTTGTCAAAAAAGAGATATACTCAATGTTGATCCACAATTCATACTTTACGCTGCGGCCATTATCAGATACATATGAAGCTATTTTTATACAAATAAAGCCACAAACTTCCCATACACATTGTTACCCACTCTTTCATTGCAAAAGGCAAACGTAGATAACGAAGACCACAAGAAAGGTGGGCTGACGAAATAAGCAAAGCGGCCGGCAAAAAATCCGTCCGTTGTCCGTGAGACTTAGCTCAAACTGGAGGAAATCTTCCCAAAGAAGAAGCGAATTATATTCGTGTAATGTATATCAAATTGACACTTTAATTAGTTTCCTGATAGCTAGAACCTAAGGGTATTTAAATCAAAAGTGAATAGGTTACTTACTTAGGGTGATCAAACGCGAGACTATCAGCAATTAAAAAAATATGATTAAAGAATAACAGGCTTTACATTTATTTATTTTACCCACTCTCTCTTGCCAGGTCGGAGTCCCCGTGCCCCAGCCCTACGCCGTTGCCGTGCCGAAGCCCGTAGCCGTCCCCGTGCCCGCCCCCGTCGCCGTGCCCGTCTTCAAGTCCTACGCCAGTGCACCCCTCGTCCACGACTTCCACGGACATGGACTTGGGCATGGACTTGGGCATGGACTTGGACATGGCCTTGGACTATCTCATGGACACTCACTGCACTCCAAATACGGATGGTAAACTGTCTTGTGACGTCACTTGCTCGATGACAGATTTGAATTTGGAGTATGCTTTTTTTTTTCGGGTTAGTGTAAGAAGCTTTTTGGTCCAAAATCGAGGGAGTTGACGCCATGTTCTTAAATGATTGTGAGCTGTTTAGCCCTTGATCCAAGTAATAGGTTTTTCTTTTTAATCTGTCATCAAACGAGTGGCGAAATCCATCAAAATGAAATGTTTATTTTCATATAGGATTCTTGTGCGTAGTCAGAATGATATTTTGTGATGTAGATAAGTATAGATTTAGGTGTGCGTGTATGATAAAATGAACTTATATCTGCTGTATCTTTGAAAGTATATTCAACACAGATGGCCTCAAAAAGCCAGCATTGTATGGAACGAGGAGAAACTACACTAACCAATAGCGACTCGCTATGACCAATGACGTCACAGTTCATACGGATATAAGTTCAGGTTTTGTGAGAGAAGTTAGGGATAAAGTGCAATCAAAACGAAGCCTATCGCCAATTTAAAACAAAGAATATCCGAAGTAGGTTATCCGTGATACCGCCATATTTTAAACAAAAAGGCTTTTTAGTTTGTAACTTTTTTGGCGAGGGAGCAGCTCTAAAATTAGTATAACCTACTTCAAATATTCTTTCAAGCATTTCAAATGTAATATCCTGAACAATTACCTTGAAAATTGCCATGATAATTATGTATTATATTAATGTAGAGACAGCCATGACATGTTGTAGATTTAATGTTTTCTTAAGAGAAAACAAATTATTTATATGTGTAAAAGTGTATGTAACCATTCTTTTAAATACCCTGACATTTTGTATGTAGTAGAATGTATGTTTTATGTTTTTTTACGCCTTTTGGTATACCAATGTTGGTTCATGTTTTCACATGATCTCCTTTAGAGTGTTTGGTCGAGAAGGCTTCGCAAGCAAGTACCTGGTAAAGCACTTTTGTATATAGACGTCTTTTTTCTATTTTCTAGCTTTAATGATGAAGAATAAGAGTTTATTTCGACCGCAGTCGACTAAAAACTATTTAATGTACGGCCTTTTTGTAATAAAATGTATATCAAGTAATTTTTGCTTTTTATTGCTACCCTACTCTACATTTTACTGGACTAGAAGAACATACTTAAAATAACATGAATAAAATCATTGTTTTGAATCGAATGTTACACTTCGTCACTTAGTTATTATTTCATCACCACTGCTCTCAAAATACTGAAAACATCGTGAGGAAACCGGCCATGTCCGAGAACCAAAAATTCGAAGACATGTGAAATCTACCGCATTGGGATCGCGTGGTGGATTACGGCCCACACCTTCTTAAAGAGAGAAGGTCTGTGATGATGACACTTAGTACAGCAACACAAATCATTGAAAAAATTAAAAAAATACTATTACTTGTTTCACTTAAATAAAACATTTGAAAGCTATTTTCAATCATTTTAAAGACACAATTTACATTAGACAAACAAAATATAATATTTAAAAAAAAACTTTTTTCAAAAACTACAACCGACTTCTAAAAGTCGGTGTCAAATAACGAAGAAACAAAAAAATACATACACCGACTTCCGAAATTAAAGTTATTTTGCAATTTTTAGAAGTCGGTTGAGTTTTTGAAAATAGTGTTTTATTTTTCACTTTTTAGTTCTTTAATTTTTTTTATGGTTTTTGTACACCAGAAGTAAAACTAAATATTAAAGTTATGCCCGAATGGATAACACCAATAACATGGAATTTGAACATTTGGAGACAACCAAAACGTCATCTGTGTATACATATTTTTTATTTATGTTGATTTTTTCAAAAAGTGCTGAATCAATTTCGATAAAATTTATATGGGATCTACCTCTGAAGTATGACCTACCATACAAAAAAAGAATCATCAAAATCTATTCACGAATGGCGGAGATATCGCGTAACAAACATACAAAAAAAAGATATACAAACAAATTGAGAACGTCATCTTTTTTGAAGTCGGTTAAAAAAGAATGTAAACATAAAAGTTGACAGTACACTGACAAATGTCATTGAAATGTCAGATGTTAATTCATACGTTCTTAAATAATAGGTACATATTAATGCAAGTGGGCTAAAGTTCCAGTTCTGTAAATTACTTATTAATAGAACATACTTGCTCTTCCATTTAACTTTGAACGTTGACAGAATAGTCGACATCGGCTTAGCTTGCCATATAAAAATATAGAATAGAATAGATGCAAGTGGGCAAACGTTGTCATCCCAGGCGAGACGGAATACACGCCCGAGCTGAAGGTGAGGTCGTTTTAGAGCCGAGTAACTGCAATGAATATTGCCCAAGTGTAATCAAACGACGTTTTTCAAGACACTTCATACTACACTCGAAAGTAATAAGTAAATTTCAAAAAAATAATACTTGGAAACTAGTTATCAAATTATTTTTTCATGCACCTTGGTGGTGGCTGCCGCGCGTCCAGTGGAGGTTGGTGGGCGACTAGCCTGATTCTATAAATGTAATCAATTGTGGCTGGAGCTTTCCTTTTCACTTTTCCGTTCTAGTGCCAAATATCGAGTAGTGTGTTGAAAAATAATTAGTACTTTACCGATTTTACCTATCATTTATGTATATTATGATACCTGTGAAGCCCCGAAACTCACCGGTTAGTCGGACCAAAAAAAAAAAAAATAAAGAGAATAAAAAAAAATAAAAAATCGGCTGTCAACCCGGGTTGTACTCGGGGTTTAATTTGACAACCCGGATTTTGCCATGGGGCTTCACAGGTTAAATAAGATCAATTCACACACAAAATACATCACACGCACATGAAAATACAGGCTGTAACGGAAAGGTGTGGTCATATATTAAGAACCGGTTCTGCCCATGGAACTGAACTACTTTCTCTAAGAAAAAACTGAAAAAAAAAAAAAAATTGGACTTTCCATACAAAGTTATCATCAGCTGATCAATTTTTGTATGAGAGGTTTTTTTTTTTTTTGAGAATTTCCTTTCGTGTTCTTGAATAAAGTTGTTCATATCAATGGGCAGATGCAGTTCTTAAAATATGACCACACCTTTCCGTTACATCCTGTATATAGCATGCTTATAACGTTCCCACTACTGGGCATCTCTGTGAGAGGAGGCCTATGACCTTAATCCACCATGCGGGCCCAGTTCAACCGCACTGGGCCGGCGTGGTACATAGTGTACTACATGGGACATAGGACATAATTGCAAAAATATAATGGCTGAAGTTTTTTCGACAAATCATCAACATCTATCGCTCAAAACCATCACACAAAACACAAACATAAACATCCACACATGTCGTTACATCACATTCTCTTACCATAAGTGCCGCGACCACTTTCTACCCATAGGAAAAAGGACGTGGCTCGAATACCTGAACCATGGCTAGTGGATACTGGTGGCTAACTGGTGATGTCATCGGGGGAAATGGAGCGGATTATGTCGTCTGATGTAATTAAACATGCTTGAGCAGCGAAAATGTGTGGAGGTGGTTGCCTCACAGGAAACTGTTGAAGGACTTTTACAATAGTTTTATTTTATGTTTTATTATTGAGTAATATTAATAATTATTATAATTAAAAACGCAAAAAAAATATAAATGCCGCGGTACCTGACTCTAATTCATATACGTGCTTAGAATTGCTAACGAATAAACTGTAGATTTTGGTCTCAATCGCTTACGTTTGAAAAATTTTACCTTACAAATAACCCTTCTCCTCCGGACAAAATTTCCTTAACGAAAGCAATTAAATCAATTACACACATTTCGTTTGTTAGAAAGTAGTATATGCCACTGATATTGCGTACCTTTTGAAACGCATTGTTTCTACGATAGAGATCGTATTCCAAAAAAACACGAGTTTTTTTTAGATTTAATTCAAAAATTTTACAGAAAATGCAAAAACTAAAGAAACAAATAAATAACTAATTTCGAAAGAGGAAAAACATGCGTAAAATGTAAATTTTATTTGAACTCATAGCTAAAGCCAAGACTAGCTATAGCCAAGTCATTCCGAAGTTTTCACAGCTCAAAGTGTCAGATATAGATCGATATTTATATAAATAAAAACCAGCCAAGTGCGTGTTGGGCCACGCGCAGTGTAGGGTGCCGTAGTCGCCCATTATAACATGCGTACTTAGAAGGGGGCTTTATGTTTATTAATATGAATACACTAATTAATTGGGTTTATGGTTTAAACGTCAAAAACGTTAAGCTTAAAAACGGGCCTTAAGAAATTATAAAATCCGACTTCATTACACTGAAGCTTTCAATGTTTGGAACACCCAAGCGCATATGTTTGGTGAGTCTCTGAACACCCCGTTTGGGATAATGGTCGTGTATGTGTTTTTTTTTATTGACGGGGTGGGAATGTTGTCCAATGACATCTCCCGCTCTGGGTGGAGCGGGAGGGCGTGTCAGACTCTTACTGACTAAAACCCACCCCTGTTCCTTCTCTGGCTGGGTGCCCAGGGGAGCGGTAATCTGTTACGAATTTATCCGCTACTCTTAGGCATATGTAATGATTTTATTTTTCCAAAATTTTACACTTTTACTAGGGGTACCTAGTAAAAGCCTAGCCTAACCTAGTAAAAGTTTTACACTTTTACTAGGGGTACCTAGTAAAAGTGTAAAAATTTTAAATTTTTAACACAATTATCAACTTCATCTGAGTAATTTTATACGAATTTTTCCGAGTAGGTACATTTTTTAAGTGGCGCGACTATTAATCTTAAACTAACAGAACCTAGCCGTGATAGTTTTAGATTTAAATTTTAACCGTTTTTTCACCAAAAGAAAGCTAAATTATCAGCGAGTAACGTAAGCTACTTTTTATCCCGAGAAAAATAACAGTTCCCGTGGGATAGGTCACGGGAGCGAAGCCGCGAGCAAAGTGCTAGTTTATAATATACCTGTTTCTTACCAAGAATTTTATTGTTAAAATTCCGGCGAGAGGTAAGATTATTTTAAAATAACGGTATTCGCAATAACCGGTGAAATATACAAGACACGAGGTTTGACTTTTTTGGAGCAGGAAATTTAGGGGCGGATAAAGTCCCAGATAAATTGCTAGTATTTTTTCATAAGGGCTGACTTTTCAAGAGTTCGTAATTTTTTAACCGACTTCATTACCGTACTGAACAATAATATGACTGAAAAATGATTTCAAAAAAATCTAAGCATAAGCTGATAAGCTGCCATTATTATTTCTCAAATAAAAGTTATCCGACTATTGTAAAATCTAGAATATAGAAGTAGAAAGATTAGTGAGAGACAGTAGATGAATGTCACGACCGCGCCGGCCATCCGTCTACTGCATCTGACTGACGAGTGAGCTCCATACTACAAGGCGGCCGATGACCGCGCATGCGCCTGGACCATGTATACTACAGGGTTTAATGGAATGGTGGTTACATTGTATTGTACTTTCAAGCGAGCACAGTCAGTGGTAATAGTTAGTACTATTATTGGTAGCTCGACGTATTCCGGGCAGGACGTATAGTGTGACCTATTTACAACAATTAAGCATTCGCGGAAGCCTGCTTGGAAACCCATGGGTGGTGGGTAAAAACCCAAGTTTTCATTCCGCAGTTTCAAAGAAAAATTATCTTTATTTTATTTTTAATTTGAGATGGTATGCCCTTGACCTAGAGTCAAGGGCAAACCATCTCAAATTCTAGGTCTAGGTCAGAGGTGTTTACTCGTATTAACGATTTCAGGGGAAAAATTCAGATGCTGTTTATTGCAAATAGATCAATATATCGTGGTCCTGCCGAGAATACGTCTAGTTACAACCCTACAGAGACAAAGACTTGTTTTATAAGAAAAGAAAAATGAACACCGGAACTACTGCTTCAGCGATTAATTATAATTATATTATTAACTACCGACTCGCCCCGGAAGCAAAATGATTTGAAAGACTCGTAGCGCCATCTAGCGGTCTAAAGCAATTATAACCGTAGAAAGTTATAGTTCTTTCTCTCAGGAACAGTCCTTTGTTCGTGTTGAAAGGTACCCTATGTTCTTTACTGTACCCTTTTTTATTTGGAGGGTGGGGAGAAATCATCCAATGACTTCTCTCGCTCTGGGTGGAGCGGGAGGGCGTGTCAGGCGTTTACTGACTAAAAAACCCACACTTGTTCCTTCAGTTGCCTGTGCCAATGTCCGCGGTAACTCTCTTTCGAATTTATCCGCGGCATTTACTGTACCCCTGACAAGGTATATGCAAATTATGATTGGCTCATCGAGTTACTTTTTAAACTAATGCTATATTTGAATCATTTGGCCGGTTAGAGGGCCAGTCGATATCGGGTTGGTATTCTCATCAGCCTCATCGACGCCGCAAAAGTAAACATAAACACAAAAGCCTGTGAATACATAACGAAGAACTCCACGACCCCATCCCACCGGCCCCCTTCTGCCATCGGACTTCTAGACGCATAGCAAGTTACCATCCCTACCTTGTTGCTATTCCACCAATTCGCACTAAGCGTTTCCAAGCATCTTTCATAATGCGTACAATTCTAATCTCTTCATAGTTAACAGACATCTTCTGGGTAAGCTCGCTCCATTGTCAACTTTGTCTCTGTCACGTCTGACGTAGACTAGAGTCAAGAGCAAACCCATCTCTAACAAATAAAAAACCAAACATGCGGTATTTAAAAAAAAAAGACCTGGTTTGGAAAATTAATTTGCCAGAAAGTAGTCGAAGAATTTTGCAATCCTTCGCAAGCTTAGTACTATAAATTCTACCTACTTATCTCCAGAGTCCAACAATGCTAAGTCACGAAATAGATAGATTCAAAACTAATCTAGATTTACGTTCGAGATTCACGATCTTATGTAGTTTCGGACCTAAAACCGTACCTATACATAAAATAAACAAAAGTAGACTTTATTTGCTACTATAATGAAACCTTACAAGAACTTAACCTACATTCAAATAATGTTATGTAAAATAATCATAATTATGTCATTGCATTTGATTATTATACATTACTCATTATATTATATATTAATTGTTGTTAAATATGAAGTAGGCCTCTCCTAAACCTTTCCATATTTCTCTTTCCCGTGTCTTTCGTATCTAATAGGATCCACAGTTATGACTGAAATTGACTCTCTAGTTTTCCTGTTCCTTAGTACCCACTCTGTTAAACTTTTTGTCCATCTACTATTACTAGGTTGTTCCGAAAATTATTAACCACAGACTAAATACAATCTCCTTTTTAACCGACTTCCAAAAAGAGGAGGTTCTCAATTCGTCTGTATGTTTTTTTTTTTTTTTTTTGTATGTATGTTACCCGATTTCTCCGTCAGTTGTGAACCAATTTTCAAAATTCTTTTTTCATCTGAAAGAATATACTCCCGAGGTGGTCCCATATAAATTTTATCGAAATTGCTTCAGCACTTTTTGAGAAACTGAACAAAAACGGAAAATACCTGTACCTCGATGACGTTTTGGTGTCCTCCAAATGTTTAAATTCCACGTTCCATTATATTGGGGTTTTTAGTTCTGGGGTATTTCTTGAAACTATTTTGAATTGACGGCTAATTTCAATACAAATCTTCTTTGGTGAAAATCATTGGCCACTTAGGTGTAGTTCCTTTTTTAAATATTTTTAAAGACGTAGACTGTTCCAAAAATTGTTAGTTAGATGAAAAACTTTTTTACAAAAAAAACAACCGACTTCAAAAAAAAAAATACACTAAAAATTAAAAACCAACTTTAATTTCGGAAGTCGGTGTTTGTATTTTACTTTTTCGTTATTTGACACCGACTTCCGAAATTAAAGTTTTTTTTAATTTTTAGTGTATTTTTTTTTAGGAAGTCGGTTGTTTTTTTTGTAAAAAAGTTTTTTATTTTTCACTTTTTAGTTGTTATACCCCAGAACTAAAAACCCCAATAACATGGAACATGGGATTTAAACATTTTGAGAACACCAAAACGTCATGGAGGTATACGTATTTTTCATTTTTGTTAAGTTTCTCAAAAAGCGCTGAAGCAATTTCGATAAACTTTATATGGGACCACCTCGGGAGTATATTCTTTCGGATAAAAAAAGAACTTTGAAAATCGGTCCACAACTGAAAGAGAAGTCGGCGGACATACATAAAAAAAAACGTACATACAGCCGAACATAGAACCTCCTCATTTTTGGAAAGTCAGTTAAAAATAGATAGAATATGAAATTTTACCTCCCGTAACCTTTCATAGTCTAAGACCTCCCGGCAGATATATTTTTTAAACGTTTCGAAAGCTGTTTCACCCAAATTCATAAGTGCATTGGGTTTGGAAGGGAGTATTTTGAAAAGCTATAAATTAACTTTTTTCAAATTCTAACTATTTTTCATTTCACTAATAATTTTTGGAACAGCCCACGTATTCATCCTACAAACATGTCCTGTCCAGTGCCATTTCCATAGTCTCATTCTTTGCCCTAAATCTATTATGTTTAATTTAATTCTGATATTGTCGTTGCAAATATCTGATAACTTATTCCAAGCATTCCTAAATATACACTACAACTATAACACTAATCCACGAACCACCCACGACCATCCAACAACGGACAACCTTGCACAATATACCGTGACCGGCATCAAACGCGGAACCCCCGCTATACTTACCGACTAACCGTTACGCAATGGGGGAAAGAGGTCGCGTGTCTGTGGGTCACCAGGAACATAGGCTAAACATAGTGATTTTGACAACTATAGTTAGTGCAGTTTAGCGTGATCGTTGCGACAGCCTTCGTAATAGTGGCTGTGTTACGTATTATTAATATAGTGCACTAATACGTACATAATTATGATATGTAGCACTATATGTAGGTCGTAACCTATCTATGATAAACAAGTGTCAGAATTGGTGAACAAAAAGTTATTTTTAAAGGCCCACATAAAAATACGGTGCAATAACGCGACAGATACGATGACCATTTTTAGGGTACCGTACCCGAAGGGTAACCAACGGAACCCTATTACTTAGCCTCTGCCGTCCGTCTATCCATCCGTCTGTACGTCTATCTACTTTTCAGAGGGCTGTATCTTGTAATAGGTAGACAGTTGAAATTTTTAGTGTGTAATGTTATTACCACTATAACACCAAATAATAAAAAAAAATCCAAACTACTATTGGTTTATGGTCGGTATATTAGTGTCGGTTTTTTTCATTCGGTCCCAAGTCCCATCAACCATCAGTTCTGCGAGCAATCCGCCCTGCTTACTACCACTTCTGTTTAACGATTCTTCTGGCTATCTTGTAGGATGTAACCTTTGATCTCCTGCGGATATCATCATATCTGATTCGACCACGCAAGGGAACTCCGAGAAAAGCCCACTCCATCGCCCTTTGGGTGACTTTAAGGGCCTACCTCCCCGTAAGTGGCGCCCTCATTGAATAAAAATTCGTATCTTAGCATAGAAAATAAAGATTAAAAAATCGTATGTTGCGTTTGTTACACAGAGCTTAAAGTATTTTTACGTTGTTGAAACAGGACTCAAAGTGTTTCGTATCCAAAGTGTCAAAAACGGTTTTTGGTACTTTTACCTACTACTTTGGATACGAAACACTTTGAGTCCTGTTTTATCAACGTAAAAATACCTTATCCTATTTGTAACAAACACGACATAGGATTCTTTAATCTTTATTTTCTACTCTTTCCTACGATTTTTTATTCAATGAGGGCGCCACTTGGCGGCTATATACGCCTTAAGCCTTCTGATGACGCCATTGAGAGCGATCACTTTTAAATCCTGCTAATATTATAAATGCGAATGTTTGTATGTTTGTGTTACACTTACGCAAAAACGGCTGAAGGGATTTTAATGAATTTTTGCACATAGATAGAATATAACCTGGATTAAAACATAGGCTACTTTTTAGCATGTGGGCGATGCCGCTGGCAGAAGCAAAAAAACAAAAAAAAAACCGTATATGCGTTATCGTTTAGAGCTTTTTGTTTTCTAAGTATAGAAAACTTTTTGAGAAAGATCTTTACTAACTTTTTAGACCTGTCATATGGTGGACCTATATAAATCTTTTTTATTTGAGATGGGTTTGCACTTGACTCTAGTCTAGGTCAGAGGTGACAGAGACAGAGTCGACGATGGAGTGAGCCTACCCAGAAAAAGTCTTTTCTTCATACTTTTCTCTTTATTTATGTTTCTTAAAAGTTATTTCAGGAACCGTGTGTTTCATTGCAACACTTTCATACATAGAATAGCCATCTACACTAAGATTTCGGTACTATTTCGAAACTAAACTAATGCTAGTCGAGTTACATAATTTCCAGTAGCGAGATAGTAACTAGCATTACATACGTACACCTTATAACGTAACTAGAGTAGCGTTAGTGGCTGGTGGCTAGCTGGCTAGTATGATGGTGTATTAAACGAAGCATAGATGTCGCTACAAAACTCTTTAGGCTTTATACAAAATGCTGATGAAGCTGAAAGTTTTCGTGACTTCGGTTAAGTTTTAGCATAATAGACGCAAGTTTTGGTACTAGTATATTATACGGTACGATAAAACGGTGAAGGAAAAGCATCGTGAGGAAACCGGCCAATCCTGGAACAAAAAAATCGAAGACATGTGTCATCCACCAACTCGCATTGCCCCCTAACCTCTCACAGAGAGGAGGCCTGTGCCCCAGCAGTGGGGACATTAAAAGGTCGATAATGATGACATATGGTATTGAATCCACTGACAGTCATAGTTATGCAGGTAAACAGTCTTTTTGGAACGTAGTTCCTTATCGCGCGTTGTGAAAGGGGGCTAGACGGAAAAAATTCTTACGAAAAGTTGTCACGACACTAATGAGGCTGTCCATCCAAAAAGATTGTGTTGGAAAAACAATCTAATAAAAACTTCTTGTATTTTTGCTATAGTAAGCTATTGTAAGCTGTGCGGCGTCGCATGTTTCTCTGTCTGTCTCTCTCTCTCTTATAGAAAGCAAGCCAGATATTTTCATTTCTATTTCGCATTTGATCT
Source organism: Polia nebulosa (assembly GCA_951329385.1). Classification (NCBI taxonomy): domain Eukaryota; kingdom Metazoa; phylum Arthropoda; class Insecta; order Lepidoptera; family Noctuidae; genus Polia; species Polia nebulosa. Next base: position 7,223,376 of record OX589598.1, read on the forward strand.
GAGCTGAGCTGAGCTGAGCTGAGCTGAGCTGAGCTTAGCTTAGCTGATCTGAGCTGAGCTGAGCTGAGCTGCGATGAGATGAGATGAGATGATGAAGTATAACTTCTTACGTGCGTGCGTGTGTACGTAGTTAATAATAAAAAAAATAAAATTATATTACAATTCCTACACTAATTATCAAAAGGAACTTCGTTCCATCCGGGTGTCCCTTGACACCTCTCAAGTTTTTTTTTTTTAATCAAAAGGAAAGGGTTTCATCGCACATGCGATTTTGTCGCCCTTAGTTTTTTCAGATTGGTAGGTAAACCATCAGGTGACTTCTCCCGCTCTGGGTGAAGCGGGAGGACGTGTCAGACTCTTACTGACTAAACCCACTCGTGTTCCTTCAGTTGTGTGTTCTTTCAAACACACCCAAGACCCTGGTAAACATCGCTCGGCCCTAGCGGGCCCGTCAATTAGGCCGGGACTCCACCAAAGCGGAGACGAGACGAGCGGAGAGGAGATGTTTTTTAAACAACCAATAGAATTGTGTTATTGACACATCTCCTCTCCGCTCAGCTTCAGTGGAGATCGCTGTGCGGAGATGTGTAATATTTGTATGGCGCGATGGAAGCGGAGATGTGAGCTGTGCGCGGACGACGCGCTGTGCAGACGAGAGATGTGAGCGGCGTGCAGTGAGCGATGTCACCCTCCCCCCTCTCGCTCGCCAGCAACCCGCAGAGCCCCGCACGCGCGCCGGCCGGCCGTCTACCAATTCTCTATTCTTCATCTATCAATTCTGCTTCTTCAGACCGTAGTTCTTCTTCTTCAAGTAAAAGAAGATACTTTTTTTGTAATAATAGCGACATCGTCTACTTTTCGTGTCAGAATGCGTACTGAGCACTCAACGCCTCGTACCCGAGCTGAAAAACATCTCTTCTCGCACAGCACACAGCACACCGCACACCTCTCCGCTTTGGTGGAGTCCCCCGAGCTGAAAAACTTCTCTTCTCGCACAGCACACAGCACACCGCACACATTTCCGCTTTGGTGGGGTCCCGGCCTTACCGAGCGTTGAACACAACGCACTGTAGACTCGGGCCTGAGCCTTTAGACAAAATACACTTCACGAGTCACGTGACAGTTCTCTCCGCAGGTAATGTCCTTGCTATACATTTTGCACGAAGCGTTAGCGTTAACGTTAACAGAAATGTATTTTGGCTAAGGGGGCTAGTCATTATCGGACGGCGAGCTATCCTATAGCCGGTTGGCTTAACAAAATCATACCAATCTTTATTGAACATAACCTTATTATAACTAGTTTTGTAAAGGAGGTATTAGTTGCATCAGAAAGTGGCACAGCTGAACACTCTTACAGTAACCAATATCTGTAATCCTACTATCTAATCTATTTCTAAATTTCTGTCTCCTAAATCTTTAGAGTAAACGACAATAATTGGTTTGTGGTCAAAAGATTAGCTAATATTTTTTTTATTTATTTATTAAAACTTCATGGAACACATATGTAAAAAGGCGGACTTAATGCCTTAGGCATTCTCTACCAGTCAACTAAGGGTGGTGGAAAGATAACATGGCAGGTGCATAAACTGAGAAAATTACTAAAAGGAAAATGGTTACGAAAGTATATAGATATACAGTTAAAATAAACATACATAATTATGTATTCAATATAAAAAACCTACTTATATAAAATATATATATATAAAGTTAGAAATAAGGATTTTGAGACGACAGTAATTCCGCAACTTTCGCTTAAATGCATACTGACTGCTGGCCGTCATGATCAATACATAGGGGAAGCGCATTCCACAGAAAGATGGACTGTATGTGAAAGGAAGAAAAAAAAAAACAGAAGTATGAGAAGGAATTTAATGTGACTTATCACAATATTCAAGACACATGCCTGTTGAAGTTTAGTAGTCTTAGTCTAACAGTAAAAAAAATATTAAAAGAATATCAGCTCATGCTTGACCACTATCTTACCTGATGGTAAGCGATGATGTGGTCGAAGATGGTAACCTATTCACTCTTGACTTAATAATGCTCCCTAAAATAATTCTTAAGCGCGAAAGATAGACGAAACTAGGAACTTAAGAATTATTTACGAATACTTAACAAGAGCTTTCAAATGACCTGTCTGACCTCTAGACGACAAACAAATCCGATAATTCTAAGAACTTTTCAAATACAAATGACACATTACTAGGCCACATCGATTTTCTATGAAGCGGATAGAAAACTAGCGGCAAACAAAACAAGACACCAATATTGTTAATAGTATCCATCTAATATAAAGATACGTTTGAATTGATTCATTGTTCTGTTAAGGCGCTATCAACTGCCAATGTCCTTGAGTGGTTAGCTTGCGTGTTCTGTGCTGAGCTCACGTAACGCGTCGTACGTCCACCCAGTAATAGGACTCGCCCATCAATGAGCGCTATCCGAAATAAGACGCATTAATAATTTATTACACATAAAACAACAGGTATTAAACTAAAACACTTAGACTAAATTATAAATAATTAAATGATCTTTAAAATGGTGAAGGTTTCATAAAAATACGCTTTATAGTTTTTGCGTGATTCTCAATTTTTTATCCGCGTTAGACATAACTTTACAAATTAATTACACCATGTTATAAAAATATAATTTCAAATATTTTTTCAAAGAAATACGACTAGTCGATTAGACGTGATGTTCAATTAAAAAACATTAGAATTCGTATAACTGCGCCTTAAGCCTCTGATTTTTTTGTAACATTGGTGAGTGTATTTTGACCTCAGCCTTGCAACATTTGTATTATATTGAGTATTAGGTAGTGGTTTCGAACCCACATAACTTTTTGCCATTTATTTCTTCACTTGTTTCTGCCAGTGGCTTCGCCCGCGTCAAATGAGTACCAACTTATGTACTATGTGCCCAGGCTATAATCACAGTATAAATGTGGACAGTATGGAAACTAAGACTATTTGTTGAGATAATTACCTACGCTCCATTAGAAAGCTAGGGTTGTCACTGTTAATGTTTGGAAAAAAATTCTATGGAAGATGCTTCAAAGTTGCCGCGCAATTTGAAAAACATTAAGATATCCCACAAAGGCCCGTACCTTTTTTTTCACGTCACGCAAAAATTTTCATGGTTTTCGAGGGTGTCAAAGTGAAGTCAAAATGCGCGGCGCTTGGCCGATAGCTAGTTAACCCTGCGGCAGCGCACCTTACCGCGTTTCAACCTGAAAATGCGTGTGATGTAAATGAAAGACCATTGACATTTTAAACACGTCTTTATTTTTCATAATTAAATCATTATTAGGTTCCTTTCAAGATCAGCAGGGAGTTTAAAAAACGAAAGCCCCGGATTTGAAGAGGCCGAGTGCATACAACAGTACACTGCGCAATACGCTCGTGGCATTTTAAAACGGTCCGTGGCTCAAGAAATAACACGACCACTCGTCTCGACACGGCAGCGCAACTGCGCGCACCGCGACTATCGCTTAGGGCTAGCGTAGATGCGCGCGTCTGTGTGAGTGTGCCGTTTCGAACCTTTGTACGTAGTTTCCGTACTGTCCATATTTATACTGAGCTATAATCCATCTCTGTTCCAAATATTATCCAGATTCGTTCTGGCGTTTTCGAGTAACAAACATCTATACACCCAAATTAGTAGGTTAGTAGGATCACTGGCCTCAAAACGGTGAAGGACATCATGACAAAACCACCATGTCCTGGGCACGAAAAATTGGAAGCCAGAGAAACTCTACCAACCCACATGGTTTCACATGATTCCAAACAAACTCAAGAATGAAGTGGCGTAGAGACAATAAGAAGAGTGCTATTGGACACATTCTTAGTAAAGACAATTTAATTATTATTATCATCAGCCTTTTTAATGTCCCCACTGCTGGGGCACTCCTCTCTGTGCGTGGGTGCGGGCCGTAATCACCGCGCGGCGGGCCCAATACGGATTGGTGGATGTCGCATGTGTTCGATATTTTGGTTCTGGGGCATCCCGGTTTCCTCACGATGTTTTCCTTCACCATTTTGAGAGCAGTGGTGATGAAATAATTTACACAAATTATAGCGCCTGCCTGGGTTTGAACTCACGACCAACAACTTGTAAAGTCGCGGCCGTTACCACTGGGCCACCACTGCTCTACCAACCCTACTCTAAAGACAGTTTAATAGTTTAGGTTACTTATAATTTAATTACTTATTAGTCTATAAATATAAAATTTAAAGTCTTGACTGACTGACTGACTGACTGACTGACTGATGACGCACAGCCCAAACCGCTGGACCTAGAGAAAGGATTTTTGGAAATTCCACCCCTTTTTTTGTAGGGTGGGAAATCATCCAATGATATCTCCCGCTCTGGGTAGAGCGGGAGGGCGTGTCAGACTCTTACTGACTAAAACCCACCGAGGATTTTTGGAAATTCCAACCCTTATGCGATAAAAAAGGGATAGAAGTTTGTATGAAAGTCCGTCAGTTTTGAAGTTTGATCTTCAAATTTTGTGTTGAGGCTGACAATTGAAAATAAATTTATACGTGTCTCAGCGTTTTTGATAATTCTACCCCCAAAGGGTTAAAAAGGGGGATGAAGTTGTGTATGGAAATTACTTCATTTTCGAAGTAAAAAGCACTAAATTTATTACCTATCTAGGCTTATGGTTGGAAGCTAACGCAACGGTTTTGTTGGAATTTCAACCCTTAAGGGGGTGAAAAGGGGGATGAAATTTTGTATTTAATTAAAGTTATTTCCGGTTTGTACAAAGACGGCTAAACGGATTTAGATAAAATTAGGCACACAAATAGTTTATAACTTGGATTAATCTATAGGTTACTTTTTAATCCCGGTATTTATTTATTTATTATATGCTTTATTGTACACCATGATACATTAAATAAAGAAACTTAAAACTAAACAAATACAATGGGCGGCCTTATCGCATTCCGCGATCTCTTCCAGGCAACCTAGAATGGACAGTAGTTGCCTGGACATGATATGGGGCTGTCATTGGTGTGACAATACCAATATTAAATAAAAAATACTACAATAGATACACATTTACATACATATGCTATATAATAGATACTCAAATATAAAAATAAACAGAAAGTAAAAAGAAATAACGGCTAACGAAGATCACAGCGACAGGTAGTGTTCTTTTACAAGTCTTTTAAAAATAGGCAACGATTGATTATCTATAATATGTATGTATTTAGAAATATATAAGTATGTTTATCAGTTGTCTAGTACCCATAACACAAGCTCTGCTTAGCTTGGGACTAGATGGCGTTGTGTGATAGTTGTGGAATATTATTATTATTCCATTTATTCAATTTTATGTACATACAATTTTAAATTTTTAAATATTTAAGTACTTAGAAAAACATAAATAAATACAAAAACATTTAAAAATATAAAAAGTAGTTGCCCACCGGTATCGGGAATAGGGTCCAAGCTACCGGTGGTCAGGGCTCCTGAGAAAGGAATCTCCTAACAATACGCGCCGTGTCCAGGAGTACTGCTTTCTGGATCAAGCCCTTGATCCAACTGCCCAACGAGAGCCTCCTGAGATGTTGGTCGAGGCTCTTGGCTATTAAGCCATTGGCCGTCACGACTATCGGCACAATGACTGCTGTATCCACCTCCCACATGTCGACAATCTCGCGAGCCAGATCAAGATACTTTGTTTTTTTATCTTTCTCAGCCTTCACGAGGTTCTCGTCATGAGGGACAGCTATATCAACAATCATTGTGCGACGCTCTTGTCGATCTATCACCACTATGTCAGGCTTATTGGCAACAATAGTCCTATCAGTGATGATAGATCGATCCCAATACAACGTGATATTGCTATTTTCGAGAACTGGGTCGGGCTCATACCTATAGTACGGTACTTCAGATTCCACAAGATTGTATTTAAGAGCAAGTTGCTGGTGGATAATCCTGGCTACAAGGTTGTGTCTGTGCAAATAGTCTCCGTTAGCTAGACGAGAACAACCAGAAATAATGTGTCGGATTGATTCCCCGGGCCGGTGGCATGCCCGACAGATGTCAACCGTACCGTCCTTCACAATATATTTCCGGTAGTTATTCGTCATCATAACTTCGTCCATAATCGCACAGACAAAACCTTCGGTTTCCCCGAATAGGTCACCAAAGCGCAGCCAGGATACGGACGCTAAGAAATCTACATCGGGTCCATGTAGGACCCGGTAAAAGCGTCCGTGAAGCTCCTTGCTCTGCCATACTTCCCTGCGGTCATTAGTATCCAGTACTTTAAGTTTGCGCCAATTCTCGTTTGCCAAGGAGAGCGGGGTGAGGCCCTTGTCCACAGCGACCACATCTCGATGCATACCCACGTCGGTTTCTAGGAAATATTCCCTAAGGCTGCATACCTCGCGGTTGTGTAGGGTCTTAGCATTTAAGAAGCCACGACCCCCACATTTCCGCGGGATATACAGCCTCATCACCGATGATCGTGGGTGATGCATCCGATTTGCGGTCAGCAGTGTGCGGATCCTCCTATCCAGGGCGTCAAGTTCCGTCTGAGTCCATTTGAGTATGCCGAAAGAGTACATCAATACCGGCATGACCCAACCGTTGAAGGCGCGCACCTTGTTCCCGCCTGATAAAAGACTATTTAGTACTTTATTCAGGCGGCCAAAGAAGCGCTCCTTCAGCGACTGTTTCACGTCAGCAGTACTGATGCCTAACGCTTCCGACATACCCAAATACTTGTAGGTTTCGGTTGAGGAGAGGGATCTAAGGTGTATGGAATCCGAGAGTTGAGTTCCCACGGATTCCATAATCTCCCCTCGCTTTACATGCATGACTGCACATTTGTCCTCACCAAATTCCATTCTGATGGCGCTACTGAAGGTTTCTGTTACCTTCAGTAGCTTCATCAGTTGCAAGTTGTTGGGGGCAAAGAGTTTCAGATCATCCATGTAAAGGAGGTGTGATATGACCTGACCACCTCTTCTCAACCGATAGCCCTGTCCCGAACCCTCCAGTAGTGTACTGAGAGGGTTGAGGGCCAGACAAAACCACAGTGGACTCAGACTGTCGCCCTGGAATATGCCACGCTCGATCCTTATCGGTTCGCTGTTCTCCTGTATCTGACGACATCCTGGATAGTGAAGGACTGTACTCCACTGCCTCATACACGACATCAGGAAGGTGCGCAGAGTTGCATCAACTTTGTACAACTCCAGCACCCTCATGAGCCATGTATGTGGCACCGAGTCATAGGCCTTCTTGTAATCTATCCAACATGTCGACAGATCTCTTCGAGAACGACGAACCTGTTGGCTAATAGCAATATCGATGAGGAGCAGCTCCTTAGTACCACGGGACCCATTCCTACATCCATTCTGGGAGGCTGACATGATACGATTTTTATCAATATGGGTGTTAATTTTAGCTCTCAGAATGGATGTAAGAACTTTATAGACCGTCGGTAAACACGTGATCGGTCTATAATTCTTAGGTTCCGCAGTACTACCTGATTTATGGAGCAGGTGGGTTATTCCTGTCGTAAGAAACTGGGGCAGCGACCCTGACTCTAAGGCAGACTGGAACTGAGCTGCCAAGCGAGCGTGCGACCTTTGAAACCATTTGATCCAGAAATTGTGCAGCCCGTCCAGCCCTGGAGATTTCCAGTTAGGCAACGGACGGACTGCACGAGTTACATCTTGGGGGCTGATGGTAATTGCCCCCATTTCTGGTATAAGGTCGCACGCGCGCTCGACCTCTCGAGTCCAATCACCCTCGGTGTGCCTGACAGGCACCGACCAGATGCTGCGCCAGAATGAACTCATAGCGTCATCATCCGGTAGATGTCTATCGGACACACCTTGGTCCGGTCGCTCCCAAGCCCTATAAACCCACCTTTCGTTGCTTTGGAAAGTGCGATTCTGAGTGTACCGCTCCACTCGCCGCTTGTACCGACGAATACGATTTGCCCATGCATAGACCTTCTGCTTCAGGAAGTCAATACGCTCCGTGACGCGGTTCAGATAATCTCGGGAACTAATATCAGTCCCCGAGAACGCCCGCCTCACGAAACGCATCACCCTAGGGCGAATGTTGCCCTCCCTGAAGCAGATAAGCTTGCCGATGAGTGCTCTAGCCTCACCAATACGACGCTCAATCCTACACTGCCAAGCTGGTACAGCAGGTCGTGTAGCTCTGTCACAATTTGTGAACTTGACGTGAGCTACACGACATGCCGCTGCAGCTGCGCAGTATAAGATTGAGTGGGTATCGGCAAGGTCTTTGCTGCTATCAAAACAATTCGATAGCTGCGAATCTAGAGCACACACCAGCGCTTTATTTTTCTTATGCATGGGCAAACGAGGTAGACGAGGTCTAAGCCCAGGCGGTGTGGAGCGGTGCTCCCGGAATGCATCCTCCAAAGCGCTCCTCAATCGTTCATTGCATTGAGTACTCACGGATATAGCTGCGTCATCATCATCTTCACCAACGTGGTCGGGTCGCGGTGGAGCACTGGGTTGCAGTTGCACCGCGGCCGGTGGCGAAACAGGTGAGACACGGCTACTCCGTGATTCAAGGCGTAGTCTATCAAGTACGGCGTCATCCAACATACGGTTACGCTGGATAACCCGCACTTGATCCGACAGTCGCTGGGCCGAAACGTTGACAGCTGGCTCAAGCACCTGAAACAGAGAGAGCATCCGACCACGGTACGCCGTCAGGTTAATTCCTCCCTCTGTAGCCCCATAGTATGAGCGCATGACGTTTTCATTTATGGATTGCGTCCATCGCATGCGCTGCACACTTCCGCCGGGAGCTGGGACCCTATCAGAGGCCGGTGGGCCTCGAGGTCCTAAGCCGCTCGGCGGCCGGCGTCCTCCCCGTCGACGCGCAGGTGGTGGTGTCGTCGGCGGAGTGGTGTATTCGTCGCTCGAGCTCGACGCAACTGCAGCGGCCGGAATCACTGGACTCACGGCAGGCGCGGGTCCCGGCGGCTGCGAGGCGGAGCTGAGCGACGAACCCGAAGATGTTGGTTGTGCTTTTTGGCAATGTGCCCGGCTTCTTGTCAGCATTTTATTTAGTCATCAGTCAGATAAAACTTGCATCTTGCATGCATTTCGTCGGTCAAAATTAATTCTTGATGTAGGTAGGTACTTTTTTTTATTATTATTATTATTATTATTCCATTTATTTAATCTTATATACATACACTTTACATTTTCAAATATTTAGGTACTTACATATAAAAACATAAATAAATGCAAAAACATTTAAAAATATAAAAAGTAGTAGCCCACCGGTATCGGGAATAGGGTCCAAGCTACCGGTGGTCAGGGCTCCTGAGAAAGGAATCTCCTAACAATACGAGCCGTGTCCAGGAGTACTGCTTTCTGGATCAAGCCCTTGATCCAACTGCCTAACGAGAGCCTCCTGAGATGTTGGTCGAGGCTCTTGGCAATTAAGCCATTGGCCGTCACGACTATCGGCACAATGACTGCTGTATCCACCTCCCACATGTCGACAACCTCGCGAGCCAGATCAAGATACTTTGTTTTTTTATCTCTCTCAGCCTTCACGAGGTTCTCGTCATGAGGGACAGCTATATCAACAATCATTATGCGACGCTCTTGTCGATCTATCACCACTATGTCAGGCTTATTGGTAACAATAGTCCTGTCAGTGATGATAGATCGATCCCAATATAACGTGATATTGCCATTTTCGAGAACTGGGTCGGGCTCATACCTATAGTACGGTACTTCAGATTCCACAAGATTGTATTTAAGAGCAAGTTGCTGGTGGATAATCCTGGCTACAAGGTTGTGTCTATGCAAATAGTCTCCGTTAGCTAGACGAGAACAACCAGAAATAATGTGTCGTCTTGATTCTCCGGGCCGGTGGCATGCCCGACAGATGTCAACCGTACCGTCCTTCACAATATATTTCCGGTAGTTATTCGTCATAATAACTTCGTCCATAATCGCACAGACAAAACCTTCGGTTTCCCCGAAGAGGTCACCAAAACGCAGCCAGGATACGGACGCTAAGAGATCTACATCGGGCCCATGTAGGACCCGGTAAAAGCGCCCGTGAAGCTCCTTGCTCTGCCATACTTCCCTGCGGTCATTAGTATCCAGTACTGTAGGTTTGCGCCAGTTCTCTTTTGCCAAGGAGAGTGGGGTGAGGCCCTTGTCCACAGCGACCACATCTCGATGCATACCCACGTCAGCTTTGAGGAAGTACTCCCTAAGGCTGCATACCTCGCGGTTGTGTAGGGTCTTAGCATTTAAGAACCCACGACCTCCACACTTCCGCGGGATATACAGCCTCATCACCGATGATCGTGGGTGATGCATCCGATTTGCGGTCAGCAGTGTGCGGACCCTCCTATCCAGGGCGTCAAGTTCCGTCTGAGTCCATTTGAGTATGCCAAAAGAGTACATCAATACCGGCATGACCCAACCGTTGAAGGCGCGCACCTTGTTCCCGCCTGATAAAAGACTATTCAGTACTTTATTCAGGCGGCCAAAGAAGCGCTTCCTCAACGACTGTTTCACTTCAGCAGTACTGATGCCTAACGCTTCCGACATACCCAAATACTTGTAGGTTTCGGTTGAGCAGAGGGATCTAAGGTGTACGGAATCCGAGAGTTGAGTTCCCACGGATTCCATAATCTCCCCTCGCTTTACATGCATGACTGCACATTTGTCCACACCAAATTCCATCCTGATGGCGCTACTGAAGGTTTCTGTTACCTTCAGTAGCTTCATCAAATGCAAGTTGTTGGGGGCAAAGAGTTTCAGATCATCCATGTAAAGGAGGTGTGATATAACCTGACCACCTCTTCTCAACCGGTAGCCTTGGCCCGAACCCTCCAGTAGAGTACTGAGAGGGTTTAGGGCCAGACAAAACCACAGTGGACTCAGACTGTCGCCCTGAAATATGCCACGCTCGATCCTTATCGGTTCGCTGTTCTCCCGGATTTGTCGACATCCTGGATAGTGAAGAACCGTCCTCCACTGTCCCATACACGACATCAGGAAGGTGCGCAAAGTTGCATCCACTTTGTACAGCTCCAGCACCCTCATGAGCCATGTATGTGGCACCGAGTCATAGGCCTTCTTATAATCTATCCAACATGTCGACAGATCTTTTCGAGAACGACGAACCTGTTGGCTAATGGCAACATCAATGAGGAACAGCTCCTTAGTACCACGGGACCCGTTCCTACATCCATTCTGAGAGGCAGACATGATAAAATTTGTGTCAATATGATTGTTAATTTTGGCTCTCAGGATGGATGTAAAAACTTTATAGACCGTCGGTAAACACGTGATCGGCCTATAATTTTTGGGTTCCGCAGTACTACCTGATTTATGGAGCAGGTGGGTTACTCCTGTCGTAAGGAACTGTGGCAGCGACCCTGACTCTAGGGCAGACTGGAACTGAGCTGCCAAGCGAGCGTGCGATCTTTGAAACCATTTTATCCAAAAATTGTGCAGACCGTCCGGCCCTGGAGATTTCCAGTTAGGCAACGGACGGACTGCACGAGCTACATCTTGGGGGCTGATGGTAATAGCCCCCATTTCTGGTATCAGATCGCACGCGCGCTCGACCTCTAGAGTCCAATCACCCTCGGTGTGCCTGACCGGCACCGACCAGATGCCGCGCCAGAATGAGCTCATGGCGTCGTCATCAGGTAGGTGCGTATCGGACACACCTTGGTCCGGTCGCTCCCAAGCCCTATAAACCCACCTTTCGTTGCTTGCGAATGTGCGATTCTGAGTGTACCGCTCCACTCGCCGCTTGTACCGACGAATACGGTTTGCCCATGCATAGATCTTCTGCTTCAGGAAGTCGACACGCTCTGTGACGCGGGTCAGATAATCTCGGGAACTTATATCAGTCCCCGAGAATGCCCGCCTCACAAAGCGCATCACCCTAGGGCGAGTGTTGCACTCCCTGAAGCAGATAAGCTTGCCAATGAGTGCTCTAGCCTCACCGATACGACGCTCGATCCTGCACTGCCAAGCTGGTACAGCTGGTCGTGCAGCTCTGTCACTGTTGGGGAACTTGACGTGAGCTACATGACATGCCGCTGCAGCCGCGCAGTACAAGATTGAGTGGGTATCAGCAAGGTCTTTGCTGCTATCAAAAAAATTTGATAGCTGCGAATCTAGAGCACACACCAGCGCCTTATTTTTCTTATGCATGGGCAAACGAGGTAGACGAGGTCTAAGCCCAGGCGGTGTGGAGCGGTGCTCTCGGAATGCATCCTCCAAAGCGCTCCTCAATCGTTCGTTACACTGGGTACTCACGGATATAGCCACGTCATCATCATCTTCACCAACGTGGTCAGGTCGCGGTGGTGCATTAGGTTGCAGTTGCACCGCGGCCGGTGGCGAAGCAGGTGAGACACGGCTACTCCGTGATTCGAGGCGTAGTCTATCAAGTGTGGTATCATCCAGCATACGGTTACGCTGGATGACCCGCACCTGATCCGACAGTCGTTGGGCCGATACGTTGACAGCTGGCTCAAGCACCTGAAACAGAGAGAGCATCCGACCACGGTACGCAGTCAGGTTAATTCCCCCCTCTGTAGCCCCATAGTATGAGCGCATGACGTTTTCGTTAATGGATTGTGTCCATCGCATGCGCTGCACACTTCCACCGACAGCGGGAACCCCATCAGAGGCCGGTGAGCCTCGAGGTTCCAAACTGGCTGGTGGTCGGCCTCTTCCCCGTCGACGCGCAGGTGGTGGTGTCGTCGGCGGAGTGGTGTATTCGTCGCTCGAGCTCGACGCAACTGCAGCGGCCGGAATCACTCGACTCACGGCTGGTGCAGGTCCCGGCGGCTGCGAGGCGGAGCTGATCGACGAACCCGAAGATGTTGGGTGTGTGGTCAGCAATTTGGCCCGGTTCCTAGTTAGCATTTTCACGTTGTCATAAGTTCCGTTTTATTTTTGTAGTTCTCATCTCACTGTTGTTCACTATGATTTGCACTTGGTAATATTTTTTTTTTCTCTCGTTTTTGGTCTTATTTTCACTATTGTAAACATGATAATAAATATAAATAGTTTAGGAAAAATATATGGAAAAAATTATGACAGTCGGCTTGACAGGCGGGCCACAGATTATTATTATTATTATTATTGAGCGCGTTTTATTGAGCCTGGCAATGCATTCCACAGACGAGCAACTTCAACAGTAAAGGAATTATCTAAGAAAGTGGTGGAATGCATTGGCATTTTAAGTCGTTAATTATCTGATGACCTGAGAACTTTCGTGTGGGAATCCCAAAGAAACTGAAACCGATTTTTGAGGTAAAGAGGGGTGAAAGGGGAAAAGAGTACATTATATAAAAGAGAAAGAAAGTGGGCATTCCGGCGAAGGCGAATTGGCAACCACTTGAGCTTCATACGGAATTCGGAAACATGGTCATATTTTCGCAAACCGAATATGAACCTTATATAAAAATTTTGAAGCCGCTCAAGTTTATCGAGTTGCTCTTGAGTAAGGTCAAGATAGCTGGCATCGGCATAATCAAGGATGGGCAGAAAAAGTGATTGCGCAAGCGCAATCTTGGTGGCAGTTGGAAGAAAATTACGCAGTCTCCTTAATGATGCAGCAGATGCAAATAGCTTGCCCGGTAGTATGTTGCCGTTGGATATTTTGCGACATTCACGCGGGTGAAGCCGCGAGCAAGAGCTAGTCTATCTACAAGGCTATATTGTAATAAGATTAAGGTCCATCCTAGTGATGAACCCTAGAACAAGGGAAAAAAACATGATGGTCAATGACACACTCCCTTTTACAGAGAGATAGTTCGAGTCTCAGCAGTGTGAACGATATAGGCTTATGCTATCGTTTACCTATTAATCTTGATACAGTAGAGTGTGTAGTAACTGCCTTTTTCATCATTTATAGGCACGCGTTTGACCGCTATCTCACCTGATGGTAAGCGATGATGAGGTCGACGATGGAGCACGCTTGCCTAGAAGTAACCTATTCAATCTTAACTTAAAGACTGCCAGGTTGTTGCTATCAGGAAACACAGACTCTGGCAGGGAATTCCACTCCTTAGCTGTACGCCTAAGTGTTGTTACAATTTTCGATTATGAAATTCACAGAAGTTCCCAGAAGCTACACTATTGACCATAAAAAGGACTTAAATATACATTACTAGGGAGCATGTAGGTATAAGTCCAAGGTTGTTGCGGATATCAGCAATCGATGCTGATTTTCAACCGACTTCAAAAAGAAGTAGGTTATCAATTCGGATGTATGTATTTTTTTTAATGTATGTTCGGGCTTAACTCCGTCATATCTTAACGGATTTGCAAAATTCTTTTCTTATCGAAAGGGGTTTGTTCCGAAATGGTCCCATTTAAATTTCATATAGATCTGATGATGGGTTTCGAAGACAGACAACTCTTCAAAAATTTACAGCTAATCAACCGCGATTGCTGCGATCGTATGTCTATGAATTGTTAGCACAGTTTAATGGGGAACCACAACTAAAAAGTGGAACAAAAAATAGAAACGACTTCCAAAAAAAGTGCAAAATAATTTCAATTTCGGAAGTCGGTGTTCCTGGTTTTGTATCTTCGTTGTTTGACACCGACTTCCGAAATTGAAGTTATTTTGCACTTTTTTTATAGTATTACTCACTACATTTATAGTATTTTACATGGAGCGACTGCCTATCTGACCTCCACAACCCAGTTACTGGGTAATACGATACCCCTTGATAAGACTGGTTGTCAGACTTTCGGGCTTCTGACAACCCGTAACGACTGTCAAAGATCCACGATGGACAGCTGGGACCAACGGCTTAACGTGCTGTCCGAGGCACGATGTAGTCTCAGTATGTAAAGATGGTCACCCATTCATGGACCAACCCCGGCAAACATAGATTAACCTGATGTATAAACCCATGCGGCTGTTATTACTTTAGTCACGAGCTCCTCACGTTTGCTAATTATTTTATCGTAGGATATGTTTTATATAAGTAATTTATTATTAAAAGAATCAGCTTCCACTGATATTGATCTGAGAAAATCAGCATTAGCGTCGTGATACGTACTATACAGCTCTGTTTCCTCCTTCGGAGTATTACGGCGTGATGGTATGGTCATCAAAGTCTAGAAATTAGTCATCCTTTTAAAACTAAAAGCTTTCAGACTGAAACATGAAAGTGGGACGATAAATCAAATTTGTAAATAACTAATGATGTGCCGCCATTACAACTGCTAGTTTTGAACTACATCTAGGTTAATTATTAGATTGGAAACAAAGAAGGTGCCATTTGAATTACAAAACTTTAATACAATATCATATTAAGCTACGCTTGCCGGGATGCGCCATGAATGGGCGAACTTCTTTACATACCGAGACTCCCCCGTGCCTCGGAAAGCACGTTAAGCCGTTGGTCCCGGCTGTCAATCGTAGATCTTTGACAGTCGTTACGGGTCGTCAGAAGCCCGAAAGTCTGACAACCAGTCTTACCAAGGGGTATCGTATTACCCAGTAACTGGGTTGTGGAGGTCAGATAGGCAGTCGCTCCATGTAAAATACTAGTATTCAACTGCATCCGGTTAGACTGGAAGCCGACCCCAAGATAAGGCTAGGCAGATTCATTTTTGACTCCGGTGTGTGGGATTTTTACCTAACTAAAACCAACCCGGTGATCACTATCCACACTTGGAAGCGGCTTCGTGACCTCTTAAACCAGCCCGGAGCCCCTTCTGTTTCAACGTCGAAATAAATTTTATTATGCAATTGAAAGATTCAAACCCTTTGGTTTCTCTAAGACTGAAATTACTTCATCCCAGAATTCAATATCCAACTGTCATAATTATACCTAAATTAATCTACACACGTGCTTATAAGAGCGTTCAACTATAGGCAATACCTATCACTCAGAACTTTAGGTAACCCACAAACGTTGATATTCAATTAGTGCCAATAACACCGTATTCTATTAACTCAAAATGACCTAGGTTCCCAGCATTTTGGCTCAGAATGACATCTGGGTTACGTTTGAATTCTTAAAATACATTTATACTCCAAAAAAGGTAAAACTCAGTTAATATTGCGAATCACTCGTATCCATCTTACGACAGAAATCACGACAAGACACACGAAACGGATTCGATTAGTATTAAATTGACTTTTTTGGAACACAGAATGTACTTTATAATGGTTGGTAAATATAACATCTAGCCTTTTCTCCGAAGGGTTAGGCAGCAGTGTGCTTGAAGTACACAGAAACTTCGCCAGTTACGAGTATGTTCAAGTCTAAAGTGGTGAAATGTGGTAATACGGGGCGAGCCTATTCCCGTCAAATCATCTGCCTAGCCTTTTCCCAACTATCTTGGGGTCAGCTTCCAGTCTACCCAGATGCAGCTGAATACCAGTATTTTACATGGAGCGACTACTTATCTGACCTCCACAACCCAGTTTTTTTTTTTTTATGTTTGATAGGCTCGCGTTTGACCACTATCTCACCTGATGGTAAGCGATGATGTGGTCGAAGATGGAGCACGCTTGCCTAGAAGTAACCTATTCACTCTTGACTTAAAGACTCCCAGGTTGTATCTTACAGGAAACACAGACTCCGGTAGAGAATTCCACTCTCTAGCTGTACGTGCAATGAATGTTTTCTCAAAACGCTTTGTGCGTATGGATGGGATGTCCACCATGAACCGGTGGCACTTCGCCGAACGTCTTGTGGTCCTTAGATGAAACGGGCTTGGCGGAATCAAATCATGCAATTCCGTCGCACACTCCCCAAAATGTAATCCATAGAAAACCGACAGGCCAGCAACTCGGCGTCTATGTTCAAGACTTTGGAGTTTTGACTCAACGAGTCTATCATTGCCCATGATCCTCTTGGCTCGTTTCTCAATTGACTCAAGGGCATCAAGCTGGTGTCTTGCAGATCCGTCCCAAAGATGAGAGCAGTACTCCATACACGATCGGACTTGCGCTTGATATAGTTGGAGCAGCTGTTCCGGCGTGAAGTATCGTCTCACCTTTGCGAGGACCCCCAACTTTTTGGCAGCCACTTGAGCCTTAGCCTCTATGAAGGGACCAAAATTGAGGGTAGATGTTAAAGTAACACCAAGAAGATCAAGTCGGTCGGTTATCGGCACGGTTACACCTCGGAAAGATGGAGCCGGGTGAAATTGGCTCCTTTTAGCAGAAAAAAGACACGCCTGGGTCTTAGCAGCATTGAACTTAACCAGATTGGCATCGCCCCATTCTGAGACAGCCTGCAAGGACAAGTTCAAGCGCCCAACCATAGCCTCTCGGAGAGACCGGACCTGAGACCCACTAACTCGTGCGTCCGGCACGTATCTCTCGGCAACAGTGCTGTCGTCTGCATACCCAAAGGTACCGGGTTTTAGCAGATCGTTAATATGCAGCAAAAACAATGTTGCCGAGAGCACCGACCCCTGAGGAACACCGGCATTAATAGCCAGCAGTCCGGACGAGCAGCCATCTATGACTACTCGGATAGACCGATCCCTCAGGAAATCTGCTATCCAATCACACAATCCAGCGGGCAGACCGAAGGAAGGAAGCTTGCCAATTAAGCTGTCGTGCCAGACTCGGTCGAAGGCCTTCGAGATATCAAGGGAGACCGCAAGGGCTTCCCCTTGTTTGTCGATGGCCTCACTCCAGATGTGAATGGCATACGCTAGAAGATCTCCTGTTGACCGATTTCGGCGGAAGCCGTATTGTCGGTCACTTAGGATATCGTTAGCTTCTAGGTATGCTAGGAGCTTACCATTCAGTATACGTTCCATACTCTTACAGAGAACGGAAGTTACCGAGATGGGCCTATAATTTGCTGGGTCAGCTCGACTACCCTTCTTGGGTACGGGTTGCACGTTAGCTTGCTTCCAAGCCATCGGCACTTTTCCAGTCTCAAACGAAAGGCGATATAGGCGTGTCAAGATCGGAGACAACTCAGGCGCACAAGTCCTCAGTACAATTGCCGGTATCCCGTCGGGACCACTAGCCTTGTTCACGTCCAGGTTACGCAGTACCCTCCGGACATCCTTCTGATGAATGCGAATGTCTGACATAATCGACTAACATCCACCAAGAGTGCCAGGGGGCCTCGCGCCACCAGGCTCTAGACGCGAAGATTCCGCAAACAGAGAAGCAAACAAGCTTGCTTTCTCCTTAGCGGAGTGGGCCAGCGACCCGTCGGGTTTCAGCAGTGGAGGTAGTGAGGGGCGGCAGAAGTTCGATTCAACCGACTTAGCCAGGGACCAAAACGCCTTACTACCAGCTGGGTAAGAAGCAAGTTTGTTCCCAATTCGGCTAATGTGGTCAAACCGAGCCTTCCGCAACACCTTCTTGCAGAACTTGGCAGCCCTGTTGAAGGCTCTCTTCTTCTGACTCACGTCACTCGCTTTACGCGTCCGAGCGTCGACCCATGCCAGGTAGGCCGCGTGTTTAAGCGCATCAGCGCGATTGCACTCGGCACCAAACCATGGTCGAGCCCCGCCAGACATTGTTACGTCAGAGAATGGAATGTAGTACTCTATTCCCCGCCGCAACACATCCGTCACGGCGTCCGCGCACGACGAAACATCAGTCGAAGAAAATCAAGTGGGCCGCCAAGGATAACATGCGAAGAAAGATCGCATGCCATCCCAATCTGCTGACCTGTAACGCCAAACCCGCCTGGTGCCTCTAGGGCTAGGATCGGGCGGGGAGTAGACGGATACAGATTTCACCAGACAGTGGTCGGAAGTACCTAATGGTGAAGAAATCGACACTGAGTAACGGTCTGGATCTGTTGTCAGCAGAAGGTCCAAGCAATTGGCTGTGTGCGAATCAACATCCGGCACCCTCGTTGCCCCCTGGACCAGCTGGGTAAGATTTAACGCCAGCGCTAGCTTATACGTCTCTTGTCCAGCATGGTCTGTGTACTGGTATGGGAAGAGCCACTCCTGATGGTGGGCGTTGAAGTCCCCCAGTAACACCAATTGGGCTGATGGGTACCGTTGCTGAGCCACATCCGCCGCTTTACTCAGGTGTTGTGTGAGCCCAGTTGTCTCCAGATCACCGCTGTGCGAACGGTAGACACAGGCGTAGACAATTTTATCTAGGCCTGTGTCCACTAGGACCCAAAAAGTTGAGAACCTGGAGTCCTCAAGGTTACGGAGACGCCGATAGCAGATGTCGTCCCGGGCGTACATGCATATACCAGCGCGTGGCTTAAAATTGTGCTCCAGGGTAAACCCTGGGTAAGATAGGTACGCCACGTCAGACGGACATCCGATCTGCGTCTCCGAAAGGAATAAGAGAGCTGGTTTCTCAGTCTCTAGGTGGTGGTGGACTGCGGCGAGATTTGAGTGCAGACCTCGAATGTTAGATAGGTGCACTTTGTGTGAGAGGGAGTGCTGCCGCTGTACAGCTTTTTTCTTTTTATTTCCTTTGTTCATGATTGTGAAGAGTGAAGGAAGGAGAGGAGAAGGAAGTGAAATGAGGTTCCATGCTGGCTACCTTCAGGCACGCACTGACAGGACGGTATCATTGGGGGACTAGTCTGGAGACTGCGGGGACGCCCGAGCCCCCCCGGGAATGTCCATCGGGCCCTCTCGTCTGGTCGCCAACCAGCACGATGGTGCATTCCGGGATTTTTCGTCAGTTGGCGGGGCAGCCTTTCGTGTGTGGCTAGTACACTACTTGGGCCCCCAACTAACTGCGGTCGGCCAGCGGCGCACCGTGCCTCGGATCCCGCTACCCTCCACGACTAGTCTCCCGATACATTCATATCAGCGCGAGCCCGGTTGGTCTGCCTGCAATGGAACAACTATTTCGACCCAACTCCTCTGGATTGGCTACACTGAGCATCGTACCGGAACACGGCCAGGCCGCTTGGCGGTACGTCTTTGCCCAGTGGGTGGTCGCAAGCCATCGGTCGAAACCTACCACCAGTTTGTGTCACCTGATTAGCACCACCCGGGGACCACGTGTAGGGACTCAATGGGTATACTCCTACGGACGCGGGTGACTCGGCCCCCAAAAACCAGTTACTGGGTAACACGATACCCCTTGGTAAGACTGGTTGTCAGACTTTCGGGCTTCTGACGACCCGTAACGACTGTCAAAGATCCACGATTGACAGCCGGGAGCAACGGCTTAACGTGCTTTCCGAGGCACGGAGGCGTAGCTTAACCTGATGGATCGACCCGTGCGGCTGTTATTACTTTTACCGCGAGCTCCTCGATTCACTAGATCCACAATTCCCGTTATATAATAAGGTTAATACCTAAGCCCTGTAATATTCCTACTGCTGTGACACAAGCCTCCTCTCTAGAACAGGGAGTGGACCGTAATCCACCACGCGGCCCCAGAGCGGGTTGGTGAATGTCACATGTCTTTGAATTTTTAGTATCCTCACGATGTTTTCCTTCACCGTTTTGAGAGTAGTGGTGATGAAATAATTTACACAAAGTAAGGTCTGCCTGGGTTCGAACCTGCGACCTTCAATACGTAAGTCGGGGCCCTTACCACTGGGCTACCACTGCTTCTGATTCCCGTCAACCAGTCACAAATCCAGACTTCGGGCTAAACTCTGGACTGCATGCTCAGCTTCTTCTTCTCTCGATTCGATGGTTTAGATTTTTTTTAATATTTTGGGCTCAGAAGCTGGTCACATTAATTGCAGCGTCATTAGCTTTCATCAGATCCTCCATAGTGCAGATATATGGGCACTTGGAGCATTCCAGTATGTGAGTCATGTTCTGGACAGGGGCACCGCATTCGTGTATCAGACGAATCTGTAAATCCCACTTTGCCAAGTTGGGAAATCATCCAATGACATCTCCCGCTTTGGGAGGTCGTGTCAGACTCTTACTGACTCTTGCAGCGGCTTACCTGGGTACGCATTACGCAACCGGCTGAGTGCTTTCCATACAGGCCACTGTAGTTCCCGTCCGGATGGCAGGTGTGCCTGCGGTTTAAGTGGTTGGTGAAGTTCTTCCCATGGTTTGCCTTTCACTGTAGTTGGCTCAGCAGTAACATTTCCAACAACGAGACAGGCTATGGTTGATATGCTTATCAAACCTTCTTATACATATTCCAATAACCTTTGAACTAAACCTCTGAAAAATCCTATTTTCTGAAAACTACTCACTTTTCCAAGTCTTTCTGTATCAAAGTTAATAAAAAAACCTACTTAATTATGCCACCAACCTGATATCGAATAGCCAAGTTCAAAAAAAGCACTGAAAGCTGCCTAATTAACCTCCAGGGCGTATATTCTAACTAGTTTCTGCCAGCGGCTTTGCCCGCGTTTAATTAGTACTTCCCCCATTATACTTTATAAACTATATGCTATTCCAAACTATGATCTATTTCTGTGCCAAATTTCATCCAAATCCGTTTAGCCGTTCTGGCGTCAATCACGCCAAGAGTAACAAACATCCATCGCATCGCATCGCATCGCATTTATAATTTAATTTTAGTAGGATATCCATCGATCGTTTTTTCTTGGAGACCTATGTCCAGCAATGGACGTCTTTCGGCTGAAATGATGATGATGATGTACCATACCTTTAAAACTTTGACATTAGAAATTTCCTTTTAACAAATAAAATTAAAAAACCCATATTAATAATCTTTGACAGTTGTGACGGGTCTTCAGTAGCCCGAAGTCCTGACGACCAGTCCTACCAAGGGGTATTGTATTACCCAGTAACTGGGTTGTGGAGGTCAGATAGGCAGTCGCTCCATGTAAAATACTGGTATTCAGCTGCATCCAGTTAGACTCGAAGCCGACCCCAAGATAGCTGGGAAAAGGCTAGGCAGATGATGATAAACCACACCTTTAAAACTCAAACACTTTGAGAAATTTCCTTTTAACAAATAAAATTAAAAAAAAACCCATATTTATAATCCCTTAAACACGTTGACAGGGCATGGGTGACGGGGCCATCGCATGTCAACCGACCATCGCCCACCAGCCACCGCGTCGATGTCTGATCGATGGCATGCATCATTGATGCGTATCGACCACTCGTGACCCATATACTTCGATGTGGTGCAGGGTAACGTTGTTAGGTTTGATGTTGACAATTGCGTATGATTTAAATTATAGTGTGCATTGTAGTAGCTTCCACGAGTAGTGGTTCTTAGGCAGTCAGTTAAAGTCCGTTGTCAACCTTGCTCACTGTTTTATGGTGTCATGGAGTATAGTCACGACACGTGGATTTTTTTTTGTCTATGAGTCGAAACAATGTTCCTTTCCTGTTTACTAGATTTGTTTTGTTCACTCTGATACACCCTAAATTCACCAAATAAGTTCAAATTACATGTTTTTGGGGTTATCAATTCGGGCATAACTTTATTATTTAGTTTTAGCTATGAAGTACATGGTATAACAACTAAAAAGTGAAAAAAAAAACGTTTTTCCAAAAAAATACAACCGACTTCAAAAAAACAGAATTAAAACTAGACACCGACTGCCGAAATAAAGGTTATTTTGCATTTTTTATGGTTTTTTTTATGTATGTTCTCCGATTTCTCTGTCATTTGTGGACTGGTTTTCAAAATTCTTTTTTGATCCAAAAGAATATACTCCCCAGGTATACCATATAAATTTTATCGAAATTGCAGCGCTTTTAGAAAAACTGAACAAAAAGGAAAAATACGTATACCTAGATGACGTTATGGTTTTCTCCAATTAAGAGTATGTTTAAATTCCACGTTACATGTTATTGGGGTTTTTAGTTTTGGGGTATAAAAACTAAAAAGTGAAAAATAAAAAAAATAAATTGTTTTTTTTTGTACAACAGTTTTTTTTTTCATAGTGTCGTGTGTTTTTTTCATATGAGTTCTAAGCCCCTGATGAAATATCTCTTCACCATTTTAATACACATTAAAATGGACAACAGACACAATAGAAAATCTATTGTTCTGGTAAACCGGTTTATCAATCGGGAGCTCACAGGTTGTATGCGTGTTTCTAAAGTCTTCTGTCAGAATGATTTAATCAATCAAAAAGGCGCCAAAAAGCACATATGAAAAATAGTTTTTTTATAGTACCAGACGTTGCAAAGTATTGTTTTTTTTTGAGCGTGTTTTGTGACGATTTTTATATACAGTATTACCGCAGGAGTCATTTGTTCCCGAATATCTGTCAAAGGAAACACATCATAGCTGCTCCGACTCAAAAGTTGTAAATGGAAATCTCGAAACGCAGCAAAATTACTTCAAAATGGCGGCGTTTCTTCCTCCACCGATCACGATGCGTCACAGTCCTCACTTAGCGTAACATATTCTTTTATCCTTTAGCTATCCAGTGGTCTAAAATTATATCCCACCAAAAACATTCTGTAAAAAATAGCTAAGTCTCGATGCAGCTGCTTGTTTATCTCTGAAAAGTAATGAAATCTCTAGACAAAGTTACTTGGCTCAACTTTGTCTAGAGATTTCATTACTTTAAGATTTGTTTATTATTATATTTAATGTTATGTGACTTGGCCGTTGACCTGTACCGACTAACGTGTAATAAATGTTCTACGGTTGAACATTTTTTACAGAACAGTCAGTAAAACAGAATAAAATAAATATTTAAGGGCAAAAATATCACGTTTGTTGTATGGGAGCCATACAACAAACGTGATTTTTTTGCCGTTTTTATAGATATTAGTACGGAACCCTTCGCGCGCGAGTCCGACTCGCACTTGGCCGGTTTTTTTTTACTGTCTTTAATTGTTACTAAAACACTCATCATCATCATCATCATCAGCCTTTTAATGTCCCCACTGCTGGAGCACAGGCCTCCTCTCTGTGAGAGGGTGTGGGCCGTAATACTAGTGTTGCCCAAATGCAAGACCAAGACGAGACTTAGGCCAGTCTTGGTCTTGGTCTTGCGTCAATACACCTGGTCTTGGTCTTGGTCTTGGTATTGCGCTCTCAGTCTTGGTCTTGGTCTTGCAGCAAGAGTCTCGCAAGTCTTGCAAGTCTTGCAAATACCTATTAGCCTATTGCTATTTATTGAACACGTTAGTTTAGATTTTAGATTATGATTCGCGCTTTAAGACGTATGTAGTTACAGAATTATAATCATCAAAATCATCAATACAACCCTCCAAGTTCATAATGGTCGAGGAATTATTTAAAAAAAAAAATTGACTTTTTCAAGGTCAAACTCATGCCTCGACCTTTGAACTTGGAGGGTTGTATTGATGATTTTGATTCTGTAACTACATACGTCTTACAGCGCGAATAATATTTTAATCAACAAAAAATCGAGCACTGGCCTGCAAATTGCAAAAAAAATAAGAAAATTTGAATTTCGCGAGCTATCCTGGAGCATTCACCAATGTACAATGTTAATCAGCCAATAAAAGAAGACTACAGGCAAAGCCTACCTATGCGGCCAAAATAAGGAAGTGCGTGTGTGTTGAGATTAGCAGATTTCATTACAGTGTGCGTAGGTACATTTTTTAGGCAATTTGTCGTCTCGACTCGCTGTTAGTTTTAAATTTTGCTGAATAGAAGAATAATATAAACTTTGAAACATAAGTAGGTACCTACATAATGTTTATATAATTTTGTTGGCTATAATTTTAAGCACATACCAACCTACGAGTACTAACGTTAGATCGGCACATTAGACATAAACAAGCATAATATATTATTATAGGTAGATACGAGTACCTACAAGGTATGAACTTTGCTAGAAAGTTATTCTAGGTACATTTTATCACATGGGATGATGGGAACAGATTTGTGAGTATTAACACGCTACCTACTTAATAAATAGTTGAAATATAATAAGTACTTACCTACATAATCAATACAATACCTTTTAGGGTTCTTTCAGACGAGCGGCACGTTGCCAACTGCAGATACAACTGCAGCCCTTAGTTTAGTGTTATGACGATACCTACGGTTTTAATACTGGGGAACGTCTCTCAAAATCGGGATTGAAACCTACTTAATAACGCCCAAATCTCAGTTTGTCTTAACTGCAAGACGCAAGAGTCTTGCAGGCTTAAGTCTTGTCTTGCTCAAGTCTTGCAGGGTTCAGTCTTGGTCTTGGTCTTGCTACAATAAGGCGGTCTTGGTCTTGGTCTTGCGAAAATGCAAGAACAAGACCAAGACTGCAAGACCAAGACCGATTTTGGGCAACACTACGTAATACACCACGCGGGCCCAATGCGGGTTGATGGATGTCACATGTCTTAAAATTTTTAGTTCTAGGACATGCCGGTTTCCTCACGATGTTTTCCTTCACCGTTTTGAGAGCAGTGGTGATAAATTAATTTACACAAAGTAAAGCCTCTGCCTGGGTTTGAACTCACGATCTACAACTTGTAAGTCGCGGCAGTTACCACTGGGCCACTACTACTCCAAAAAACCAAAACCCTATCAACTAAATATTTACATGTCATCACATATTTGTACTTAGTTTATTATAGTAACATCTCTTGTACTCTTGTACCTACCACATTTGACGCATATGAATGTTTTTATTATCAAATCACGTTTTAAACACGTCGCTCTACCATACCTAAAAAAACTTAATAGAAATCTAGAAAAACAGACCGGTCATGTGCGTGTTGGACTTCGCACATGTAGGGTTCCGTACCAAATGTATTTTTAACTATTTGTACGGCTTTGGGTCAACAAGATGCTTAAAATGTGAAATTTTGAAGACTGTAACTCCAACCATTTGGCTGTAAAACCTGTGTGACAGATGACGGACAGACAGACAGACGGACAGACGGACGGACACGCGAGTGACCGCAATAGGGCTCTGTTTGAACCCTTCGGGTACGGAACCCTAAAAACGCAGCATACTTTTAGCACACCCATTAGACCAAATACTACTTATACCGGAATCGGAGTACATGCCTCGAGATTATTCAAAATTTACCTAATACGCACACTCCGCCTTCAAAGTGACCATATGAAGCAGTGAACATATTTATCAATGAGGGCAATTCATTATGCGGTCCACACCAAACTCATTGGGTGGGGTGGGCTTAGGTATTCCATGCGTGTTTAATTTTTTAGATAATTGCTTTTAATTAGGACTTTTTTTTAACGTTTCTAAATATTCCTAGATGTCCTCCGCCCCGGGATAGGTGCGGAGGTCTGTCAGGCTCTTACTGACTAAAGCCACACAGTGTTCGCAGTTACCTTTGGCCGGGGCGCTGAAGTGCTTGGACGAAGTAACTACTAGGTTAAATGTGCACCTGACTAGATATTGTTTCTAACAGGTTTCTCTTCTAACTCTGTTTCCCTCCATTATTATATTTTTATTTTGCACGATTTTTTATTTTATTTTTTAATATATATATATATATATAATTTTTCTATTTCACGCTATGTATATTATACACATTCATTTATTTATTACTTGGACCAGTGAAAACCAGCGCCAGGCACTAGCTGTCTGGCTTATATATGCAGCCGTTGGGCGCACACTTCTTTTTTTGTATCCTACTTTTGTTTTTCTTTTTTTATAAATTGTTGAGTGTGCCTTTCGCTGTGGCAAATAAATGTTTTTTTCTTTCTTTTTCTTTTCTTTCACATTTCGACACGCTCCTCCGGCTAGGTATTGGTACGCCTAAATTCATGCGAACCTCGATATCCTCTGTGGCCGGTTTGAGATTCAATGTTTTAAAAGGACCTAGATGTTTTTGAGTTTCTTAACTGGCATTTTAACACGTTTTTATAAACGTCACCTGCAACTATGTGAATAAATCTTAGAAGTTAAATTTAACCTACTTCCCAGTTTTCGATTGAGCTGAAATTTTCCACACATAATTAATTTGAATGACAGTGCATGGTTATTAAAGTAACGTCATTATAAATCCAATATATAATAATACATTACTAATACTATTAATATGGCGGACTCTCAAAGATGGCGAACTATTATTATGGGTAAACTGAAGTGGCAGTGGGCAGGGCACTTTGCTTACAGAGCAGACGGTCGATGGGGCCGAAAAGTTCTAGAGTGGCGACCGCGTACAGGAAGACGCAGCGTTGGAAGGCCTCCATCAAGGTGGACCGATGACCTGGTGAGGGTCGCGGGTAGCCGATGGCTGCGAGACGCACAAGACCGATCATTGTGGTGACACTTTTTTTGTGTTTTTAAACAAACGTTGCCCCACACTAGGAATTATTCCTGTATCGTGGGTGCGTTCACAAACATGTAAATTCACATACAAGACACCCAGACCCGGAACAACTATCTGTAGGTCATACAAGTATTTGTTCCGTGCGGGGATCGAACCCGCGACACGCAGCGCAGCAGCCGACCGCTCAACCACTGCGCCAACCGAAAGGGGAGGCCTATGTCCAGTGGATGTCTTTCGGCTGATATGATGGTGATGATGATGAAACAAAATGTAGTAATTTCCAGTCATCTTAGAAAACTAAAACAATAATATCTGTAAAATATTATGTATTTTAGCATCTTTCTGCAATTTAAATTCAAACACCAATCCTTCAAAATCCAAACTCATACCTACCGCATACTAACTAAAAAAAATGCACGTTACCGAACATTTAGGTAAAACATTTAAAATTCAAATATCCTGTAATACGTGAGTACCTAATTAAATCTATGCCAGTGTAAGACGCGGTCGGAAATGTGATCGGAGACCGTATTCGGATAGCCGACACTAGACCGACAATATCTGTCGGTCGGGGAAATAAGGACACCGCTCCATAGCAACCCGCAGCTAAGCTACGCATGTCGCTTCGCCTTGTACCACAAAGCAAGGAGACGCCTCCACAGACGCTGCTAGAAATAGCATTGATATAGCTTTCCACAGAAACCAACGGTATTATTGATTGTCATCGTTTACTCATATAAATTACGGCCTATAGTACCTAATATGGACGGCTATGATAGCCAAAACTTGTGTTCAGCGCAATAATGGAGCTTCTATTCCCTGTGATTTGTACAAAATATGAAAATTTAGGCGAGATTACCATCGCGACTTACGACCACGCTACACAGGGACGCGGGGCTTATAAATCAATCGCGCAGCTAACATGGCAATGCTCTCCGTACACATCTTACGATGAAGTGGACGCTCGACTTATCGTCAATCTGGAATATGTTGTAATTCGTGTAAAATTAATGCTGGGTAAACGCCTAATGTGGCAATCAGACATAGCTACATAATAAAATTAGAGATATAATATTATGTCGCTACTGTTTCTGTAAGGTATGCAACACGGTGCAAAAAAATGTCGTTCGAACTTTTTTCCGCAAATCTCTGAGGTTTTTATTAATCGAAGTTTTGTCTTGCAACATGTTTATAGCTAGCTTACGAATTGAACTCTTCTTCTTCTTGCTCGTTCTTTTCCACTTTATGTGGGGTCGGCTTTCCTCATTTTGTGGGGCCAGGACAATCTGTCCTTAACCTTGCTTACGAATTGAAGTATATTTTCATTAATTAGGTTACTTATCTCTCTTGTGTGATTCATTAAAGAGTATGCCCATTGTAAAGCAGCTTACGTTGGCACATTTTGTGGAGGTAGTCTCTAAGATCTCCAAACTTAGAATGACGGCACCACCTCTTTTAGCACTGTACGTTTTTTCAAATTACAAACAAAAGAATGAAGGCAATTAATGAAGTAAGTGTGTCGAAGGGACAATTACTAATGCCATATTATTTATTCAAAAGGAAATCTACCAGAAACGCTTTTTATGAAGTTGTTTTTTTTTATTCATCATTCCACGCCACAAATGAAGCAAGAGATCGTGCGACTGATAAACTCAGTTCAAATATTTTCACATCATCAAATATCAACTATATCGATTGACACGAATAGCTTCCACAATGTAAACTACAATTTCTAAGCCTCGCGTACAAATATTTATAAAACAATTTCAAAATCTCTATATCAACGACATATAACTTTTATTAAACTGATAATATCTGTTAGGTATATGAGAAAAACTCGGCAAAAAAGCGTAAAATTCTCACATACATCGATACTTCGTCGAACCGAAGCGAAGTATCTCGAACGTCTTTAATATTTCTTACCTACTTTTTCCCGCGGCTTCGCCCCAGAAGCCTATCCCACAGAGACCTTGCTTTTTTGGGGCAATAAGCCATGACACTCAGCGATAATGCATAGCTTTTATCATCATCATCATTATTATCATTTTAGCCGAAAAACGACTACTGCTGGACATTGATAGGCTTCCCCCAAATGGCACCAGGTCATCGATCCACCTTGTGGGCCTTCCATCTCTTGCAGTTTTCGGCCCCATCAACCATCGTAGCTTTTATCTTTGGAAGAATTTTCGAAATTGGATTATAGGTGCCAGAGATCATCTTTTACAAACATACAGGTACTTAAACAAACAAACAAACAATTTCACCTCTGTAATATAAGTTTGATTTATACAAAAGTATCTAATACATTTTCTAAGAACCAGAGCACAGAGCAACTACATAGTATGTGAGTCTGTGATCTATGGAGGCCTGACTGGAATACGATCCGTCGACTCTTGCGCAGACGACTTCAAAACTTGGACCAATTACTGTTGATAGGTTGATGCATAGCGCTGTTAGTTTGTAGATGATGACAAGAAAATCTGTGGAGCAGTCGTAATAGCAACCAAAACCAGCCAAATGCGTGTCGGACTCCGCACATTTAGGGTTCCGTACCAAATATATTTTTGACTATTTGTGTGGCTTTGGGTCAACAAGATGCCACTGTGAAAATTTGAAGACTGTAACTTCAACCGTTTGGCTGTAAAACCGTAGTGACAGACGACGGACAGACAGACAGACGGACACGTGAGTGACTGCAATAGGGCTCCGTTCGAACCCTTCGGGTACGGAACCCTAAAAAGGTGCCTAATCAAATCTGCCGAATTTTCTGAGTGCGGATCAAATAAGTTGTACCATCTAGAGGTCATGAAGTCATTCCGATAATAAATTGATAATTATAGACTGACAATGACAGAAATTTAGCATACCATATTAGCATACCCAAAAAAAAAGCATACATTAAACTAACAATAAATCAACAGTTACATAGTAACAATACTCCACTGCTGAACAAAGACTTCTCCCAAAAATATGTCTTCTTCGCAGTTTTGTACTCACTTTTTTCAAATTCTCATCACGAATCCGACTCAACACATTTCATATTCCCTGCTCCACCCATTGCTCAGCACAAGAACGATAGGTGTGCGATGTCCTAACTTCGGTCGCGTACCCAGATCAGCTGCTGTCTGGCCAGATAGCGCCGGAAGCCTGCTCCACATACAAGCTAATTTATCAAGGGATAGAAACATCAGGATCCAGTCTGATGTTGATTTTATCTAGGTATCACCATTTCGCCATAGTTTCTGCTTTTCTAAATTAATTGGGGTTTTATTGAGTCGATTCTATGTAGTTTAACGCTGTGCCCATGTTACCTCAACAACCTAAATATTGAGAAATGCTTATAGTTATATTATATTGAGCTGTGACTAACCTATCTTTTTCTTGCGGCCTGCGAGATATATATATATATGCGACGTTAACGAGACTTATATTTGCAAACACCGTTAGTTAATGAAAATAGAGTAAAAATTGTATTTTGAGAAAGACTCCAATTAATGGTACCTACTTATCGAATTTGGATGTTACTGTAGGTATTTGAAGTAATCTGTTCACCATATTTCGCGACCATTCTCGCAAGATTTATCACAATCTTACTAAATTTACAATGGTCTGGTGACCTACATATATAATAACACTATAGGCCAAAAAATCTTGTAAAATTCGACTCAATTAAAATCTTATTCCGATTCCCGGTTAGTATTTGGCACATCCGCGTAAGTTCGATACCTATACCCAGTTCGGAGATCACCTATCTCTATGAATGCGCAAACGGAAGCCTACCCTATATGGATGTAGTCTTTAATGAGTCTTTAATTATGAATGAGGATGAGTCACTCGGGTCATCCTCGTCTAGCAAAGATACGTCAATATTCATTAAACTTGAAGTAAAATCCACTGCCTTATTCGTAAAGTGGTCGCGCGTCTGCTGATTATATGAGATTAGTTCGAATGCCGGATGAATCAAAGTTTGGTTGGCTTTTTATGTTCGAAAAATGTAGAGAAATACTTTTTTTTTTTTTTTCAAAAAATAGAACCGGCTACCAAAAGAAAACAAAAGTGCAAAATAACTAATTTCGGAAGTCGGTGTTACTTCTTTTTTTGACACCGACTTCCGAAATTAAAGTTATTTTGCACTTTTGTTTTCTTTTGAAAGTCGATTCTATTTTTTTGTAAAAAAGTTTTTAATTTTCACCGTTTAGTTGTGATTCCCCATTAAATTGTGTTAACAATGTATATTTATGCAATAGCAGCAATCGCGGTTGATTTGCTGTCAATTTTTTAAGAGTTCCGTTTTCTGTCTCCGAAACTCATCATCAGATCTATATGAAATTTAAATGGCACCATTTCGGAATAAACCCCGTTCAAACAAAAAAATAATTTTTCAAATCCGTACATACAGGCTGTAACGGAAAGGTTTGGTCATATTTTAATAACTGCATCTGCCCATCGATATGAACAACTTTCTTCAAGAAAAACCGAGGAAATTGAAAAAAAAAAACATCTCCCATATAAATATTGATCAGCTGATGATAATTTTATATGGAAATCCAATTTTATTTTTGGGAATTTTCTTTTTCTTAGAGAAAGTTGTTCATTTCCATGGGCAGAACCGGCTCTTAAAATATGACCACACCTTTCCGTTACACCCTGTTTAGGACGAAGTTATGCCCGAAAATTAAAAATAAAAATACAAATATACGAATTGATAACCTCCTCCTTTTTTAAGTCGGTTAAAATACCAAAAGAAGTTTATTTGTAAAGAAATAAATGTAAAAAATCATTTTTGCAAGCTTTTATTTAACTTTGCAATGTGTATATGTTCGGGTCAAACCTTGCAAGCTGAATTAGAACCAGCTTCTCTGATCCCACAGAGTTGATCGCATTTTTATGGTAAGCATGACCAGAATCGTCATCCAGGATTAGCTCCCGTCTGCCCGCCTTTCCATCTAGCCGTCTGTCCGTCTGTCTGTCACAAAATTTATTTCCGAAGAATTTTTTAACTTATACCAATTAATGTTTTAACTTATATATTTTACTAACAAACACCAATATATTGATAAATCAGAGTTTTTCTTTGATAATTCCCTCAGGTACGGAAACCCTAAATATGCGAAGTCCGAAACGCACCTGGCCGGTTTCTTTATAGACAGGAGAACACTACTTGCCCATCTTCACCAAATAAATAAAATAAGCCTTTATTGCTGTTTTACCGATTACAATTTAGTAAACTTATTACTGACGATCAGATATTCCTACAACAGTTTGTCCTTCGACTACGGTTTCCTTCAAAGACTTCCAACTATCTCTGTCTCTTGCTATTCTGGTCCATTCTGGACCGGCGACTCTTTTGAGGTCGTCTTCCCAGCGTTTCATTTGTCGTCCTTTTCGCCTTTTGCCATCCCTGGGGTACCACTCCGATATTTTCCAAGTCCATTTCTCATTTTTCTCTCTCATTATATGTCCTGCCCATCTCCATTTTAGTGTATTGCATACTTTATTTACATCTTTAAATTTTGTTGTATTTTTGATTTTGTTTAATCTTACTTTATCTTTTCTTCTTACTCCGATTACACTTCTTTCTATTCCATTTTGACACACTATTATCTTGTTAGTTAGTTTCTCAGTTAATGACCATGTTTGACAGCCATATGTTAAACATGGCAAAATGCATGTGTTATATAATTTTCTTTTATCTTTAATTGGCATGTCTTTGTTATGACTTCGCTAAGAGACCAAAATCTTTTCCACGTGTTGACGATTCTTCTTCAGCAAATATTTAGGCCTAAATATGTATGAACATAAAAGTCCAATTACTTATCAAGTAAAGATGCTAGATAGGGCCGACCTCATTAAAAGTATTGATCGGAGTATTGTCCATATTGTATATTATTCTGCGGTTACTGACCTGCAAGTATGTAAGTTTTATAGCAGACACGTTGCCGTCGGCTCTAGTAGACTTAGCGACGTTTGATATCAATAATCAAAAGGTCTATATTGTATGAGTTGTAAGTCTGAGTCAGAATAGGTTGATTTATAGCTAAGTTTTTTTCTTTTACGTAGGATTCAGAAAGGTAGAAAATTATGGATATTAGATGGGGTCATTCAATTTAACTACTGCTGTTTTCGATAAGGTGTACAGGCTTTTTTTTGTGGGTTGGGAAATCATCCAGTGACTTCTCACGCTCTGGGTGGAGCGGGAGGGCGTGTCAGACTGTTATCGACTAAAACCCACCCCTGTTCCATGCCTGAGTGCCCAGGGGTGCGGTAACTCATTTTCAGAATTTATCCGCTACCCCTTGGCATGCAGGCACCGGCCACGATGGGCCCCGTCAAAGGTGTATAGGCTAAAATGCTCTTTCCCCGAATTTGTCAAAGGGAATTTATAGAATACAGGCCGAGAGTCCGATGGTATATGCCATTTTGCAAAAATTACGAACTTCCACAGTGATTGCTGCGTGGTGCTCCTGATCCGATTATGTCCACCTGCACACGTGACGACCTGAACAAAGTCTCCGATTCTGCAATAAACGTGGCCACATACTGGGCACACAGAGTTAGGTTAGAAGTACGAGTACCATCGATCCGCGACGAAGAAGATATAGTGATCTGATCACTTTTGTTTTACAGGGAGTAACTGAAATGGTTGGTCACATTTCAGATAGTGCTTCTGCCTGTGGAAACGAACTACCTTTTAAGGACATCACATCAAATTCCCAAAATAAAATTGGACTTCCAGTATAAAGTTTTGAATCAGCTGATCAACAGTAGTATAGGGATCCAATTATTTATTCGTTTACTATCTATGAATTTATTGACGCTTTCTTCAAGAAAATCGCCGTCAATTTGTTAATTGCCACGGGCAAAATCAGTATTTTAAAGATGACCACGAATTTCCGTTACATCCTGTATATGGAATTCTCAAATGCTAAATTTCATGCTTCAAGACCCAGGCAGCGGCTTAGACTGTGCGTTGTCTATTAGCAAATGAATTTAATAACTTTAGATTTGTCAAAGTTAGATCAGCATTTTTGCCAGCTTCAACACCTAATGAAACTAAGCTTAGGACCGCAGACCCTGGAGGAGACCTTCACCTTCTAAGAAAAGGGGTTCTTGCTACATGAACTGAAAAATAATTTAAATAATGATAATGTATTAATATTAATAAACTTGAAATATCAAAATATTGAAATCAATACGTATGACAAAGACTTGCAATATTTTTTTTCAGACGTACCTATAAATTTTAAGTACTTATATCAAATGAATTTGATTGAATTGTTGAATTGAGAATAATTGTAATATCCTATATTTTTAAATTAAATTGAAGTGTTGTTTAATATTAATTGTGTTTGTACTTTAAATAGATCTGTATTTTCTTTTTTAGAATGTAATTTAAGTGTTGTATGTATGTGTTAAATGTTTAGTTTTTTTTAATTATTATAATTGCATGTTCCAAACATTATCCTTTGTAATGGAAGCAAGAAATAAAAGGCTATGTTATTTTTATTTTTATTTAGGACCGCAGTAGCAAGGATCTATAAAAGTTCCACTTGCTTAATGGTCTAATGACTGATACGGTAAGGATCGCAGAAACTTTTTTTAAAGTGAGCGCTCTGTAGCTAACCCGGTTTTTTTTTAATGAACATACCTTCCCAACTAGGCCAGATCTAAGATCAGTTTCAATCATACATTATTAATCATATGAATTCCCATTTAGTGATAATTTATTTATCACATAATTCACCATTCATCACTTTTTAAGGGCATGAAAATATGTTATGGCTTTATCAATATTCGATGAGAACTTCATAAATGAATAGAACAGTACATTAACTTGTTTAAATAAATACATATCAGTTGGAAATTGTCAGGATTTAAATTATGTTGATACAAACCTTTGCCACGCTATATTGACTAATTTATCAATTGAATTGTCAACTGATAAATTGATTTACAACTTCAAATCAATGGTTTGTATTTAAGTCAAGAGTGAATAGAATAAAAGTACCAGGGTGACAGTAATGAACAGAAAATAGACGCCTAAACGCTCACCGACGATTAAACACAAAGAGGAATATAAAGTATTCACTACATATCGATTGAAGTCTTAGTCCTAGTTCCAGTTCATTCCTGCTTTCCTGGTAGTTCTAATAAATAAGGACAGTTGAATTTTAAAACGTCTATATTTTAAAACTTAAGAGTGCTGACAGTACTTTTAATCATTTTTTTTTATATATTTTATTGTAACCGGGCCGATTTGGGGTATCTAATATTCAAGGGGGCGAGTAGATAGACTTAAGCAATTAGAGGCAAGATCGAAGGGGCGAGCCGAGCCCAAACCGGTCAGCGCAATACGTTTTTTTCTTCAATTTTCCTCTAAGTTGTCCATAGGTGATCAAAAAAGCTCATTACCAAACCCAATATTATTTATTTCACTCAACCCGAAGTCAAAGTCAAACAAAGGACATCTAGAACATAGGCTGAAATGAAATGGAACTTCCATAATTCACTTAAGCTTAGAATATTGAACATACATTGAATACGTAACACTGTTTCGTAAAGAGTACACAACATGAGAAATAATATATCGATTCCTAGTCTCCATAAAAGAACTATGTATTGTAAAGTTCACACAGCATAATCATAGACCTGAATTTTTCAGAAGTGAAGTCTGGGCAAGTCTTTTATCATACTCTAACGACTTCTAATAGATAAAGCCTACTCCATCCAACCTATACGATTACATACTCTAACAACTTCTAATACATAAAGCCTACTCCATACAACCTCTAGGATGCCTCTCTTTGAGGAGTGGCTAGAGAGGCGTCACGGCGTCCTCACCCTCCGCCTGACGCAGGTCCTCACCAGACACGGGTGTTTCGGGAGCTTCCTGCATCAGATCAGGCGGGAAAATTAGTTACCGCACCCCTGGGCACTCAGGCAGGGAAGGAACAGGGGTGGGTTTTAGTCAGTAAGAGTCTGATACGCGCTCCCGCTCCACCCAGAGCGGGAGAAGTCATTGGATGATTTCCCAACCCACAATAAAAAAATATTTAAAAAAATCCAACCTCTGGGATTACGCATATTCATTTTCTAATAGAAAGCTATCCTATTGATAAATCTCATAAGCATAATCAGCCTATAATGTTATCTGTGGGATATCGGGTACGACTGGGTCCTGCGCGCTAATCTCCCTAGCAGGGATGTGAGAAAATAATCGATTATTTCTTCCATAAATATCGATTTTTCGAATCGATTTTAATATTACAAAAAATCGATTAATTAAAAATCGATTTTTTTGTTAACTGTTGGTTTATTTTTTAGTCCGCAATCCACAACCCGCCCGACCGATTTCCATTATCACATTTTATTTTGACGCTAACTGTGCTTCTACGACGGCAACACTTCCTTCTTTCTGTGCTTTGTAGGGAGTAAACAGTTTATTGAAGAACATAATCAAACTTGTCTCTCAACTCACCACACTTACCGTAACATATGCAGAAGAAAGAAAAGCCGGCATTCTTTCAAATAATAGTAAAAAAAATCGATTTTTCCACAAAAATCACTTATTTCTAGAATAATAGAATATTATTGAAAACAAAACATCGAATTTTAATTAATCAATTTCGGTTTTCCTCAATCCGACACGCTGGTCCTGGCGCAGGTGAGGTCGCACCAGGCGGCGGTAGAACTAGCAACACGCAGGGTTGCGACAATCATCGATGGGATCCGGCAATCGGGACTCGAGGAGGACTTTGATGCAACTTCCTCTCAATACAGTTAGGTACCTACTGATTGCACCCACTATTCAGATTTCACATTCCTCGCACAAAGTGCGCTCCTTACTGTGTTTAATCCTAATAAATCAGTGAATTTATTAGCAGCTAAAATACCATTTATCTACTAATCACACTAACTAACACTTAAAAATTATCTCATAAATATACCAAAGCATCTCAATAAGGCAAAGAATTCCAACTTCACTCGATGCTATTAATAAAAATTAGGCCAATTTATGGTAATTATCAATAATGCATAAGCCTCAGACCCATGGGTCTCAGTCTATTCACGTAGGTATATACTTAGGTACACTAAAGATCTCAGACCTAGTTCGGAATGGGCTGAAAATTCCGTGTGAGTATATAAGGTGCGCAGGCGATCATAATTGCACACTCTACATTCTTAGTTCAGAAGTAACAGTCCACCATGCGTTCCCTTGTAAGTATCGCTTTATAGATTTATCTTTATTTTATGTTCGAGTCTAATTTTTAAGATAATTTGTCTTGGTCGAAAATACCCTTAACACCCAGAAAAATTCTTTTTTTATAAATTTTGCGCCATACTAGGATATACATATCTGCTTACGCCTTATCTGTACATTACTCCTGTATCGTGGGTTCGTTCAAAAAAAGGTAAAATCAGATACACAAGACACCCAGACCCAAAACAACTGTCTGTAGGTCATACAAATATTTTGTTCCGTGCGGGCATCGAACCCTTGACACGCTCCGCAGCTGCCTATCGCTCAACCACTACGCCAACCGTACCGACAAAGCATTGAAATTATTGTTA
Source organism: Polia nebulosa (assembly GCA_951329385.1). Classification (NCBI taxonomy): domain Eukaryota; kingdom Metazoa; phylum Arthropoda; class Insecta; order Lepidoptera; family Noctuidae; genus Polia; species Polia nebulosa. The sequence goes on from OX589598.1 coordinate 7,261,079, forward strand.
ACAATACAAAGTCGATGTTTTACATCAAACAAGAATGATGACTCTGCTCTAGTTTCCATAAATAAGCTCTTTGTCAGGCCAAATTTTATACACCAGCATCAAAACAGGTACCTACTACATAAGAACGAAAACAAAACTATCTCACTTTGACTTTTTATTTAACCGTGTGTTGCGAGTTCAAATCAAAAATATCAATTTAATATCCATGTTAAATATATAATCGTTTATTTCATTACAATATACAATACATAACTAAACTAACAAATAACTAATGGGATAAACAGAATAAAAGAAAATAAATAAAATATGTACAAGTGGCATAAAAGAGGGATGAGTATTATCTCATTGGGCATCGAAAAATTCATCCACATCGCTGTCAATGGGAAAAGTGCCCAGAGCCTTTAGACAAAATACTTTTCTTTAAACGTTAACGCTAACGCTTCGTGCAAAATGTATGGCAAAGACATTACTGGGCGTGAGTCACGTGACAGTTTTCTGTCTAACGCTTCGTGCAAAACGTCGTTGCCATGTATTTTGCACGAAGCGTCAGCGTTAACGTTTACAGAAATATATTTTGGCTTAGGGGGCTGAACGCTGGCAGCATTGATCTCAGATTGATCTCATTACATTTCGTCAATCTTAACTTTTCCCGTGATATTAAAAATCGAAATATTTCACATTGCCAAAGGCTTAAAAAATAAAAAAGCCGTACATATAAACACTCATTTGTTTATGAAAAATCACGTAAAATTGAAAACATTTTGTTTTCAAAAAGACTGTTACATTGTTAATTTTCGAATTTGGATGATATCTATTTTAATTGAAATGATCTATTATACGAGTATATATCGAGAATTTCTACTCTCACAAAATTTATTATAATCTTCCGGTGACATTCATAATAGGTAAGCGCTTATCAGCGATTGTGACCAAATAAATAATAATAATAATAACTGTATTGTCAAGTACCAAGACTCATTGTGTCTTGATACTGTAGAGCCTGCAGGGCTCCAGGGGTGCTTTTGTACCCGGGCCTGAGGACGGCGAGTAGTGGGTAGCTCGCTGTCCGATCAGCACCAGGCCCGAGGGGTCGACGGCGCGTAGTGTTCCACGCTCGCCGAACAAGAGTTGTCAGCAAACCATCACGGGGCCCGTCATGGCCGATGCCCTGGGGTTGTGGATAAATTCGAAACAGAGTTACCGCGCCCCTGGGCACTCAGGGCAGGGAAGGAACACAACAGCAGGGTGGGTTTTAGTCAGTAAGAGTCTGACACGAAAGCGGGAGATGTCATTGGATGATTTCCCACCGCCCAAAAAAAAAAAAAAGGGTGCTGTTGTAACCTTGGGGAGCTATCTCACTCGTTGGCTGCGAGTGTCGTGTATAAGAGTGAATGGTTATGGGTTTAGTGTTAGAAGTAAAAACTAGGAGGGCGCGCACTTCTAACTCTTAGAATTTTATATACTTTAATATTGTTCAATAGAAATGCTACATGCGCCCTCTTCGACGGGCGAGCTAAAACTCCACTTAAATAATCGCAACGTTCTAATAAACTATTCTAATTCTTAATATTCGAACGACTCTTCAAAAATTATCAGCTGCCAGCGCGATTTATATGTGTGGAGAGCCAAGAGCACACACGCCACAGTACCTTTTTTTTTGGGGGGGGGGGTGGTAAAGCATTCGATGACATCTCCCGCTCTTCGTGTCAGACTCTTACTGACTAAAACCCACCCCTGTTATTTTCCTGCCCTGAGTGCCCAGGGGCGCGGTAACTCTGTTTCGAACGCCACAGTACCTACTCTCATTAATAGTCCTTTTCTTTTTTGAGATATTGATACGAGTATATAGTAAATCCTGAACCAAAACTAAAGATCCTGAAGTAAAAACAAATCGATGACTCACTATTAACGAGTATCCACATTAATACAAGTTAATAAACTATGTTGGCATTAATAAATAGACAAAGAAAGTTAATAATGTAAGGAGCACTTTGAAGAAACCATCAATTATTTAAATAGTATATTCTAGCACAAAAGAGGGTAGTTCAGATATTTATAGAAATCGATTGTCTTACACGAGGTGTATAATATTTGAATATTTTAGGACAATATTATTTATTATAGACCGAGTGTCCAGTAATTATTTTCTAATAGAATATTTGTAGGTACCGTACCTTCTATAAAAGTATAGAACTGGACGGTTGAACCACAGAATAAATGTTAAACGCTTACTCGATAATGGGATTTCTTTGAAACAAAATTCTTCCTACCGATCACTTTTTAGGATTCCGTACCCGAAGGGTCCAAAAGGAGCCCCATTGTTCTCACTCACGTGTCCGTCTGTCTGTCTGTCTGTCCGTCCGTCGTCTGTCACAAAATTTTGTCACGATGAATTTTTTAACTTCCCATTGACCTATAAACTTGAAATTTGGTGATAATGTTTAATGTTCACTATTACGTATATTTTACCAACAAATCCCAAAATATTGATTTCTCTCATATATGGTATGGAACCTTAAATGTGCGAAGCCCGGCACGCACTTGACCGAGTTTTTAAATAACTAGCGTCCCGCCCGACCTGTTTCCACACAGACAGGTACAAATTATACACAGAAATCTTCTTAGTTTATCAGTCTTTTATTAATGATAGCCTCACTAAAATCAGTTGCGTGGTTCAGAAGAAGTTAGCGGATAAACAGACGGACACGGAAAACAACTTTGATTTATTTATACTACGTAGAGATCGAGAAGAGATAAACCAGATTTCTGTAATCCCTCCGAACACCAACTTTCTCTAATATGATGCAGGTTCAATGCCTGAACTGTAACGTAGCCTACATTATAACACGGTCTTTGGTATGTATAAAAAGTTAGAAATAAAAGTTTTTATACCTGTAAATAGATTTCTATATAGGGTTTTTGTTTCAGTGAGCAGCCAAATTGTAACTAGGCATCGTTGTACAGAGGCGGTTCACGGGACCCCTTCCATGTACTGATAATTAACGGGCTTGTTTTAGTTAGGCACAAATTCCACACCCTTGGTCTTTTCCTAAAAAGTTCAAGTGTCTTTTGAAGGTTTCCCTAATAAAAAAGGTATAAATAAAAGATTTATTTGTGTAAAAAAAATATTTTATATACCGTCGAAAATAATACATTCCTAAAAAATAAAATCAAAACAGTAGATTCCTACATTTTACCATGTCACGCTAGCAAAAATGTACTGAATAGCTAATTTTTTTTTGGGAGTTTTTAAACATCTGGATGTAATTTGGCTGCTTTTTGAAAAATAACCCTGTACAATAACTTTGACTCACTCATCAGAACTAGGTCTCACATCTACACTTCCACTCGTACTTATATTAACACCATCATTGTTCACAGATCCTCTTCGCGATCTTGTCGGTGGTCTCCGCCAGACCCGGCGGCATCATTGATGACTGGAGCCCGTCAGCTGTAAGTACACGTCAATAAGGCTTTTTATGATGCAAGCCGTGTGCCTGATGGGATGTCTTATTGGGAAAAATAACGTCTCGTCATGAAAACTTTCATCCAATATTTTAAAAACTTCAGGGGATGAAATTTTCAAAACCCCATCCTTTATGCTCACCTTCGATATCTAAGAAAACTTTTGTGAAAAAAATAAACATCAATTAATTCATCCTTTTCGAACTGCCTCTATTAATAAAAAACAATTCCCGAACAAAACGGCCATTGTCGTCGTGATCATCCCGAACGTAGCCGAACAACTCCGAACAGCCCCGAGAGCGGTTTAGGCTGTGCGTTACCTTTAAGTAAATGAACGTGTGTGTGTGTTGTCGATTGTAAGATTAACTTATTTTAAGAAAACGATTTTTTAATAAACTCTTGTTAACGTTCCAAGATAATTAATATAAGAAACATCGGATGAAACCGTCATGAATTCATAATTGGAATTGTACCGGTTCTAACACTAAATAACAAAACTGACATCACATACAATCACAAACTTAAAACTTTATAACTAGTCCTACCCAAATATGAAGTGCGCAATCAAATGCTTTTGTTTATTACAGCAACTGAGCTACGTGCATCAACCAACGGTGGCAGTAGCTCAACCCGTAGCTGTAGCTCAACATGTAGCAGTAGCTCAACCTGTGGTGCATGCGGCTCCAGTAGCCCTCGCCAAGCAAGCCACTAGCTATGCGTCGTTCCAACAGGTGACTAATGGCAATAGAAATGTAAGCAGTATCTTAACCCGTTAGCAGTAGCTTAACTCTAAGCAGTAGCTCAACATATAGCAGTACCTTAACTCGTAGCAGTAGCTCAAAATGTAGCTGTAGCTCAACATGTATCAGTAGCTCAACCCGTAGCAGTGGCTCAACATGTAGCACTAGCCCAACCCGTGGTGCATGTGGCTCAAGTAGCCCTCGCCAAACAAGGCACAAGCTACGCGTCGTTCCAACAGGTGAGTAATGTCAATAGAAGCAATAGCTCAAAATGTAGCAGTAGCTCAATCCGTATCAGCAGCTCAACATGTAGCGATAGCTCGACATGTAGCAGTAGTTCAACATGTAGCAGTAACTCAACCCATAGTAGTAGTTCAACATGTAGTACTAGCTCAACTGCGACTGCTAAGCGTGAGGTCCTGGGTTCAATTCCCAGGTCGTACCAAAAGTGCTATTAAATTTTTCCACTAGGAACTGCCCGGGGTTTGGAAGTTGGTGGTGTGACACCCTCGTGCCTCGGAAAGCACGTACTAATAATTTCATTTCAACAAGCATAACAAATCTTCGCGTAGCAGTGGTTTAAACCCTAATACTTGTAGCGCATCGGCGGCAGCTCAAAACAAGAAAACACGCAGCGACCAGCAGCGACAAATAGTCACCAAAACGACTATCAACTATGAAGATCAATAAAATTGTCATACTAACACTTTTTCAAAACGTAGTTTATATTTCGTAGCATGCTGCTACTACGCGCCTCGTAGCAAACGCTACGAAACCAAAATAATCGTAAACATCCTGTTTAATCATTGTTGCGGTTGCATCGTTTGCCGCTCATCAACATAATTGCTAGCTTCCGTGAGAACCGCTAACTTTGGTACTTCGTTTGCTTTTATATTGAGTTTTGCATCGTGCTTATTTTGCTGAACTACGGGGATATGGTGGAACTGGCTCAAAAATAGGTTAATTATGTTGATATTGCCATGTCGTAAGCTTTTTAACTAAATGAAAATGGTCAAGTCGAAGACCTCATCACTGCTCTTACTTAGAAGACATAGCCAAGCAATGGTGCCGATTCTCGTGTTCAATAACTAAACTAAAATTAGAAAATCGCTATCTTTTACTAAAAGGCAGCGCGAGAAAAGAACGCCTATAGCTGTGATCTAAACTAAAGACGTCAAACTAGTTTACGCCTTGCACTTTACCGTGTTTTTAGTCGACATATTTTTACGTGTATCCTTAATTTGTATGGAAATATTAGGTCAACTAAATTTGACAGCTCTAATTTACGTCCGTCTCTTTCTTGTTTTATTATAGAGAAAAATATAGCAACAGCCTAAATTAAGTTTAGTTTGTGCACAACAGCAACGGCACCAATGTTTACTTTTTGTTCACCAATATTTTCCAAAAATTGGTCCCCCCTAACGACTGCACTTAAATTTCCCCAGCAAAACATAGTCTGTATCAAAAACTAACTCAAAATTTGTCCTCCAGATCGTGCACCCAGTCCAAGTAGCCCAGCAGGTGGTCCATGCGGCCCCAGTGATCTCGCAGCCAGTGGTTCACGCGGCCCCAGTGGTGCAGGCCGTGGCCCAGCACGTGGTGGCCCAGCCAGTGGTCCAGACTTACGCTCAGCCTGTGGTACAGAAGTACGTGTCGGTGGGATCCTACGGAGGGTCGTACGGAGGAGGCTACGGTGGAGGCTACGGTCACGGCTGGTAATCTGCAGAATGTCGTCTGCTGTATAAATATTTCTGTTAAGCGTTGAGATCGTGTCCGTATTGTTGTTGCGGTGCAAAATAAAGTTTTTTTTACATCAGTACTGAATGGTGTTGTTTTATTGATCGGTGAGACATTATCATCATCTTCATCTGCTCCACGCACAACGGACCAAATCATCATCATCATCCAGCCAACCTCATTTCAGCCGAAAGACGTCCACTGCTCGTCGCCACTCCAGAACCACGGACCAAAGGGACCAAATAGGAGAAGTTAAATTTGACACACTTCCCGGTTGCCAATGAAATGAACTGAAATGAGCTGAAAGTTTGAATGAAAATTCATGGTTAATTAAGTGACGTCATTCTAAATCTAATATGGCCGACTCTAAAAGATGGCAGTGTAGTTATTTTTATGCATTCCCATCACATATTATGGGTATTAAATGAAAGAGTTTTTTTTTTGTGATTGTGGGAAATCACCCAATGATTTCGCCCGCTCTGGGTGGAGCGGGAGGGAGCGTCATATTATGGATATCAAATGAAATGGTTTGCAATGAAGAAAGACTATCTACGAAAAAAAAACTTTTTGTACAAAAAATACAACCGCCTTCTAAAAAAGAACATACTTACACCAAAAATTGCAAAATTACTTTATTTTCGGAAGTCAGTGTCAAAAAACGAAGAAACAAAACCAGAAACACCGACTTCCAAAGTTAAAGTTATTTTGCACTTTTTTGTTTTATTTAATTTATTAAAGAACACCAACTACATATTAACAAAAGATTTTACGTAAAGTGTACATTGCTGCATGCATGTTCTGTGTAAATATGTCACTTACAGGTGTACACAACTTATACACTTTTGACATTACTTCAATTTATAGATTACACTAAACATAATAAAATTACATTATAAAATTAAATTTCATTTCATACATCTCATTACATTTGATTTAAAAAAAAATGTAAACTAGCAAGTTATGGTTTAGTAAATTCAATACTAAAATATTATAGTGACTAGTTAGGAGCTGACCACACATCAATTTCAAACAATTTTTGCTTAAATTTAGATATGCTGTCACAGAATATGTCAATATCGTTATTATCCACTAATAACCCTGTTAGTAATCGTTATCATTCGGTTTAACGGTGCGGACCGGCGTAGATTTGTGCGAGATGATTTAACGCTAAAAGTGTCGAGTTTTCGTGACAACCTGACTGGACACTGACGGGGGACACTGATTATCAAGAAGTTGGGGCAAGGATATCTGACCATTTAGAATTTTGTAAACAGTCGTGACGTCAGCCAAAACGCGACGCTGTTCGAGCGAATGCCAACCAAAGTGAGCCAGTCGCTGTGAGTAGTCCGCCCTATAAGGGCAGCTGTGATCCTTGTATCTTAAATATCTGGTGAAAAGTTTTTGGACTCGTTCGATGCGGTTGATGTGTACCCTGTACATTGGACTCCAAACTGGAGTATTTTAGGGTACTCCGTACGAAGGAGTTGAAAAGTACTTTCAATGCATGTGTCACTTTGAAATCATGACCAATTCTTTTGATAAAACCAACCATTTTACCAGACTTGGACAAGACTTTATCAATATGTGAAGTAAAAGATAGATCACTACTCAGCAAGACTCCCAGATCCCGTATGAGGTCGAGTTTCTTTCTTTTTGTAGTGGTATTCCATTAAGTGAATAAGATGACGCCACCATTCGTTTTTTCCGGGTAAATGTTATGTGCTGGCACTTATCAACGTTGAGCACCATCCTGATTGCAATACACCACTCTTGGAGGGAGTTGAGATCTTGTTGCAGCAGAGCGACGTCTGATGGGGATTTAATAGTCCGATATATTTTCAGGTCGTCTGCAAAAAGTGAACATTGGCTGTGCTTGATATGGTTTACTATGTCGTTGATAAATACAATGAACAAAATTGGCCCAACATGGGAACCCTGTGGCACACCAGAAGTAGCTGTGTATTCAGGCGAATGGTAGCCATTTAGCACTACTCTTAGTTTCCGGCCGCATAAGTAGGATCTAAACCATTCTAAAAGGTTTTCATGCACCCTGTGCCTCTCCAGTTTGGCGAGTAGTATCTGGTGATCAACTTTATAGAACGCCCTGCTGAAGTCTGTGTACAATGAATCATCTTAGAGGCCCGCGTTGACATGATAGGAGATGTCATTGATATTTGTTATTGTTTTGTTAGTGCGTCAGTGTTATTTTTTTCTTTTTGAAGTCAGTTCTACTTTTTGTAATTTTTTTTTTATCAAAATCGGTTCAGCCATTTCAAGCTCTTTTGTGTTTCTTAAATGTCGCTTTTCTTTTAAGCGTTGGGGGCTTTTTAATTTTTTTAATTTAGTTGGTATCTTGTCTTTTTCAGTGAAATATGAATTATAATGGAAAGAATTTATAATGTTTCGAATAAAGACAGTAGGGACTAGGGAGACATTGCTGCCTCTATATAAAAATGTCATCCTAGTATGATTTACCTACCCGTCTAACAATGGGGTAGGTATCGTTAGCATGTAACTGGGTTGTGTAGGTTATATACGCACCCGCTCGGAGATTAAGGTGTTGCGGCAGCAACCGCCTCGGCGCTTAACATGCTGAAACCCCTCCTGCATCATGTAATGCAAGCGAGACTTTGGAATCTCGTGCGGTCAGAGTGGAGACTCTGATTTCCCACCTGATTGATTCCAGGGAATAGGATTGCACAGTAACGCCGTTGCCAGGGAGCACGTGCTGTCGTAGGTACGCAGCGAGGCTCAAAGGATACCCTTTTCCAGCCCCCTCAGGGATATGCTCTTATAGAAGTCGCACAGAGGGGGTTCCGGAGTGGTCTTTTAAGAGGTACCAGGACTCCTGTCACACACACATGCTCCGATGATCATCGGAGTTGTTTAAGTGACGTAAGAATCGCACATTCCTTGGTCCGAAAAAAAAAGCAAAAAAGGTTACAGGTTACATACACAGTCGCTCCATGTCCCTGGTATTTTGCAACCGGTAAGACTGGAAGACAACTCTAACATTATAATTACTTCTCCTGCCTTATCCCAATTTATTCAGGGGTCAGCGCAACATGTCTTTTTCTTTCATACTTCTCTATTAGACGTCATCTCTGTAATCACCCCATTTTTACCCATATCCTCTTTCACACAGTCCATCCGTCTTTGGCCTTCGTCTACTCTTATAGCCTTAAGGATGTGAGAAAATGTCGTGAGGAAAGTCTTGTGTATAGACACAAGACTTCCCTCACGACATTTTCTTCATTCCCTCGCATCATACCACAACAACCGATTTCCACACAACTTTTCAGTCACCGGTGTCATTGAAAAAAATGCTAGGCGGTTAGATAGTGGTTGTTATCTTCCAATCACTCTGTCAAGCGTACTTAGTGGAAATGAAACATTTTTTTCTAAATAACAGATGCCTATTTAAAAAAAACGCGTTTCACCACTGTCTCACCTGATGGTAAGCGATGATGTAGTCGACGATGGAGCTTGCCTAGAGGTAACCTATTCACTCTAGACTTAAAGACTTCCTGATTGAAGCTATTAGAGAAAACACTATAAACTTAAACATGAAATTCCACTCCTTAGCTGTACGCACAATGAAAGTGTAATTTCTAGGTATAATTTAATAGTTTATTCTATAAAAAATCTTGAGACTTAAAGCACGATTACCTTGTTATAATCCTTTTTAGTCTGTTTTACGTCCTTTAACGGTAGGTACTTCAGACAATAATTTAACGCTAAATTGTCTAGACATAAAGATAATGCCTCTAAAACTTTATTATAAGTAGGTACTTAACAAACGTAAATCTACTGGACGGTCATGATAACCAACATTAATAAGTTTACAGTTAAAAAAACATTTTTTTAAACAAGCTTTTATACCGGCTATCTCAAATTAAATGTGCTTGGTGGGTTATGTTGTTTTTATCACAGAGATGCAGTGCCCACATTTCAGCTTCATCATCAGACCCTGGATATTGTCTAGGCGAAAAATGCTTCTCAAGACAAATCAATCGAGCCCAGACTCGATGGGTTTAACTTGTTTAGTTCAGAAGTTCCTATGGCCATCTTCCGTCTCCATCATCAGACCAGCTTCATGGTACCACATCATTGAATTATCATCGATGATACATTAATCAATCTGCCTAGCCTTTTCCCAACTATCTTGGGGTCGGCTTCCAGTCTAACCGGATGCAGCTGAATACCAGTACACAGTAGTTTGGTGTAATACATATATACACCAAATTTGAGTCCAATCGGACATCGGAAAGTGGGTCTAATTTGAGTTGCAAGATTCCACCCTTGGCATACCTAGGCATGCAGGCACCGGCCACGATGGGCCCCGTCAGTGGTGGCTGACAATCATCTCTTTGAGGCGCGCGTGGAACACTACGCGCCGTCGACTCACGGTCGGACGGCGAGCTACCCACTGCTCGCCGTCCGCAGGCCCAGATCTACGGTGGCCGGAGATAGTTTCGCAATGTCCTACGCCCAGTGCCTCTCCTGCGGTGGTAGCGGCCGGGGCCGTGAGGGGCCCCACTTCGTTGAGCTTCCCTCACCCGTCCCGACTCCGCCTTCGCGAGCATTACTGCTTCGCAAAAGGAGGAGACTGCTTCCCATTCCCTCTCGCTCCGTACCATGGCCTGAACCAGGGCCGGGCGCGAGAGGACACCGCCACCTATCGCAAGATTCCACCCTAACAAACATAGTTAGTTACTTACATACATACATTGCAAGTTAAATTAAAACTATACAAGTTTTAATTTAACTATCACAATAATATCAAACAGCAGACTTTTTACTTCATCATCATCAGAAAGACGTTAACTGCTGGACATAAGCCTCCCCCAAGTGACGCCACGATGACCGGTCCTGTGCGTCTCGCATGCACCGGATTCCCGTGACCCTCAGATCATCAGTCCACCTAGTGGGAGGCCTTCCAACGTTGCATCATCCGGAACGCGGTCACCACTCCAGAACATTTCGGCCCCATCGACCATATGTTCTGCGAGATACTTTTTACTTATAATAATATAAACTACTTACCAAGTAGTTATAGGCTGAACCATGGCAATATTCATCATCATTTTTCCTGTACATGACTTTTCTGGCTCTTGTAATAAGGGAAATGTTACAACTCGTTTTCTTTTTCTATTCTTCCCTGTCTGTAGTCACGCTATTCGCATTATTTTGCACTCTCGGCTTTTTCTTGGTAATTATTATTCCTCACGCAATCCATCCAACTTTTCTTTGACCCTCTTCTACCTTTCCATGGATTTTATACAAAACTCATCAAGTTTCAATTTAGTTTTAGTCATTTCAGTCATTTTATTTATCAAAAAGTAACTTTAGCTGAAATCGATACTTAAATAGAAATATTTTTTCAAATCCTTTCTAAATTAAGTAACTTAGAAACCCTTTAAATCTGGTGGAAGGGGAAACTGTCAAGTAACAGAAAAAGGATGCTCAAACTGACATTCGTGACGTCACGGCCTTATGGCGTTCAAAAAAGATAGCGGGATGTCCCGACCAAGCCCCAGGTCGTGGATAAATTCGAAACAGAGTTACTGCGCCCCCTTGGCACTCAGGCAACTAAAGGGGGTGAGTTTTAGACAGTAAAATAGTGACACGCCATTCCGCTCTGCCTAGAGCGGGAGAAGTCATAGAATGATTTCACAACCCCAAAAAAAAAGAGCCCCCCCTCTTCCTCATGCCAATATTCGAAATTGTATTTGCTGCTTCATTTAATAACCAATATGATGTTGTTTTCAGAATAAGACTTATTTTTAACGTTATTTGTTGTTTCTTATAAAATATTGTACAAAACTAAGGGTAATACCCTATTCCGTTTGTATAAAATAAAAGATGGTTTCTGATACAAAATAGCGCTGTTTTCAGTTTGACATAGCAGTTTAGGGAAGTGCAGAAAATATTGGTTAAAACACCTCTTATTAGTAACTAGCTTTTTTCCGAGGCTACTACTGGCTGAATATTGGCCTCCTCTTAGTGTCGCCACAACGACCGGTCCTGGGCATCTCACAGCCATCTGAAGAATCACCAAACTGAAGTGGCAGTGGGCAAGGTAGAGAAAGGGGTATTTTGTTCTATTGAAGCAGTTTCAGAGATTATTTTTAACAAATATCTTAACAAACAAACATATAATACCTACTTATAGAATACTTCGCGCCTAAGTATTTTCTGTTTATTATATATTATTATATTGTAGGTAGTTAGGTTATAAATAGTTAGTTATTATATAATATTTATTATAAATTAACTATGTACTTAAATAAATAAATATGCCAGAAAATATAAATATATAATTTGTTCTTATTATTGGTATTTTCTACCATTGTTTTTTGTAGCTATTTCGGGTGTAAAAAGACAGTTTCCAAAGCCGAAAGCCACATATTCTACCCATTATTTTGATTTTTTTTTCACTAGACCATACCTGGGAAACAAGTGGTTCTGGAGATATTGAAGGTCAAAGACGCAATTATTTTTTTCTTTTTTACGAACATTCTGACAACCAGTCTTACCCAGGGGTATCGTATTACCAGTCGCTCTATGTAAAATACTGGTATTCAGCTGCATCCAGTTAGACTGGAAGCCGACCCTAAGATAGTTGGGAAAAGGCTAGGCAGACTTTTTTACGAAAATGAATTCCAAGTGTTATATTACTAAACTTTTTCCAAACAAACATTACCTGAATTTTAGATTCTTTTTTCGAAATTACGCATTTTCAGTTACAAAAACGCAATGGATATAAAAAATAGTTTTCTTTTTCATACCTAATTCAAGTCGTTTTTATTTACTACTTTGTTAGACGTACAGTATGCGTAGTTAACGGCTTTGTGATGTGTTTTTTTACAGCCTGTATAAATGACAAACATTAGTGGACATGAACTGTCCCCGATTCAATAGCCACATAATTCCACGCTGAGCTCAACTCTTCACTGTTCCTGCAATATGACCAGTCTTGGACGTATTTTAAGAAAGTGAAGAGCGCAAAACTTCACAAACGCAAAATCCAACGTCACGTTTGTTACAAATAGGATAAAGTATTTTTACGTTGTTAAAACAGCTCTCAGAATGTATCGTTTCCAAAGTAGTAGGCAAAAGTGTTAGAAACGGCCGTTTTTGGTGTTACGATTTTTTATTCAATGAGGACGCCACTTGGCCGGTAGTACGGTCTTAAGATCGAAGAAGTCGGTAGCATCTCCAAAACGAACTCCAATATTTAAAAGATTTGCCTCCACTCGACTCAATCAAATTGGCGGAAACAGTTTGTTATTTTGTGACATTCTTTATTGAGGGTTGTTTTTCTCATGGCGGCTAAGTCGACTGGAGTGAAGGTAATTTCCTTTAAAAGGACTTAGAATATGGACCTTACTTTAACAACATTTCATCAGTTAAAAAAACACAATAAAAAAAAATAGAAAAATATATATATAATATATATATATATATTACCATTATTCGTGTTAACTAACTATTAAGAACCAAGCTATGTCGTCCAAGTGCTGTGTACCTACTCTTCTTAGTGACAAGTTGATAATAATTTTGAACGAATGATCATTTATTAATTATTGTAACATAATAACTAGTGTACAAGTCACTGTAGTATCTTTAAAATAAATAAATGTTCGCTGAAACAATAAAACAAAGTTTACACCCTCTTCCCTAGATGGCGTTGGCGTCGAATTAGATCGCGCTATGGTTTCGTTCCCGACGAAAGGATAAGTACCAAACGCTTGAACGTGTCTGAAATTACGGCTTGGCCACTTGTGTTAAGCTATTTAATGGCCAAATTTTTGTAAAGTTAGTTGCTAGCATGCGCAACTAACTTGAAATTACTCTTCTTAAATATAAATAAAAAATACACCGACACAAAAAAAAACCGGTTTTTTTGGGATTTAAAAATTTAAACCTAATTACTGAGTAAGAGTATGGATAGGTGTAGAAAGTTGAATCAATTTTTCGGCATGGTTGGCGCAGTGGATTCGATTTCCGCACGGAACAAATATTTGTATAACCTACAGATACTGTTCTGGGTCTAGGTGTCTTATGTACACAAGTTTAAATGTTTGTGAACGCATCACCCACGACACAGGAGTAATGCCAAGTGTGGGGCAAAATTAAAAAAAAAAAACATAAATGTTGATGTGTGACTTTGATTCTGTACTAGGAACCGACTTCCAAAAAAGAAAATACACTAAATATTAAAAAATTGGTGTTTGCATTTCATTTCTTCGTTTTTTGACACCGACTTTCGAAATTAAGTTATTTTTTTAATTTGTAGTGTATATATTTACTTTTTTGGAACTCGGTTTTTTTTTGTAAAAAGTTTTTTATTGTTCACTTTTTAGTTGTTATACTCGTAGGTACCCCCGAACCCCAATAAAATGGAACGTGGAATTTAAACATACTCGTAATTGGAGAAAACCAAAACTTCAAAAAAAAATCGAGGTATACGTATTTTTCGTTTTTGTTCAGTTTTTCAAAAAGCGCTGAAGCAATTTCGATAACATTTATATGGGACCACTTTGGGAGTATATCCTTTCGGTAAAAAAAAAATATTTTGAAAATCGGTCCACAACTGACGGAGAAATCGGTGGACATGGATAAAAAAAAATATTACATACAGTCAAACATAGAACCTCCTCCTTTTTCGAGGTCGGTTAAAAATGGTAAAACGCAAAGCTATTTTACATTCCACGTATGAGTCAACTCACTTAATAAAGCTACAGCACATAAATCTCATTATTGATAAAGAATCTTGGTTTACTTCAGAAGTGCTTTTTAACTAATTTACCACAAACATATTTATCTAACCCCGTTAAGCCTTATTAAGGCTCTATTAACAGCCAACGACCTTGAGTGGTTAGCTTGCGTGTTCTGTGCTGAACTCACGTAAAGTGTCGTACGTCCACCACAGTAATAGGACTCGCCCATCAAGCAGCGCTGTTCGAAATTAGACGGATTATTAATTTATTATACATGAAACAACAGGTATTATACTAAAACACGTTTATTAAAATATGTTTTCATAAAAATACTCTTTATAGTTTATGCGTGCTTCTCAATTTTTTATCCGCGTTAGACATAACTTTACAAATTAATTACATTACGTTGTAATAATATAATTATTTCAAATATTCACATATGAAATTACGAAAGAAATTGTCTTAAATAACATATATTTTTCTCAAAGAAATAAGACTAGTCGATTAGACGTGATGATCAATTAAAAATCATTAGAAATCGTATAACTACGCCTGCTTCAAAAACGTCTTGTTATACACCGACCATCGCTTCCCCTCGTCATATCTTAGTAATTGACAGGTATGTAGGTATGGATAGCCATTAATCAAGCAGCACAGTACAAACATAGCGTGTTGGCCTAAAGCCTAGGTCATACTGGAGTCGTTAGCGTAGCCACGCACATAAATATGTAATGTATTTTATATGGTTGAAGTTGGTGATCGACTGTAATGTTCGAATTTCAAAAGTATGCTCATGACTGTTGGAATGAAGGTAGTTTGGGAATGTTATCGTTCGTAGAATCCGTCGTTATGTTAGTTTTGGAGAGTTCTTTGTGGAACTTTGGAGATTATTCATATTGAGAACGTTGGACAGGTAAAGAGTCTAAAAGTATTTTTCATAATGTCTGAACAAGCAATATCTATCAGATATGAAAAGAAAAATCATAAATTCTGGGTACGAAATTGCCAAAAATTTTGATGTCAACTGAACGCTAGAAGACATCTCGGCAGACTTAGACGAATATGGCGGGACTCGACTCCTACCGAGTGCACTGGCCCACACTAGCATAAAACAGCATTTCGTGGAAAATAGAAAAGGCCTTTGCCCTCTAGGGAGTAATATAGTTTAGATACAGAAGATTAGAGCTATAGAGCAGTGTTGGCCCAGTGGAAACTGTGTTGGTGTGTGTGATGTGAGTCTGGATAAACCCAGCCAGGCGCATTACTTTTATCACCACTGCTCTCAAAACGGTGAAGGAAAACATTGTGAGGAAACCGGCATGTCCTAGAACCAATCATTCGAAGACATGTGAGCCACCAATAGGCCTGAGTCCCACCTGTGGGAACATTATAAAGACTATACAGGGTGTAAAAAGATACATCACAGAGCCGTTAACTACCTACGCATACTGTACGTCTGTTGCGCAAAAATGATTGCTGGGAAACGACTTTTACTTTTAGGCATGAAAAAAAATACTATTTTTTATTGCGCGCAATGTAACGCAAACCCAGGCAAGTGGAGTTAAACCCTGCCCCTTCGCTCTAAGCCACGTAGGTACTTGTCAGATACGTTTGATTTTCATTGCGTTGTTGTAACTGCAAATGCGTAATTTCGAAATTTCGAAGAAAAAAAATCGAAAATTCAGGTAATGTTTGTTAGGAAAAAAGTTTATTAATAACACTTGGAATTCATTTTCGTAAATAAGTTTTAAAAAAAAATTGCGACTTTGACCTTCAATATCTCCAGAACCAGTGGTTTCCCAGGTATGGTCTAGTGGAAAAAATTATCCTAATAATGGATAGAATATGTGGGCTTCGGAAACTGTCGTTTTTCACCCGTTATTATGTAAGTATAGATAGGATTAGATCGAAGTCAAATATACATTTATCCATAACTACTTTTTATTGAGACAAGAATACTGATTACATCAAAAAATAAAAAAAAACGCTGAACGCTTAAAACAAAAGCGAATATATAAAAAACACAAAAGAACTGATGACCTTGAAACGGCTAAACCGATTTTGATAAAACATGTGTAAGAACCATCGCAACAAAACATGCTTTAAAAAAAAACCGCATTCAAATCGATTCACCCTTTTGAGAGCTAGGGTGCCACAGACAGACACACACACACACGTAGCGGTCAAACTTATAACACCCTTCTTTTTGCGTCGGGGGTTAAAAAATTGCTTCTAATCAAACTAACTATCATAAGGACTGTCATTTCTTTAATGGGTACCATGAATTGGTAACTGAGTGACCCATTGCTGTGTCGTCCGATTTACGTAACCTACTTGTACAAGAGGTTGACTGTAAGACCCTAATCACAGAATAAATGCAATATTCATGTGAGAATATCGACCCGACATAGAGTGGTTGAGAGAGTAGTGTTTTAAAGAGTCAGCGCGGCCCTTTTTTTTTGGTGTTGCGAAATCATCCAATGACTTCTCTCGCTCTGGGTGGAGCGGGAGGGCGTGTCAGACTTTTTAACCGACTTTCGAAAAGGAGGAGGTTCTATGTTCGACTGTATGTATGTTTTTTTTTTTATGTATGTCCGTGCATTTCTCCGTCAGTTGCGAACCAATTTTCAAAATTCTTTTTTTTGAAAGAATATACTCCCGAGGTGGTCCCATATAAATTTTATCGATATTGCTTTAGCACTTTTTGAGAAACTGAACAAAAACAGAAAATACGTGTACCTCGACGACGTTTTGGTGTTCTCCAAATGTTTAAATTCCACGTTCCATTATATTGGGGTTTTTAGTTCTGGGGTATAACAACTAAAAAGTGAAAAATAAAAAACTTTTTTACAAAAAAAACAACCGACTTCCAAAAAAAAATACACTAAAAGTTGATAAATAACTTTAATTTCGGAAGTCGGTGTCAAATAACGAAGAAGTAAAATACAAACACCGACTTCCGAAATTAAAGTTATTTATCAACTTTTAGTGTATTTTTTTTTTTGGAAGTCGGTTGTTTTTTTTTGTAAAAAAGTTTTTTACTGACTAAAATCCACCCCTGTTCTTTCATTTTCCTGACAGCCAATAGCCGCGGTAACTCTACTTCGAACTTATTCACGACCCCAGGCGGGCATCGGTCTGACAGGCCCAGTCAGGTATTGCTACATCTCTTTGAGGCGCGCGTAGAACACTACGCGCCGTCGACTCTCGGGCCCGATCCTTACCGGACGGCGAGCTACCCATTACTCGCCGTCCGCAGGCCCGCTCCCACGGTGACCGGAGATCGGCTTGCGACCCCCAACGTCCAGGGCTGCAGCGCCAGCCCGTCTCCTGCAGCGGCTGCTGCTGGGAGCGTGAGATTGACTCTGTTGTGTCTCCCTCACCCGTTCTGCCTCCTCCTTCGCGAGCATTGCTGCTTCACAGAAGGAGGCGACTGCTTCCCATTCCCTCTCGCTCCGTACCATGGCCTTGACCAGGGCCGGTGCGAGCGTTCGCTGCCGCCGATCGCCTCCACGATGACACGGCGGTGCTCCGCCCAAGCCGGGATGAACTCGACCGTATGCTCCACCGTGTCCTCTGGGCGATATGCACAGTGGTGACACCCGGGTGTTTAGTAGGAAACGCTCACGCCACGCACGCGCGGATAACTAACACAGAAACCTCCCGAAACAGCCATGTCTGGTGAGAACCTGCGTCAGGCGGAGAGTGAGTACACCGTGGCGCCTCTTCAGCCCTCAAAGAGGGGCCTTACCGCTGCAGTCACCGTGGGCCCTGGAACGTAAAAGGCAACACGGGTAAGTTTTAGTTGGTAAGAGTCTGACATACCATCCCGCTCCACCCAGAGCAGGAGAAATCATCTGGTGAGTTCCCACCCTCAAAAAAAAAGAAAGGGTTCCTAGGATACCTAATAAAAGGTATGTTATTAAAACAAAGGTTTAAGGGTGTGGGCCGTAATCCACCACGCGGGCCCAGTGCGGGTTAGTGAATGTCACATGTCTTCGAATTTTTGGTTCTAGAACATAGTAACAGGTAACCGCCGAAAAACCTAGTTTATAAAAATTTAATCTGTCAATCTCTAACTGCAAAGGATTGTATTTCTGCCCAAATGCAACATCAAGTAGTTATCACGACTGTGAAATTAAGGAAGCAATAAAATAAATTAAGCTAATGGATTAACCTAAATATAGAAACATTTTATTAGTGTCGGTTTTTTTTTTTATTGGAACATATCGATGTGTATAAAAACTAAGGAACAAAATCATTAGACGCTGACTGTGAGTTTTCATAAACCTTTTTCAGGGTTCCGTACCCGAAGGTTTTTTTGGGTGGTGGGAAAGCATCTTATGACTTATTCCGCTCTAGGGTGGAGCGGAAGGGCATGTCAGACTCTTACTGACTAAAACCCACCCCTGTTCCTCCCTGCCCTACATGCCCAGGGGCGAGGTAACTCTTTCGAATTTATCCTCAACCCCCGGGCAGGCATTGGCCGTGGCAGGCCCCGTCCTTTTGCTAACAACTCTTTGAGGCGCGCGTGGAACACCACGCGCCGTCGACTCTCGGGCCTGGTGCTGATCGGACGGCGAAGACCCACTACTCGCCGTCCGCAGGCCCGGGTCTACGGTGGCCGGAGATCGTCTCGCGGCCCCTGGTGTCTCCTGCGGCGGCTGCGGCTGAGGGCGCTAGGGCGACTCGGCTGTTGTTGAGTCTCCCTAACGTATGCCGCCTCCCTCTTCGCGAGCATTACTGCTTCGCAGAAGAAGGAGACGGCTTCCCATTCCCTCTCGCTCCGCACCATGGCCTGAACCAGGGCACGGCGCGGGAGGTCGCTGCCGCAGCCACACAGGGTTTACAACCAAACGGTTGGAGCTACAGTCTTCAAATTTTCACAGTATAACCATCTTGTTGACTCAAAGCCATACAAATTGTCAAAGATACATTTGGTACGGAACCATAAATGTGTAAAGTTCGACTCGCACTTGTCCGGTTTTTTTATTACCATTCTCTTGCCTCTATCTCAATTTATTTAGAGTCGACGCAATATAATTCTTATTTCGAAACCTCATTATGTCATGCGATTGGCTGCAGTTTTTGCTTTTGACCAATCACAACAGCTACGAACACCTATCTGCTTCAGCAACCTAGACAGAACAACAAAAAACAGTAACTTATGATTTTAAAACTCAGTTCGAAAAAAAACCGCCCAAGTGCATGTCGGACTTCACACGTTTAGGGTTCCGTACCAAATGTATCTTTGACAATTTGTCTGGCTTCGGGTCAACAAAATTACTACTGACTAAGATACTTTGAAAACATGTAGCTCCAACCATTTGAGTGTAAAACCTGTGTGATAAACAACGGACAGACGTTCAGACGGGGGCTTCAATAGGGCTTCGTTTAGACCCTTTGGGTACGGAACCCTAAAGAGAAGAAACTGAAGATATAAACAGATCTGATCTAGGCGCTAACCCTTTATATAAAAAACTGGAAAGTACTAATAGGCAGAAGAAAACTCACTTTGACCTACAAATGCCATTCATATTTACGACCATATTTAAAAACCGTAACCCTACTTAAGTACCCCTCGACCTTGATACCAAAAATAGAGGTATGCTGTGGCTGTGAGTAAACAGAGTTCCAAAGCAATCTGTCGTGCATTGAATTGGGACTATTACGGTTTATTGTCGTTGAATCGATATCGGAGTGGCACATCACTAGCGATCGCGTGCTAGCCTGCACATCACCACTGTCCTGTGAACCGGGTAGAATGGGCACCATGGCTTGTGGGAAAGTTCGGACACGTTGGTAAATGGCAAATCTTTGAATGATCTGGAATTGTCTATTGTTAGTTGTGCTGTATTCATTGACCCTTCTTATCTTCCTATTAGTAAATGATTGACAACCCTATAATTAGGAGACACAATGTTATCTTGAAAAACTTGAGACATTTAATAAACTTAAACGAAAAGTACTCATTTTTAGAGGGGACGTTTGGCTGTCACACAGGTTTTACAGCCAAACGGTTGGAGCTAGTCTTCCAATTTTCACTGTATACGCATCTTCATCTCAAGCCAGACAAATAGTCAAAAATACATTGTACGGAACCCTAAATGTGCGAAGGCCGACTCGCACTTGGCCGGTATTTTTATCATGAGTACAATCACGAGCTCATCGGGTGTAAAAAGACAGTTTCCGATGCCGTAAGCCATATATTCTACCCATTCTTTGTATCATTTTTTTCCACTAGACCATACCTGGTAATCCACTGGTTCTGGAGATATTGAAGGTTAAAGTCGCAATTTTTTTTAAACTTTTTTATGAAAATGAATTCCAAATATTATTACTAAACTTTTTTCCAAAAAAACGTTTCCTGAATTTACGATTTTTTTTCTAATTTTCGTAATTACGCATTTAAAGTTACAAAAACGCAATGCATATCAAAAGTATCCGACAAGTTCCTACACGGCTTAGAGCGAAGGGGCGGGGTTTAACTCCGCTTGCCTGAGTTCGCGTTACATTGCGCGAAGTAAAAAATAGCTTTTTTTTCATACCTAAAAAAAAAGTTGATTCCCAGCAATAATTTTTGCGTTAAGCTACTTTGTTAGATGTACAGTATGCGTAGTTGACAGCTATGTGATGTGTCTTTTTACACCCTGTACATGTCGTAGAAAAATGAGGATACCAGGCATTTCTCGAAATCCCTAGGGATACCACGAAAGCACGGTAGATGTCGAATATTCTTGTTTATTACGTCTAATCTTAATCTAAACATAGTCACCCTAAACGCTTACCTGTTTACGTCTACAAACATAACAAATACTTCTTCAAAATACCACAAATGACCCAAATCATGGTCACCTTACTGAAGTACAGACAAGTTTCAGTCGCTTAGCGCGCTTTCAGTAAGCCAAACGCCACCACAAGGCGATGTGGCCCAACCTAAACAAATGACGATCAAAATACATCGCTCGACATACATTACCGGGAATATTAAGATGTGGCTGCATCGCTATTGAGTGTAACAAGCAATGAGTTGCAATTAAAAGTTTGAATAATTGTTTTGTGTTTGGTGTCGGGTGAATTGAAAAATAATATGAATTTGAATGTTTAAAAAAATAAATGTGTTGAGATTGAAATAATATTCTTGAAATAATATCTTCTAATAGTTATTATTTATTAGGTGGAATTAAAATAACAAAAAAAGCTTTAACATGTGAATTCAAAATGTATAAAATTTGCAAAAAGAGTTAAGAAAGTTTACAATGAAACTTTGGTGTTTTGAATCAATGAAGAAACAGTTTTGAAGATGAACGCGTGGTCAGGAGAAGAGGGCGATGTGATGGGCCCTACGGTTACCCGTAAGTATACCGTACTTCTAAAGTTTCATCTTTACATTAATTGTGCGTACAGCTAAGGAGTGCAATTCCCAACCGGAGTCTGTATTTTCTTATAGCTACAACCTGGGATTCTTTAAGTCAAGAGTGAAAAGGTTACTTCTAGGCAGGCGTGCTTCATCGTCAACCACATTATCTCTTACCATCAGGTGAGATAGTGGTCAAACACGAGCCTATCAATGATTAAAAGTTTCTAATGTTTTCATAAACAATTAGCAGCCCGCTCCGGTTTCACACGGATTCAATTTATTTCCCGGTGAATTTTCCAAAAAAAAATAGTATTGTTTTCACTGTCGTGACAATTACGAAAACATTTTTTTTTTCTTTTTAGTTGTGGTTCTCCATTCCATTCCATGCTCGCGAGTCTTTTTCTGTTAATTATTGGAGAGTTCCACTGTGTATCTCCGAAGATCTTCATCAAATCCTAATGTTTTATACACTAAAACCTTCCTTTAAAAATATGCATTTGATTAACGAAAACCCCATCCGAATCGGATCACTAGTTTTCGATAATGTCGCGAACAAACAAAATACATACATACGGGTCGAATACAGAACTTTTTAAGTCGGTTAAGAACAGCCAAATCTTAAGAAAAATAACTTTTCACCAACTTGCCGACACATTTGTTCGTCTATCTCGCCCATAAACATGTATTCTATGTGGTGTCTGTTTTCATTTACTGCGTATGAAAACCTAAATATATAGAAGCAGTCAGCGCCAAAGTAGCCGATCATTTCCAGACACAATTTAAAATGCTTTGTGTCTGGAAATGATAGGCCACTCTGGCGCTCACCGCCTGATTTGTATGAAAAAAGTTCTCGGTATCGGGAATTGGGTTCAAACTTCAGGACGACCAGTCTCCTGCAGCCTCTCATTCTCTTTTCTGTATTAATATTATGAAGTTTTGAGTGCCCCGGTCTCATGGTCACAAAAACGACTGTAGCGACATCTATGACGCCGCACACGGAACTAAAATAGCAAAATCCTACATCGCGCAAGCAGAGTTCTCCGCGCGATTGGAACATATACAACATGCAGAAATCAACCATCGGGCAGTTGCCCGGACCAGACACAACACCCGTCTGGTCGGAGGATCCTCACTTTTCAATGGAGGTTTGCGGGACTTTACACCCTGTTCCGCATACCTCTAAAACTGGTGACCCTCGACTATGAACGTGAGCGCAGCCTTCGTCATGACGTCATCACCTCCAAACTGGTGACCCTCGACTATGAACGTGAGCGCAGCCTTCGTCATGACGTCATCACCTCTAAACTGGTGACCCTCGAGCATGAACGTCAGCGCAGCCTTCGTGCAGCTACTTCAGCGTGACGTCATCATCATCGCTTCCTTCAAACTCTTAAGCAACGAGTCATACAGCCAGCCAGTAGCAACGGCTTCTACGGGTATCCTGACCACCAGCATGCAGCGGACGCACATTCCTGGTCAGCATCCTCAGCCTCTTTCATCACCTTCAACCTCATCAGCGATCTTGGCGCAGCGAACAGCACCTTCGGCCGGTCGAAGAACCTCTCCTGGTCGACGCCAGCAGTCAAGCCACTACGTCGCACAGCACCGCTCCGACCCACTGGAGCCCGCAGCACCACTCCGACTCACTGGAGCCTGCAGCATCATCCCGACTCACTGGGACATCATCACCCCGACTCACTGGGGCATCATCCCGTCTCACTGGGACATCATCACCCCGACTCACTGGGGCATCATCCCGACTCACTGGGACATCATCACCCCGACTCACTGGGGCATCATCCCGACTCACTGGGACAGCAACACCCCGACTCACTGGGGCATCACCGCAAAACAGTTCCGACTCACCGTGAACTATGCGGCTCTTCCGGTTCCGACTCACTGGAACCAACCTTCCACTGGCCCGGCAAGCATCACAAGATGTATGAACGACTCATCAAGAACCATCGATCTCCGATCTCCGGAGGGGAGTGATGTAGCGACATCTATGACGCCGCACACGGAACTAAAATAGCAAAATCCTACATCGCGCAAGCAGAGTTCTCCGCGCGATTGGAACATATGCAACATGCAGAAATCAACCATCGGGCAGTTGCCCGGACCAGACACAACACCCGTCTGGTCGGAGGATCCTCCCTTTTCAATGGAGGTTTGCGGGACTTTACACCTTGTTCCGCATACCTCTAAACGACTATCGGATGTGGGGTCCTGGATTTTTCCATCAAGAATTTCTTGGTATCAGTCCGTATCCCCGGTACGCTATTGATGTTTTTAGAAGGTAAATATCAATAGGATAGTTCGTTATTCATTATCACTGAGCACACTCTGAGTTTGTTTCGGTGTTTCTTCTCAGGGTAGTCAGATAGGAAACACCGGCCTCATCTAGCTTAGACTGACAAAAACATTGACGTGTAAAAGTGTTCCTTTTACTGAATAAACATCATTTATACACTACCTTTTGTTTTTTTTTTTGGGTTTTTTTTTGTTTTTTTTTGTGACCCTGCTGTGGCCAATAAATGTAGGTAAATTATTTTTTTCTTTCTTTCTTTCTTTTCCTCATAGGTACGAGTATATGAATACGTGAGCACTACACCAATAGGCATACACAAAATATCAATATGGGCCATCAGCCAGAATAGGGACGAACAATTCGTTCCCGTGGGATTGTAGGCAAAATACATATCACGTTGGAAAACTATTATGGAGACAAAGTCAAAGTCAAAGCATTTATAAACTAAGTTAAGCTTAAACTAGTTTAGTTTGTAGTTATGAAACGCAAAAAGAAGCTCTAATCTTGATTAAACGCATAAACTGAGTTTAGTTTAACTAATCGCGAATAATTTCATTGGTGAAATCGGCCCTAATTCAGCTTCCAATATTTGACCCGAACATACAAACATAAAATAAATAAATAAAATAAACATAAAAAATAAAAAAGCCTTTTATTTCATGCCGAAGAATAAATATCATTTTTACATGAGTGTTTACATTATTTAAACATCGTAATAATTTAAAAAAAGTTGATACATTTTTTTTTTCAATATTATTATTTTTTTATATTTTTCTTAACATCCATTCATTGCAATTTTGATTATTGATTTGATAAAAAATTATAAATAATAACAATATTTTAAATGTTAAAATTAGATTTCAAGTTCAGTTTGATTCAATAAATAGTATAACAATTTGTGTAAATTAGATTCAAGATTAGATTTCAATATTAATATTCATTTTGTAGATTAGATTATAATAGAGATTTAAAATACAATAAAATAAAAAATATTATGCATGCATGAACCCCTCAGGTAGTGAGGGTGAAGGCCTCCTCCAGAGAACCCCAGCGGTCGCGGTCTTTGGCTTCTGTCAGCCAATTTTTGCCTGCAACTTGTGTGATGTCATCTGTCCATCTAGTTACAGGTCTTCCTCTTTTCCGGACCGGGCCATGTCGTCATTCTGATTGTGATTTGAAGTATTTGTCTCTGAAGGGTTTTGGTCTTTTTCTCCCACGGGGACCGGCCGGATTGGGAGAGCGGGAGCGGGAGGGGCTTCTGTGGTTGCTATTCTCTTTCATAGTGCTCAACCGTTAGTGCTTGTTCGTGCGAAGTACTTTCCTTGTTGTAAACAAGTTTAGGTTTTTGGAGGATGTAGTTCTTCATAGTAATTGTCTTGCTTTTCTTTACAGGTTGTTTTTTGTTTTCTGTGGTTTTTTGGCTATTGAGTGTCTCTGTTTCTGGTGATTCAGAAAGAATTCTTTTGTTTGTATGGTATTGTGGTAGGTTTTTATTTTTGTTGGGTAATACAATGAGCTTGTCATATTTTATAAAAGCTTTATTGCCTAACTCTCTTTCTTCTTTCAATTGGGTTTGTAGGTCTCTGCGTTTGTTCAAGACTTCTAGGGGATAATCTTGTTTTGTATAATATGGTGAGTTTTTCAGGCATTTTTGATTTTGCTGGATATTTATTTTTAGTCCCATTGTGCTGAACGTAACAACAACAGGACGTATTTTGTCACCTTTTTTCCCAAGTCTTCTGACCGCTTCTATACCATTTTCATATTGTAATTTAAAATAGTTATTTATTATGTCTGTTATAGTTTTTTCTAGATCGTGATAGGATTTTTCTCGTTCTTCCACTCCAAATATGACCAGGTTTTTACGTCTCTTGTATCTTTCTAAATTATTGATAGCTGAAGAATGATCTTCTAATTTCTTTTCTAAACGTTCATTTTTAACTTCTAAGCTCCTAAACTTGTCATTTATATTATTGATAATAGTAGTTTTTATGTCTTCTTTCATTTCAAGCATATCCATTTTTTGTTGTTTCATTTCTCTTTGCATGTTTTCCAGCATGGCTTTTATTTCTTCCATGATTGTAATAACTTCCCAACTCCAATTCAAAATCCGAAGAATCACAAAAAGTATTATGCGTAGGTGTGATGCGAACGCACGACACCCAGATTCAACCAGATCAAGCATAGCAAGTTAAAAATAAATAAATAAAACTTTTAAAAATGCTTGGTTTCAAAAATATTTGACCACAAGATTGAAGCCGCTAGAAAAGCCTAGCTTGCCATAAAAATACTTCTTTCACAAAAATATGTAAAAGCTTCAAGGAATTCTGGCTGCTAGAGGCATTCTTGGATTACAAAGCTCTCGTTTTAGTTATCGTAAATCATTTAAATAACCTAACCCAAAAGATTTTATCTAGCTCCTATGTACGTCCAACGTACTTGACCAACGGAATAACTTCAAACATATTGCACTGAACATTTGCACTGAACATCGCTAGTATTCAAATAAAATTTGTACGAAATACAAAGTAGGTACGTACTTAATAACTTTGATACACCATGTCACATATTGATAAACAAATTTTTGAAGTGAAAACTTCTTTAGGCGCGTTGGGCATTTTTGAGGTGGGAAAAAACTATTTAACTCGCGCGTCACGTCACCGACCGTCGTAGCACTCGTAGCGGATTGTATTAATTTGAAGTGAAAACCGACACCGACACCATTAGAATGCAGATGTAACACATTCAAATATTTTTACAAGGCTAGCTTCTCGGCAAGCTTCGTGAGAAATTTGAGAATTTTATTGTAGTATTGACTACCTCAATCAATTAACATTATAATTCTGAGCTTCATTTTACCGGGAGACACAAAACTACATTTTTACATCACAATACCACTAGGAAATAAATTAAAACAGCCACTGAACTTCACTCGAAAAAAATCCGCCAAAAAATTCAGAATCCACTGACTCTTCCCGGACACTATGGCGATCCAAAAAAAAGTCCGCAGGAACGCCACATCTAAAACATCTAAATAATTTCAGTATTTGGACCAAAAACAAGAGGTTAGTACTATTTTTTATAAAAAAAAAAATGGAGTTAAAAGCGTAAAATAAAGTGTTTAATTTTAATTTAAATGGGTTTAAAAACAACTGTAGAAAGCTAACGCTTAAATTACGATAAAAATAAACCGTAATATTAGAGAGCAATATTTTTAATTAACATCAAAGATTAGGATCCTTAATAAAACCCTGACCACTTTCTTCGTAGAAAAGTGTAGTAGTTACAACCATTACGTAAATAAATAAATAAAAGTTTTATCTTTTCCTTTATGGCGTTTACAAGTACGTACTTTAAGTAATTAAAACCAGTTCTAATAAAACATACGGTACTTAATTCTTTCATTCGCGATTAAGATGTACGATATTAAATGGAAAAGTATTGATTTCATTCGTTCTTCAAAGGATGTGTTATTAAAAATATACATTCGACTTCCAAAAACTAAAAACACAAATAAATGCAAAATAACTTTAGTTTCGGCAGTCGGTGTTTGTATTTTGTTTCTTCGTTATTTGACACCGACTCCCAAAATTAATGTTATTTTGCAACGTTTAAAGGATGATTCACGTTACACCGTGCCGCCACAATTGTTTGACCGGCAATTGTTTCCCGGCCGGGGCACGGTCTAACATGAATCACTACATACAAAATGTATGCTACAATCCCTGACCGTGCCCCGGCCGTGCCCCGGCCGTGCCCCGGCCAGTTCAATAGTTTTTTTCCGACCTCAAAAATGCCCAACGCGCCTAGAGAAGTTTTCACTTCAAATTTTTTTTTATCAATATGTGACATGGTGTATCAAAGTTATTAAGTACATACCTACTTTGTATGTAAACAATTGCCGGTCAAACAATTGCACGGTCAAATATCTATAGTATACTTTTTGTGTGAAATGATCCATGCTTGGCCGTGCCCCGGACGTGCCCCGGCCGGTGGTGGTGGTGGTGGTGGTGGGGACACGGTGTAACGTGAATCATCCTTTAGTGTATTTTCTTTGTATTGGTTCAATTGGTTGTAAGAATTTTTTGTAAAATTTTCTTTTTATTTTTCACTTTTTAGTTGTTATACCCCAGAACTAAAACTGAATATTAAAGTTACGCCAGAATTGATATTCCCCAATAACATGGAACCTGGAATTTGAACATAACTGGAGGCAACTAAAACATCATCTTTGTATAGGTACATATTTTTTGTATTAGTTGTTTTTTTTTTAAAAAAGCGCTAAATCAAATTTGATAAAATTTATATGGGACTTCACGAACGATTTTGGTTCGTGCGTAGTATCGGACAAGTCGTTTTTTAGGGTTTCGTACAAAGATGGAGCCGGGTGAAATTGGCTCCTCTTAGCGGAAAAAAGACACGCCTGGGTCTTAGCAGCATTGAACTTGACCAGATTGGCATCGCCCCATTCTGAGACAGCCTGTAAGGACAAGTTCAAGCGCCCGACCATAGCCTCTCGGAGAGACCGGACCTGAGACCCACTAGCTCGTGCGTCGGGCACGTATGTATGTTTGTCCACCGATGTCTGTGTCAGTTGTGAACCAATTTCCAAAATTCTTTTTTTATCCGAAATAATATACTCCCGAGGTGGTCGCATATAAATTTTATCGAAATTGCTTCAGCGCTTTTTGAAAAACTGAACAAAAACGAAAAATACGTAGATGAAGTTTTGGTTTTCTCCAATTACGAGTATGTTTTAATTCCACGTCCCATGTTATTGGGGTTTTTAGTGCTGGTGTATAACAACAAAAAAGTGAAAAATAAAATACGTACACAATAAATTAAAAAATAACTTTAATTTTGGAAGTCGGTGTGAAATAACGAAGAAATAAAATACAAACAATTACTTAGATAATTTTAAATTTTTAGTGTATTTTCTTTTTTTGAAGTCACTTGTTTTTTTTTGTGTAAAGTTTTTTTATAACAGTAGTAAGAAGTAAGATAATAGGCTGACATAGATCTAAGCCCACGCGGACGACGACGTGGCGGGCACAGCTAGTTTCAAATAAAAGGAAGAAAAGAACTTTGAAAATCGGCCCACAATTGACAGAGAAATCGGTGAACATACTTACATACAAAAAAAATACATACAGTCGAACATAGAATCCTCCATTTCTTGAAGTCGGTCAAAAAAATGGGCGCCTTTTTTTTACTTGATTGAATTTAGAATCAACAATTAATGAAAATATTGAAATAAGTAACTACTTCGTAGTTTTTTTTTAATGATAGTATTTTATATAATTATGTATATCGAATACGTCTAAACTAACAAATAAAAATAACGATCACTAGCAATCGATCGGGGGGATATTAGTGGATTTTTTTTGAGTGAATTTCAGTGGCTTTTTCGTATTTTTTTAATTATTCGTAATTTTATCCCTAGTCGATGATGTGATGTAAAATTGGTGTACTTTTGTATCCCAAGTATCTTCACAACTAGACAATATGTGGAATCATTGAAAAATGTGCAATCCGGCAGGCTTTTTTTTTTACGGCTGGGAAATCAAAAAAAAAAAAAAAAAAACAGGCAGGCTGCAGTATTGACTACCTCAGTGAAGCCTGGCCGAGAAAGCTGACTCGACACATTAAATGCCAAATACTGCAAAAACATTTGAATGGGTACATGAGCAATGTGCATTCTAATGCAAAAAAGTGACAGTATTCTGAATCTAAAAACTAAATATTATATATTTTCTAAACTTGACACAGGCTTAATGCACAAACAGTGCGAAGCCGAAATAAAATAAACCGGTCAAGTACTAGTTAGACTCGCGCACGAAGAGTTGCGTACCATTATCTATAAAATAGCAAAAAATCAGGTTTGTTGTACATACGTGGCTCCTACGTACAACAAACGTGATTTTTTTAAATACTTATACTAACATTATTAATACTGTATTAATAATACCCTTAAATATTTATTTTATTCTGTTTTTTAGTATATGTTGTTATAGCGGCAACAGAAATACATCAACTGTGAAAATTTCAACTGTCTAACTATCACGGTTCATGAGATACAGCCTGGTGACAGACGGACAGACAGACAGATCCGAAGACACCGTACAGCGGAGTCTTAGTAATAGGGTCCTGTTTTACCTTTTAGGTACGGAACCATAAAAAATTAAATAGTCATCACGTAATTTTTTTTTAGTTAGTCTTTTATGTATCAAATATAATTATACACGTCATGAAATATGTTTAAACTAGTTAATAAAAATAACATCCATTACAGGCATTAGGAGTGAGTGTTTGCAAAAACTTTGTTTCATGTATAAGTTTTATTTTGGTGCTGTCAAATTGCAATGCAGTTTATCTTAGGCATCCATATAGAGTTGGAACAGTAACCCCGCTGCTGCAAATAAATATGTCGTAACGTGTTAACAAGAGTAGGTACTGTCAAATTCATATATAGGTAATGTAACAATTGGCTTAGCACATCTAGTCTGTTATTATGTAGCACTAAGATCGGTCGTTGTGTTAAATAATATATTTGTGTGCCTACCTAGCGATGTTAGTAGAAACAATATTTCTGGATAGTGAATCGGAACGAATATTAGTTTGGACCACCGAATTTGGATGTAGGTAAAGTTTAACTTCCTTATTTACTGAGTAAAATCCACCCCTGTTCCTTCCTTGCTTGGGTGCCTAGGGGCGCGGTAACTCTGTTTCGAATTTTTCTGCTACCCCTTGGCATGCATGCATCGGCCATGTAGAAAACTACTAACTTGCAAGCACTATTTTACATGAAAACTTATAATTTATTTAAATTTTAATGAATATATTGACCGCTTGTAACAATTAAATTAACTTGTCAAAATATAAAAGGACATAAAAGTTTGCCTCCTTGCAACATTATTTTTTTAGCGACCGATTGTTAGGAAATAGCGATCGCTATCAGTTTCCGCGTCTTTCTCAATACCCAGTTTATTAAACCAAATACCTGTAGACGTTAGAGACTCATTGAACAATAAAAACATAAAGCGCAAACTAAAAAAATACTACATAAACTCCATTGTAATATAACTCAATATTTAATAAATCTTTTATTTTCTAATAATTAATTATAATTTTACCCATAACATTGCAAATCACAAATCAAATTAAACATTCAAATTCATTCCACAAAATAATCAATCAAAACAATAAAAAAAATAAAAATCAAGTAAAATTTGTAATCGTAATACTACTACTGGTACTGGTGTAATGGCGCGTTGATCAACTCTCTGGTCATGGCATGCTAAGACAGACCCCAGAGGTCTAATGGTGTGCCTTGTAAAGTTTTGTAACAAGAAACTTGTTTTGATGAATAAATAATAATAATAAATAAAAAATAAAATCAATGTCGAGACTGCAGGCCCTGTAACTATTATGTCCTTTTATATTTTAACAAGTTAATTTAATTGTTACAAGCGGTAAAGTTATTAATTAATAAAAATCAATTAAAAGTTTTCATGAAAAATAGTGCTTGACACTTAAAATTTATGCCGCCTCTGTACATATTTCAAGAAAATCAAATATTTTTTCAGGTTATTATCTAAAAATTTTCCTCACAATTGAGGGAGTTTTTTAACGGCTAGTAATATAACGATCAGCAATTAACCTAAGTTTCGCTACCAATGTCGAGACTGCAAAAAGAAAAAGAAAAGGCCCTGAACGCAGTGCACGTGACAGCATTGCCACGTTGAACTCTTTGACCAAAGAAAAGCCCAGCCCTCTGGGCACGTGAAGAGTCGACAGTCATCCTATGTTCATGTTCCACAGGTGCAGCCAGCAGTGCTAAGCCCAACACTCCTCCACTGAAGAACGGCAATGACTTGAGAGAGTCAGGGTATCTAATAGCTGTCGGCTCTAGAACATCCAGGTTAGTTACAACATAATGGTTATCAGATTTTTTTGCAATATAAATCAAATAATTTAGACAGCACTAAATTATATGATTTTTTTTAATGCTGGAATTTGAATATGAGTATTTGCCAAACTTTACTTTAATCTTAAACCCTATTACACTTTAGCATTAAAGAAGGGTGACACCTTAGACTATGAAAGGTTATAGACAGAGTGTCAAAAGCCAGCAATCTGAAGTACCAGAATGAGAAGCCGGCTTGTATCTGTACACGCGAAATAAACTGACACAGACAAAATGAGAAACCGAAACGTCATCGTTATGTTCGTCGAGGTCACTCACACATTTTAACGATCCTGCTTAATCATAATTATAATCTAAGGGTGACACGTATTTAACTCCAAATTCTCAATTCAGAAACAGACGTAGACATTAAGCCTTTTTTTTGCTGAGTGGTTGACTTATATTTTTACCACTCTAGCTTCTGCCAGCGTGGAATTAGTACTACTATGTGCTATTTCAGAATATAACCTATCTCTGTGCCAAATTTCATCCAGATCCGTTCAGCCGTTCTGGCATGATTGTCACAAACATCCATCCATTCAAAATTTTGCATTTATAGTAGGATAAAATGTACCAGCACTGATCTCACATTCTAGTAAGATTTTTGGTAACCTTGTACTGATATAAGTAACTTAAACTCAAAGCATACATTCCAATTAAACCATTGACGGTTACTTTTGAACTATGATTCGTCACTAAATTGAAACCTTGTGCTTGTAAAGTAAGCCTTATAAGCACAACTAGCTCTAATTCCGTGACGACTTAAGTGGTCTAATTTAAAACCAGTTCGCGTGATTTTCGTAAATAGAATAGGGACCGCGAAATCAGGGTTAGTCCCATAGGTACCTAAAAAACTTTTTTACAAAAAAATAGAACCGACTTCTAATAAAAAAAAGTGCAAAATAACTTCAATTTCGGCAGTCAGTGTTCCTGGTTTTTTGTCTTCGTCATTTGACACCGACTGCCGAAATTGAAGTTATTTTGTACTTTTTTTGGAAGTCGGTTCCATTTTCTTTTGTATAAAAGTTTTTATTTTTCACTTTTTAGTTGTGGTTCTCGTGTTAACAATTCATAGACATATGATCGCAGCAATCGCGGTTGATTTGCTGTCAATTTTTGAAGAGTTCCGTTGTCTGTCTCCGAAACCCATCATCAGATCTATATGAAATATAAATGGGACCATTTCGGGAATACACCCCTTTCGAACAAAAAAAGAATTTTGCAAATCCGTCACTATATAACGGAGTTATGCCCGAATATACATAAAAGTAAAAAATACAAACATCCGTATTGATAACCTCCTTCTTTTTGAAGTCGGTTGAAAAGTTGTTCATAATGATGCCAATGTTTTCATTTATTGATGTATTGTTGTCTCCACATTTTGTTATACATCGTGTATCTGCCTTTGCAATTCGCATTGACTCGTGATTTTTCCTTTCAGGTTCAGAAGAAAATATAAGAAAAGACTACCGTTCATAGTCATAATAATAATATTTATCCTGTTACTGCTAGCTTTTATAATTATAACTATTTTATGTAAGTATCAATGTTTATCAATAATAAAATGACGATTCTTGATTCTTTAATAACATAGTACAAAGTGATTACACAATTCAAGTACAAAGGCGAGCTTAACTTAGCGTTGAGTTTTCACCCAGCAAACCTTTGAGTAATAGAGAGAGATCACATTCGAGGGAAGGATCTATTGTACAATATACACCTACCTACATAAATAAGTCTAATTATACATACTAATAAATAGCTACTAGATAGTAATTATGTCAATGTGAAAGGAATTGCTCTTTAATTTTCCTCTTAAAGACATCAAGAGAAAAATACAAAAGCCTGAAAGTGACCTAGCCTAGCCCCAAAGTCTAACTTATTATTTTCCGGTCGTGTCCATTGCTACTAATGTGACTAGTATTCTGTTTACGTGCATCGTTCATCAAACACAAAACGGATGCACCCATTTAGTAGATGAAACTAGAAGCGAAGAGTAATCATTGTCTAGGTCGTACACAAATAACTGCTTACTAGATGCGAAGGGACTGATTGCTTTTATAATCATAACCATTTTATGTAAGTATCAATGTTTAAGGCGCTATTAACTGCCAATGACCTTGAGTGGTTAGTTTGCGTGTCTGTGCTGAGCTCACGTAACGCGACGTACGTCCACCTAGTAATAGGACTTGTCCATCAAGGAGCGCTGAACGAAATTAGACGCATTATTAATCTATTACACATAAAACAACAGGTGTTTAACTAAAACACTTAGACTAAATTATAAATAATTAAATGATCTTTAAAATGGTGAAGGTTTTATGGAGGGTATGCGGAACAGAATGTAAAGTCCCACAACCTCCATTGAAAAGGGAGGATCCTCCGACCAGACGGGTGTTGTGTCTAGTCCGGGCAACTGCCCGATAGTTGATTTCGGGCTGTTGTATATGTTCAAATCGCACGGAGAACTCTGCTTGCGCGATGTAGGAATTTTGCTGTTCTAGTTCGTATGTAGCGTCATAGATGTCGCTACATCACTCCCCTCCAGAGATCGGAGATCGATTGTTCTCTCCTCGATGAGTCGTTCATACGTGATGCTTGCCGGGCCAGTGGAAGACTGGTTCCAGTGAGTCGGAACCGGAAGAGGCGCATAGTTCACGGTGAGTCGGAACTGTCTGCGGTGATGATATCCCAGTGAGTCGGG
Organism: Polia nebulosa; assembly: GCA_951329385.1. Lineage (NCBI taxonomy): Eukaryota > Metazoa > Arthropoda > Insecta > Lepidoptera > Noctuidae > Polia > Polia nebulosa. The sequence goes on from OX589598.1 coordinate 7,296,085, forward strand.
ATGATGTTGCAGGCTCCAGTGAGTCAGAGTATTGCTGCGGGCTCCAGTGAGTCGGAGCGGTGCGCCGTTTTCGTGTCGGCGTATCGCTGTCGGCGTATCGTTGTCGGCGTTATCGTTGTCGGCGTTATCGTTGTCGGCGTTATCGTTGTCGGCGTATCGTTGTCGGCGTTCTCGTTGTCGGCGTATCGTTGTCGGCGTATCGTTGTACTGGCTGGCTGTATGACTCGTTGCTGAAGAGCTTGGAGGAAGTGATGATGATGACGTCACGCTGGAGTAGCTGCACGAAGGCTGCGCTGACGAGGTGATGACGTCATGACTAAGGCTGCGCTCACGTATCACGTCGGGGTCACCATTATGGAGGGTATGCGGAACAGAGTGTAAAGTCCCACAACCTCCATTGAAAAGGGAGGATCCTCCGACCAGACGGGTGTTGTGTCTGGTCCGGGCAACTGCCCGATAGTTGATTTCGGGCTGTTGTATATGTTTAAATCGCGCGGAGAACTCTGCTTGCGCGATGTAGGAATTTTGCTGTTCTAGTTCGTATGTAGCGTCATAGATGTCGCTACAGTTGCATAAAAATAAGCTTTATAGTTTTTGCGTGATTCTCATTTTTTTATCCGCGTTAGACTTTACAAATTAATTACACTATGTTATAAAAATATAATTTCAAATATTCACAGATCAAATAAGACAAAAAAAATGTTAAAAGTAACATATATATTTTTTTCAAAGAAATAAGACTAGTCGTTTAGACGTGATGTTCAATTAAAAACCATTAGGAGTCTTATAACTGTGCCTTAAGAGGCCCTTCCCGGTACGTCTATCGTCAACGCGAGCATGGTCGATAAGTTTGTTGTTTCCCTTGATATAGGTACTTACCTACCTACTCGTATCTACACAAATACGCAATAACAATAATTTGTTAGGTAGATGGTAGGTACTTAATATCTATCTACATAATAACAAAATTTCATAAAAATTGTGTTCGAAGAAGTTTTTCATTTAGAATCTCCATTACAAGGTTTCTATAAAGATGTTTTTGTTACTTTTACAATTTATAAGTACATTATGAACGGTGAAAGTTCATTTAAAATGTATGCAAAACAGCAGATTTTTGGAGGCTTGAGTTTGCTCTTGAGGAGAATTTGTTTCTCCAAATTTTTATTTTTTGTTTTCATATTAAAACCTAGATGTAGTTCACAAGATAGCTATTAGTTCAAAAAATTCAAAGATAGATGTGTTACAACGGCATAATCTCGTATGAGCGTTTGTAAGAAAAGTATGACGGGTTGGCCGCTCTTAAAATTACTATCTTTAGGAATATGGTAGGTACACCCGGTAAATGAAAAATCCTGAGAGTGACCTAACCTAGACCCAAACTCTGACCTATTATTTTCCAGTCTAAGTAGCTGGTATTCTATTTACGTCCATCATTCATCAATCACAAAACGGAAGCACCCTTTTAGTAGATGAAAATCGACTCGAAGATTAATGAATGTCTAGATAGACTATAACTGCTTACTAGATGCGAAGGGATAAAAATACTCGACAACTTGCTTTGTGTTTACACAACACTTATCTGTGACACAAGTTTCAAGTTATTTGCCAAACAACTGTCCGTCTGCTTGAAAACAAAGCTAGCCACTCTTTTTGGAATTCATTTCCAACTAACCAAATACTTATCCTAAATCCATATCGAATTAAAAAGGAAATGAGACTAATAGTTTTCGCAAGTCAATCAAAAAGAGAATAAGTACCAAATTAACATTTAAAAAATATACCCGTGTAAATATTATTAAAGGGCAAATTCTCTTCAGGGAAAACCAACCCTGTATGAGGGACAGGGTTACCCCTTTGTGTGCCATGTTATACCGTCATTCATAACATTATAAAAGCAAGCCAAAGCGTCTAATCTCATACATATAATATATTTAGGTTTAAACAAGCAAGCATTTGATGCAATTTGTAAATCATTCAAACTGCATTTAAATGTAAATTTAGTGCACAAAAAGTGCAGCCATAAGGTTTATAATGCCTAGAAATTGCTGAGTACTAGAATTTCTACTCTAGTATATACCTAAAATTCCAGTATTTTATATGAAAGACTGTACGGAAGTATATAAGTAGTACTTAATCCAAGTTGCTTTCAACCTGAAAGCACCACGTTTTGTGAATTATGAAGAAACATGGGCAACATTATTGCTGTTTGCATTTGTTAAATCTAGTCGCATATTTTTCTGTAAAATACATTTCGTTGTTTTGGTCTACTTTTATATAGAACCAGTTTCTGCCTGCGGCTTCGCCCGCGTTTAATTAATACTTCCCCCATTATAAATAATAGCCTATCTATTTGCTATTCCGGACTAATAATCTATCTCATCATATCATCTAGACCCGTACAGCCGTTCTGGCGTGATTGAGTAACAATTTATCCATCCATTCAAACTTTCGCATTCATGATATTGTAGGATACCAGGAAGTAGGATGGTGTTTGATCCATTAATATAATTGGTGGCAATAAACAATATTCATATTTAATACAGATCTGAGTGTTTTAAACAAAGAAACCGATATAATATGTAATCAAGCAAAGTAAGAACAAGTGTACTAAGTCACTCAATTGCAGAACTGCATTTGACTTAGGTACTGCTGGAAATAGACCTCTCCCATTCTAGTAGGTACTGTTATATCGGGGGTGCTCAGTGCCGTGTAGGTACTTCTTCAGAATATTCTTACGTTCGTTGAGGGGTTTAAATAAAAGAAAAACTGGATCGCAAGACTTTGATACTCTTGTATTAAGAAAATCATCCTTTTACATTGACACCACACACACCTAACTCACATAAGGAAATCCAATTCTTTTCTTTTTCTAATTTTAAAACCTAGTTTAAATCTGCATCTGCAATTAAAAGTATATTTTACCGACCAGCCTGCCTGCTGGTAAGGTTCGTATTTCAACCGACCTCCTTAGATGTCACAGTACTCACCTACTAGAATTATTCGGTACTAGGTCGTGATCAAACTATAGGATATGATATCTAATATCACCAACGTTTGTTTTAGACTCATTAGCTATACATAAGAAGCCAGTAAAGATATGCAAAAGCACAGAATGTTTGCGGTCCGCCGCAAACCTTGCGCTTTCCATGGATGTGAGTGCAAATCCTTGCGAAAACTTCTATCAGGTAACAATTTTTCAATACTTTTGTAATCATAATTCAGTAGATGTTATTAAAATCACTGTTTGAAATAACTCCAAGTTCTAATGCCCTAAGCAGAAGAAACGATTGTCAGATAAGATAAATGGCCTTTTTTCCATAGCATATTCTAATTTGTAAGGACACAAACAGAAGGTTTAATATATTTTTTTTGATTATAATATAGTCCATTTATAACTTGTGTTAGTAAACACAAACAATAAATTAAGTGTCTGAAGCAGATTGTACAGACAGCAATAGAGCTAAAGATAATCTTCCTACCTGACCATTCTCTCCATAAAGTGCCTCAGAATAGGGGACTATGGAATCTCCATTTCTGTTTATAGGATGCATAATAAGCAAACGTCTTCAATTTTTTTAAATTAGTCGTAAGTAAAATCATCCCTGAATTAAATTTCCCCTTCTCCCAGTACGTATGCGGCAACTGGGGCTCCGACCATCCCAGACCAGATGCCTACAGGTCTTACGACTGGTTCCGAGACAAGCAGACCAAGGTGTACTCCATCGTGAGGGACTTCCTCAACAGGAATATCTCTCACCAGCCCAAGCCGGTGCAGCAGGCTAAGGATATGTATCTTGGATGTATGAAAACTGGTAAGTTGAAGGTTGATGACCGAAAATTTCGCGTTTCTTCAGTATTTTGACAATATCTTCATGTATCTTTTTTTTCGGAGTTAACATTCATAAGGCGCCTGGACTTTTGGGGATAATACCATGGAGTGTGGGATTCTTTGTTAAGAACACACTATAACCACTCATGGTGATCACCATCAGCACATGACCTTCCATTGCTGATGGTGATCACCTGTTTTTAGAGGTAACAGGGCCCCTTGGCTCTTAACTCTAAAAAGGAGAAGATACAGTGCCGCAGTAAGTCTGGAACTTCTAACGCATATTACTTATAACGGTAATCATACAAATATAAATACTACCTGATTTTTATCTCCTTACAATTTTTTATCAGGCATCAGGTACCAATCAAAGACAAAAATCAACCTTAAAAAATAGGGAAAAATCAGCTTCTTCTTCATCGTATCGATGATTCCAAATTAAATGTGTTTTGACCAGTATTCAGCCATGTCGACAGCGTTAATATTTGCCTCATAAAAGTCTTAAAAAAATCAGCGTTCGCCGAATAATGTCAGAAATAGTATGGTGATCAAGAAACCACGTTGTATAAGCTACTGATAATTCTATTCCAGAGACACTAGACAAACGAGGACTAAAACCAGTCATAGCTATACTAGAAACATTAGGTCTCCCTCCATTCCCGACATTTATAAACGCAACAGAAGATATCGACTATTCTGCATATGCTTTCGACTGGTTGGACACAGTCATCAAGGTGAAGACACAGATCGGTATGGATGTACTCATAGGTTTTGATATTTATACGGATCCGAAGAATTCTTCGGTGTACAGACTTATTATGGGATCACCTGAGGCTACTAACCCTTTTCCAAGGTAAGATGAGTTTATTTGCTATCGTATTGGGACGAACGCATGCACACATTGATTTGTCTATTAAATTCCTCTATAACAAAAATGTTAAATAGTAATGTGCTATTAGAGACTTTTATAATCTTAAAATTAATTGATCAAAGAGATATAAACAATTACAAAAATTATATCTGTTGTAATGTACTAAACTAAAAAAATAACCATAATTTTACTACAGCACTCATACCGAAAGAAAGCGCCACAACGGCAGAAGAAATCTAATCGGCCTTATAAACATTATAAGAAAAACAACAGATTTTCTCTACAAGATTGAACATCGCAGTGACAAAGCCGAAATTGACGAGGAGAAGATAGCTCAAGTACATAAGATATTCTACGCAGAGTTGATGAAACTGTTCGTTTTAGAAGAAGATGGTGTAAACAAATCAAAACTAACTGAACTTGAGCTAGATCAGAATATCATTCTGACTGCGAACGAATATTATGAGATTAGCAATGATATTTACGAGGTTAGTTAGTTACTTTATTCTATTGGTTACTCTCATTGTGCTCTCTGCAAAAAATATAACAGGGTAGATGACTTAAAATTATATTTGGTCCGTCAATTATATTACCAAAAACTATTGGACACGCTTTTTTCTTATGTCACGTAAACAAAAAAAAAGGACGATACAGTGCATGGTACCTACAAGTGATACGTCACTGCCTCGTGCGTCGTCGCCTCTGGTATTGGTGTCAGTGGAACTTTATTTTCCATCAATAAGCCGGACTACCTGCTATGCTATGTATACTATAATTCTTTACCCACCATTACTAAATAAAAATGCTATTCGAAGTAAAATTATTAATGTACTGAACAACTTAGATAGAACTTGTGATAACTGACTAGTTTAATAGTTTGTAACGATATAAAATGTTTCCCTGAATGTGAATAATTTAATAACCAGCGATGAGTCCTCATCATAGCATACCTCTTTGTTAATATGTGGAAAATATTGTGGTTATTACATTGATTTTGTTTGGATACCTTACTGATAAGTAAGGACATAATAACAATATGTAATATCTTTTTTAGAAGTTAACTTAACTTTGATGCGTTATAACTTTGCCGTTATTTATAGATTTGGTAAAGAAAAATATGTGTCCAGTTAAATTGAATCATTATTGTTATAACTAGGCATCATCCCTGTTCTTTATTGAAGGCTTAACGTCATAATCGATATCTTTTGTTAGGAGTTTCAGTTATAAGTAAAAAATTTGTTTTAATTCCATCATTTCTTGACAACCTATATGCTATAATTATAATGTTAATTTGATTACATGTCTATTGCAGAAAATATAGCTGTATTGTAATTTGACGTTATTCTAGATAGGAGAACCAACGCAGCTTATCAACTATAATATCATAGATTGAATAGCTAATGACATAGTCTAGTACCTATATAATTATGGAACTAGAACCAGCTTTTTATAATATCCAATATTCGCGTGTGACATGTGAAACGTGCAATAGAACAATCGATAGCAAGAAATTAGTTTCAAACCATTTTCTATTAAAATCATGACTATACGTATTTACGTAGATCTACCTTATTTCCAAAACCACCTAAATATGATTTGCCACAAAGCAAGAAGTGTAATGTTTTTTTACAAAGAAGCTTTTGGCAATTAGGTTTTGGTGAGGACATCCGCTCGACGCAAGACGCACCGGACTGGTCGATGTGGAAACGTTTACGGGAGACCAATGTCTTGCAGTGGTTCTCTTTCGGATGAAACATGTTGTGAAAGTTACGATAGTTATTTATGGTTAAAATTATATTATTTAATTGCCGCATTGCGCCGGGGTACACAGAGCCCGCGTTGCGGCGATGCGTTGCAATGCCAAGTTTTTTTTTTTAATATATTTTTTGGGCATCGCGGGCATCCCCAGAACACACCGGGTTACCAAAGTTTCATCACTATTTCATCAACGATTTCAAAGTGTATAACAGACATATATAGAAACATTTTTTGTGTTTTATATATACCGATAAAGGGTGTTCTAATAATTTTCAGCTAGAAACAGACAATTCAACAGAAATAGATGACGATGACTATCTAAACATACCAGAATACACAGTAAATGAAATACAAACTCACACAGACTCTGTCGTTGAAAGCAACAATGGCACAGCTTCACCAATATGGAAGAAATATTTAGAAGGACTGTTTAACGTCAGTAACACTGTTCTAGACTTTGAAAAGGACAAGATACTGGTTTCCGATCCTGATTTGAAATACATGTCGTTAATGGCCGCTTATGTGTCGAAGACCCCGCCTGTATTACTGGAACTTTATATTTGGGTTAAGGTAGGTACAGCAAAGCCACAAAAGCAGCCTGAAAATAAAGAGTTTTATTATTATTTTTCCCAAAGGGTAAGGCGTGAGTCTTTCTATAGTATACCCACAATTCACCAAATATTTTTAAACCCATCTTGCCCATGGGGGCAATCCTAAAGCCATCCACAAGTATTTCCTGCTGGAAAAACCCAATACCAGTTTTCCCAACCTTGGAATCGAACCTCATGCTCTGCAGTAGCACTTACGACAACTAAACAAACAGCAACAAGAAACAAATTTTCCAGGTAGACCCACTGCTTGTGCGAATTTCTCCCCATAAAACCTTCCATTCTTCTTGTGTGTTCTCTATAATTTAATGATAAAGAAAAATCCTCGAAATCCATCGATACAAAATTTGTTTTATCTAAGCTATATACATTTCTGATATTATAATTACTTTTAGATAATTCCATAACTTTCCTTCAGGTGGTAGAAGTAATGTCAGTCCACACAACGACAGAGCTGCGTGACTTGTTCCAACGCGCATACGAACAGAGTCACAAGCACGAGACCGTCCCGCCGCGCAGTCTGCAGTGCGCTAACGCCGTCAATGATATGTTGGGCATGGCTGTGTCATATGGCATCGCCGATCCGCACTTCTTTAATGTCACTAAGCCTAAGGTAAGAAAGATGTAGAGGTCAGTATTAGTAGATCATTGACAAACAGGTTGACCACGGAAGTTCAACCACACATTTCTGTTTTTAGCAGTATTGGTATCAGTTTGAAGGTTCTTGTATAAATACATGTTCATAAGGCAATTTGCTTTGCCTCCGCCTCTGGTGTTGCTGGCAGTGGAACTTTATTTTCCATCAATAAGCCGGACCACCTGCTATGCTATAATTCTTTACCCACCATTACTAAATAAAAATGATTTTCGAAGTAAAATTATTAATGTACTGAACAACTTAGATATAACTTGTGGTAACTGACTAGTTTATTAGTTTGTAACGATATAAAATGTTTCCCTGAATGTGAATAATTTAATAACTAGCGATGAGTCCTCATCATAGCATACCTCTTTGTTAATATGTGGAAAATATTGTGGTTATTACATTGATTTTTTTTGGATACCTTGCTGATAAGTGAGGACATAATTATAACAATGTATATATTTCTTTCAGATCATAACAATGATCGACGAGCTAAAGAATTCCTTAGCCCACCTAGTTGGACAAGCGAGATGGATGGATGACAACACAAAGCTAGCAACATATCAAAAAATTATCGATATGAAGACTCTCATAGGATTCCCAGATTGGCTTCTAGAGGAAGGGAAACTAGAAGAATATTATGAAGGCATAGAAGTTGATACTGAGAAGCATTTGGAGAACATGATAAATATAAATCAAGTGAAGACGAAGAAAGTTCTGAATAGGTTTAGAGAAGGAAATAACTTTACTTGGGCCACTGATCCTACTGAGGTTAACGCATATCATACTTTTCAAGAAAATACTATCAGTAAGTATGAACGAAGAAATTGGTTCAGAATTCTGGCAATATGTAGTAGATGCTAAGTAGTTTCTTTTGTCCTATTTTTATCTACTAATGTTCTAACTAAAATTCAGTACATTTGTATGTAAAAGCACTTTAATCTTCTCGATATTTATGTATTTATTGATAAAATTATTTACTTTTTGGATTTTTCTCATTAGCATCAGTTAAAGTAGAGTAACTTTATTTAATGCCTGAATGTTTCCTATAGCTGTCCCTATGGTGATGTTACAACATCCCTTCTTTGATTTAGGACTCGAGTAAGTATGTTCCTTACTATTTATTTAGGAGAATCATTTGACGTTTCTTTAATGTTTTCATTCTGTCTAGCTCTCTAAACTACGGTTCTCTGGGAACGGTTCTTGGACACGAAATAACACATGGCTTCGATAACTTTGGTAATATTATTTTCTTTTTTTAACTTCTTTAAATGAGTTTTTATTCATTTTGGTGCCATTGGTATTCATTATGTGTTTTTGACCTAAATTGGAGAATCATTTTAGCAGTCATATTAGGTGAAGATATAATGCTGAAAAAAGCTTGATGCTTAATAGAAGAACATTTACCCTTCAGTGAGCCATAACAGGCATAAAACTATTAATAATATAAAGTACCTGTGTAGTACACACTTTAGGATTCGTCTGTCAGTTATCCGTTAGTAGATACGTTAAAAAAGGGTCAAGCAAAGGTCTTAATAAAAATAACATGCTTAAAAAATCGATTCTATTTCTTTCAACAGTTTCTTTATATGTCCCACATCGCAGGCCGCCAGTTCGACAAGAACGGCAACATGCTGCCGTGGTGGTCCAACAACACGATCAACTCGTTCGTCAACATGACGCACTGCTTCATCGAGCAGTACTCTGGGTATTACCTCCCTGAGCTGGATGAACATGTGAGTTTACTTGTTTTAAAACATTCACGATGGTATATTGTAATTGGCCCAGTCTTATTTTTATTTTTGGATTTTTGGGAGTTCCTCAGGGCAGCATTCTTGGCTCACTCCTTCTTCATATTGTTATGTAGATCCTTTTTAAAGAAAGCGTGGGCCAAGAACGGTTAGGACAATGGAATATTCGGGATGTCATTTTGAATTACTTCATCATCTAGATTATCTTAAATGATTATTTTCTTACTTTTGCTTCTGATTCGTATATCTCAGACTCCCTAGTTCAAAGACAATTTGTCTCTATTAACAGGTAGACGGCAAGAAGACACTAGGAGAGAACATAGCAGACAACGGGGGCTTAAGAGAAGCCCTGGCGGCTCTGAAGCATCACTTGAGGAGACGCGGACCGGAGCCAAAACTGCCAGGCTTCGAGCACATGACGCCGGAACAACTCTTCTTCTTGTCTTATGGGAATGTGAGTGCCAAACAAACCAGTTCACACACATTTTCGGATCAAAGCACGATAAATATTCTGTCCGCGGTCAAATATTTTTTAATTGTATTGCCTCCTTCTCCTTTTTGCACATACATCTGGTCTTTGGTATTGTGTGTCAGTCCTTTAGGGTAGAGTCAATCTCGTTCGTTTATCTTAACACTTAATTTTAAAATATTGTAGGATTTTTTTTCAGCCATTTTTCAACGATATTATTCCAAGTAGGGTAGACATATAATCAGTAGTTTCAACTTGACTAATATTATCTTTTTAACCGTCTTCGCATAAAGGAGGAGGTTCTGTGTTCGACTGTATGTATGTATGTTTTTTTTAGGTATGTCCACCGATTTTTCTGTCAGTTTTTAACCTATTTTCAAAATTCTTTTTTTATTCGAAAGAGTTATACTCCAGAGGAAATTGATTCAGCGCTTTTTGAAATCATCAACTAAATCAAAAAATATGTATACATAGATTACGTTTTGGTATCCTCCAATTACGAGTATGTTCAAATTCCATTACCTACCATGTTATTGGGGTTATCAATTCTGGCGTAACTTTAATATGTGGTTTTAGTTCTGGGGTATAACAACTAAAAAGTGAAAAAGTAAATTATTTTTTACAAAAACTACAACCGAACTTGCAAAAAATAAAATCACTAAAAATTAAAAAATAATATTAATTTCGGAAGTCGGTGTCAAATAACGAAGAAATAAAATACGAACACCGACTTTCGAAATTCAAGTTATTTTAATTTTTTTTTTGTGATTTTCTTTTTTGGAACTAGGTTGTATTTTTTGTAATAAAGTTTTTCTTCCAATTTCATCCATATTCTGAAGCCATTTTTACATATCGTTTCATTTCATCATCATCATTATTTATCTAAAGCTCGACCTGCCCACTGCTGAACCTCATACCTACTTCGTTTAAAATCAAGATCAACCATTAGCGTATCTATATTCTGTCCTCAATCAACTCAGTATATCGCAGTCTATTGCTAGACATACCTTTCCAAGCTGCGTCACAACACCCGACCATGTTAAATCCTTTCATTATACCTAATATCTTACTCATCCCCCAGCTATGGTGTGGAGTGTCAACAAAAGACTCGCTGAAGTCGGACCTAGAAGATGAACACTCTCCCCAGATGTTCCGAGCTCGTGGCGCTCTCCAGAATACCGAAGAATTCGCCAGAGCATGGCACTGTCCGCCAGGCTCTGCTATGAACCCCCACAAAAGATGTATTATATTTTGAAGGTAAATTAATTAATAAATAATTGTTATTATGAGGTGTACAATAAATTAAAACATAAATCTCTACCTTTTAGAAATAAAGTCGCTTTCCGCGTGTGTCTGTTTTACGATAACGGATTTTAATGCGTCAAGTCCCTCATTAGCAGACACAATTAAAAACCTATTGTTATGTCGACGCGCGGGGCCTGACGCGTTAATGCAGTTTTCACTAACAGAAAGAGCGATAAACGAGGAAGGTTTGAGTGTATAATTTGTACCCGAGTGGAGCCGGGCGGGTGGCTAGTTAATAACATATAAATTCATTGCTTTAAATCGACGAACGAAACGAGATCTTTCGAAGCTGATGATAGGTTCACAATATTGCGAACATTAATGAACATAATCCTGCGGCCTCGCATCGCCACGGAAGCGAAGATGCGTGTCCCATAACTTTGCATTTTTCCGGGATAAAAAACCTATGGCACTCGGCCATAGTCAGTTCAAATCAGTGAAATTATTTTCAGAATCTGATCAGTATTTCCAGATATTATTTCTTACAGTGATTATAAACAAACAATTTTAATACATCTTTATCGTTACGGCATGGTAGGCGCAGTGGTTGAACAATATACTGCTGCGCTACGTGTCGCGGGTTCGATTCCCGCAGGGTTGTTCCGGGACTGGGTGTCTTGTGTATGTGAGTTTACATGTTTGTGAACGCACCTACGATACAAGAGTAATTTATAGTAAATGGCAACGTTAAAAAAAGGTTTTCATGAAAATCGTTGTGAAAATGTGTTGGTTTAATTTCAGATTCAACAAACAAACAACATAATCAAACTGATACACTAACATCATAGTAGATAACTGTGGAAGAGTGTAAATAGTATCAAAGCAGTATTACCAAGCAATAAACGTCTTTTAGAATACGTTAGATTATGAAACATAATTGTAAATGTGTGTGCCATAGATTTTAATGTTAGACTTACTAATAGTCCTTATATACCTCTTATCTTTTTGCTCTTAAGCGTGAAAATATTTTTTTTTAGTATAAATAAACTTCTATCGCACAAAAATGTTGACTGAAGTGCATTTTGCAGCACTCCGAAGTTTATGAAGTTTCGTGTGTTTCCGTATTTTCTCCTATCCTTTATTATAAGGCTAATAAGTACATTAATGACAGAAATTTTGTGATTTTTACAATAAATGTATGTGAAACTAACCCCGCCTTTCATTATAACATTGATTATAAAAGTTATTAGAAAATAATCGTTACAAAAACGATTATTTTCTAATAACTGGTCCTTTAAAGAAAATTACAGAGATTTCTTCTATATCTTCAAATAACAATAAAAAGATAGATAGAGTAAAATACGTAGGGATATAAATAATAATATAGATTCATGCATAAACTAATAAAGGTGGATGAAACAAAGACAAGACACTGGTCAAATTACTTTAATTACAAAGATATAATGCAACTTGATACAACCAGTTATAACATATTAGTGGTGGTGACCAATAGAGTTGTACGAGACGGTCTTGGAGAAGCCTCCTCCATAGGCTCCTGATGAGATACCATAACCGCTTCCATAACTGCCCCCGTAGCCGCCGCCGTAACCACCTCCGTAGCTGCCGCCGTAACCCGCGGAAACCGGAATGCCGCCGGTAATGCCAATACTCCCAATGCCACCCGATATACCTCCAAAACCACCTCCAATGCCTCCTCCAATTCCTCCTCCGATTCCTCCAATACCTCCTCCAATTCCTCCCGAAACTATAGTAGCTCCACTGACAGCAACGGGGACCGCGGATACAGCAGCTACTGCAGGCACAGGGACTCTCCTCTCAACGACAACAGGCTGAGGCACAGGTACAGGCCGGTCAACAACAACGGGTTGCGGCACAGGTACGGGCCTGTCCACTTGAACCGGCACCTGAACAGGAACGGGACGGTCCACGTAGACGGGCTGTGGAACCGGGACCTGACGGTCAACGTACACGGGCCTGTCAACAGGCACGTGCCTCTCAACCGTTACTGGGTATGGAACAGGCACGTTAACAGGAACCCTCACGGGATATGGCACTTTCCTCTCATAGTACACAGGCACTTGCCTTGTGACTTCCACGGGGACTTTTTGTACAACGGGATAAGGTACAGGTCTGTCTACCTGTACAGGTACTGGGACTCTTACTGGATACGGTACTTGACGGTCCACGGGAACCGGGACGGGAACTTGTACTGGTACTTGCACATCTCGCGTGATGGTTCTGGTTATGTAGCGAGGTACTTCCTGACGTAGGATTACTGGGTTAGGTTCTATGTTAACGGATGTTTGTACTGCTGGGGCTACTGCTACGGGTGCAGCTGCTACAGCGACAGGGCCTCCCGCGGCGATAGCTGGCCCACCAACGGCGATTGCTCCTCCACCTGTCGCGATTCCTCCTCCAAAACCGATACCGCCGCCACCTATTCCGATACCGCCTCCACCGATTCCGATACCAGCTCCACCAATTCCGATACCACCCGAAGATATTCCGATACCGGGTCCGGATAATCCAATAGAATGACCTCCGAGTCCAACTGAGTGGCCGAGTCCAACTGAGTGGCCTATTCCAATAGAGTGGCCCAGCCCAATAGCTGGTGAAGAGAAACCGATAGAGTGACCTCCGTAGCCGTACGCTGGGATGTGTCTCTTCACTCCTTTGTCTGACACCGCCTCATTCTTGATGCCCTCGACGATCAGAAGTTTGGATACCTTAGATTTGTCTGCTATTTCTTTTGATGTTGATAGACTGCTTGCTGAAAGCAGCACCTGAAATCAAAGAAAACGATAACATGAGTCAAATCGTAAGAAAAAATCATGACAATATTTTGTTTAAAATAGACGACAAAAAAATTGAAACACTTGGTCAAAATAGGTTTATGGTTAGGTGCACCATAAACCATAATAACTAATAAAAGGTTACTCTAAGTATCGACATATTAGTCTGATATCTACGAGAAAAAAATACCAAGTGAATAAGGGCAAGTAGGTTAAGAAATCAAGAAAACTATCATTATGTTATTACTAATAACAAAATAAGAAAAGCAATACTTTCGATTGCAAGATTCGTGCACGATAAAATCTGAGAAATAAATAAAATATCTGCAAATAGAAATGATATGTCAGTTGTGTCCCAGTTCGGCTGCGCTTGCGATATGAACGGGGGCGAGGCGAGCAGGCTATACCTACTAACAGCTCACGGAACTTTGCGCCGTAGTCGATTGCTCTGACCCTACGATACCATACCTAGTGCTGCAGGTGCATCTAGATTGGTTTGTTTATTATTTTTGTTGCCAATGTTGCAATATTTATGGCCAGTATAAGAGTTTAAAGCCACAGATTCTTACTGAGTGAAGACCTTTTATAATGACAGGTTAAAAATATTATATCTTTTCAAAACAACTTTTGTTTGGTTTCATATAGGACTACTCGTACTAACTACTTAGGAAGTAAGGACGATGCAATCCAGAAATATAACGAAAGTGTTTTTCCACATATTTGCCATCAAAGAACTTCAACTTTGCCCGGGGGTTGAGGAGAAATTTGCCCGGGGGTTGAGGATAAATTCGAAAGAGTTACCTCGCCCCTGGGCATTCAGAGCAGGGAAGGAACAGGGGTGGGTTTTAGCCAGTATGAGTCTGACACGCCCTTCCGCTCCACCCTAGAGCGGCAGATGTCATTGGATGATTTCCCAACCCCAAAAAAAAAAAAAAGAACTTCAACTTATCTTTATAAAACGTGACTATGATGTAATAATAAATATTTCTCGACTCCCAATTTTGAATATAAAACTTTTGTAAAGTGTAAAAGCCTTTCTTAATTTATTTTATTTATTTTGGAAAACAAACAGTGACACATTACATTTTTTAGAAAATAATATAAAAGAAAGTGATTAAATGCCATTGCACAGTAATTTTTACTTGTACATTAAGTTTAATAAATAAATAAATAAATGTAACCAACAACGTTTTCCACGGAAAACTCATCATCATCATCATCAGCCTTTTAATGTCCCCACTGTAGGGACACAGGCCTCCTCTCTATGAGAGGGTGTGGGCCGTAATCCACTACGCAGGCCCAATGCGGGTTGGTGGATGTCACATGTCATTGAATTTCGGTCATGCCTCATGACGTTTTCCTTTATCGTTTTTAGAGCAGTGGTGATGAAATAATTTACACAAAGTAAAGCGAATACGGAATACTCTTGTAAGATCATAATTACAAAGCATGCGATTTAAACTAAAACCTATAGATAAAACTTCATCAGTTTAATTTTTTTAAACATTGTTTTAAACTGATTTTTGATTGTAAGTAGGAAAACAGAAGTGAAGTTATAAGAGCTGAAAACAAATAGGATTTAGATAGACGTAGTGTTTTTAGTACCTACTTTGTTTTTGAATGTACAAGCAGAAACAGCAAAAATAGCAATATAATGGAAATTACACCTCACTTACTTATTTAAGTTAATTTAACAATAAAACATAACTGGCTAAAGTAAACCCACAGCGAAACCTAGACTAGTTAATAACTATAATTGCAAACGTACGCTTGACAACTTAATCTTAAACATAGACATTTCATTTAGTTTTAGCCTAACCACAATCTACGTAGCGAACAGATTACAGAAAGTACCAACTGGGCATTTCGAAATGTATTTGGTTTAATTTATGATACAATTTATTTGTGTGTTTATGATAGATGGATAGAGTTTAGGCAAACTTTTGTCCATGGTGTGACGGAAATGGGTGGTCATATTTTGCCCATGTTATACAGAATGTGACAGAAATGGTTGGTCATATTTTGCCCATGTTATACAGAATGTGACGGAAATGGGTGGTCATATTTTGCCCATGTTATACAAGGTGTGACGGAAATGGGTGGTCATATTTGGCCATGCTATACAGGATGTGACGGAAATGGGTGGTCATATTATGCCCATGTTATACAGGGTGTGACGGAAATGGGTGGTCGTATTTTGCCTATGTTATTCAGGGTGTGACGGAAATGGGTGGTCATATTTGGCCCATGTTATACAGGTTGTGACGGAAATGGGTGGTCATAATTTAATACTGCTTCTGCGCATAGAAATGAATTTCTAAACAAAGTCATCAATTCCGAAACGATCAAAAAGTCCATTTGCTGTTTTCCGAATATACTATGAGTTCCTTTAAGAAAGTCGTTTATTTCCATTGGAAGAAGCAGTATCTAAAATATGACCACGCATTTCTGTTGCACCCTCTATATATAGAAAGGGTTCAAAAAATACAGAACAAGGAGCTTACAAAAGCTTTACCAATATAAAATACGAAACAAGGAGCTTACAGAAGTTTTACCAAAATAAAAATACAAAACAAGGAGCTTACAAAAGCTTTACCAAAATAAAAATTGTCAAAGCTTTTCATGTCTTAAAGTACCACTACTTTCGTTTTGGTTAAGACATGAAAAAGCTCAAATTCAAAGTCGGAACTTGAGCAAAACTATCAAATAAATTCAGTCCCATAAAATATTAAAGTGCGTTTTAATTGGTCCCAATTAAAACTAGTATACAGTTACGGTTTGAGAAGAAAAAATAAGAATGTGTATTTATCAAGTGATTACCACTGAGCATAACCTCTGTATTTCAATACACGTAAAAAATGGGCGTGGGAACAATAACGCAAGAAACTTCGACCACATCATCGCTTACCATCAGGTTAGATAATGGTCAAACGCGTGCCTATAAACAATAAAAAATAAACTGCAGAAAAAAAGAAAAAGGTCTTCATTAATTTCCTTTAATATCTTAAAGACTGCAGTGGCATACATCAGTGTCCATGCCTAGCCACAAGCCCACCAGGTGGGGTCAAGGTGAACACAAGGCCGTGAAAACACGTGCTTCGCCGTAGGTAGGTAAGTATGGGGTGCGATTTATTTCACAGCCAATGCTACTTGATGAGTCAGCCGTGTGTAGTCGGCACAGCTGACACACCCTTCCTGTTTTTCCGCGATGTTATTTGTCTACAAGAGCACTCAAATATCGGCTATAAAATTAAGAAAAACTCTATAATCGTTAGAACGTAAAGTATGAAATAAAAGTATGCTTAACGGGCTTACAATGTCTATGATAAATCATTTTGAATGAATCAAGTTCAAAGGATAAAATATTGGAGTTCGTTAAATTCTTCTTCATTGACGCAAACATATAGCATTTTTTTATAATGTGACAATCTCGCCACACTATTCCCAACCACTGTAACTCCTGTAAGCCAGAATCAATAGTGACGACCACCAGAAAAAACGCCGAGGCAATAAAGTTTGACGAGTCCCAGAGAAACGATTAAACTGTCTTGGATGCCGCAACAAAAATAATAATAGGAAGAAAACAGCAGAGGAGTAAGAAAAAACATAATTTTCACTTCTCTTCTCATCAAGCATCAGACAAAACAGAGCAAGGCCGATAGGCGCAAAAGGACATTTACAAGTGGCGTAAGCCCAGTTGCCAAGCAAGTATATAGCATCATAAAGTACGGGATCGACATAAGAATTTGACTCTGTTATTAAAGAAAGTTATTATATTAGTTAGGAACGACGCACTCAATGTTTTATACCGAACCATGCCGCGTAAACTCTGCGGGACCTCTACAAATCAAGAGAATCTGGACAACAAAACAAAATCTCAGAAAAATAAGTAGCAGCAATTAACTTTCAATCTAGCAAACCCATTGAAACACAAAACACGTGCCCAAACAAGTACCTAATACTTGAACACAGTTGGTATCAATTACACGCCAAACACCGTATAAGCCCATTAGGACCCATGTCGAAATACCGGCCAATAGCCCGACATTCAGGACATACTTGATCTAGAATGAATTAGGGCTTGATATATGTTCTAATACCCATTTTCCGGTGTTCATATACGAACCAACTTCATTTGCATTTGGTGTTGCCTAATATCGGATTAGAGGAGAGATTTTCTAGATATCGTTTGGGCTTGGTGTACATTTCGAAATTGGGATTAGTCTAGTTTTCTCGCACTGATTGATTACACTAAGTTTGCTAGATTTGACTGGATATAATATTTTGAAATACACTTGCTCTAGAACTGCTTTGTACAGTCTCTATTTCATACTACTTTTGCTAAAGTGAGTAGGTACGAGTAATATATTTTCCGCAATATTTAATTCATAATCTATAATCTTCTCGTCGAACCTCTCCGTGATTTGTTTAAAACTGAATAAAAAAAGTTCCATTTTGTCAACTTTATAACATGGCATATTTTAGCGGCGCTCTAAATAAGCTACTGATTTTTTTTTATCCTAATGTGATACTAAGAAGGGTGCTAGTTCTTTTATCTCTTCTCTACATAGTATAAATCAAAGTTGCTTTCCGCGTCTGTCTGTCTGTCTCAGCTCCTCTAAACCTCTACCTCCTAAACCACGCAACGATTTTAATGCAGTTTTCACTAATAGAAAAATCGAAGGTTTGTGCGTATCATTGAACACGTGCGAAGCCCGGGCGAGTCGCTAGTATCTTTTAAATTGGGTCTTTTTCAAAACTACTTGACAATCGAAATTGCTTATCTTCTTGCTTTTAAAGATACCACACTTGACAGTCACTTCCCCTTACTCCTTTTCCCCATAGGAATCCATTTCATGATCTTTACGTCTTGAACATCGATAAACTCAATCGACGATTGAACTACTTAGTTTTCTACAAAGTATGCACGCACATATACGTACATTACACCAAAGTTACGTACAAGAAAATGACGAATATGCTTAACAACTTACTTAACTCTAGTAACACTGACTGCAGAGGTTACGTTCAGTTTTCTTCACAAAAAGTATAAGAATACGCGCCTGATCTACCGTGCAGTGTGTATTAGCTATGTAAGTGCTTCATCAATCATTGGAGTAATTAGTAATAGTATGTAACGAGTGTTGCCGTGCCAGTAATGGATCCTTATTGCTTCCTGGGGGTGCTGTAAGAAGTGAAGTGGCAGGATGAGTATAATCTCCTTATACTCATCCTGCCACTTCACTTCTTTTGTATATATTATATATTATTATACATTCAAATGTAGGTACATATCTCTTTATAGTTACAGCTCTTGTAAATTACGGCGGAGATTCGGATTTGTAAAGTCTCACATTATTTTCACTGAGTAAGACTCAAGAGAGAAACTCTTTGAAAGGCCAGTTTTAGACTCCAGAGATTAGCACCCTTATATAGGTATAAAACTCGCTAACTGTTTACAGGATTCTAAATTAAAATTCTCCATGGAAAATTTAGATTTAAGAATCTGGTAGTCAATGTTTAAATTAATCACATGATATTTTTTTTATAAATAAGTCCCTAAATATACAATCACTGATACATCTTTACTAGAGCACCCCTAAGTCTGAAAAATTTCGAAAATAACTGGAATCTCTTCCAACAAAAGATTCAATTTTGAAAAGCCAACACTTTTAACTCTTACGTCTTTAATCATATAACTCCCTAAAAGACAAAATTAAAGACTCAGGAAGTAAGCAAACATTATATCGGGAAATCCTGTCTTTGTAAAAACATTTTGGAAACTGTATCTCGGGTTCACTGTTCGTTGCCTTTCTAATCATCCTTCCTAAATCTGATGCAACACCCAAAGGTTATTTCAGGTTACTTTCAAATTCTGATAACCACTGTTAGTATCTTTGTAAGATCCCGAAGAATACTGAATATAGCCAAAATATAATAAACCAAATATTAAATAAGAATTTAAGACGAAATAAATCCTAACAGGTATCTGTTAGTATGTCATCATTAATTCCCCTTTAAAATCTGATGCAACATTCACAGGATATGACCGGACTATTCCATTAGTGGTCACCCCCGTAACCACCTTTAAATTCTCGACCACCTGAGAAGCTGACGGAAACGCCTGCCTCAATTAATGTCACATGTCTATGTATGTAAAGGTGATCCATCTCATTATGACGGGATGTTAAGTAATGAACCCATAAGTGCACTAAAGTAACTAAGGTACACCTTGTTACTGGACACATATGGGCACAGGAGTAACTTACACTTCTTAATATGCATACTTATTTATTGTTACACCAAATAAGTAGGTCTAAGTGATCATGCGATGTTCAATTTCTTCTGAAGTGTTGAGGCAAAAATGCAAAGGCTTTGGTGATATAAAGAGAGCTTTTAAGGTAGACAAAAATAATCTAGTTGATGAATCCGAAGCCCTATTTAATAAGCCAGAAGATTGAAATCAGTTTGTAGGTATTAATATGGTTTGTTAAAGTTAATAAGATATTATTTAGACAGTCCGTAATTTTACAGATGAACTTCATAAAAGTTTTTGTAAGCTTCATAGAGAATTAATTATAACCAAGACCTTTCGTATTTTTCTTGATTTAACTATAAATATATGATAATCAAAATAGATGAGATTTTTTAGCTTCTAACACTACTTAACATAATTAAACTTTGGCAGCCATCAATTTTGATAAAAGGAAAATACAATCTATCATATTTACACAAATTCTATTGATTCCTGGTTCTACTAGTGTATACCAATCAATATATTGTGCCACATTTTACGTATACTTGTATTGAAACTCACCCCACGTTTATGAATTTGAGGAGTTTTTTTTGCCCCTGAGGGATCGAGAATAATTTGTTTATGTTGTTTTAAAATCTAAATATTAATAATAAAAAATTATAAAAACCCTTACCATCAAAATGAAGATCAGCGCCATGTCAAAGTTTAAATATGTAGTATATAAAATAAAAATATAAATCCGAGATCACTGTATCACATTACTTTCAGCAACTATTCGAGTGTGCCACCGCTCTGCGCGTACGCATACCGACCGGGCGCTTATATAGACGAAGGCGCTACTCCTTATGCCAAGACAGCTCCATTACAAGTATTAACTATATTTGTTGGGCGTACCACTACATAAGTCTAAATTTTAAGACTCAATTCTAGAAAATAGTTCGGTTAGGAAGAAGACCATTTTTTTAAGGTATATCATATTTGTTAGTTTTTGTGGCAATCGGAAGTTTTGGCTGATTAAGTGAACACCTATGCGTCTTGTTGTGTAGTTAGTGAAATTAATGTTGCGGAACTTGAAGACTGTATTAATGAAAAGGTTAAGACCGAAACTTTTTGTTATGAGTTCATTGGAATCCCAGTGTTATTGAGCTGTTTAATAAGGCTTTTAATTGGGCCTAACCAATCACCATCTGTTGTGGTGATAATTTGTACTTCAATATTTTTATCTTCCTGTTATTAATAGGCAAAAAGGTAGTCAGTCGTTTTGGTAGTCACAGTGTTAATTTAATATTTCTGACTTCAAGTGCGTTTTTTTTTTGGTGGTGGGAAATCATCCAATGACATCTCCCGCTCTGGGTGGAGCGGGAGGACGTGTCAGACATATACTGTCTACAACCCACCCCTGTTGCTTTCTTGACTGAGTGCCCAGAGGAGCGGTAACGCTGTTACGAATTTATCCGCTACCCCTAGGCATGCAGGCACCGGCCATGATGGGCCCCGTCAGTGGTGGCTGACAAACATCTCATTGAGGCGCGCGTGGAACGCTACGCGCCGTCGACTCACGGGCCGGGTGCTGATCGGACGGCGAGCTACCCACTACTCGCCGTCAGCAGGCCCGGGTCTACGGAGGCCGGAGACCGTCTCGCAACGTCCTACGCCCAGGGCGTTTCCTGCGGCGTCTGCGGCTGGGGGCGTGAGGGCCACTCCGTTAAGCTTCCCTTACCCGTTCCGCCTCCTCCTTCGCGAGCATTACTGCTTTGCAGAAGGAAGAGACTGCTTCCGATTGCCTCTCGCTCCATACCATGGCATGAACCAGGGCCGGGCGCGAGAGGTCGCTGCCGCCTATCGCAGCCACGAGGAGACTTCTAGAGCCCTGGATATATAATAATACTAGATTCTGCTAGCGGCTTCGCTTTAGCCTATGTGCTATTACAGACTATATCTAATCTATCTCTGTGTCAAAATTCATCCAGATCCGTTCAGCTGTTCTGGCGTGATTGAGTAAAACACTTAATTAAATAACAAAAAAACTAAAAACATTCCATAAAAAAAATACCATCACTATCTCAAATTAAACTGATTAAATTTACGATAACATAAAACGATAATGATATCGATATTGATATCGATGAAGATGTTCCAAAAGACCGTGCATCTCGTCAAGACTTTCTTCGTGGAAATTAAAGTCTCATATCTAAAACAAATTACGTACGTACGACAAAAGCGTATGGACACATGTTCTCGGTGACCTAAAGGCGTGTCGTAGCAGCCGCCAGCCGACGGTCCTTAGGCATCCGCAGTATTGCGTACGTTTTTAGACAAAAATTAATTTATTCGGGCACGGATTCCAACGATCGACCAGTTTACCAAAATTTTTGACGAGATCGACGTTTCGTATTCCTCTTTTTCCTCCTCGAAAACTGTGCCGATTCAATTATTTTTAGCACCAAATTTTTAAGAAAGAGTATGTCTAGGTCCGTATTGAATGTTTTGTGTTAAAATTTTTCTAATTTGTCTGGTAGTCTTCTAAGAACGGCGGTAAAAATAGGGTAATTTTTTGTCATTTTTGGAGGGTCATATTTTCTTTACTTTTTAGTTGCCGAAAAAAAGGACATGACAGGGACGTGTTAACAGCAGACCTTGACTTTATGAAAAAAAATGATTGCTCTAGAGGCATTATTCAGGAAGAAAAAAGGGGAATACATTTGTATGGAGAATCGCAGCCCCTGTTCCCTCTTAACTCTCATAGTCCGATGGGACGGCAATCCGACACGACCGGGGAACGATCAGGCGCAGGACCAACGGCGACACGTGCTTTCCGAGACACGAGGGTGTCACACCAACCACTTCAAAACGCCGCTCTGCTACAGAATAATTCCAAAACCCAATAGCAATTTTTGTCCGACCCGGGAATCGTACTCAGCAGTCCCGCTTGCGACCACAATACCAACGAATCCCGATTCCCGAATTACCCATAGGTACTGACACTAGATTAGATGGTAGAAAATGTTAATAGATGAAACCAGAATTTTGCTGTCATCCTACTAAATCAAACAGCTTAGAGCTTATGCGCTAATCAACATGAGAACTACAAAAACTAGTCGAGCTACGTTTGAAGAATTTCCCAAACGAACATTTTCTAGTTTCAAGACGGGCGTGGGCCTTCCTTTTAAAGTGATCGAGATCAATTTGAATTTGTAATCCGCTGGTCATAAGTTAATCAGTTCACTTAAATGTTGCTTAACATGTGTTCTGATTATGTGAATAATCTCTACATAGTTAAAGTTGCTTTCCGCGTCTGTCTGTTTCTCAGCTAAATGCTCCTAAATCACGCAACAGATTTTAATGCGACTTCCAAAAGGAGGAGTCTCAGTTCGTCTGTATGTTTTTTTTTTTGTATGTAGGTATGTTACGCGATTTCTCCGAAAAAACCGAAAATCCGAAAATGTATAACCTTATTTATATCAATAAAACATTATTATTATTATTGTGGGAAAACGTGTAGTTTTTCTTAGCTCTAGGCTAGTTTTAAGCTACATTAACGGGCCAAGCCAAGTCAATGTAGCGTGAGTTGAGTACAATCTAAGGTGTAGGATTGATGTTATGAGGAAAAATTTCATTTTCTTCTATCTGCATGAACTTCCTCACTATTCTGCAGGTGTTTAGAATTGCTGCTTTCTGAAGTGTAACGTAAATTGAGTCTTTAAGGTCTATTTGTTTGAGACTACTGTGGAGATGATTGGGTATAACACCTGTAGTGGAGATAACAATAGGTACTACGAACACTTTTTCTTGTCTCCAAATTCTAGTTACCTCTTCTTTAAGTTCAGCGTATTTACTGATTTTCTCACTTATTGTTTTTTGTAAGTTATGTGTGTTAGGAACTGCTATATCTATCAGGTAAGTGACTTTATTGACTTTATCTTGAAGAGTGATATCGGGTCTATTGTAGTGAACGGTCCTGTCGGTTAGTATGGCGCGGTCGTAAAAAAGTTTGTGGGTGTTATTTTCTAGAACCGTTTGTGGTACATACTTATAATAGGGGGTGTTTGTATCTTGTATGAGTTTATATTTAAGGGCTAAGGTCTGATGAATAACATTTGCTACTTGATTATGTCTGTGAGTGTAATCTGTTTGTGTGAGTGTTGTGCATGCCCCTGTGATGTGTTGAATGGTCTCTGGCTGACTGTGACATTTGCGGCATTTGTCATTTGTCATAGTGGGGTCTTTTATAATGAATTTCCTGTAGTTTTTGGTGTTTATGATCTGATCCTGTATTGCAATAATAAATCCCTCGGTTTCTGGGAATAGATTTCCTATCTTAAGCCATTTATTAGAAGCTATCGTATCTATGTGAGACTGTTCTAGATCATGAGGGTGCCGTCCATGCAGCACTTTCTTTTTCCAATTTTCTAGCATTTGTTTTTGAGAGTCATTATAAATATCGTAGGTTGTATTAAGTTCATGTAGGTCAAGGGGGGTGTAGTTAGTATCGTTCAATACTACGGCTTTATGGATGTTACTTGTTTTTAATTTAGAGTGAAAGAACGTTCTTAGTTTGATTAATTGTTTCTGCCAAAGATGGTGGACGTCTATTAGTCCTCTCCCTCCGTTTTGTCTTTTAATAGTGAGTCTTTCTATTGCAGATTTAGGGTGTAAGTTATTGTGTTTAGTGAGTGTGGTGCGTGTTGTCCTCTCTATCTGCTGGATGTCAGTTTTAGACCATTTAATCACTCCAAAAGAGTATGTCAATATTGGAATCGCATAGGTGTTCAGTGCCTTTATTAAATGTTTTCCGGAGAGTTGAGTTTTACATACTGCGATCACTCTCCTCTTATATTCTGTATTTAATGTGTTTTTAATTGCTGAATGATCTATTCCTTTAAGTTGCCTGTACCCTAAATATTTATATAAGTCTGTTGGTTCCATAGCTGTGATTGTATCTGTATTGTTAATAGGATAGTCGCCCGGTTTTATTTTGCCTTTTATTATATGAAGTGTTTTGCATTTATCTAAACCAAATTGCATGTTGATATCTTTACTAAATTCTGTCGTGGTGTTTATTAACTTTTTCATATCTTTTTCAGACTTTGCGTACAGTTTAATGTCGTCCATATAAATAAGATGAGAGATGATAGTTTCTTCTGTGGTATGTTTAAGCGAATAACCAGCTCGACAGCAGTGTAGTAGGTGGGATAGAGGGTTTAGGGCGAGACAAAACCATAAAGGACTCAGAGAATCTCCCTGATAAATACCCTTCTTTATGGATATCTGCCGAGTTGTGATAACGTTGTGTCGGCAATTTAATTGAAGAGTAGTTTTCCAACGGGACATAATATGCTGTAAAAAGTCTATAATTTTTGAATTTATTTTATAAATTTGTAATATTTTAATCAACCAGGAGTGTGGTATACTATCAAATGCTTTTTTATAATCTATGTATGTGCAATGTAAGTTTCTATTTTTTGTGGCGGCATGTTTGTGTATTATTGAATCTATGACTAGTTGCTCCTTACATCCCATGTGGCCCCTTCTACATCCTTTTTGTTCCTCAGCTATAATATTGTGATGTTCTATGTGTTTATTAATTTTAGTTGTAATTGCTGATGTTAGGATCTTGTATATCGTGGGTAGGCATGTAATTGGTCTGTATTGAGAAGGTTGTGGTGAGTATTGGGTTTTCGGTAACATGTAGGTTATTCCTGTAGCAATAAATTCAGGAATGTTTTGTTTCCCTAAGATAATTTCTGTTAGATTTTTAGCTAAAATTTTGTGTAATGACTCTAACTTTTTATACCAAAAATTATGTACTTTATCAATCCCCGGGGATTTCCAATTGTGTAGTCTTGCTGTAATACTACTTATGTCGGACTCAGTTAACTCAACGAATTGCATTTCTTCTAGTGAACCCCATTTAATTTCTTCGTCTTTTATCCAATGAGATGTTTCATTATGATGGACCTGTTCTTCCCATATGCCAGACCAAAATATTTCTAGCTGTTCGGCTGTTGGTAATTCTGTATTGTTTCCGGCTATCGGTATGTCAGTGTTAATTTGTGGTTTTTGTAAGTTTCTGTAAAAGTTTTTTTCGTTCGTGGCAAACAAGGAGTTATCATTTTTTCGTTCTTGTGCCTTTTTATATCTCCTCAACCTGTGTACTTTTAGGGCTAATTTTTGTTTAAGTGTATCCAAAAATTCTTCCGGTTTTCTGTTGTCGCTTTCGTGTCTAGTGTGTGTAACAGTGTTTCTAAATATTGCTTCTACTCTTTTAACTACTTTGTTTGATCTATTGTTGTTAATATATTGAGTTACTCTACTGCAGTCTGCTCTCAGTTTTTCAATATCTTTTTCGAGCCTCTGCTGCCATGCAGGTTTGTTAATATTTCTTTGTCTTGTATTACCTGTGTATTCTGTAATTTTAAAATTGAGTTCTTCGGAAATTACTAATGCTGTGCAATATATCAGGGTATGAACGTCTATTAATTGTGTTTCTTCGCTAATATATTGATTAAGTATTGTTTCATTAAATAAATTAACGAGCTGAAAGAGTTTAGGCGTGTACCTAAGTTTGGGCAGTTTTGGTCGAGCTGCTGGGTTCATCCCGGAATATTGAGTTAAGGCTGTTTTAAATTTATCGATTAATTCTTGGATACGTGCCGGCTGATTTTGATCGATATTGATATTTAACGTTTCGATATCATTTTCTAACGTTATACTTATACTCTCAGTTTGTGTGGATGTATCTGTGGTTTGCGAATATACTTGCGATTGATAGTGTGATTGGGTTTGCGTAATAGGTGCTGATTCACAGCAAAGTTGTTGCTGTTCTTGTTGAATATACTCAACTGTATTTTGTGTTAATGCCATAGTGATATTACTGTCAATATTTTCTGAATCTACTTGGAGTTGTGAACGTACTTCTTCTTTTAACTGATCTATTTCTACTTGGGAAAGGAGATTATTTTTTATTATAATTCTTCTTTGATCAGAAATTATTTGTTCTGTAACTGTAACTTCTGGGTATTGGCGTATAAAAAGTTCATGCAGTTGTTTTCGGTAAGTGGTCATGTCAGACTCTAGCTTAGTAATATATAGGTAAGTTCGCATGATAAATAGGTTAACTTCTTTGCTCCATTTCATGCGAACTCTTGCTTTGCCAGCCTTAGTGGACGCGGGTAAGAAGGTAGATACCTCCCGCGCAACATTCAAGGTCGGAGTGGATGGGATTATATTTAAACTAGTGATGGGAGGTGATGATGGTATGGGAGATGACGATGGTATGGATGTTGATGATGGCCTAGAAGGTGTGTATGATACAGTGCTTGGGCTGTACGGTTCTACAGGGGTGTTTGTCCTGTCCGTCAGTCTGTCACCATCGTCAATTATTTCGGCTGTAGTATTTTTGTCGGTAGGAGCCCGCCTGCTCAACTCCTCACCGCTGACGGTTCGCATGCTGTGACACCCAGCGTCAGCTCCAGGTGCGCCCCGGCGATCGCCCCCGGGTAGCGGTCCTAAACGTTTTCTTTTTGAACGAGTCTCCATGTTGAATGGGTTTCCAGAGCCACGTTAGCCACGCCAGTAATTTCTCATTCGTGTGTCCGCCCCCTACGTGATTAGATGGTCAATCAGGACGTGTGGTTGTTTAGGGGGCTTATTATTATTATTATTATTATATTATTATTCTTTCTTTTTTTGTTTGGTAGGCCATACTTCAGAGGTGGTCCCATACAAATTTTATCGAAAATTATTCAGCACTTTTTTTAAAAAATCAACATTTAAACAAAAAATATGTAATACGCAGATGACGTTTTGC
The DNA here is from genome assembly GCA_951329385.1 of Polia nebulosa. Classification (NCBI taxonomy): domain Eukaryota; kingdom Metazoa; phylum Arthropoda; class Insecta; order Lepidoptera; family Noctuidae; genus Polia; species Polia nebulosa. The sequence goes on from OX589598.1 coordinate 7,324,138, forward strand.
TTGTCTCCAATTATGCTCAAATACCATGGGGTTATCCATTTGGGCATAACTTTACTATTTAGTTTTAGTTCTGGGGTAAAACAACTAAAAAGTGAAAAATAAAAAACTTTCTTACAAAAAATACAACCGACTTCTAAAAATTGCAAAATAACTTTAATTTCGGAAGTAGGTGTCAAATAATGAAGAAACAATATACAAACATTGACTTCAAACGAGTCGACAAAACGAGGAGTGTCTGTGTGTATACTTTGTACCCGCGCACAGCCAGGACGGGTCGCTAGTTCATTAATAATTAAAACTATTTATCGTCGTATATGTTATCATCATCATCATCAGCCTTTTAACGTCCCCTCTGCTGGGGCACGACCCCCTCTCCGTGAGAGGGTTTAGGCCGTAATCCACCACATGGATGTCACATATCTTCAAATTTTTGGTTCTAGGACATGCCGGTTTGCTCCACGATGTTTTCCTTCACCGTTTTGTGAGCAGAGGTGATGAAATAATTTACACAAAGTAAAGCGCCTGCCTGGGTTAGAACCCCCGACCTACAACTCACGGCCGTTACCACTGGGCCACCACTGCTCACACACTGTTATGATATGCAGGATATGTCTATAGTTTTTTGAGTGTATTTATACCGTCTAGCTTCCATAGAATCTGGTAAAACGTATGTTTGTCTAAGTAAGGTTTCTATATTTATGGAATAGACCACTTTTTGTGTGTTTCGTAATACAGGTGGCTATGGGAACGCCGGAGACTAACCCCTTTTTTTTTGTGTGTTGGGAAATCGTCAAATGAGTTCTCCCGCTCTGAGAGGAGCGGGAGGGCGTGTCAAACTTTTACTGACTTAAACCCACCCCTGTTCCTTACGCCTAGGGGTTGAGGATAAACGGGAGTTACACTCCGGGTCGCGGATAAATTCGAAACAGAGTTACCTCGCCCCTGGGCACTCAGGGCAGGGAAGGAACAGGGGTGGGTTTTAGTCAGTAAGAGTCTGACACGCCCTTCCGCTCCACCCAGAGCGGGAGATGTCATTGGACGATTTCCCACCCCACAAAAAAAAAAAAACCCTGTTCCTTTCTTGCCCGAGAGCCCAGGGGCGCGGTAACTCTGTGTCAAACCCCTGTATTTATAAAATTTGCTAACTATATTCTTAATTTAAACACTGATTAGCGGATTCTAAATTCAAGATAGTCTCGGATGAGACTATCTTGAATTTAGAAGGAGGTTTTGTACCATAGACAGCTGAATGTGATGGATATCACATTCAGCTGTCTATGGTACAAAACCTCCTTCAAATGATTAGTCAGCACTTTACCACTCACATCTATCTTACTTCCAGGTAGACAAAATTTAATTGAGAACCAGCTAATCAGTGTTTAAACTTTTAAAGACATCGTTTTTAGGGTTCCGTACCCAAGGGGTAACCAACGGGACCCTAACTAAGACTCCGCTGTCCGTCTGTCTGTCAGCGGACTGTATCTCACGATCCGTAATAGCTACACAGTTGAAATTTTCACACAGCGTGTAGTTCTGTTGCCGCTATAATAACAAAAAAAAATTAAATTGAATGGGGAGCCAACTGTCTACCTATTACGGATCATGAGATACCTACAGCCCAAAAAAAATTTTTTTTTTTCAGTTTATGCTACCTACGGAACCCTTCGTGTACGAGTCCGACTCGCACTTGGCCTTTTTTTTTATAAATAAGGCCCTTCATAGAGCACCTCGTAGTTAGCAGCTGGACATAGACCACTCCCAAGCGTCACAATGTCCAAGGATGTTTCATTATTTTTTTATTTTTTATTTTATTGACATTTTATATTATGATAAATGATTTTATTTATGTAAATAGGTTATTTTATTTATTTATTTATCCTTTATTTCAGGCAACTATGGCCCATAAAACACAATACATATGAGAACCATAGTACGTTAATGTCTGGGATAAACTTTTGAGGAAAGCAACACGCAGATTTGAGTAGACCTGTCCAGACAGTGCAAGCATTTGTCAGTTATCGTGAAGCTCAACTCAGAATTTTGAGGAGCACAACGAACCGACGAACCACACCAAAGTAAGGACATTTGAGTAGGCCGCAAAAGTACTCAAACTGCCAGACAATCATAAAATCTACGTGAATATAACGACCTACATAGTTCTCGCATTCACATTATGCTATATGATTATCGCATTCATATTATGCCATATTAGGTAGGTAGATATACTATGTACAAATTTATAAAATATTTAACTACCTATAATTAAAACAAAAAGTCCTTACTTAATAAAAATGGCGTCAAAAAAAACCTCTTAATTTTCTTTTTAGTTAGGATTTACTTACGTAAGTATAAAGCTGCTCAACCAGGACGCGATCGACGTGTACTTAGTAGGTACTCTCAACTTCTCAATCGAATGATGCAATTCCACTCTAAATGAATTCATAGGTAAGTTTGACAAAATACGCCCGCGTCGAGTTAGTACCTATATAAATGTCATAGCATATAAATGTCATTCTGATGTATAATGCTATATTACTGTAAAGTTTCATCAAAATCCGTTTAGTTGTTTCTGCGTGAAATAGTGACAGACATCCATGCTCACAAACTTTCACATTTAATATTACTAGCTTCTGCGGGGTGGAATTAGTACTTTCCCCATTATAAACTAGATATAGACTATGTGCTATTCCAGATTATAATCTATCGTTGTGCCAAATTTCATCCAGATCGGTTCAGCCGTTCTGGCGTGATTGAGTAACAAACATCCATCCATACTTTCGCATTTATAATACTGGCTTCTGCCAGCGGCTTCGCCCACGTGGAGTAAGTACTTCCCCCAGTATAGAATAGAATAGAATAGAATAGAATAGAATAGAATAGAATAGAATAGAATAGAATAGAATAGAATAAACATTTATTCGACACAACACAACAGCAACAAACAAAAGGTAAAGAAAATAACAGTAGGTACACAAAGATACAATAAAATTGTGCTGAGCGTGCCCATACCGAAAGGGTTACATTATGGCCTATGTGCTATTGCAGACTATAATCTATCTCTATGCCAAATTTCATCCAGATCGGTTCAGACGTTCTGGCATGATTGAGTAACAAACATCCATTCATACTTTCGCATTTATAATACTGGCTTCTGCCAGCGGCTTCGCCCGCGTGGAGTAAGTACTTCCCCCAGTATAGAATAGAATAGAAAAGAATAGAATAGAATAAACATTTATTCGACACAGACACAACACAACAGCAACAAACAAAAGATAAGGAAAATAACAGTAGATACACAAAGATACAATAAAATTGTGCTGAGCGTGCCCATACCGAAAGGGTTACATTATGGCCTATGTGCTATTTCAGACTATCTATCTCTATGCCAAATTTCATTAGGATCCGTTCAGCCATGCTGGCGTGATTGAGTAACAAATAAGAGGCTAGTAGGTTTTTTTTTTTGTGGGGTGGGATATCATCCAATGACATCTCCTGCTCTAGGGTGGAGCGGGCGGACGTGTCAGACCCTTACTGACTAAAACCCACCCCTGTTCCTTCCCTGCTCTGACTGCCCAGGGGCACGGTAACTCTGTTTCGAATTTATCCACAACCCCTGGGCAGGGGATAGTAGGATTAAGGCTGATTTATACGGTTTATGTGGCCTACCTATTTCCACTTGATGAAGAAACCAGTTGGTTTGATCGATCACATCGGGTTTATCAAAACTAAGTTTATCATATCCAGTTTCCGGTATTTCTCACCAACGAATATTTTATTTTAAATATGAATTGGTTGATGTAAATTATTGAAATTGGTGTTCAAATGTGTTTCCGCCAATTTGAGTAGTAGTTAACGATCCTGCATCTGTTAGTAGATAAAGTTACAAAACTTTGTATGTGGAATGTAGACAGTTGGATTGATTTGTGAATGAAATTGTCCGAGTTAATAAGCTCTCTACATGAGATATCAAACGTTTTGATATGAAAAAATTTATCGAATTAAATTTATTTATTTATTTATTTTTTTTTTTTTTTTTTATTTATTTAACAATTTATGTACACACAAGATAACTATAGATAAACAACATAATAAAAATTAGCACAAAGGTACTGCTTATTTCTAAAGAAATTTCTGCCAGCAGACCCGCGAAAAGAGAAGTGAAAAAGAAATGTAGACAATAGTGTGTAAAAAACAGAAAAAAAAGAGTACGAGAAGTCTTAAACTAAGGAATTAAATAAACCTACACATATAATGTTAATATTAATATATATTCACATAAATATATACCTAATAATATATATGTACACAACTTACACATACATATATAAATATTTACTACAGTAGAGAGGAATGGTAGTGCTCTTTTAGACGCTTTTTAAAGACAGCAATAGATTTTAAATCACGGATGCTAGGCGGAAGTGAGTTCCACAACCTTACCGCATGGACAGAGAAAGAGTAGGAATAGTAGCTGGATTTATGAGGATGGGTTTTAAGGAGGGATTTAAGGTGAGATCTGCACGGCGCGTCACTTGGGCGATCGTAAGTGAATCGCTCACGCAGGTAGAAGGGATAAGACGGATTGTGTAGAATGTTAAATAGGAGACATAAAATCCTAGTGTTCCTGCGAAGACGGATAGGGAGCCACTTGAGTTCCTTGCGAAGGTGAGAGACATGGTCATACTTTCGCAGACCAAAAATAAACCGGATACATAAGTTTTGCAAGCGCTCAAGCTTGTTTAGTAGCTCCTCAGTAGCATCCAGGTAGCAGGCGTCGGCATAATCAATGATCGGCTGAATAAGAGTTTGGGCCAGGGAGATTTTTGTTTTTAAGGGCAAGAGACTCTGGAGGCATTTAAGCGAATGATAAGAGTAATTAACCTTTCGACTGATCTCGTTCACCTGCGCACGCCACGAAAGATTGGAGTCAATAATAACACCCAGATCTTTGGCAGTTTCGGTATATTCAATAAGAACGCCGTCAAGATATAGAGGCGATAAAGACGAAACAACAGCCGCGTTACGAACGAACCTGCTGCCTATGATCATGGCCTGAGATTTTGCTGGGTTGATCTGCAAGCCAAAGGACTTAGCCCAGGCACTGATACGAGCCAGGTCATGATTCACAGCAGCAATAGCAGAATCCGCGTCGGCCACAGGAAAATGACGATAAAGCTGCAAGTCATCTGCGTAAAGGTGAAAACTGGAGGAGATTACTCTGGTAACAAAGTTAATAAAAATGGAAAATAGAAGAGGAGAGAGAACGCTACCCTGAGGAACACCCTCAGTGAGGCTACACCAATCAGAGAAAGACTCATCGAGGCGGACACACTGAGAGCGTCCCCGAAGATATGAATTGAACCAGGCTAGAGCAGGAGAAGAGAGATTAATAGATTTTAGGATACCTAGTAAGATGTCGAAATCCACAGAGTTAAAGGCACTACTAAAGTCAAGCAATACCAGAACAGTAAGAGACTTACTCTCCATAGCCCAGCGGATATCGTCAGTTACTTTCAGAAGCGCAGTAACAGTACTGTGACCCGCGCGAAAACCGGATTGAAAAGGGGATATTATCGAGTTCGACGCCAAGAAAAAAGATAGTTGTCTATGAACTATGTGCTCAAAAACTTTAGAGAGAAATGGAAGAATAGAAATAGGTCTAAAGTGAGTTAATAATGAAGGATTGTTCGTTTTAGGCAGAGGAATAATGTGAGCCTGTTTCCAGACTGATGGAAAGGAGCAGGAGGTAATGGAATGATTGAAGATATGAGTAAGAACAGGGAGTAGTGAGGGAAGGATGAGAGTTATCATTCTAGAGCACAACTTATCATTGCCAACTGCAGAAGAAGTAATCGCAAGAACAGATTTCTTGACGTCAACCTCGGTAACATCGCTTAGCTTAAAGTGAGAACATTGAGGCAACGGCAAAGTAGAAAGACTCTCCAAAGTCGCAGCTTTGACACAAGGATCAAGAGAAAAGGGAAGTAGAGAGAAATGCTTATTAAGGTCGTTAAGGTTCACATCCTTGCACTGGCTGTTAGATGATTTGCCTATGCCAACAGACTTGAGGAATTTCCAAACATCGGAGGAACTGCGATTATCGAGTTGTTCGTGGAAATAGCGTCTCTTAGCATCTTGACACAGACGCCTGCAGCGATTTCGTAACGATTTGTAATAAGAGAGATTCAGCTCTGAAGGTCTGCGCTTATATCTGCTCTTAGCTTTATCCCTGTTGGCCATAAGTTCTTTGATTGGAAGCGTAATCCATGGTGCAGGGTTATATTTAACTTTCACACGACGAATAGGGGCATGCTGGTCATACAAGCCGAGAACGGTCGTATTAAAGCAAGACACCTTTCCGTCAATGTCATCGATCTCAACCAGCGGGGTCCAGTCGAGATCGCTGGCATCATGCCGCAACGCCTCCAGGTCTATGCCCTTGTAGTTACGGAGATATAAGAATAGAGGCTTACGCTTGGGAACACGGATACGGTACGACAAATAAATGAGGTCGTGGTAGGAAAAGTTAGCTGTGAGTTGACCATGATGAGAAACGTTATTAGGAGAAGAAACAATCATAAGATCTAGTAAAGAGGGTGTACAGTTAGGGTAATGGTGAGTTGCAGAAAGAGGCAAGACTTGTAGATTGAAAGAAGATAGAAGTGACAGGAGTTTATGAGAGCGAGTATCATTTTTGATCAGGCAAGTGTTAAAATCACCCATTAAAATAACATGTTCATACATGGGGCAAAGATTACTAAGAGTACAGTCAAGAGAATCGAAGTAGTCAATGCGAAGGTTAGGGCTGTACAGCACTGCAAGCAAGATTTTTGTGTGATGAACAGAAATTTCGATGAACAAGTATTCAGCCGACTCAGAGTACAAAGAAGGAGATGAGCTGACTACCTTGTAGGGTAGATCAGCACGTAAGTACATAGCTACACCTCCTCCACCCTTGCCAGTTCTATCGTTGCGGACCAAGACGAAACCAGGAAGTGAAAATTGCGTAGAGAGAAGAGAAGGCTTCAGAAATGATTCCGAAATCAATAGGACATCAAGGTGGGCACTGCTAAAGGATGCCAGAAGATCAGAATAGTGACCAGGAACACTCTGGGCATTTATTAGGATCAGAAGAGAAAAGAGATGAAATTTTATCGTGTAAAGTAAGTGGAAAGGAAGAGTCACTGTCCGCACTAGCAAAACTGTCAGAAGAAGAACACGAGAAAAAGCTATCGTTAAGATCAGCTACATCATTCATAATATACAAATTTACGTAAATAATAATATAAATATATAAATATAACTAGAACGTAATCTAAATATAATAAACAGATAAATCTAAAAACGCTAATTTAGATTTCCTTTTAAAAGAAAAGAAAACCACCCCAACCCGCTGGTATATTGGCAGAAATTTTATAATTATAGTTGCAGCTAAAGACAAAAATAATAATAGAAGAAGAAACTATAAAAAAAAAACGTTAACAAAACAAGAACGCACTTGAAGTCGTACGTATAACGAAACGCAACATGATCACGGCTACTGTCATCCATTGACATATAAATGTCATATGACAGATGACAACATCGCCATCTGACAGATGACAACTGTCACACTGTTATCGACCCATATCGACCCTTCCTTAATCAAAACTAAATTGTCACTCATTTCTTTCAACTATTAATTCATTATGTTATTTTGTAATGTCCTGTATTGTTCTGTATAGTTCTGTATTGTTCTGTATTGTTCTGTTAGTTTGTTTTGCCTTTACTAACATAGTTTGTAAGTAAATTGTTACTTTTGTATGTGTTCTTTTGAGTTTGTTACAATCTAACGGTGTTAACAACAGGGATGTTATGAAGCTCCTTAACCGTAACCGAAACTATCATATTAAAATCAAATTTAAAGACTGTGTAATGGCGCGTTGATCAACTCTCTGGTCATGGCATGCTAAGACAGACCCCAGAGGTCTAATGGTGTGCCTTGTAAAGTTTTGTAACAAGAAACTTGTTTTGATGAATAAATAAAAATAAATAAATCAGATATCCTAAATAAAAATTTATCCGTAACCGAGACCTACGAGTATATAAAAGTTTTAAATAATTTCGGATAGGGACGGAGTCTAAAATATTTAAGTCCCATGCATTGTTTATTATTTCTATTGCTTACCAATATTTTACGTTTATAATTCTTTAAAAATCTAATATCCGTAACTGAAACTATCCGAAAATAGCGGATAATCGTAAGTAATTTCATATCCGTAACCGTATCTGAAACCGGTATAATATTATTCCTGTACCCGTATCCGTATCCAGAACCGAAATTTCATATCTAACTAGCTTGTAATAATCCGCTGACAGTTGTACCATAAACATGGCATTTACTATCATTAGCCCCACTCGAAATTTACCACGATACTCCAAAAAATATGTATGAAGGAAATAAAAATACAAAGTCATGTACAGTCAATTCTTTAATCATTTTATTTAAAAATAAATAACTTAAGCCTAAATTATCAATATAAAACAACCATACATCAATTCACATAATAAATTAACATTCGCTTCACAAACTGCAGAAACACAAAAGGAATATTTTCCAGTAGATACTCGTTTAAATTATATTACGTTCGTGTTTAGAAAATAGATATCATTAACACTTAATACAAAAATATGTAACCGGTCGACTAATTACGCTAACTAAATATCTGAAAATCTTTTAGGGGAAAAAACTTTGGTTCTTTCTACCTACAAGCAAACATACACAGAACCATGTAATCGTACAAAATATTCTGTCTATGGTTTTTTACACTTTTTTGCTGAAAACTATGAGCCTTATTATTAAAAAAAAAACTGGCCAAATGTATGTCGGACTTCGCACATTTAAGGAATTATCAAAAAAAACCTGATTTATCAATATATTTGGTATTTGTTAGTAAAATATACGTAATGATAAAAATTATCACCAAATTTCTAGTTCATAGGTCAATGGGAAGTTTCTTTGGAACAAAATTTTGTGACAAACGACGGACAAACGGACACGTGAGCGACAGCACTAGGGCTCCGTTTGGACCCTTCGGGTACGGAACCCTAAAAATTTCCATATGATTAGTTAAAACACTGACTAGCAGGTTCTTCATTCAATCTTTTCTTACCGAAAGAAAGATAGTCATGCTAGTAAGGTCCTCAATAATCATTTGAAGGAGATATTGTCCTACAGACAGCTGAATGTGATGAATGAGACGTATGATATCCTGAATTTAGAATCAGCTGATTAGTTGTTCATCATCATCATCATCATCATCAGCCTGTTAATGTCCCCACTGCTGAGGCACAGGCCTCCTCTCTGTGAGAGGGTGTGGGCCGTAATCCACCACGCGGGCCCAATGCGGGTTGGTAAACTAAATTGATCAGTAGGTATCAGTAAAAAGTGTATGTATAATTAAAGTTAAATCCATTCAAATCGACAGGCCACAATTAGGCAGGCTTCATTAGACAGCATGCAAGTCAGAGTACAAGTTTCTACACACTACATAATAGTCACGTTATTACAAATAATAATGTGCAATCTATTAATTATTTTCCAAACACGAACATACTCAAAGCAATAAATTATAAAGTTACACCCAAACCAAGCAATCTTTCATTTATTAGAACATCATCTATACATACTAGTAGCTCATATCTCCTCTACATAACGTAAATCAAATTCTCTTGCCGCGTGTGCGGAGCCGGGCGAGTCGCTAGTAGAAGTCTGAACTGGACGGACTTTACAGAAATCAGAACAGTAGTTTTTAACAATTTAGCGATCGCTCAAACAGGGGCACAATTCTGTAAAATAACGAACTTGTCAATAGTGAGATCGGTAGTATGTCAGTGGTGTCTCAATAGAATAGTCATTGACATTTGGTATTCTATAAATTATTTATGGTCATTGACTTGCCACTGTAGTGCCATTGAAACTCCATATAATTGGTAGTCTGGCCTACTACAATATGTCAATATCATTTTGAAGTTTTTGCAGAATACCAAATTTGCAACAGTGGCAAAATAATATCTGTTGTGTGTCGATGGCGTGTTGCTTAACTCAAACTTACAGAATTGGGCCCCTGAATGATAACAATAGACAATTAACAGGCTACTTTGACAGGCTAGTATACGCAGTCTGATTATTTCATAGTAATTCCCTAACCTAACTTAGGATATGACTGCGAACAACCTCACCATCCCTCTCACACTTCAATCATCCTCACTCAGTCTCATTTTCCCCATTATTGGGTTCCGTAGTGCTCCCGTGTTCTAAAGAAGTCTCAGATGATGAGGCTCCCAGTTCCGAGCTCGATTCTTCAGTGATAGTAGCGTTGGTCGGAGTAGCGATTTCGGGCACGATCTCACAGCGCTTTCCCGTGATGCCCGGCTGGCAGTAGCACTTGTAGTAACCATCGCCTGACTCCAAGGAGACGCATCTGCCTCCGTTCTCACAGGTGTCTGGGTTCTTGTCGCAGTAGTTGAGCTCTGTGGATAGGAAATATATTTTAACTATTATCTTACTACGAGTATCTTACTTATTATTAGTCTTATCTTACTAACATTATAAATGCAAAAGTTTGAAATCAATCACACTAAAACGGTTGAAACGTATCTGGAGAGATAAATTATAGTCTGGAATAGCACATAAGATACTTTCATTCCAGGAGCATGTTTCTTTTGGATGATTTTCACACGGGCGAAGCCGCTGGCTATTTTCTATATATATCTTTTTCTAGTTTTAGTTTTCAATAGCTGATGATATCTGCATTGTGACCGCTACCTTATTGGCGCACCGCTTTTCAACAAAACCCAAAATTATGACACTAGACGACTCATCATTTTAAACCTAATACAGCAACACGCGTCATTTATCGGAGAAACACACAATAGAAATTTTATTGCTACCTTATCCGTTGGTACACGACGCGTTAAATAGAATTCGTTTTTATGTAAATAATAATAATAGTAGCTTTTATTCAGACACCATAATACATTAATTTAATTACATTCAGTTTATCATAACTAAATAATTATTTAATTTATATAAATACAATCATAATCCCAACCTTAGTTATTAATTATTAGGTATTTATTTATTTTAATTTTGTTTTATTCTATTCCGTTATATTCTATTCTTATTTATTTTATTTGAGTTACTTTATGTAAATAGAATACTATTGATAAATATTATTGTCACCCGTCTGTGTTCTTTTTATTGGCAAAGGTTTCCCCCAACTGTCTCCATTTCTCTCTTTCATTGGCCATTGTTGTTGTCGATTGCAAAAAAAAATTACACAGGTTTGTGTAGGCACAGATAATATAATACTAGCGTAGTGTGGGCAAGTACTCGCGTACTGGATTCTACGATGGAGTCGGCAGAGCTGGGCCTGTAGACAAAGTAACATCGCTTCGTAGCGAAACGATATCTAAATTCGTCATCGTCTCTGAGATATCGATAAACATTTCCTAGCGTTAGCGTTCCTTCGTTATCTTTTTTGGCGATCACGATCGAGGCGAAGGCGAACTCTGAAAGCGCTGCTTGTCTACGCATTTGTATGGGATAAACACGATAGCAATTCGTTTCTTTATGGTTTCGTTACGAATTATAACATTGTCTACCAACTTGCGATAACGATGTCGACTGACCACGTGACTTAGCGCGGTTTATGTCAATCTCATACATTTTAGTCTTTTCTAACTTCGCTATCGTTTTTAAATTGTTACTTTGTCTAAGCCCCCTGGACTGAGACGCTGTCATTATTGTTATTTTCGCGTACATTTTCTTTATTAAAGTTCGGCTATAATCGCGTCGGCCTGACTAATATTTTCTGAACAGTTCACGTTGATTAAGTAACTGAATATTATCTCCTTATTGTCCAAGTCCTGCTACTGTTTCGACAGTTCTCAAGCCTTACCTTCATCGCAGAGCATGCCGCCCCAGCCCGGCTCACACTTGCACTCCCAGGGCTTGTTGCAGGTTCCATGCACGCAGCCAGGGTACCGGTGGCACTCCCCGCAGAACTGCCCCGTCCAGCCCACCTTGCAGCGACATTCACCAGGTCGGCGGCAGTAGCCGCGCTCGGTGTGGCAACCAGCCCCGCAGATCGCTGAAAGGAGAACAGATAGATTGAAATATGAAGATGACGTGCGTATACTGGGTGTAACGGAAAGGTGTGGTCATATTTTAAGGACTGTATCTACCCATCGATATGAACAACTTTAATCAAAAAAAATTGAGGAAATCCCCAAAAAAAATTTACCTCCCATACAAATATTGATCAGCTAATGAGAACTTTGTATGGAAAGTCCAATTTTTTCTTTTGGATATTTTAATTTTTTTTAGAGAAAGTTTTTCGTTTTCATGGGCAGAACCGGTTCTTCAAATATGACCACACCTTCCCGTTACAGCCTGTATAGCCAGATGTATAAAAGTAAACAAAACAAAAGGAGTATGTTAGGATCATAGCAGGTGGCGTTCTGTAGTATCTGCCAACCCACATGGGAAAAAGGCGTGAGTTTATGTATGTACGTAAAATACTAGCTTCTGCCAGCTGCTTCGCCCGCGTGGAATAAGTACTTCCCCCATAATAAATTAAAGCCTAAGTGCTATTCCAGACTGTAACCTATCTCTGTCCCAAACTTCCTCCAGATCCATTCAGCCGTTCTGGCGTGATTGAGTAACAAACATACATCCGTCTATGTATTCAAACTTTCACATCACTATCACTACATATTACATAACAAAGTGGCACCGCATCTGTTCGCGATAAACTCAAAAACTACTGAACGTACTTTCATGTGGTTTTCACCAATAGACAGAGTGATCCATGAGGAAGGTTTAGGTGTATAATTTGTACCCGTGCAAAGCTGGGACGAGTCGCCAGTTTATTATATTATTAAGTAGGATGGTTATTGGCCATTGCCATGTACTATAACTAGCTATGGCCTGCGACTTCATCCGCGTGAAGCTCGTAAACCTGTACAAATTAAACTAATACTCGTAATTCTGTGCTTGCGATGCATTCCGAAAGGATCTTATTCAAGCAGTTTTTTTAAACCCAAGCAGTAAGATTTTTCATACAAACTTCCATCCCCTATTTTACCCCTTTAGGGGTGGAATTTCCAAAAATCCTTCCTTAGTGGATGCCTCCACTATATATGGTATATGTGCAAAATTTCAAGTCTCTAGGTCCAGCGGTTTGGGCTGTGCGTTGATATATCACCCAGTCAGTTTACCATTTTATATATACAGATAATGTAAAGTTTAAAAAACTTAAAAACACGCTTAGAGTGACGTCATTTTATTTTTTGTATTGTTCTCGGCAAACCCTTTCATTTGATACCCTTATCATAGAAATACATAAAAAATAACTAGTCCGCCATCTTTGGGCGTCCGCCATATTAGATTTAGAATAACGTCACCATGCATTGTCGTCCAAACTAAACATGTGTGCAAAATTACAGCTCAATCGGGGGCCGGGAAGTGGGCCAAATTTAACTTCTAAGATTTCTTACATAGTTACAGGAAGACGAAGAAGCTAATAAAAATGTGTTGGAATTAGCATCGAGAATACTTACGAGTCTGACACAACAGTCCAGTATACCCCGGCAGACACTTGCACTCCAGCGGCTTGTCACAGTACCCGTGCTGACAGCCAGGCAGCTGCTGGCAAGACCTACAGGTCTGACCTGCCCAGCCCAGCTTACAGCGGCATTCCCCTGGCGTCTCGCAGAAGCCTCTGGTTGCGTGGCAGTCGGAACGGCAAATAGCTGCGGGAAAGATTTATCTTTTTTATAAACTTTCTAATATCAAACTTTTGAGGAAATAAATTAAAGGTAAAAAAAATATTTTATTAAACAAGCTTTTATCTGGGACAATGAACTCAAAGTTAAAAATATATTCTATTAAGTATTTGGCGTGAGTACTTACCTAGATTGTTAAAAGCTTGAGGCACTACCCGTTACAGGTTAGGTACTTACTATACTTCTGTCCCTCAAGCCTTTAAGAATATAGGTAAGTACCTACACGCCAAATACTTAATAAAATACTCGTATATTATTAACTTTTTAAATCATTGTCCCAGAAAAAAACGTTGTTTTTTAAATATTTTTTTTTAATTATTTTTAACTACGAAGTTAAAAATAATTTTAGTTGGTTAGTATTTTAGAGTAAGCGTGATATTTTAAAATATTCAACGGATATTATGATGTGATGTAAATTACTCCTCAAGACGAATCAATTGAGCCCAAACTCGGTGGGATATATTGTTTTATTACAGAGATGCTGTGGCCACTTTCCAGCTTCATCATCAGATTCTGGATATCACTCACTTTCAGAACAGAACAGGCCATCCCAGCCGTCCCGGCAGATGCACTCGAAGGATTGATTGCAGTAGCCGTGCTGGCAGCCCGGGAGTGGAATGCACTTGTTGCAGTACAAGCTATAGGACATTGTGACACCACTCACGTTCAGAACAGAACAGGCCATCCCAGCCGTCCCGGCAGATGCACTCGAAGGATTCATTGCAGTAGCCGTGCTGTCAGCCCGGGAGTGGGATGCACTTGTTGCAGTACAAGCTACAGGACATTGTGACACCACTCACGTTCAGAACAGAACAGGCCATCCCAGCCGTCCCGGCAGATGCACTCGAAGGATTCATTGCAATAGCCGTGCTGTCAGCCCGGGAGTGGGATGCACTTGTTGCAGTACAAGCTACGGGACATTGTGACACTACTCACATTCAGAACAGAACAGGGCGTCCCAGTCGTCCCGACAGATGCATTCGAAGGATTCATTGCAGTAGCCGTGCTGGCAGCCCGGGAGTGGGATGCACTTGTTGCAGTACAAGCTACAGGACATTGTGACACTACTCACGTTCAGAACAGAACAGGCCATCCCAGCCATCCCGGCAGATGCACTCGAAGGATTCGTTGCAGTAGCCATGCTGGAAGCCCGGGAGTGGGATGCACTTGTTGCAGTACAAGCTACAGGGCATTGTGACACTACTCACGTTCAGAACAGAACAGGCCATCCCAGCCGTCCCGACAGATGCACTCGAAGGATTCGTTGCAGTAGCCGTGCTGGCAGCCAGGGAGAGGGATGCACTTGTTGCAGCGCTCACCGTAGAAGCCTAGCTTGCAGCGACACTCGCCAGGGCGCTTGCAGTATCCTGGTAATGCAGAACATCGTATCAATAGGTAGGTAAACATACTAAGATCTTGTTCATAACCTAAAAGACGTCTTGATTGGATCACTTATCCAACTAATATTATAAATGCGAAAGTAAGTTTGTTTGTTTGTTGCCTTTTCACACGACCACTGAACCGATGATCATGAAAATTTGCATAAACGATTATCATGAAAATTTGCATAAAAGAGGATCATGAAAGTTTGCATACATAATAGTATGATCATCGGTTCAGAAAAGGACATAGATACCTCTCTCTTTCAGATCTTTTTTCTGGATACCTTTCATTCAGAAAAAAGTAGGTACAGTTCCTGACGGAAAGAACAATAAATTACTGTCAACGGTCACAAATTGCTATAAGACGCTAGTTGGCGCTACGTGTCTTCCGAATCATTTTGCTCCCTTGCGAATCCAGGAGGGTCGCTATTTCTTTAATATACTGGAAAATGTTAGTCACTGTTTTTATAGATTCCCGTCTAAGAGGAGCTTTTCCTGTTAAGGTGAATGCTCCAGGGTAGCCCGCGAAATTCAAATTTTCTTACGTTTTTTGCAATTTGCAGGTCAGTGTCAGGTTCTATCTTGGTCAAAATTTGATTCGCGGCCATAGTAAGTATATTATAGAAGAATATTAAGAATATTATAGAATTATAATCATTAAAATCATCAATACAACTCTTTCAGTTAGAATTGATGTCAAATGTAGTATCATATATTATGATTTCATGAAATCATAACGATTGATATGATTCAAGAACCTTTGCAAACCCGCAGGATTCCCTCGCCGCTCATGGAAACATGCAATCTACGGGTTCTATTAGCCACGTACCGTTAATGCCAATATCACCAATATCATTAAGCTTGAAAGCATTACTAACACTTGATAAGTCAAATAAGAAGAAGTGCGTGTCGGAGGTGTCAAGCAGACGCAGTGTAGGGTTCCGTAGTCGCCCGTTACAACATGCAAGTGGACTTAGACGGGGGCTTTATATTTATTGCTAACTATACCTACCTACATATTAATTGAGTTCACGGTTTTACGGTCAATAATGTTTAAAAACGGGTCGTTAGGACGATGGTAGCTGAGGAAGGAGTTATAAAATCTGAATTAATTGCATTGAATATTTATATTATATTATATTGATTTTATTTTATTACGAGGTTCCTTATCCTTCCGGGCCTGGGGACGGCGAGCAGTGCGTAGCTCGCCGTCCGAAAAGCACCAGGCCCGTAAGTCGACGGCGTAGTGTTCCACGCGCGCCTCAAAGAGATGAGTGTCAGCCACCACTGACGGGGCCCATCGTGGCCGGTGCCTACATGCCTAGGGGTAGCGGATAAATTCTGAACATAAGTTACGGCACCCCTGGGCACTCAGCCAGAGAAGGAACAGGGGTGCATTTTAGTCAGTAAGAGTCTGACACGCCCTCCCGCTCCACCCAGAGCGGGAGAAGTCATTGGATGATTGCCCACCCCACAAAAAAAAGGTTCCTTATCCTTGTTAGGACTACGGAACCCTAACAAAAAGCAAATCTTAATCGAGATGGCACAAAAACTTTCCCGGTACAGTGATAGCGGATCGCTAATGAGCTAAACAAAGCGGAGCGACCCGTTAGCTCTGTGTTGGCACAAAGTGATCAGCGCTTAACCACATTGTGCTGGTTTCATTGAGAGCTCTTGTTAGTTTTATGTCAATTGAAGGCGTTACTATTGCGGTACATTTTTAACCGACTTCAAAAAAGAGGAGGTTCTTAATTCGTCTGTGGGTTTTTTTTTTGTATGTTTGTTACGCGATATCTCCGCCATTTGTGAATCGATTTTGATGATTCTTTTTTTGTTTGGTAAGGTTGGCTTCATAGGTGGTCCCATATAAATTTTATCGAAATCGATTCAGCACTTTTTTAAATAAACAAAAAATATGTATACAAAGAAAGAAAGAAAGAAGAAAGAAAGAAAATACGTTTATTTACGGTAAACATGACGCAAAAAACAGAGGAAAAAAAAAATGTTCAAATTCCATGTTATTGGGGTTATCCATTCGGGCATAACTTTAATATTTAGTTTTACTTCTGGGGTACAACAACTAAAAAATGAAAAATAAAAAACTTTTCTACAAAAAATACAACCGTCTTCTAAAAATTACAAAATAACTTTATTTTCGGAAGTCGATGTCAAAATAATAACGAAGAAACAAAATATAAACACCAACATATAAACCAACGCATTATTTTGTAATGTTTTGAAGTCAGTTGTATTTTTGTAAAAAAGTTTTTTTATTATGTCATGAACTGTACTTTAGAATCGTCTCTTTGTTTCGCTTAATAGAACCAAGTTAAAGGTAAGTTGACTTTTAGTTTATTAGCAACTAGCAATTCGCTCCGGCTCTGCACGGGTGCATTATGTAGACAAACCTTCCTCGTTTATCGCTCTATCTATTAGTAAAATCGTCATTCATCATCATTCTCCTGCCCTTATCCCAATTTATTTGGGGTCGGCGCAACATGTCTTTTTCTTCCATACTCCTCTATTTGTCGTCATCTCTGTAGTCACCCCCTTTTTACCCATATCCTCTTTCACACAGTCCAACCATCGTTTCTTTGGCCTTCCCCCACTCTGATAGCCACCCACATCCATACACAAGACTTTCCTCACGACATTTTCTCATTCAGATTTTAATTTTTTTATTTTCTATTTTTTTTTTCCCCCATTTTTTTCATTTTGTGTTAGCGGAGAAACAAACGGACGCGGCAATCGACTTTGTTTTATTTTTTTTTTTTGTGGGGTGGGAAATCATCCAATGAGATCTCCCGCTCTAGGGTGGAGCGGAAGGGCGTGTCAGACTCTTACTGACTAAAACCCACCCCTGCCCTGAGTGCCCAGGGGCGAGGTAACTCTGTTTCGAATTTATCCTCAACCCCCGGCCAGGTCCAGCAGATATTGGGTTGTTACATATGAAATTGGCGTTTTTTTCTCACAAATAGAGGACCTCGTCACTTCTATGAATTAAAATATTCATCAATTGCTTGATATTATATATCGAATAATGACCGTCAGACAACTGCCAATAGTAAAAAACCTTATTACTTAAAGTTTTATAAACAAAAAAAAATACCTTAAAAATGACTTTTTCTTTTTGTTAGCAGAAATGACCACTATATTTGTTTTAACTTAGCCAAAACTTATTTTTGTTGCTTAATCTAAGTGGCATACGTTATCTTAGTTTTTAAACATTATTGCATAAAAGTTTTAAAACATTAGTGTTCCTAATTGTTAAATAAATTAAGAAAATATTAGCAGATATGAAAAATGCAACTTCTTTAAAATTCTCCATACAAAACGCTGATTTCATCCTAATACTATGTAGAGATGCAGAGATTCAGATGTTTCATGATGTGAAATTACTGATGAATGAATATTTAGGTACATTAGGTAGGTAATATGGGATCAACTGAGAAATATGAAAGCAAAATCAGCTGTTTACACAAATACTTATAAAAATAATTCGAGATCATTTCAATCCATCGTCAGTGCATCGCCACGAACTCAAATATCGACTTTAGCGTTGTGTACCTATTTTAAGTTGAATTATATGTATGTGATGATTTAAATGTACCTACCTATTTAAAAGTCCATATTAAAGTATGGGTTCCAATGGAATTTTAATTTCGTCCTGATGACATTGAGTTTATTGTTACAAACTTTCGTAATTTCCTCGAATTATAAATTCTGAAATATGTGTACTTAGAGCGGTTTCGCACTACGTCCGATACTTATCCGATACTTATCCGTCAAAATACAGATGTATGTAAAACTCGGACCGAACTCGGATCGGTAGTGCGTAACCTACCATACAAATTGTTCTACGGCCACGCCGCCGGACTGTCTTTTCACGGATAAGTATCGGATAAGTATCAGACGTAGTGCGCAACCGCTCTTATACTTACATTATTTTATGTTCGTACTCGACACGATGTAGGGATTATATTTTTATATTTATTTCCGAATTCATCCCCCACTGTACACTGCACTTATTTGCTAAGTAGGTACCGATAACAGTACTAAAGTTGATATACCTAATAAAAGTTCAATCATATGATATAGGTATTTTGGTTACTGATTCAAATAAAAATCGTGAGTTCGTGACTAACAAATTATGAGTAAAAGTTTTCTTAGTAAAACAGCTAGACTTTCTCCGCGAAAGTTCTACCTTACTACATGTTCTCAGAAGCTTCGTTAGTCTGAACACTGAATAACCAACTGCCGATGACCTAGAATGATCCGGTGTTATTTTAATCTTTGGTTCTTTAAATAAAATGAGAGCAGTGGTGGCCGCAACGCCCGCGACTTACAAGTGGTCGTGAGTTCAAACCCAGGCAGACGCTTTACTTTGTGTAAATTATTTCATCACCACTGCTCTCAAAACGGTGAAGGAAAACATCGTGAGGAAACTGGCATGTCCTAGAAATCAAAACTTCAAAGACATGTGTCACAAAAAGTTCGAAGCTCGCAGTTACGTCATCGAATCTGAAGTTCCATTAAAGTCCGTTATTTATCCCGCATTGGGTCCGCGTCTACACCCTCTCACAGACAGGAGGCCTTGTCCCAGCATTTATGTTTACGCTTATACTTTACATTTAAATCATTCTCCGACTCGCGACTTTATTGCCATTAACTGTACACAAATCCAGATCCCCGGCTGCTACAAGACTTAGTATGTCCGCCTTTTACTGGGTGGAAAATCATCAAATAACTTCTCCCGCTCTAGTCAGAGCATGTCAGACTCTTACTGACTAAAACCCATCACTATTCCTTCAGTTCCCTGTGCCAGGGGCCGTGGTGACTCTTTCTAACACACCCGCGACCCTTTTTTTTTTTTGGGGTTTGGGAATAATCATCCTATGACTTCTCCCGCTCTGGGTGGAGCGGGAGCCGTGTCAGACTTTTACTGACTAAAACTCACCCCTGTACCTTGCTTGCTTGAGTGCCCAGGGGCGCGGTAACTCTGTTACGAATTTATCCGCGACCCCTTGGCAAGCAGGTATCAGCCATGATGGACCCCGTCAGTGGTGGCTGACATATTCTCTTTGAGACACCCGAAACCGTGGCAGTAGTATGTTCTAACAGTAAAACCCGATTACACTTTACCTTACCAGGGAATCGAGCCCAGGACCTAGATCGAACCTGTGGCCTCCAACAAACGAGGCAGTTAAAAAAAAAGAACGAGTATGCTTTAGACCACACGACTGAAGTAAAACTTCTTTAGCTCCATCTCTTCCGTTCGCCTCGCCCGATCACACTTTTCGTAACGCTCTCGTCACGTTCGCCTCGCCCTATCGCACTTTTCTTAACACTCTCGTCACGCATTCCCCAGCTTACTCCCCAAGTCAAGCGTGCGTAAAGAAGTTTTACTTCAAAAGATAGGATTTCTTACTGCTAATGACTAAGGGCAGATCACGCGTTGAAAACGCGGCTGTTTTAAAGTCTTACCTTGCAACGGATCACACCCCCTCTTGCAGATGGGCACATCACAGAGATCGCCCTGCCACCCCGGCAGGCACTTGGGTTCGCCCTTGTCATCGCAGATGTAGTGGCTGTGCTCGCTCTGCACCGCCGGCAGCTCGCACGCCTGTCGGATACGGTGGACCGTCTTACAGTCGCAAGATGATAAGGGTTAGTCAGAAGGTAGTGAACGAAGTGGAAATGTGCGGATAGCTTGTTATCACAAAAACATTCAGTAAGAGAGACATTTCAAAGAAGTAACACCAGAAATTTTTACTAGAGGAAGGCCAGGTTCTGAGTATAAAATATTTTGATCACTAGGCGTTTTCTTTTTTTTCCGCAAGCATAAAGATGAAGAAATTGTCTAGACATAGGATCTCCACTCTTTGGATCTATCGATCATGAGCATGCGCACTCTTATTGAGATAATGCACAATGCAGTCACACTACAAACAGAATGCACTGTGCCTAAGTTAATTTGAGTACCGTACGCAAAATACGCGCTTTGGACATGGAGTTGCGGACATCAGGCCTATATGCAAGGTAGGTAACAAGGTACTTTGTGACTACAGTAGAGTGATGATGGTAGCCAGATAACAACCGGCTGTTTAATGCCAACGATACAGTTTACCAACAGAGATAATTTGAACTGGTTGATAAAATAGGATGTGCTTTAGAAAGCTTTACGTTGTAAGCTGACCCAGAGTCAAATCCGGTCTCAGCCTTGTTTCGCACTGATCTTTTCTAATTTGCATTTCAAGTTCAAGGTAAGGTGCTACACGACCGAGGTGTAGAAAGCGATGGGCTTTCCTTCAATCCTAACTGCAGGATCGCACGCATCTTGCTGACTCATGAGGAACTTTCTAATACGAGTCGCGAGAAAGCCGATAGAAAGTAGGCCGCTGGAAAACACCGGTGGAAACATTGACTCATCTTTTATTTACTATTTATTTTAGTAATAATATGCTTAATTATTATTTATCTGTCTAGTGTGAAATATTTTATATCTATTTTTTTTTTAATTTTCTGTTTGTTAATGCATTGTTTTAAAAACTTATTCGATATTTAATAAGCACATACAAAAATTGATACTGTAACGTAAACTAATATTTTTTCTTAAGATTTTTTTAAAGGTTAATTTTATAAATAAATTATTAAATTTATTTTCATTCTTATAAAAAAATCCAATTTACAAAAGGTAATAGGTAAGGAACCATAAGACACAAAGACAAAAACATAAAAATTCCATCAAAACCAACCTGTTTCTTCCATTTCGGCAGATGTTTCGCCGGCAGCACGGTGGTGACACAACAAACGGCAACTATTAGCACACTCCACATCCTGGCTCCATGTACCACTGTACCACTGAACGACTGTACACTGCAGTGAGATGCAGCTTGCGCAAGAGTCGACGCGGTACTGTTATGCCGTGCTATTGAACTTGGCAAGACGGGCTACTTTCGCCGCGGTCGCTTTTTATGAGGCCATTAAAAGTGAGGTTTAAGAAAGTGGTTTCGTGTTGGTGTGGTTTATTGACTTGTTTGTTTTTGTGAGTGCATTTGTTTAGAAAACGCCGGGTTTTTCATAGGGTTTTAACCGCAAATCTCACATTTCACAGACATATTCAGATTGCACAAACTGCTGGCAGGCCCTGTACATTAATTAAATATAAGTTTGTGGTGTCAAGACACTACATATCGACGAGTGTGAAACCAACGAATATCATTGACAAAATATTTTGGCAGTACCTACTTAAAAGCCTAGAATCTGTTTAACAAATCAATTAGACGGGTTCTGTTACTGGTGAAAATAATTAACTATAAATTATTATTTTTTAATAAACTTTGTCCCTCACTAGGAATTACTCCTGTATCGTGAGTGCGTTCACAAACATATAAACTCACATACACAAGACACCCAGACCCGGAACAACTAACTGCCATACAAATATTTGTTCCGTGCGGGAATAGAACCCACGACACGCAGTGCAGCGAATCGCCCAACCACTACGCTAACCGTGCCGTCTAAATAATATAGGTCATGACTACTGGAAAAGCCAATCATGACTTGGTCTAAGTAGATGTAAGTAGGTAGTACTAATTACGAATTCAGTTTTCCACAAGATTAAACGCTACTACATTTACGAGCTCTCTTCAATCCCGCTGCTGTCGTGGCCTTTCCAATCAATAAAATTTCTACATAATTGCATTATGGAAGTCCCGGTTCGCAGTCGAGATACATTTCTTACCCTTCCGTGAGTACGGTATCAGGAAAAATAATTAAAAGTAGCGGGACTCCTTATGAGGAGTGTAAGTGGTGGTCAGTGATGATCACACACGCGCGCGGTTCCGAGAAATGTTTGAGGAAAAACACTGTGTATCTTTGCGGTGTTGTTGTTAAGGTATCGGCAGAAAAGCAACCTTAAATTTTTTAGTAGGTACTTCGGTTGTTTCGTTGTACTGAGAGATTAAATTCTGCGCTATGGATGTGTGGTTTCGTTTATTCCCGGTCGTTCCCACCTCA
Organism: Polia nebulosa; assembly: GCA_951329385.1. Lineage (NCBI taxonomy): Eukaryota > Metazoa > Arthropoda > Insecta > Lepidoptera > Noctuidae > Polia > Polia nebulosa. The sequence goes on from OX589598.1 coordinate 7,347,366, forward strand.
TCGTCCCCACTGGATACGAATGGAGAAAAAAAGTTTCGTTTCTCCCCAGTGGTGACGATTGGATCTTTTTATTTCCCACTCGTTCCGCTATAGACCGCGAGTCACATGGCGTACACGTGAACGTACGCCATAGACTTACAAACTAAATAGACAATCTTGAATGAATTAACCATAATTTTTCTGAAAAATTTGACACGAATTATTGTTCCAATTTAAAACGACTCAAAAACCTTTTACGCTTTGAGCGGTAGTTTTAGGATCAAGCGACATATCGTAAACTAGCTTCAGCTAGCGGCTTCACCCGCGTGGAATTAGTACCTACTGCCCCATTTTAAAATATAGCCTATGTGCAGCCGTACTGGCGTGATTGAGTAACAAACATCCATCCAAACTTTCACATTTTTAAGAAGTATCCATAACCTGAAGCTAACATTTGACGTATGAATCACGCGTAACTTTTTTTTTTTTTTTACTTCGCTCGGTTTGTGCATTTAGCCAATTCACTAAGAATAATTGAAACAAACACAGAACTTCATTCGAAAAAATCCCGCCCAAAAACTCATCACGCGTCATTATTGATAGCTATCTAAATTACAGTGATTCAAACTTATGAACTTCAAATTGAATCACCCTTTATATGGATATGGCTAGCAACACACATTATAAAACTAAGTCCCCGCCGCGTCTGTCTGTTCGCAGCCCAAAAACTCCTGAAAGGGTTTTCATGCGGTTTTCACCAATAGACAGTGATTCATGAGGAAGGTTTTTTTTTTTTTGGGGGGGTGGGAAATCATCCTATGACTTCTTCCGCTCTAAGGTGGAGCGGAAGGGCGTGTCAGACTCTTACTGACTAAAACCCACCCCTGTTCCTCCCTGCCTTGAGTGCCCAGGGGCGAGGTAACTCTTTCGAATTTATCCTCCACCCCCGGGCAGGTTCATGAGGAAGGTTTAGGTGTATAATTTGTACCCGTGCGAAGCTGGGGCGGGTCACTAAGTCTTTAAATAAAATAAAACTCAAAGTACCTTCACAAGTTATCATTTATTTATATTATTTTTCCTTTCTATATACACTATAATATCATATTATAAAGCTATATACACACATTTTAGGTCCATTTTACTTTATCATTCATCATACAGAAGCTCCGACAGATACATAGTTAAAAAATACACCAGATATCACCGCTCTAGTACAATCTATTATTACTTGCTATGGAAAAATAAATATTATGGAAAAACATGAAAATATGTTGAACTGCTTTTCTATAAGTATCCGCTATTATTTGTAAAAATGCGGAAATTATAACATGGCAGTATACCGGTGATGGTTTAGTCTGTAAAATATTTAAAACATTTATTTGATTCTACAAAACTAACACACGGAAATTTCACCGAAAAATTAATTTAGAATTGCGCTATTCGAGAATATTTTCACTTCATATTTTTTTTGTTTAGTTTTTTAATTTATATTTTTTTATATTTGTAACATATTTTCTATATATGACTGATTAACAGATATAAGGCATGTACGTATAATAGCACTCGGATACACATTTTGGGTATTACGTAACATATACATAAATGCTTTTCAGACAATTGCATACACAGCTACATATTATGCAGACATTAACTATAATAACGAAGGTACATATTTTATAAATACACATAAACAACAAAGTATTTAACTTACATGAGCAAATCTTTTTAAAAATAAAAAGTTACATGATTCATTGAATTTAAAAATAAAATGGCCATAATATAGATAAAAGAAACCTAAAATCTTTGTATAATTAACTAAAAATTCGAATAATTTGCGTAATCAAGTCAGGTCATGGGGTTTCATCATGGGCCACGCTTAATTTCAGATCTTATCTTAAAATCCATGCTAATTTTGGAAAAATATCGAGATTTATACAAAAGTTAGTTTAGTTTTTGCCTAATTAAAACATTTTTTTAGTATTGTACCTAAGATTTACTAATTTGCTGGCTTAAAAACACGTGAGATAATCACGGAGTCTCACAAATATATTTCTAATAGACATCACAAAAGTTTATTCAAGGCGCTGCAGTGGCTGAATCAATAGATGAAATAGTGAATGTTGGTGATCAATCACTTTACGTATAATAATAATCTTCCCTACCGAATTTCGATAACGGTTGGCCACCGTTCTCATTTCAACGGAGACAAGCCAAGTACGCAGGAGATATTATAGTGACCAAGTATGTGCGCAAACACAGCTGCACTCTCTGTTCCTTTACTCTGATAGTCCGATGGGACGGCATTCTGATACGTTCGGGAAGAGATCAGGCGCGGGACCAACAGCTTTACGTGCTTTCAGTCATGAGGGTGTCACCTCACCAGCTTCAACAGAGTAATTCCTAATGGAAAAACCTATTATCACTTTAGCCCTGCAAGTCCCTGCAGCAGTCGCGCTAGTGAGCACGAGACCAACGTATACACAATTAACAAATCCTTAAATTAGCTACAACACTTTACACATTTGAACCAGTATGTGGTTCAACAAAAACGATTCGGACCAACCGAGCCAACGTTTGAGCCAATATTGCTTTGACTCGGCCATGTGTGGACAGAGGCGCACTGACTTAAAGAAAAGCTTAGGTGACCATTACACAGTAAGTCTTGCTGACAGTTTTACCACAGTCAAGGTTGTGACTGACGGATAACTGATCGTCTATGCAGTGAGTGATGGTTGAATGAAGAAATCTCCATACTTTGATTCTTTCATCATTTAACCATCAGTCATAACTTTTGGAATTGACTAACGCTTGCATGAGCGTGTAATGGGCGCCTTATAAATGCAGCGCCAACGAAACACACATAAACAATATAGACGAACAAAATTAACACACATTCATGTTATCAACACTTATACTGTATAGGCCGTGTTAGAAACGTGAATTTATATCAGTACTATTTTTTCCCTAGTTAAACTATGATTAGTTTGACTGTGCCACCAACTTTTCTGAATCGATGTAGACATCGCTGAAAATGCAAAGCAGGAAAGCCACCAGAGGCTCTAAACAAGTAACATTCTATCAACGAATGCTTGGCGACAGCTATTGTCAATAAAAAACTTAATTTTTACTTTTTAGTTGTGGTTTCCCATTAAATTGTGTTAAAAATACATAGACACACGATCGCAGTAATCGCGAGTCATTTGCTATTAGTTATTGAAGAGTTCCACAGTCTATCTCCGAAAATCTTCATCAGATCCTAATGTATTATTTATACTAAAACCTTCCTTGAAAAATATGCATTTGAATAACGAAACCGCCATCCAAATCGGATCAGTAATTTTCGAGAAAATCGCGGGCAAACAAACATACACATACGGGTCGAATACAGAACCTCCTTTTTAGAAGTCTGTTAAAAAGTCAAAAATGTATGGGAGAGACAAGCACTATCGAAATGTCACTTGGTAAACCAACCACCATTTTTAGCATTTCGACAAACGCTATCGCTTATTGAATGACACTGTCTAGAGCCTCAGTGCAGCTGATGCAAGAGAGAGATGATATTATGGCACTGTCCCATTTTGCAACAGAACAATGTTTTTTGGAGAACGAGGTTACATTTCTCCACAAAAACACTATAATTCGACTTTTAATTGTATTCAATAACTTGACAGTTGAAGGGACCAGATCTTGACCAAAAAACAGATATTGAGGTGGTGTAAAACTGAACGAAATTGAATGAACGTCAATAATGTACGTATCAGCAAACTTTTTATTTTAAATTTAATAACTTGTCTCTCTACAACACGAAAACACGTAACATTATTTTTCTTAGAACTGTCAAGTTACTGAATACAATTTAAAGTCGAACTTTAGGTCATGTTTCTCTATCGCGACTCAAGTTTTGTGTTTCAGAAAAGTTGATGAGACTAGTTTTACAAAATTAGAATGTATGAATGTGCAATTATAGGAATCATTATTGCGAATGTTTCAACTTCGCTCTCGCGAATGTTTCAACTTTGCTCTCACATATGAGACGAATAGTGAAACCAAGTTTTTTCCTCAGTAAAAGTTTCCAATCTCCAAAATTATTTACAGCTAATTTATGACTGTTAGTTTAAGCTTTCTTCTTCTGTCTAGTATAATAATAATATCCTCAAAATGTTTAAAATTGTTATTTTTTGTTAAGTTCATAAACTATTAAGGAATTAGTTAGAATGGAATGTATTTGCCGACGTTTAAAAAGACATTATTATTTGAAATGGCTTTTACGACCTTTTTGTAAACTTGAACCAATTAATGTAAAAAAAGAAAAGTATTATTGGTGTTCGTATTTCTAATGAACATTATTAAAGAATAAAACTAAATGCAAAATTGATAACAAGTTTTAGGAAAACTCATTGAACGTTAACGTATTTTCTCAGACATCAAAGTGTGTGTTGAGAATAGATTCATACTACGATTTAAAATAGGCGCTTCAAAGTTATGAGCTTACTGGGGCCGTTACGCTTCAATGCCATCACAATTCCGTTGTGAAAAAGGGATAGTGCTATTCGTCCTGTATAGCTCCTTCTCTCTCGCACACTGGAAGTATGATGGCTTTAACACGTCATAGAACGACTCCTGAGGTTTACGCCGACCCAAATTCATAGAATAGGGTAAATGACTCAAAAAAAAAAATATTTGGTAAATACGTCAGTTAGATTACCAAACCTTATTGTTATGAAAAAAACTATCTGTTTGAGCCGTTTGGGGTTGAAACACTAGGGCCATGGGGTCCGAGTGCTTATCAAGTTTTCCGTGACATCAGCAAACATTTAGTCGACTCTTCACGTGACCAGAGGGCTGGCCTTTTTTCCGGCCAACGAATCAGCATTGCCATTCAAGGCACTTTTCCCATTGACAGTGATGTGGACGATTTTTTTGATGCCCAATGAGCTGTACTCCTACCAGATCTTTTATGCCGCTTGTACATATTTTATTTATTAAGTTATTTATTTGTTTAGTATAATATGTATTGTAGTTATAGTCTGTTGAAAATAAATTTAATGTTATTGGATACGTATTTTTCTTTTGTCACGTAAACAAAACATGAGGACAATACAGTGCGTTGAAAGCGTGACGTCACATCTACGTAAAAAATTGACCAATTTTTACCTAAAAGTGACGAAACTTTTTTTTTTGTAATTTTTTATTGATTTGGTAAAGTAAAAATATGTGTACCATATTTTTTGATAATCTAACTGCCGAACGAAATAGAATTATTATTTGTAAATCCAGGAATCATCCCTATTTAAGTGGTTTCTTTAACCTTGCCCAAAACTTCAGGCAAAGGTTAAATGATATTCGAGTCTATTCATCAAAAGTTTAAGCCTATCAACTAAGAATTTCATTTCATTTCACACGACAAAGTGATTTAATAAAATATTAACACAGTGCAGGGTGTCATGCAATCGACATTATGCACGAAAACACAATATTGCTTTTCAGTACTTAATTGTAATTAGACGCCAGCGCCATTGTTTCTGACATTTATTCTGAAATTACAATAAAAAAGTAACCATGTGATAAGCAGAGGTCGGCATTAGGTAGAGTTATTTACGTACTTGCATCGAAATGTTGATATTAATATGGATCTGCCCGGGATTTCTAAGGGACCATCCCGTGTGGCCAATAATATTACAAATAAATAATAATAAAAACCTCTTTTGTTCTCACAAGCTATGTTTTGTGAACTACTAATGTGGCAACATCGTGCGTGTGCGCATTGGAATTTTGCAATTTCGGACATCCAATGTCGTTGATGTAAATTTGGTAACGTCGCGCGTGCAGTGGTTTATTGAGTAAAAGTAGATAGCTTTTATATTTAATAAACCACGGGATTTTTCTGCTCTTTAAAATTAATCTCGGGATTTGAGGCATATCCACTTTATTCTTTCGCTGTATTAAATCAGTGTAAGTACATTTATACAACTCTAACTAATTCCGACCTCTGGTGATTAGTTTAAAGACTGATTAGCGGGTGAATCTCCAGGTGTTCTGAAGAAAATAATGACAGTGTTGCCGACAGTGACGAATCGTGGGAAATTCAACTTACTAGTGTATTAAAGTTGAATTGCCCAGGATTCTTCATTGTCGGCAACATTCCGTCATTATTTTCTGCAAAACACGTGAAGATTCAACCTAGCAGGTTCTTAATTTAACATTTTCTACCTGAAAGATGGATAAATGTTGGTAGTAAAGTACTGCCTAATCATTTGAAAGAGCTTTTGTCCTAAAGACAGCTGAATTAGATGGATAAGACGTATGCTATCTTGTATTTGAACCCGCTAATTAGTATTTTAACTGAACATGGTTAGAGATTTTTTTTCTAAAACATTAAAAAGGAAGTCAAAACGTGAATTAATACTTTAATAGACAACTAGCTTAAACACTGGTTTCTGAGAGCCTGACTGGTAAATATGTTGACAAATATCAAGTCGAGAGTCACCAAATATGTTCCACAGGCAAGATGCTGTAGTTCTGAGATGGAATGTTTGTAAACCTTTGTACAAAGATTTAAACTGTTAGATATTTCTTGCGGTTGCACGAAAAAGTGGCAATATTGAGAAGAGTGAGCTCAAATATCTAGCATAGAACGAAAGATACGATTAATATATTTGATTCCTCTGTTAGATTACCGATACCTATTGTAAACTTATTTTATTCTTTTGTCACATAAACAAATTATGAGGACGTTAGAGTGCGTTGAAATTTCCCGTGACGTCGACCTACGAAAAAAAAGTACCACTTTTTACCTGCCAGTGACGTTAAACAAGCCCCCACTACCATTACTGAACTTTGATGCGTTTTATCATTGTCATTTTTTATTGATTTGGTAAAGCAAAAAACACGTGTCCAATATTTTTTGATAATCGAACTTGCGGACTAAATTGAATCAGTATTGTTATGACTAGACATCCTCCCTATTTTTTATTGAAGGTTATGGTCATAATCGATACCTTTTACTTTTGTATAATTTTTTTTATATTATTTTTGGTGGCGCAGCTGTGATTTGTAGACCTAAATATAATTCGATTCAAAGTTAATGACGTCTGTGAAGTTCGCGTTTCGCTGCGCAGTACCCCACCGCTCACTCCCGCTGTCAGATAAATTTGGAACTGCGCAGTGATCCGCGGAGTGTTCCGAACCGTCGACTTGACATTTGACAACACATTTTTTATAGCAATTCATTTTGTACTGGAATTCTGAGTATAAGGTCCTGTTTGTTATTGGGGCAAACAGTTTTTTGTGACTTTTAATGCTATTTCTTTCAAGGTTTTATTTATAAAAGTACAGTAGTCTCCCTAATCCGGCACATGCATTAGTCCGGCACCCTCCACCTGAGCCTACCTCACCGCTTCTTACAGTACAACTATTTTTTTAATGTCCCTCGGCAATCATCGCATTTCCGAAAACAAACGAATGCTTATTTCCATGTCCATCAATTAATTATTAGATATAAATTAGGACATCCTAAATTGCTTTATTTTAAATATCTTGATTTTTTCTATACAATCCAGTAATCCGAACTTTCCAATAATCCCTGGTTTTTAATACTGCCGTGTTATTGAGGCTCTACTCTACAGGATGTAACGAAAAGGTGTGGCCATATTTGAAAAATTGCTTCTACTCATCATTCTCCTGCCCTTATCCCAATTTATTTGGGGTCGGCGCAATATATCTTTTTCTTCCATACTCCTCTATTAGTCGTCATCTCTGTAGTTACCCCCTTTTTACCCATATCCTCTTTCACACAGCCCATCCATTTCAGTTTCTTTGGCCTTCCCCTCTCTTATAGCCATCCACATCCATACACAAGACTTTCCTCACGACATTTTCTTCATTCTTCCGCATCACGTGCCCATACCACGACAAACGATTTCCACACAACTTAACAGGCAGCGGTGCCACTTTCAGACTTCCTAAAAAATTGCTTTTACTGATTGCAATAAATACGAGTAACTTTCTGTAAAGAAGTCATAGACAACAGGGAATATGCATGAAAAAAATATTTACTATCTAACCGGTTTATCGATGAATATACTAAAATAGAGTACGAACAGTGAAAGCAGAATCAAAATTGATGGAAAATTAAACGAGATATAACAATTTTAAACAAATATATCTGTCCCTTTCTCGAAAACGCTGTTTTCTATGGCAGTTGTATCGGCGTCATGTCCTTTGACGTCAAAGAACACGTCGGACTTCTCTTTCTAATAAACAACTTTAAAGCTTTATAACTTCGTCGCTGTAGATGATATTTCGAAAATTCCTTCATATTTGTTCACTATAGTTAATACGTCTTCAATTCAACAAATAAAAAAATATCATGCATATTCCCTATTCCAAAAACAAAAATTAGACTTTCCGTACAAAGTTATTATCAGCTGATCTAAATTTGTATGGGTATACACACTGTGTAAGGCACATAAACGCACATACGTGTACCAGTGGTTCAGTACATGATTCTGGACCCCCTAGCGTTGAAATTTTTCGTCAGCGTATTGCAGAAAACGTAAAAAAAAAATCTGCAGTTTTTTTTTGCTTTAGGCTGTTCAAAACCGTTACTTCTATCCAACCCAATGAGAGTTATAATTAAAAAGTAATTAAATCGCTAATTACACTAAAAACAATGTAATGCAATGTAAATAAAATACGAAAGTTCTACGCACAGCTGTTTCGCTAGAGTTCATTCGTAATTTCACGTCACCGGCATAATACCTACATACCTACGGCGGCGCGTTGAGATCGCATTGTTTACAATACATTGCGCGCTCAAAAATGTCAATTTCTGTAACCGTCCATTAACGAGATTAATGACTATCATAATTTTGTTAGTGGCATTAGGTGTAACCTTTTCGCGAAGTTTGTGGTATCTTGTCCCTTACAACCTGTATATATATATTTTTTTTTTTTTGATAATTGATTATCACTGACTTCCTTGAAGAAAGTTGTTCATAACATTGGGCAGAAGTTCTTAAAATATGACCACACCTTTCCGTTACATCTTGTGTACTGTTAATTTGTGAAACCGTTTTGAAAATTTCAATTTACTGTTAATTTGTGAAACCATTTTGAAAATTTCAATTATGTAGAAGTAGATCGTATGGAAAACGTGAACATTGCATCTTAAACTATGATTTAAACATCATACTATTATCATAAAATTCAACAGAAATCCAATGAGAAGTATAATTTCACGCTCACAATAGTATTTATGACAGTCATTAACAATTAACAAGCCCGTAAAAGACGCTTACGAAAACTTCAACGATCGTACACAACATAAATATTTTTACTATGCGCGAAAGAGAAAGGTGTACAGGGTAGAACGGGACAGAAGATGCGCATTCTGCCAGTTGAGCGATGTTGGTAACATTGTGATATAAAAAATAAAATTGAGATTTTGCGGTCGATTAAATGCTAATATACAAACTGACCAACGTACCGTGGTCAACTCAAAACTTCATAATAATATCATAAGAATCAAAAAATAGTCACAATGTCGTTGAACAACCACGATCTGGTTAGGTTATCGCTTTCATACAAAAATCCTCCTTTTATAATCGAAATAAAGTTGAGAATAAACGCTTTTCTAGCCCGAGAGCACAAAAGCACGCGTGTCAGGTGGTCATTTATTTTCAACTTTATTTTGAGGATGGCAATGTTCATATTCGTTAAGCAGTGACTACAGTACTGCGCTTTGCCCGGTGTTCGCACGTCTCCTGCACATCCATATAATTTGTCAGCACAATAAATAGTATAGACACATAAGTCCTACCTGCTGCATACACATCTCTTTTGCCGACCGTACCCTCACTGATGAACAAAATTCTTTGATTTATTCAAAACAAAACGATTGTTAACGCCGTTCACGCGTTATTTAGTCCATTATTATATAAACTGGAGAGTTCTTCTGTCTTATAAGTCCTTCTGTCGCGTGTCGGAGTACATCGGCACTTGCTTGTACTCCGGGAATGGGTAGAGGACTAAGTGGTCCGCAGTCTTGTACCAGGGGATCAGACCGTTCTGGAAAGAAATGGTGGAATGTTAGATGTGGATAGGAAATTTTTAAACAGACACAGTTTTGCTACCTCTATGAATATTGATATTTCAGATTTCTATGGACCTCGGGTCTCGAACCTTTACGTACGCCGAGTGGCCGAAGCCAACTCGCAGAGACCCCTTAAACGATTTTCTTTATGAAATGAGGCACCAAAGGACGATTATCCATGTACGCGCTATACAAATGCACCCAAGGACAACCCTCGGTTGGTGTGAAACTAAAACAAGATGTAGAAAAGATATTGGGTTATAGTTTTGGCTAAAGTGGACTGGTCACCAAGAACTAAAAACATAAAGACCCCTTGCCTGAACAAGTTATTAAAATACATCGATAAAAAGGCCAGGAGTGACTTGCATACTCAATAAATGGGCGCGCAAAAACGGTCGCTAGCACTTTTTTTTTTTTGGTGGGGTGGGAAATCATCCAATGACTTCGCCCGCTCTGGGTGGAGCGGGAGGGCGTGTCAGACTCTTACTGACTAAAACCCACCCCTGTTCCTTCCCTGCCTGAGTGCCCAGGGGTGCGTTAACTCATTTTCAGAATTTATCCGCTACCCCTAGGCATGCAGGCACCCGCCACGATGGGCCTCGTACGTGGTGGCTGACAATCATCTCTTGTTCGGCGCACGTGGAACACTACGCGCCGTCGACTCACGGGCCTGGTGCTGATCGGACGGCGAGCTACCCACTGCTCGCCGTTCGCAGGCCCGGGAAAGGTAACATACCCTGACGTGCTTGAGGAGTGCAGAAGCGGCTATCAGGACATTCCCGGAACTACGGTCAAGATCCGTACCAGCATCTTACTGGATTATTTCCTTCTCCCTAGCACAACTGTGTTCAGGCTTTTGGTACCTATATTCATTTCTTTGACAATCATCAGTCACTTTCAAGCCACTAATAGTTTTGCCAGAGTAATTTCAGAGGGCTGTTAATCCATGTAAAATACTAAATTTTTATGTTTGATTGGAACCCTCCTCAACTTGGAAATAAGCTCAGACTGCTCAGATATTAATATTATTAATAATGATTTTATCGCTTTATTTATTGAAGTTATTAACTCACCACGTTTGTTCTCTTATTGGTTCCCCGACCGTAACCGTTCCAGTGGTTACCCGCGATACCAATTAAATCGCCAACCTGCAAAAAACAAACAAATTGACTTAGTTATTATCTCTAATGTAATATTCTTGTCTTTTACGTGATGCTCTTGACGATCAACGATTGTCGGCCAGTCAAGCAAATCCCCGTATTGTGAATGTAACATGAAGTGACGGTTTACGTTTATTTTAACAGTTGTTGATAGAACACATTTAAATCATCAGAGTTATGTATAACCTTCAGTATCGGCATTCGTGATACAGGCACAGATAATATAATACTAGCGTACAGATGCCTCATCCCATAAAAAGAAACGGTACCGCCGTAACTACGGGTTTTCGACTTGCACAAGCAACTTCTGTTCTTCGTTCAGGCCCGTCCTCTACACCTCGCTAGATGGTGTTAGCAGCGACGGCTTGCAAGTTGAATGAATTTACATAAAATCTTACCAATATTTTCTCACACATTGAGGAATTACTACATAGTATTTTTGGCACTTCATAACAGTTTTACTGTTTCAAAATGTTTCTCTAATCAAATTTTAAAGAGGCGAATGGATAAGCTCTAAAACTTCAAACAGCGCCATCTATTGGTACAAGAAATATAAATGCCTAAGGATTCGTTCCAATAAACATCTAAATTTGAACTAGGAGCCAATTATTCCACAATTTTATGCTTTCCACAAGTTTATTAAATAAGAAAATACAGTTTTTACCATATTTTTTTATCAAAATATTAATGTTACTTATTTCAATAAGAAATTGATGCATATTACGCCATCTGTTGTTTGTTTGTTTGAACTAAATTTTCTTTGTACGAGATGAGACCCCGTGCAATAGGGTAATCCTAGTACGAATGCCAAAGCTCTGTTTTGACCATCACTACATATTATAAAAGTCCCCCGCCATGTCTTTCTGTCTGTTTGTTCGTGTTAAACTCAGAAGCTACTGAACGTATTTTCATGCGGTTTTCACCAGTGATTCATGAGGAAGGTTTAGCTGTATAATTTGTACCTGTGCGAAGCTGGGGCGGGTCGCTGGTATACTTATAACTATAAGTTTAAAATATATTATGGAGATTTCCCATAAACATTATCTTGCATAGATATTCTATCTCACGAAAGCGGATCTTGGATATGTAATAGTGGTGTTCAAAGTTGCTTTTTGGCAATCACTTGCTAAATGCTTTGTGCTAAAAGTTTTAAGCAGACTATGTTAAATGCTTTAATTTAACATGCTTTTTTTATTCGTATCGCGTAGGTACTTGTTGTGTGTAGGTACTTTCCTTCATACTGTGCAGGCTTAGGAGTGTCTATAATTGATTAAGTGTTATTACGAAATAAATTGTTATTATGCAACGGCGTATTTAAAAGTTCATTGATCACCATCATCATCATCACACAATATCTCACTCAATCTCAATAAATCGTCCTTACACAATAAGTATAGATTCAATAATGCGTGTCCTATCACTGTTTATTAACACAAAAAACATTTAGCAAAATAACATAACCGATTTATTTAACACGTTAAATTATTGCGTGATCGTAAATTAGCGCGCAGCGCTTAAAACATTTACGCACGTGAAATGAAATGTGAATTATGTTAAAACCAGATAAGCAGATAGCAAAAAGCAACAAGTGAGAGCCACGTAAGCATTTGCTTTTCTATATTTTTAAAAAGCACGTTATTTATAATGCTTTCTGGTAAATTAACCACCACTATATGTAAGTAGATTGACGTGCACATTGTGTCTGTGTGCGTAAGCTAGTTTCTATGACACCGAGCGCCTCGAGCTTACGTTCACGGAAAAAAGTGTATGTGAACCTACACACGTGTAAGACCTACCCTACCCGCCTTGATGAGATAGCACAACCATTAGATTCATTATTATACAGGGTGTAAGGTAAATGCTCTCGAAAACCGAGACAGGTGATAAGGCTAGTGGTACGATACAATCAAATAATCAGAAAAAAAAATAGCATTTTGCGAACACTATGCTGTGAGAATAGTTAAATGAAACCGTTATTTGCAATTAAAGACACTTTTTTCTTTACAACTTTATCTAGCAATGTAATATACGTAAAATATCAGCTGACGCCCGCGCATTCCTCGAATTCAACGTGCGCGCGCTCTCGCCGACAGCCGCGCGGCGCTCGCAAAAATCATGTCTGTTGTATGCGAGCCCCCTTAAATACATATTTTATTCTGTTTTTTAGTATTTGTTGTTATAGCGGCAACAGAAATACATCCGTGAAAATTTCAACTGTCTATCACGGTACATAAGATACAGCCTGGTGACCGACGGACAGACAGACGGACGGACAGCTGAGTCTTAGTAATAGGCTTCCGTTTTACCTTTGGGTACGGAACCCTAAAAATTATGAACCGCAAAATTTCCTAGTAATCAAATTTTCGCACCAAAGTTCTTACATTGGTGTGAAAATTGGTTGATTGATTGGTTTGGTTGGTTGGTTGATTGGTAGGTGTTGGTTGGTTAGTTGTTTGTTTGTTGAAATTGGTTGGTTGGGTTGGGGATTGGTTTGTTTGCTTGGCCAATTTGCGACCTTCTTAGGTCGCAAAGTGGTCGACCGGGAACTATCGCATACAAACTTTTTTTTTTTTTTGACTGTATGAAATCATCAGATGACTTCTCCCGCCCTGGATGGAGCGGGTTGGGCGTGTCAGACTCTTACCGACTAAAACCCACCCGTGACCTTTCAATTGCCTGTGCCAGGGTCGCGGTGACTCTTTCAAACCTATCCTACCCTGGCAGTCGCCTACGTACCTGGAAGGATATATCCTGGTAGGCTCCGTCATTGGGCATGACGGCGACGCGGTCGTGCGAGTTCTGTCCACCGAAGTAGTAGATGTCGTCGAGAGAGAAGAAGCTGTTCGACGCGTCCACGCGGTTCGTCTGCATCATCTCGTAGGCTACGCGTCCGACCTGACGGATTCACAAAAATGATTCGGTTAGGCACAGATAACATAATACTAGCGTACAGATGCCTCATCCCATACAAAGAAACGGTACCGCCGTAACTACGGGTTTTCGTCTGGCACAAGTTACTTTTTCTTCGTTCGTAGACGATGAGCAGCGACGGCTTGAATTCATTTACTTAGTCTTACCAATATTTTCTCACACATTGAGGAATTATTTTATAGTATTTTTGGCACATCATTGCAGAATTACTGTATCAAAATGTGTCACTTCAAATTTTAAAGAGGCGAATGGATAAACTCTAAAACTTCAAACAGCGCCATCTATTGGTTTATACCAAAATATATATATCTAAGGATTTGTTCCAATAATGGTCAAAATTTGAATTACAAGCCAATTTTTCCACAATTTTATGCTTAGGGCAGTATAATAAATAAGAAAATACAGTTTTTACCATATTTATTTAAAAAATATTAATATTACATAAACTTCAATACGAAATCGATGCATATTTCGCCTTCTATTGACATTTATTTGAATTAAATTTTCTTTGTTCAAGATGAGACCCCGTGGGTTAGGTAAGAAGTTGTATACTTTATTTGTGTAATATACACGGCTATGGAATGCCTTGCCAAGCACAAAACTTAGCTTCTTTTAAAAATATGGTCAAGATCCACTACCTCTATCCTTGATTGTCACTAAGTAATGGGAGGGACAGGCGTATAAATAGCCGTGTATCTCTGCGGTTTGAGGACTAGTTACAATCAAACACCTGGATTGCGTGCTGATTCAAATTGCCTATATTTGTATGTATAATTTCGGAAGTTGGGAGTAGCGGCAGCAGACGGCGTATGGTGGTCTAACATTAACAAGCAAAGAAAAGCGGTACCTGATTCTTCCTTGTCCAGTCTCGAAGGTCTTCACAGGTGGCCTGTTCCTCGTGGCAAGCCGATCACCTCTGTTTGTTCTTGAGCACAAATTACACAGACGCGATATATGGGATTATTATTAATTCCAGGTAAATCCCCAATGCTTACGGGATAATACTCCAGATTTTAATGTCTTTGCTGGGGGGTGATGTCTTAGAATTAAGACACACGCGTTGAGATGTATGCGTACTGCGCGAGCGCACTTTGACATCTTTTTTTTTGTGGGGTGGGAAATCATCCAATGACTTCTCCCGCTCTGGGTGGACCGGGAGGACGTGTCAGACTCTTACTGACTAAAACCCACACCTGTTCCTCCCTGCCCTGAATGCCCAGGGGAGAGGTAACTCTTTCGAATTTATCCTCAACCCCCGGGCAGGCATTTTGACATCTGAAGAACATGGCCGCCGATTTCTCCAATAGCGATCCCACACGCTAGCCTTACATGCGTAAGCCGGACACACACACACACACACACCGTGATACTAAACACCAGCCAACTTGAAACTGAGGGGCGGTACTCGCCACACTAATAATAGTATACTCATTTTTCTGCTTTTTATATATTGTATTATATGTATTTTGTTATATATTTATTGTATATAATTATGTAAATATTACACCACGGAGTACCTGCGTCACGTTTTTTCTTCTCTGTAAAATACATCCAATAGTTGTCTGTAAAAGATCGCTTTTAGCGATAAGACCACTCATTGTTACGCCCTGTTTATTATTAACGCGTCAGGCCGTGTCTGCTAATGAAGGGCTTGACGCGTTAAAATTAATCTCGGGATTTGAGGCATATCCACTTTATTCTTTCGCTGTATGAAATCAGTGTAAGTACATAAATAACTCTACCTAATTCCGACCTCTGGTGATCAATCTTCCCAGTCGTATTGGATTTCCGTCCCACCGAAAGGGAATATATTCCCTTAGGTGCGTTCAAGCGGAAAGTAAAGGATCAGAGAATGCACCCGTGTTTGCGCACACACTTGTGCACTATAATATTTCCTGCAAACTTGGCTAATCTCCGTTGAGATTGGCCACCGTGATCGAAATTCGGTCTGGCGGATATACGAATAGCCTGGTGAAGCGTCAATGGCCCTTTTCCTCTTAAGATCCGCGGACAACCCGGGTTGTCGAATTGAAAATACGTCAAAAGTCCGACGACAACCCGGGTTTTTTTGTTCACTGATTCACGCTTTTTCTTTTCAAACTCACAGGTGAGTTTGTGATACCTATGAGGTTAATATTCATTACGAATAAAATTGGGAAATAAAATCGATTAGGATTTTTAAATACAATCTACTATATTTAGCTTAACCTTTATAAAAAGGGGACATAATTGAGTGTCTATTTGATGATTTCTCTCACCTATTCCGATATCGGTAACGCCCAAGTAATCGAGTGTCCTGGTTTCACTCGCCAGATGGCGTCCGCGGATAGTTTGCTCAGTATTCCTTCCGCCCCGCTCGCTACCGATTATGTGTATGCGTTACCGCAAATGAAAATTCTTTTTCTGATGGAATACCTGAAGATCCTCTTAAAATAAATGAACCTACAGTTGTGAGACATTTTGACTTATTTCACTATTACACTTAGCTGTTACCTTCAAATGATCCGTCACAGTCCCTTGAAAGGTTTATTTGAAAACCAACGTCAGGCGGTTCCAGCCCGTCTGACATTATTGCTGAAATGGACCTTTTTAGCGCAGTCGTAAGGCACACACTTTGTTTGTTTTAATGTATTTTTTTCTTCATTGTTATTTCTGTGTAGCGTGCATGTTTATTGTACTGGTGCTGAATAAATTTTATTATATTCCATTCTATTCTAACTTATAGTGTAGTGTGATTTTTAGGAGTATAAAACCAAATTACATCGGTGGATTAAACAAGAACAACTCCACGCCGGCCGGCAGTGTTACTAATGCTTCACGGATTTTCTTTTGAACCTCTGTCTGAGCTGTGGTTCCAGGGAGATACAAGGTACGTGGGATTTGTTACCAATAATACATCGGAATGTGTGGTTCAGAGATTTCATCAATAGACATTTAATTTTCATATATATTTGACCAGTTCCTAAAAACGGTCCCAGTAAGGTATCGCTATTAACACGCAACACCATAGCCATTAACCATTTTTTTAAAGTATCGAACTTGCAAGTTTTATACTAAGTTTAATTAGTTGGCGTAGCGCGTCTTTAATAAACAGTATTTGCTTCGTCATCACTATTAATAAGTGATTTATTATGAAAAGCCATTTCTGTTATTTTCTTTCACTAGTAGCCCCGTCAACGACAAAGGGGTGTAACGACAGTGTGTGGTCTTGCTAATATATGTTCAGCCGTATTTTCTTAGTGATAAGGTTGACTTTCGCCTGCATACCTGACTACTGAAGCTGCAGATGAGGTAGTCACACATGACCAGCGTGTGCAGGTCCACTAGCAGCCCTTTCAAAGACAAAGGCGTGTAGCGATGGTGTCTGGACGCATTCTTACTGATCGATGTCCTGCTTTATGTTCTTAATAATAAGGTCGACTTTCGCCTGCATACCTGACTACTGAAGCTGCAGATGAGGTAGTCACACATGACCAGCGTGTGCAGGTCCACTAGCAGCCCTTTCAAAGACAAAGGCGTGTAGCGATGGTGTCTGGACGCATTCTTACTGATCGATGTCCTGCTTTATGTTCTTAATAATAAGGTCGACTTTCTCCTGCATACCTGACTACTGAAGGTGCCGACGAGATAGTCCACATGGCCAGCATGTGCAGGTCCACTAATAGCCCCGTCAAAGACAAAGGCGTGTAGCGATGGTGTGTGGCCGCATTCTTGCTGATCAATGTCCTGCTTTATATTCTTAACAATAAGGTAGACTTTCTCCTGCATATCTGACTACTGAAGGTGCAGATGAGATAGTCCATATAGCCAGCATGTGCAGGTCCACTAGTAGCCCCGTCAAAGACAAAGGCGTGTAGCGATGGTGTCAGGCCGCATTCTTGCTGATCAATGTCCAGCCGTATGTTGTTAGTAATAAGGTAGACTTTTGCCTCCATACCTGACTACTGAACGTGCAGACGAGGTAGTCGCACATGGCCAGCATGTGGAGGTCTACCAGCAGCCCTGTGAGCGACAGCGGCGTGTATCTCCGGTGCGTGGCCGCCGTCTTAGCGATGGACGGGTCGCCTAGGAATGTGTACTCCGGGTATTTGCTGCGAGCGTCTTCTAGGACCTGGAAGATAAGATTTTTGATGTAAAAACTTAGCTGTAGCCGATAAAACATCTGACATTGGCTTAATATTCAAGCTACCACGAAAATATTTTATTTTTTATCGGCTCTCCAGCAGAAAATCTGCTGCCTGGACAGGAACTGCAGTAGCCAATCAGTAGTGGCAATCTTTTAAAAGATTGCAGACCCAGATTGTTGGCTGTCAAGGCAACTGAAGGAACACGAGTGGGTTTTAGTCAGTAAGAGTCTGACACGCCCTCCCGCTTCACCAAGAGCGGAAGAAATATCTGATGATGTTCCAACCTCAAATTAAATAGAGGTGGTGTTAGGTGTAGAGATAATCTGGCCAAATGGAGCATCCTTGACCCATCCCAAACTCGGTGGCAGTGTGGAGCCCCTTCACAGAACATGCCTCACGTCCTTTGCTGTCCAGCTTGCACAACCACCTACACCTTCCATGATTTAAACAAAGCCAATGACAGCTATTCAGATGGCTACATACTGCAGCCCTACGATGACGTCTTAAAACCATCATCATTTCGGTGAGAGAAACGGATAGTGCTATCGTCCTGTATAACGACGTCTCCCTCTCTCACCGAAAAGATGATGGTTTTAAGACGTCATGGTAGGGCAGCTGGTGACCAAGTTTGAGTCAAATCGACATGAAATGATGAAGAAGATCGGGTAGTTGTGCAAACCAATTGTTCCCTTAAAACGCAGCTTTTTTATCATTGATAACCTCACGTTTGACCACTATCTCACCTGATGGTAAGCGATGATGTGGTCGAAGATGGAGCACGCTTGCCTAGAAGTAACCTATTCACTCTTGGCTTAAAGACCCCCAGATTGTAGCTATCAGGAAACACAGGCTTCGGCAGGGAATTCAACACCTTAGGCTGTTACAGTTTCATAGAATATTTGAGGGAGTTGGTGTGTACCCTGGTGGTTTGTATGTGCGGGGTGAGACTGTTTGTGCTGGGATTACATTGTGTGGGGTAAGTTTCATGTGTAAGTTGAGTGTAAGTAGGAGAGTGCTGGAGTTGCATGGAGTGAGTCTAAAGTTTTTTTTTTTTTTTTTGATGGACATCTTGCAGGTCAGCCTAGGAGGCTGTCGTCTGCTTAACCGAGCTTGCCTGTGAAGGCTCTAATTTATTAAAGCCTCCAGCCAGGACTTATTATTTTTCTTACAAACTAAGTGACTACGCTAAGGGCACTCCCTGCGGAGTACGGGCCTCGGCTTAGGGCGTCACTGGGGGAGGTACAGCAAGGGAAGGCTGGATCATGATTCCATTAATTGGGGAATCAGTTGGCTCAGCGGCGCGTGCTGGCAAGAGACTGGGAGGGCATTGACTGGGTCTTCGCGACGGACCTCGACGGCGAGGGCGGAACGACGGCGGTCTGCGTTTGCGTAGTGTGCTGGTTTCCCTACGGCTCTCCTGGAGCAGAGTGGTGGGGTCATCAGGTATGAGTAAGTCTAAAGTAAAGATAGTGTTTGTTTATATAGGGGATTCGTTAGTGTTTGCGGAGTGTTTCCTCACGTTAGCGTCGTCAGTTGCGAGGTACACCCGCCGCACGTCCACAGTGCGCGTCAGCTCCAGCTGATCGTAGTAGTCCTTCACGTGCGCCATGTACTCGTGTATATGGTGGAATGCTGCCTCCGTACCAACTTTGTCTGTTCTTCGTATATGGACTCTGGAATACATTTCAAAAAAAAACTTAAAACCTAAGTCATTTATTCAAACTAGGCTGAGAGCCACTACTTTTTGAACGTCGAAGTTCTGCCTAAAGGCCTGCCCGTCACCACTGCCTAGTGTTTTAGCTTTGAAGGAAGTGACGCAAGAAACTCCCCAACAACACAACTGTCTGTTAAGTTTGAAGTTAAACCTGAATTTATAGACAGATTAAAGGGTAAAACATATTACTAATGTTCACAACTTCGCCGCAGAATTAATTCATAACTAATCTCCGTCTGAGGTTGAATCTAGTCGGGCCGACGAAATAAAAATATTATATAAGTATATATACTTTTGTAATTATTTTCGTCTTAGAATTTTTTTTTTTTTTTTTCAGTTTATGCACCTGCCATATTATCTCTCCACCACCCTTGGTTGACTGGTAGAGAATGCCTAAGGCATTAAGTCCACCTTTGTACATTTGTGTTGCATGAAGTTTTAATAAATAAATAAATAAATAATAATTATTATGCTACTTTATATATTTTCATCGTAATAAACTTGTTTAGCTTGCAAAATGAGTAAAGAACTACTTAATAAATAATATTTAAATAAATAGTGCACAATTTAACTAAAATAGTTGAGAAGCTCGTGGCTAAAGTAATAACAGCCGCACGGGTCGATCCATCAGGTTAGGCTACGCTTGCCGGGGCTGGTCCAAGGATGGGTGACCATCTTTCATACCGAGACTCCTCCGTGTCTCGGAAAGCACGTTAAGCCGTTGGTCCCGGCAGTCAATCGTGGATCTTTGACAGTCGTTACGGGTCGTCAGAAGCGCGAAAGTCTGACAACCAGTCTTACCAAGAGGTATCGTATTACCCAGTAACTGGGTTGTGGAGGTCAGATAGGCAGTCGCTCCATGTAAAATAGTGGTATTCAGCTGCATCCGGTTAGATTGGAAGCCGACCCCAAGATAGTTGTGAAAAGGCTAGGCAGATGATGCATTTTATTAAAATATTCGCAAAGTTTTTACAACGACACAATGACAAAAATTAAATAAAAAACGTGCAATAAATAAACAAAATGAAAACCATTATCACGTTCAATAACTGCACATTAATCGGTAAATAAAGTTTGAACAATACGAGCAATAGTCGTAAAACCAGTACCTAATGCAAGAAAACAACGCAAAACTAATTAATTCTTAGGCACATTGAGATTAAAATGAACCTTATCGGAGCTGTAAAATTGTTTTAATCTCTACCGTTTATTGGTTAGGTTAAACTCATATAACACTAACACTTGAACAGAAAATCGCCCTTAGCTACTACTAAGAAAAAACACGCGATGTCTATGTCTAATTGCTACCACAGACATGTAATTCTGCGCGGGCCTGCGGACGGCGAGTAGTGTGCAGCTCGCTATCCGATCAGGACCAAGCTCGACAGTCGACGGTGCGTAGTGTTCCACGCGCGCCTCAAAGAGATGTCAGCAATCGCATATATGATGTTTTTTTTTTTTTTTTTTTTTCAAATTCAAAAATCATTTATTTCAATCCATTACTTTCAGATCATTTCATTCCAAATAAAATTAAAATTATAATAATATTACATGTCATATAATTATTAATTAAACAAAAGTAAACATTACAATTTAAAACTATAAAACCAAAATTAAAATAAAAAAAAAACAAAATCAAAATCAAAAATCAAAATCACAATTAAATTAAGTCATAAAATAAAATACAATAAAATACAATACATTTCTTTCTTTTTTTTTTTTAAATTAATAATACGCCTGCCTCTGAGTCATTTGTTTGTTTGTCATCACATTAACCATATAGCAATGGTTAATGTACTGACAATCAAACCTGTTCGCAAATACGCTCAGGATGGTGCTGGAGGTGGCTCGGAGCCTGCGCCCCAGAGATGTGCACCGCTTTCGCATCGTCGTGTAAAAACAGTCGACACGGGCGTCGGCGAACATCCCAGACGCGCTGCAGTGCCGAGGCAGCCCCAACAACACCCTGAACGCATTATTATACTGAACACGGAGAGCGTTGTACCGCTTCTGGGTATATGACACCCACAAGCCAGCCGCATACAGGGACGTACAAAACGCTCTGAAAAGAGTTATTTTGACAGCCCCCGAGCAACGAGCAAACCTGCGGGCGATCATATTGGCCCCCACAGACAACGCCCTCCGCTCCCTATCAATGTCCGCATCGTCCTTCAGGTCAGAGGTCACGATATGCCCGAGATATTTAAACTGTTTAACTTTCTCTAATTTAACACCGTTCAGTCTGATAGGTGGAACAGAATCCGGGCACCTCCGACCCCTGGCCTGAAAGACCATGCATTTACTCTTCTTTGCGTTATAGAGCAAACCGTGATCCTGCGCGTAACGCTCGCAGATGCCCAGCAACCTGGACAGACCACACACAGAGGCGCTCAGCAGCACCATGTCGTCCGCGTAACTAATATTATTGACACAAACACTGTCAATATGGCAGCCGACACGGGTGCCGCTGAGCTCCTCTATCAGTGCGTTCACGTACAGGTTGAAGAGCCTCGGCGAGGTCAGCCCTCCCTGCCTCACCCCACACTCCAACCTGTACGGCTCAGACAGAGCACTCGACCATCGAACGACGTTGACCTGGTTAAGATACCAGTACTTCAGAATTTCAATCAGTTCAAGGGGCATTGAGATGTTATTTAACTTCTGCCATAAGATGTCATAACTAACCAGGTCGAATGCCCTCGAGAGGTCGAGAAAGCAGGCATAAATCGGTGTGCTCCTATCGGAGTAGTACGTAGTATGATGGTCGCGGATAAATTCGAAACAGAGTTACCGCGCCCCTGGGCACTCAGGCAGCTCCATTTTACCGAGATCGCGCCTGTTTCAATGATTCATACATATTGTCCAGTTGCGTAGACACTTGAGACACAAAACCAATTTTACATCACAGTATCCATTAGGAATCAATAAGCGAATAATTAAACAGCCACTGAACTTCACTCGAGAAAAGCCCGCCAAAAACTCCCTAGAAAGGTTTAGTAAAGTAAAAACAACGTTGTAATAATCGGTGGATATCGATCTGATAGACTGTCTAAAACTTTTAGCAGAAGTTTTACTGCAGGTGTAAACGCGGCCTTATACCGTCAACTATATGTATTTTCTTTCAATTGACTACTATCGCTCTCTCTCTCTCGGAGCGGGCGGAAGAGACTCTTACTGACTAAAACCCACCCGTATTTCTTCAGTACCTGTGCCAGGGCAAGGTGACTCAAACACAGCCGCGACCCTGGCAGAACTACATGTTTTTTTTTTTTTTTGTTGGCTGGGAAATCATCCAATGACTTCTCCCGCTCTGGGTGGAGTGGGAGGGCGTGTCAGACTTTTACTGACTAAAACCCACCACTGTTTGTTCCCTGCCCGTATGCCCAGGGGTGCGGTAACTCATGTTGAGAATTTATCCACTACCCCTAGGCATGCAGGCACCGGCCACGATGGGCCCCGTCAGTGGTGGCTGACACTAATCTCTTTGAGGCGCGCGTGGAATACTACGCGCCGTCGACTCACGGGCCTGGTGCTGATCGGACGGCTAGCTACCCACTGCTCGCCGTCCGCAGGCCCGAAGTCCAAACACCTTCATGACCATTTTTTGCAGTAATAATAACGTATAATTAAGAATTTCTAATAAATTATATATAAAAAACAGCATAAGATTTATATTAACGCAAGAAGGAACGTAGGTGGTACGTAGGAAGGAACGTAAAAATAATAATTTAGTAAGGAGAAATGTGCAGTAAATTCCGAGCGTTAAAGTATGTAGAATAAATGGTTTTAAAAGTGTTATCTAAAAGAAATTCCACACCTTATTCAACATTCCGAGGTCGCTATGAACTAAAGAACTATTTAAGAGATATTATTAAGCATAAAACGCGCGCAGTTGGATTTTCAACGCTCTGCTCAGGGTTGAATATTCAACAGTGCAGTAATGCGTGACATAAGCATGTTATTATTATTATTATGAGCCTGTGCTATCCCACTGCAGGGCAAAGGCATCCCTTCCCTCCTTCCACTTTCCCCGGTCTTCTGCTATTTTGGGCCAGTCCTTCGAGAAGGAGTCCAACTCGTCCTGCCATCTCTTCCTGGGCCTGCCGCGTATGCATGTTAATTGGAGCAAATCCAACTGCGGCTTACCCGACAATAGGCGTCTTGAAGTTCATCTTGGCGATGGTCTCGTTGATGGCTTTCTGCATCGCCTGCCGCGGTTTCAACACGTACTTCAGCATCTGCCCGATCCACCACGACGCGGGGTCGCCATTGAACCTCGTTATCCTGGAATTATTTGACTATTATTTATTTGACAGACTTAACCACACAAGACGTTTAACACCTTTTACACCCTTCCAAATCATCGCTGATTTTCATTTTCGTTAGTTACTCCTATTAAATAAACTTTTACCAAATTTCGTCCTTGTGCAGACTCGAGGTGGCAACCAGCCCTTAGACTACAATTAGGCGTTAAAATATGATTAAATACTAACTAACCGCACACGTTGTTTCGCGATTAATAATGAGGGGTGGAGGTAGAAGGCTGAAAAATACTTTAATCCGTCAGGCCCCTCGCGTCTCCTTAAGGAGACGTGACAATAGGTTTTTAATTGTGTCTGCTAATGAGGGGCTTGACGGGACCTATTCTCATGCCTACCAAATATACAAAAAAAAAAAAACGTTAAAATCGGTCGAGCCGTTTCGGAGTAGTACAAACCACAAACACCGTGACGCTATTTTTTATATATTAGAAGATAGATTTAACAATATTCTGCAAAACAGACATAAAAATCAACACTCAAACTATAAGAAAAGTGAATAATGTATTTTTTTTTAATTATTGATATTCTAGTACTATTACCTAACTTTAGCGCCTGTGACCGGTAAATTGGCCGTCGGCCCAAACTATCAGAATATAAATAATGTCTGGTGGGTCTCGGATCTTCCTCTAAAAAGTTTTCATGTTAAACAGCCTGTAAAAAGACACATCACAAAGCCGTCAACTACGCATACTGTACATCTAACAAAGAAGCTTTGCGCAAAAATTATTGCTGGGAAACGACTTTTAATTTTAGGTATAAAAAAAAAACTATTTATTATGTAACGCGAAACCAGGCAAGTAGAGTTAAGCTCCGCCCCTTCACTCTAAGCCGCGTAGGTACTTATTAGGTTTAATATGCATTGCGTTTTTGTAACTTCAAATTTTTTTAAGAAAAATCGAAAATTCAGGTAATGTTTGTTAGGAAAAAAGTTTAGTAATAACACTTGGTATTAATTTTCGTAAAAAAAAAAAAAACAAAAACAAAATTGCTACTTAGACCTTTAATATCTCCACAACCAGTGAAATCCCAGGTATGGTCTAGTGGAAAAAAAAAATCCAAATAATGGGTAGAATATGTAGCTTTCGGCTTCGGAAACTATCTTTTTACACCCGATATTTTACAAAACATCTGACGGTAGTCGGAATATGTCGAGCCATACCGCATTTTGAAAAGCTTATCAGAATTAAAACGTGACCTGTACCTGCACTTACATCTCCTCTCTTGTCTCTTAATAGTATAAATTAAAGTCGATGTCTACGTCTGTCTGTTTATCCGCTTATTTCTTCTAAATCACGCAACGGATTTTGATACAGTTTTCATAAATGGAAAGAGCGATAAACGAGAAAGGCTTAAGGCGTATATATCCGCCAAGTGGCGCCCTCATTGAATAAAAAATCGTAGCAAAGCGTAGAAAATAAAGATTATAGAATCCTATGTTGCGTTTGTTACAAAGAGGATAAGGTATTTTTACGTGGTAAAAACAATACTCAAAATGTTTCGTATCCAAAGTAGTAGGCAAAAGTACTAAAACCGGCCGTTTTTGACACTTTTGCTTATTACTTTGGATACGAAACACTTTGAGTCCTGTTTTAACAATGTAAAAATATCTTATCCTATTTTTAACAAACGCAAAATAGGATTCTTTAATCTTAATTTTCTATGCTAAGATACGAATTTTTATTCAATGAGGGCGCCACTAATGGGGAGGTAGGCCCTTAATCATCAACATCATCATCCTTTTAATGTCCCCACTGCTGAAGCACAGGCCTCCTCTCTGTGCGAGGGTGTGGGCCGTAATCCACCACGTGGGCCCAATGCGGGTTGGTAGATGTCATCTCTTCGAATCTTTGGTTCTAAGACATGCCGGTTTCCTCACGATGTTTTCCTTCACCGTTTTGAGTGCAGCGGTAATGAAATAATTTGCACAAAGTAAAGCCTAGGCAGGGTTTGAACTCACGACCTGCAACTTGTAGTCGCGGCCATTACCACTGACCCACCACTGTTCTAAGGTTTAATAGCTAGTGTATAATAATATCTAGAAAAATTATAGCTTTAACTTACCTATGAGCCAAGTCTTTGGGAATGGCGAGAGGTAAAAACTTGGGCTTCTGTGATATCGAGTCTATGAACGATAGAGACACTACCTTGGCATCGTACGTTACTGAAAAAAGAAAATAAACTATTAATACTGAAAATTATCTCATATGTGATGAGTAGTCAAGGAAGGATGATTTTTGACGACCATTCACTATTCATTAATTAAAAGAAAGAAAAAGTATTTGAAGTAGTATGTTTGTGTGTTGTATGTATGTGTGTGTGTGTGTATGTTTTTTTTTTGTAAATAAGTAGTAATCTGTCAAAAAACTCGGTAGGTATAAGCCTTATGTCCAATGAGAGTTCTAAAGCGGACATGTTTTATTGAAAATTCGTTTTCGTTCCGCGAGTGCACGTAAAATATAATATTTAAATATTACACATGTTCCATTGATGTTAACATTAATATGCACAAACATATAGAAATTTATAACGTTACAGTAACACGTTTCTCGCTCACCATTCATATACATTTGATACGATTTAGTTAAGGTTGGTTTTTCCTTTATCGGTAGCGAGAAACGGAGACTGTAGGTACTCAATAATTCAGTTAGAAATTCATGCTATGGTTAATATGACATAATACTAAAACATAGGTTGGAACGTAAAGCTATCAGTGCGCTAGTACCCCTAACTATTATTTTTTTTTAAATATAGCTTTAAAGTTTCGTAGTTATATTCCCCAAAGGGTGTAAAGTGCACTGAAAAAACTGTTTACAACATAACCTATAATAATAGGCAGAGATGGGAAAAAACATGTGCATGAGAAACAAAAATATGTAGTGACGCAGATTTTATACGACAAATTAAAAACTAGTCGGTACTTTAAATAAGTGTAAGTATAACAACATTGCAATCATCATAATTATTATTGTGTGGAGGACATTTAATAAAAAGTTGCTTACTATAGTCGCCGCGTTAAGAACTGAGTCGTCAGCCCCCTTAGACAAAATACTTTTCTGTTGGCGTTTACGCTAACGATTACTACAAAATGTATGGCAATGACCATACGTCCAGGGAATATCATTGCCATACATTTTGTGCTAAGCGTTAGCGTGAACGCTAACAGAAAAGTATTTTGTCTCAACCGCAGGTCAGCGGGTCTATAAATAACATTTTTTTGTTAGCGTTCACGCCAAACGCTTAGTACAAAATCTATGGCGATGACATTACCTGCGGAGAGAATTGTCACGTGAATGCTCCGCAGATGTCATTGTTATCACGCCGCGTTTCCACCTGCGAGAAATTGCATGCAAGTTGCATTACATTGCGGGCTACTGAGGTATAATATGATCATCATCATCATCATTTTAGCTGAAAGACGTCAGCTGCTGGACATAGCTATATATGATATGCTCCTCCAAGTGTCACCATCACGACCGGTCCTGTGCATCTGACATCTATCGGATTCCTACAATGTAAATCAACTTGCATGCCATTTCTAACAGGTGGAAACGCAGCCTTTGTCTGTCTCGCTCATACTTATGGAGCTTATATGATCAGGTGGCAAACTATCGATAAGGCTCAAGTCGTTTCACATTGTTATTACTTCTGGTATTTATGGTCCGACGACTTAATTCTTAACGCGAGTACTATAGATAAATGCTTGTTACGGACTAATAGAATATGAAGAAATCACTTAAATATCATTATATTTTTATTACAAGATACGCAAGTAACATAAAAAGATAGGATTTATTAAACACGAAACTGTCTAAATAGCCAAATAATTACTTGGGATTTAAATGGAAACCTCAGTTCAATTATAGGGTAGGTGACTAAAACAATATATTTTGTCCGTGAGATAGATTACCAAAAAACTTTGGACACGTATTTTTTCATTTGTCATGGCACGTAAAGAAAAAATGAAGACGATACAGCTGTGTTGAAATGAAAACCTACGAAAAAAAATTTTACATTTTTTTGCTACAAGTGACGTACCAAGTCCCTACTCCTAAACTTTAGTGCGTTTTAACTTTGTCAGTTTTTTATCGATTTGGTAAAGCAAACAATATAGGGTGACTGGTAATTAGTGACTGATACTGATACACGTAATTGTACTCATGATAACAAACAACTTTCCCAAAGAAACATATTGTGACAAAGAACGGCATCACGAGGCTAACAGCTTGTAACTTGTAACAAGGTAGTGTTAAAGCCTTGTTTGTTTTTTGACCTCTATTCCAAAACTACGTTCTTTCCTACCCCACGCTCACAGGATTCACAGGCGCGAGCGTGAAAATTTGATACGGTTGTTGTGATAAAAGTGAATGAGTATTAAAAAATGTTTCGTTAGGAAAGTTGCTTGTTATCATGAGTACAATCATGTGTTAAAGTATCGGTCACTAATTACCAGTCACCCTATACAGGGTGTAACGGAAAGGTGTGGTCATATTTTAAGAACTGCATCTGCCCATTGATATGAACAACTTTATTCAAGAAAAGATGAGGAAAATCTCAAAAAAAAAAATTACCTCCCATACAAATATTGATCAGCTGATGATAACTTTGTATGGAAAGTCCAATTTTTTTTTTGGAAATTTTCAATTTTTTCTAAGACAAAGTAGTTCAGTACCATGGGCAGCACTGGTTCTTAAAATATGACCACACCTTTCCGTTACACCCTGTATATGTCCAATGTTTTTTAATAATCCAACTTACGGACTTAATAGAGTTATTATATTTCTACCTAGTAATCATCCCTATTCTAGCTACACTACAGCTACTTCACAGTTACAATAGTAATTGATATCGCATAAATCTAACGCAGAAAATCACTACGTATTATAAAACAAAGTCCGCCGCCGCGTCTGTTCGCGATAAACTCAAAAACTACTGAACGGATTTTCATGCGGTTTTCACCAATAGACAAGAGTGATTCATGGGGAAGGTTTAAGTGTACAATTTAGGAGTTGCTAATATAAACATAAGGTTCTTTTAATCTCCATAAAAGTCACTGGCTTTAAACACAAGGCCAAAAAACTGTAACCCCACAGTAGATATTTCTAAACAAGTGCCACAAAAAGTTATGGCTGTAAACACAAGGCCAAAAAAGTGTAACCCCACAGTAGATACTTCTAAACAAGTACCACAAAAAGTCACTGGCTGTAAACACAAGGCCAGAAAAGTGTAACTCCACAGTAGATACTTCTAAACAAGTGCCACAAAAAGTCACTGGCTGTAAACACAAGGCCAAAAAAGTGTAACCCCACAGTAGATACTTCTAAACAAGTGCCACAAAAAGTCACTGGCTGTAAACACAAGGCTAAAAAAGTGTAACCCCACAGTAGATACTTCTAAACAAGTGCCACAAAAAGAATAACCCCATAATTTCAAAAACGTTTACGTGATGCATTTATGATTGGCGGTATCCGTAGCATATCATCGGGACATTCTTCCAAAATAGATATATTTTCCTTAGTGCACTCTATGGTCTGGATCAGTTCTATTTTAATAAAGAAGAAATACAATAACAATTACTTTTTGATTATTACTCGCATAGCCAAATTCTGAGCGCAGTAGCGGCACGTTTTGACTGTCCCTTTCAAAACCAGTGGGTCAAGTCTTGTGTGGGTGTGGCCTGACATGGCAAATAAAAATTTAAAGATATTATATACTAGAATAAGGTTTCTACGGGTTCTATGGGTATAAGGGTCTATGCCACCCGAATTAAAGTCATTATTATTATTGTATTATTATTTTATTTTATTTTTGACATTTTTAATTTAATTTTTTGACATCTTTGAATTTGTTTGGCATCTGTTATTTATTTTTATTGAAAGTTTTGAATGTATGTGTATTTGAATTACTTATATGGGCATAAAGCCTGAAATAAATGAAATTATTATTATTATTATTATAGCCATGAAGCTGAGATTGAACAAAGAGATCATTGCTGCAGGCATTTCAAATAACTGAGAGATTAATTACTTAAAATAAATATACAGGATGCCTGTGGACCAAGTATACCCAGCGGGCATATAGTGACATGTGTGTACAGTACAATAACGCATTCAGGGTGCTTTTGGGGTTGCCTTGGCGATGTAGCGCGTCAGGAATGTTCGCGGAAGCGTGCGTCGACGGGTTCGCCGCGATCATGCGTAAGCGATGCACTTCCATGATGATGCGCATGCGCTCATCCTCCAATGGCATCCTGAATGTGTTTTCAGACCGGTGGGACTCTCCCCTTTTACGAAGGTGGGTAAGAGTTCAGACACACTGATACGTAAACTGGTGTACCTTCCCATTGAACAAACAGGTCAATGATACATTGGCCATTATTGTTAATTTAAATTTAATACTAACATTAGGTTAAGTCATATTATTACTAACATTATATGGATTTCCTTATCTGAAATAAAATAATTGAATAGAATTGAATTATAGATACTGCTTTTGCCCATGGAAATGAGCAATTTTTTTCAAGGATGACATAAACAATTCCCAAATTAAAATTGGAATTTCCGTAGGTTTGGGAATTGACTATGACTTTCTTTAGAAAAGTTTCCCTTTCTATGGGTAAAAACAGTATTTAGAAAAGTTGTTCCTTTCTATGGGCAAAAACAGTATTTAGAAAAGTTGTTCCTTTCTATGGGCAAAAACAGTATTTAGAAAAGTTGTTCCTTTCTATGGGCAAAAACAGTATTTAAAATATGACCACGCATTTTCTGTTACACCCTGTATATTTATTTTAAGTAATTTATTATTCTCTCATTTATTAGGGTTCCGTACCCAAAGGGTCCAAACAGAGCCCTATTGCTATCACTCACGTGTCCGTCTGTCTGTCACACAAGTTTTACAGCCAAACGGTTGGAGGTGCAGTCTTCAAATTTTCACAGTATAAGCCTCTTGTTGACTCAAAGCCATACAAATAGTCAAAAATACTACTAATCCGAAATGTGCGAAGTCTGACACGCTTTTGGCCGGTTTTTTTTTTTAAATTCAAATATTGGAAATCCCACACAAATTTTGATTAGCTTATAGTTATCATTATTTGTATGGGAGGTCAATTTTTTTTTCGGAATTGTCTTTGGCTTTCTTGAAGAAATTTGTACTTTTCTTTGGGCAAAAGCAGTATTTTTAATAAGACCACCCTTTTTACACCCTGTATACTCTAAACACAAGTTCCTTTTTCAAAAGATGTAAACTTGAATGAAAAGTGAAGATGAAAGAGGTATTCAATTAATGTCAACAAAATCTTCTTTAGGCAATATGATTGTAGTTTGAGACGATTCTGACAATAAATTCCATCAGACTATTGTGTAGAAGAATGTATGAATGTATTACATATTTTGTGACGAGAGCAAATCAAATCATTCCTTAAGCCCCTTGACCTTTACGTATTAAAGGAATGTTAAAAAAATGTTGCTTAAACATGTAAAATTATAAATTGCTAACTAGAGTGAAATTCCCTGCTGGAATCTGTTTTTCTGATAGAAATATCCCAGAGTTACAGCTATCAGGAGACTTTCCTGTAACTATAACTCTGGGGGTATTTAAATCAATAGTTAAGGTGAAAGCTCCAAGGTAACCCGCGAAATTCAAATTTTCTTACGTCTTTTTGGAATTTGCAGGTCAGCGTCAGGTTGTATCTAAGTCAAAATGTGATTCGCGGGCGTAGCAAGTATGTACTTATGGAATTATAATCATTAAAATTATCAATACAACTCTCTCAGTTATAATTATTGATTCCAAATCTTCATGAAATCATGACATTAAGCATCAATTCTAACTGAGAGATGTATTGATGATTTGTATGATTATAATTATATAAACACATACTTGCTACGGCTGCGAATGAAATTTTGACCAAGATACAACCTGAAACTGACCTGCAAATTGCAAAAAACGTAAGAAAATTTGAAATTCGCGGGCTACCCTGGAGTTTCCACCTTAATAGGTTGCTGCTAGGCAAGCGCGCTCGATCGTCGACCACATTATCGCTTTTAATCGGGTCACTCAATCAATCGCTAAACCTTCAATAATAAAATAAATCGCAATTAAGGCCCTTCTCGCGGTCCAGTGGCGCCCTCATTAAATAAAAAACGGCCGTTTCTGACACTTTTGCCCACTACTTTGGATACGAAACATTTTGAGACCTGTTTTAACAACATAAAAAATCTTTATCCTCTTTGTAACAAACGTGAAGTTGGATTTTTTAATATTTATTTTCTGTGCTATGCTACGATTTTTTATTCAATGAGGGCGCCACTGGACCGCGAGAAGGGCCTTAACATCAATGTCCAATAACCTCAAACATTATGAAAATCATACATAACGGCTTTATAATGGTTGCTATGGAACTATTCTCTCTAAAACAATTTCTAAACATGAAAAATACTCAATGAACTTTACCCAGGAGTCAGAGGGGCAAACCCCATATTTTTAAGAACGTCCAGATTCTACCCTCATGTTTATATGTGTCAAAATCCTCTAAATACCCTACATTATAGACATTGACGTTCGCAAATTTTGTTTGCGACTTGAATATCGCTGAACGGGCTACTCGCTCATGAGCTCAAATCGCTTAGCAAAAAGAAACAAAACTGATAATTATTACCTGGCCACTGCACAACCTTCTCACCAGCGGAGGTGGTACAGCTATCAGAGATAGGCATGAACACATAGTCCCAGCCCTTATTGTTGTACCGCCACCCCTTAGAGTTGAGGATCAGAGTCCGTTCTGTGGCGTACGCGAAGATCAAGCAGTAAACTATGTGGTGAAGCTGGCAACCGAAACCGCAACCCTGTGGGAACAAACAAAAATAATATTAAATGACTTGGGCTATTTCGGTGGGAGGAGCTCGTGGCTAAAGTAATAACAGCCGCACGGGTTGCTCATCAGGTTAAGCTACGCTTGCCGGGGTTGGTCCATGGATGGGTGACCATCTTTACATACCGAGACTCCTCCGTGCCTTGGAAAGCACGTTAAGCCATTGGTCCCGGCTGTCAATCGCGATGATCTTTGACAGTCGTTACGGGTCGTCAGAAACCCGAAAGTCTGACAACCAGTCTTACCAAGGGGTATCGTATTACCCAGTAACTGGGTTGTGGAGGTCAGATAGGTAGTAGCTCCATGTAAAATACTGGTATTCAGCTCCATCCGGTTAGACTTCCAGTCAGCCGATCCCAAAAAAAAAAGTTAGTTGGGAGAAGGCTAGGCAGATTTTTTGTGGGCTATTTCGATTTAATTTTGTGTTTTAAATTAAAATAAATTAAATAAAACCCAAAACTAAATCGAACTCAATGCTCAATGTTTCAATGTATTTCACGTTACGCGAAATGTGAAAGCGTAAACCATTTCCAATATGTAACAGCATCATCATACTTCGTATCACTGTAGGGCCTTTTTTTGTACTCTTAAAAACCATCCCTAATACATTACATTACATATAATAATCCCTATAATCCCGACGGAACCCCCTCTGTGCAACACCTATCACATCCCTGGGGAGACAGTTAGGGAGCCTCGCTGTGGACGGCAGCATATGATCACTGAGCCACCATCTTTCCTGGGATCACTCGTTTGGCGGACAAAGCCCCTGTCTGAGCTCCCGCGACCCCAGAGTCCCTGCAAACTAGGTTGCTGGGGTTTCTGCGTTTTACGCAAAAAGGTCTCCCAGATACCTTCATCTAGCGGGATCGACCCTCTCACGGTCCCACTCGTGTCGCTGTACTGTAGGGCCTAAGCCTACTTTTACACACTTTTCCATGTCAGATTTTTAAGAGTATCGCATTTGGTTCTGAGAACTTTACATGTACCATATTTTTATGCAAGTAACATATTCTTTTCCTATTCATACTCGCAACGGTCTACTATCAGTTTATGTGATTTATTTTGGTCATATTTAAAGAATGAAAGAAAAACAGAAGTAATGAAATTTATTTTGTGAATCGTAATAATATTTCAACCCAAAAATCCCCACAACCACACACGCTCTGTTATTTTCTATGGTAAACTACATCGAGAGTTTTTTCACCTACTTCATAAAAATACCCAAACATGTCATCATTTAGCGATGTGCCGTGAACCGGGGCGGCCTAACCACAGCGTCCACAGCTAACTAAACAGTTCTAACAGAGCCGTGTTAATTTCAGAACGTCTATTGACATTCAGAAGCGTTTAGCACAGCGGACATGCATGTAATCCTTCAACATTTTTAAGTCGAGATACGGAATAGTAGTCTACAGAAGAGACTGCAGAGAGTGAGTTAGTGTTATTAGGTTTTTCCATCGAGAATTTCTCTGTGGCAGCCCGTAGTTTGCCAGTTGGCGGTGTGATACCACTGTTAGTACTGCGCTTGATCTCTCTTGGTTCGTGTCGCTTTGCTGTCCCATTGGACTATGCGAGTTAGACAAGACAGAATGCATCTATGTTTGCTTTACGCACATACCTACTTACGTATTCCAATCAAGAGGACTATTAGCCTTGAAGGTCGGCTTCATATAACAAGCAGAAACGCACGCACATACAGACAAGCTTAGCGTACAGCGAGTGCAAGCGCACTTGCGACCGGCATTTGTTGAGATCGCCGTACGTACGAGTCTATGAGCGCGTGCGCCTGTTTTCGTCGTTTTATGGAGCCTCTATTTTGTTTGTACTATCTATTCTGTGGTTTCTGTGGTACACACATCTGAGGAGTGGAATTTCCTGCCAGAGTCTGTGTTTCCTGATACAATGTTATACTGCTACAACCTAGCTACAATATGGGAGTCTTTAAGTCAAGAATAAATAGGTAACTTCTAGGCAAGGGTACTCCAACTTCGACCACATCATCGCTTACCATCAGGTCAAAAGCAAGCCTAACAATTATCAAAAAAAAATCCACCGAGCCGTACATTATTAAAAACGAATAATGCTCGTCCAAAAATATACCGGAAGAGATCACTACATACGATAACTTTTGTCACGTGACGTAACGTTCGATTTCCTATTTCGTTACGGTAGTTAAAAAACATTATGCAAATTGTGCTGATAACAGTTATAGATTCCGTGTTTAATTTTATTTCGGAGCTATCCAATTCCGCCCATGTTTTAGAACGTTTTGGCTAGTAAACAAGGTTGGTAGCGGGGCTGACTAGCAATATTTAGGGAACAGGTGATAATTTTTTTAACTATTACATAAATAATTGGTAAACTTAAGAAGATGGTGTTAAGAAAACACGTAAGTTTTTAAAACCGCCTACTATTTCCCCCTGACCTACCTACAAAACGGCCCTCAGCTATATGCTTGCACGGAATACGAACTTCCTGCGTTGACCTTTTGACAGTTACGAACTGCAACTTTCGCCATACCATTGCTTGCAATAATAATATAATTAAACAAAACTATGTACGGAAACAAAACTTTGAAGCTCAAGGTTTCATTTTCACCCGAGCCTGCGGACGGCGAGCAGTGGGTAGCTCGCCGTCCGATCAGCACCAGGCCCGTAAGTCGACGGCGCGTAGTGTTCCACGCGCGCCTCAAAGAGATGAGTGTCAGCCACCACTGACGGAGCCCATCGTGGCCGGTGCCTACATGCCTAGGGGTAGCGGATAAATTCCGAAAATGAGTTACCGCACCCCTGGGTACTCAGGCAGGGAAGAAACAGGGGTAGGTTTTAGTCAGTAAGAGTCTGATACGCCCTCCTGCTCCACCCAGAGCGGGAGAAGTCATTGGATGAATACCCACACCCCAAAAAAAAAAAAAAAGTTTCATATTCAAACATTTCTTTATAAAAGACACGAACATACACACAACAAGAACATTTTACTCGCCCGTGTTTGGGTCACAGATATTTATGTGTGTTGCAAATATCAATACTCAATCAGATCAGTAAATTCGGAACAAATTGGCTGTGACAGACGGACAGACAGACACATAAGTGATCCTACAAGGGTTCCCCGCTTTTTCACTCGGATTTTCAGAACCTTAAAAACTACGCAGATGTTGATTAACTGTGGAACAGTTCAAATCTGCGGGGCCAACCAAAACCAGCCACATATAATCCAGTCTTAACTGTTCTGACGTCTGAATTCTACAGATATTGAAATAGTGATAGATAATTCAATCTGAAAACGCGGTCAAACAATCGAAAGCATAACGAACATTCATATTCATTTCATCTGTAACAATCACGCAAATAAAACTAATTGATTGGCATGAAACTTTCGAGTCAAATTAACATATCAATTTGTGCTTTATTGGCATAAAAATGTGCCAAAAAGTAACGTTAACATCATCAATCATCGCCTCTTTGTATTACAATGTTGTTGATCAGTGATATATTAATTCAATATGTTTTACTAAGGCACCGTACCTCGTGTCGAGTCATAAGGTCAAATCACATTATTAGATAATTTCACTAACTATTGACCTTGTCCGTACGATAACAGAGTTCAAAATGATTTTGTTTAGCACCGACACGATATTGTAGAAGGCGTTGACTTATTTCTTAGCACTTCAATTGTACATTCCGGAAGGAAAAAGAATATTATTTTGGGATATGGCACAACTTTTGTATGAGATTTTTTCCAGTATTTTTTTACATATATTTCGGTACTTTGAGTATATATTTAGAGTAATTTGCGAGGTAGCTTTGTGACTTTGCACATGTAGGTAAGTATACCATTTTATAATAAGTTGTTAACGGAAAACTGAGCATTTTTAAAATAACCATTAAATTTAAAATTTAATAAACCCCCAAACGCTTAAAATAAAAGAAAATTTTAAAAGAACCCAACTCTTAAAAGAAAGAAAACACAAAAGAGCTGATGACCTTGAAACAGCTGAACCGATTTTGATAATAAAACATGTCTAAGAACCGTAGCTAGAAAACCTAGTTCATATAAAAAAACTGCAGTCAAATCGATTCACCCGTTTAAGGATCTACTACCGGCCAAGTGGCGCCCTCATTGAATAAAAAATCGTAGCATAGCCTAGAAAATAAATATTAAAGAATCCAACGTCACGTTTGTTACAAATAGGATAAAGTATTTTTACGTTGTTAAAACAGGTCTCAGAATGTTTGGTATCCAAAGTAGTAGGCAATAGTGTCAGAAACGGCCGTTGTTGTTTTGACAACGTAAAAATACTTTATCCTCTTTGTAACAAACGTGACGTTGCATTCTTTAATATTTATTTTGTATGCTATGCTACGATTTTTATCCAATGAGGGCGCCACTTGGCCGGTAGTGCGGCCTTAAGAGCTACGGTGCCACAGACAGGCAGACACAACACATACACATAGCGATCAAACTTATAACACCCCTCTTTTTGCGTCGGGGGTTAACAAATTAGCAATGAGCAATGTTTTTTTTATGTAACTATGCGAAGTATTTACCTTTATTCGATAATATTTCGGTGCATACTAAAAATTCTGATAAGGTTATTTCAGTGGGGATAAAATTTGAGTATTTGAATATTCAAACTTAGTCATCATCATCAGCCTTTTTAATGTCCCCACTGCTGGGGCACAGGCCTCCTCTCTGTGAGAGGGTGTGGGCCGTAATCCACCACGCGGGCCCAATGCGGATTGGTAGATGTCACATGTATTTGAATCTTTGGTTCTAGGACATGTCGGTTTCCTCACGAAGTTTTCCTTCACCGTTTTGAGAGCAGTCGTGATGAAATAATTTACACAAAGTAAAGTGCCCGCCTGGGTTTGAACTCACGACCTACAGCTTGTAAGTCGCCACCAATACCACTGGGCCACCACTGCTCCCAAAGTGCTGCTGCTTCAAACTTAGTAATACTACACTATTACTGAAATCTATCAACCAATTGCAGAAGTAATAATAATTCATTAAATGGGTTTTCTTTTCTTAACATTCCTAACATGCGATTCGATGGAAAAGTCACTAATATAATCGACTTTTCTTGTATTCTCTCGCTCCAACAATTTCTGTAAATGTGTAGTATTGTGAACTTGACGCATAGTGATACTTTTTAAAAACGGTTGTTTTGGTTAGTTTTAAAAAGATTATTTCTGAGTAGGCTGTTATTTACGGAGAACAATTAATTTGCCGACGTATACATTATAATTCTGAAGTCCTATATACCATATTAAATATGATTGACCTGAAAAAAATGCCAATTTATGCAGGTGTCGAGTGTTACCTGTTCCATTGATACCTACGAGCCACGTAACAGAGTAAAAGTACACACGTGAAAGGTGCACTCAATTCATGTAAAGTAAATGATATTGATAAGAAACATAGCCCGGTCTTTGATGCCGGAGAGTCGGCAGATACGAAGAAAAAATAATACCGCTACAAGTTCTCCTTTCTAACTGATAGCAAAAGGCACTTACTTACATGCAGCCAACATTCCAATAAAAAAATCTCAATTCCCTACACTCGCATCTTTCGAGTACAAGGTAAAGTAAACACGGCGTCAATGAACTAATGACGGATGCGAACGCGTGGCTCGGTGACGGATGGTGACCGGTGCGTTTGTTCGCGAACTAAATATAGCGCAGGGATTGTAGGGCTACCGACTAGGGTTGCCACTGTTGCCATACTATAAAAAGAATCAGCTGTTCATAACATTTGCCGGGTTATACTAACACAAATGTATTGGGCAGTTGATTATTTTTATTCGCGATTTCAGTTTTGGTCCATAATGATGAGTATTGCCAGTGTTTTCATTTATTGCCGTATTGTCTTCTCCCCTTGTATAATGTATCGTAATATATTATAATCAGTTGTTACAAAAAAAAAATATATAGTACGAAAAGTACTATATTTTCATCCAGCCAAAATATTCGAGCTCGCTTCGCTCGCTCTCGTACAAAAAACTGCATTTAAGGACATTAATTTCAATCTCATACTTTTCAGTGTGCTTGTGCAATGGTGCGGATTCTGTTGTGCACAAACTAAACTTAATTTAGGCTGTTGCTATTTTTTTCTCTCTAATAAAACAAGAAAAAGATGGACGTAAATTAGAACTGTCAAATTTAGTTGAAAGAATATTCCCATACAAATTAAGGGTACACGTACAAACATGTCGACTAAAAACACGGTAAAGCGCAAGGCGTAAACTAGTTTGACATCTCTAACTTAGTTCATAGCTATAGCCATCTTTTTCTCGCACTGCCTTTTAGTAAAAGATATCGATTCTCTAATTTTAGTTTAGTTATTTAATAAGAGAATCAGCACCATTTAAAAGTAAACCCTATCAATGGTGGGGTAGACGATATTCTCCTGAAAGGCTTAGCCCGCCACTGGTTCAACGTGTTTGATTACTTTCAGCAATAAAAAAATGACGAAAAAGGCAATAAAATTAAGACTAAAATTGGATGTGTATTTTCTGTTTTCCTGAATTTTCCGAAAAGTAATATATTTTTTGCAACGACTCTTATAAAAATTATATTTCTTCTAAAAAAATAGTGGCGACCCTACTGCCGACTCTCCCAGATTGTTGGGAACAGGTGAGCGATTAGTATTTAGAATAAACATGGTAGTTTTGTATTCTGTTGTTTTTTTTTTCAGAATTATGGGCAGGTTCGCAGCGTTTACGAAGTATAATTATATGAACCTACATGCATTGCAAATATTTCACAACGGCTTCTATTCTGTTATTTTTAATTTGTTTAGACATGAGGCTATCTAACGTGGTCAGAATAAGTGCAGATGGCATAGAAAAGAATCACGTGAAAATATTTAGTTCACACATTTTTGTATGTCTTCCAAGGGGTGGTGGGAAGTTTCCGCTTTGCTTATTTTTGCTGAAAAGGGGAAGGGAGGGTTTAAAAACTACTAAAATTTTGCATACGTAATACTTGAAGGCTTCTAACCCATCAGAGAGACAAAGTTGAAATGTTCTCAATAACTTGCAATAAGATCCCTGCATTCTAGTCTTCATATGGCACTGAAAAATGGTCACTCAAAATGGGCCTCATTAGAAGGCCTTAAGGCACCCAAAGGGCAATAGGGCTATGCTCGGAGTGTCTTTGCGTGATCAAATCAGGAACGAAGAAGTCCGCAGAAGAACCAAGGTTACCGACATAGCCCGAAGAATCGCCTAACTTAAGTGGCAGTGGGCAGGGCACATAAGTCACAGAACAGAAGGTCCATGGGGCCGAAAGGTTCTGTAGAGGTGACCGCGTTCCAGAAGTCGCAGCGTTGGAAGGCCTACCACAAGGCGGACCGATGACCTGGTGAGGGTCGCGGAAATCCAATGGATGCGAGACGCAAAGGATCGGTCGTTGTGGCAACACTTGGGTGAGGATTATATCCAGCAGCCCGCCACACTATTCCCAAACCACTGAACTTCTGTAAGCCAGAATCAACAGTGGCGACCACCAGAAAAAACGCCGAGGCAATGAAGCTCGACGAGTCCCAGAGAAACGATTAAACTGTCTTGGGTCCCGCAACGAAATTAATCAGGAAAGACAGCGGAAGAGTAAGAAAAACATAATTTTCACTTCCCTCCTAATCAAGCGGGAGACAGAACAAACTAGGCCATTAGGCACAAAGGGGTTTTTTACAACTAGGGTAAGTCAAGTTGCCAAGCACCACTGGTTAAAAACACTAATATTAATGGGTTCCAAAATTGTGAGCTGTTAAACTTGATTCCAATAATAGGTATGGCAAAAACGCTATATTTAGATTATATCCAGCAGTGGACGTCTTTCGGTTGAAATGATGATGATCCTACTCTTCAAACCGAAACACGGCAGCAGTTGGTATGGTGGTAGTACTTCCCTGGACAAGCTCTATCTAAAACTGCTCTAGTTCTTCCTCCCTTTCTTTCATTTTCATTTTTGATC
The DNA here is from genome assembly GCA_951329385.1 of Polia nebulosa. Lineage (NCBI taxonomy): Eukaryota > Metazoa > Arthropoda > Insecta > Lepidoptera > Noctuidae > Polia > Polia nebulosa. The sequence goes on from OX589598.1 coordinate 7,388,537, forward strand.
GCGAATACGCGTCCTAAGCCCCAGTTCCTGTGCCACTAATTATAGAAAGCATTGCAGGGCTAAGTGGGCTAATAGAGATTGATGGCAACAGTCGGGGAAACATTTAGAACAAACAACTAACTAACGAATGTCGTTTGTTTTCCAAGTTATTTTATAGAAGACTAAACAAAACACAGTCAGTGACTCAATGACTTTTGACAAGATTTGTATTTTGAAAACAAAAGCTTTTTAAGTAAAAAAATCTTAGAAGTTAAATTTGACCCACTTCCAGGTTACCGATTGAGCTCAAATTTTGCATGCCTGACTAGCTAAATGACGTCATTCTAAATTTCAAAGATAGCGGACTAATTATTTTTTATGCATTCACATTTAGGGTTCCGTACCAAATATATGTATTTTTGACTATTTGTATGGCTTTGGGTCAACAAGATGCTTTACTGTGAAAATTTGAAGACTGTAGCTCCAACCGTTTGGCTGTAAAACCTGTGTGACAGACGACGGATGGACAGACGGACACGTGAGTGACAGCAATAGGGTTCCGTTTAAACCTTTCGGGTACGGAAAAAAATGTCGTTACTCTAACGTGCTTTTTAGTTTTTTAAACAATAATATTTTATTTCGTAGTATAACGAGGAAATCAAGGAAAGTTTCCTTTCCGTCAGGCCCCGGAATAGCAGACACAATTAAAAACCTATTGTCGCGTCTCCGACTGGAGGCGCGCGGAGCCTGACGGATTAAGGTAACAATAAGTTCCAATTTAACTAATCAACACGAATGTTGGTAAGTTTTACATACATTTCCATTCACTGAAACACACCATCATTACACAGATAAATAAATATTAATGAATCATACAAATAAAATAATCATTATTAATATTGATAACGATTGAATGAATTATAATTTATAAAATTAAGTATATTACAAATAAGGCTTGATAACTTTACTTCAACAAATACTTGCTCTACCTGCAATTAATTTATTATGTTAAAAATATTATGTATGGGCTTGTACTACCCTTAATACAAGTTAACTAATAACTTAGCAAGGGTTGCAACACCTGCCTGATTTTATTAATTTAAATGTAATTTAATCAAACTATTTTATTTTATGATAACATTTATGACAACAATTTTTATGACAACAATTTTATTGGCGAAATAAATTTATTATCATTATTCCATTTATTTCATTGTTTTAACTTACAATTTACATTTTTAAATATGATCATAAAGAAATATTTTAAATAATAATAATAATAGTTTATAACATTTAAAAAAATAAAAAATAGTATCCCACCGGTATAGGGTCCAAGCTACCGGTGGTCAGGGCTCCTGAGAAAGGAACTTAGAACTTAGGAGCTTATTATTATTAAGTTATTTAAAGATTATTATTAGACTTAATAAGAAAAAGTATTGTTTGTAATAAATACATGATAGCGTTCAAAGAAATGCAAAAACATGTATCTCCTACGCGATATCATAGCTGTTTAAAATTCATACAAGGAAAGGCAATATCTATACCGCTACTAAAAGTGTCTCATACATTTGACTATAATATCTAGACAGACAAGCAATAGTTTGCATGTTTATCGTAAGACGAGACTTAGTTGTTTTGATAATTTTGTTTTAAGTTTTTTAGTATGCTTGCTATATTCTATCTCCTTGTGAGTTTATGGGCTATGGCCCATAAAGCCCAGAGAGTTTTCAGTTTTCTAGATAATCACATAGGTACTTCTTTTCGTATCAACATCATCTGCCTAGCCTTTTCCCAACTATCTTGGGGTCAGCTTCCAGTCTAACCGGATGCAGCTGAATACCAGTATTTTACATGGAGCGACTGCCTATCTGACCTCCACAACCCAGGTACTGGGTAATACGATACCTCGTGGTAAGACTGGTTGTCAGACTTTTGGGCATTTGACGACCCTGAACGACTGTCAAAGATCCACGATTGACAGCCGGGACCAACGGCTTAACGTGCTTTCCGAGGCACGGAGGAGTCTCGGTATGAAAACATGGTCACCCATCCATGGACCAACCTCGGCAAGCGTAGCTTAACCTGATGGATCGACCCGTGCGGCTGTAATTACTTTATCCACGAGCTCCTCCTTTTCTCGTATCAACAATAGGAACCTATTTTTGTATAAGGCACAGTAAATGACCACATCAACTGCGACATCGTCGGGGATCCCTACTTCAAACATCTAGCAAGTATGCCTCTCTAGGGTCGTGGGAGAGTTTAAAAGAGTCGCCAGGACCCTATCACAGGCAACTGAAGGAACAGGGGTGGGTTTTAGTCAGTAAGAGTCTGACACGCCCTCCCGCTCCACCGAGAGCGGTAGAAGTTATTTAATGTTATCCCAACCTAAAAAAAAAGTATGTCTCTCTCGACCACAGTCGGAAATACCTCCCAACCACCACGTGTGGAACAAGGCTCCATAGTAAGCAAACAAAAAAATGAATATTTTCAAAAAACCCGACTGTAAATAACAACTAAGAAGTTCCAAACAAGTCACTTTTCAAGCAGTCTGATGCAGTTGGTGGCAGTTATTTTAATTCAATTATTGATTTCATGCCATCAACTGCATCAGACTGCTTGAAAAGTGACTTGTTTGGAACTTTTTAGTGCATTTTTTTACTGTAAACTGGGTTTTTTTTTTAAATAATACAATTTTTTTAGTGTTCTACCTTTTATTAAATTATATTTTTGGATTGTGTGAGGAGTGATATGAAAGAAAAGGGAGTTGGGGATAGCGTGACGGCTGACAGGACAGAATGGAAGAAAAATACGTGTTGCGCCGACCCCAAGTAACATGGGATAAGGGCAGGCAGAAGAAGAAGATATTTTTGGAATCGCCTCCTCGAACCCTTTATTTTGATACCTCACTTAAAATAGTTCGTCGACTTTAATTTTATTCTTTTTCACAATATGGCGTCTGGTTGTCGCCATATTGTATTTTGATTACTGTCATGTCTTTAGTAGTACTCGCAAGATTAATACGAATCAATTGACCTAAGAATTATTCAAATCAACCCACGCGTTTGATCTCTAAAGTGCCACAAAGGAACAAACATACATGCTGATAAAATCAAGAGAACTCTCTTAAATAGACCCGTTAAATCCACCTACCTTATTCAAGTTGCATATAAGCTTCCTGGCCTCCTTGCAGTCAGGCGGGTTCTGCAGATAATGCAGCCGCCTCTGCACCAGGTCACTGACATTGGCTGCCTCGGCCTGTCGCCACTCGTGGTAGCCATCCAGCTCTTCAAACAGCTGCTGGTCCGAGAGAAGCGATCTGGAATTAAGGGTGGTTGTTATATCGTTTACTCTATGAAAGAGAGAGAGAATAAGAGAGAGATAATCCGAGATAATGATTGATCGATAATGAGAGAGATGAGAGATAATCCTAATAATATTATTCTATTAAAGAAAAAGAGAGAATAATGAAAGAGATGAGAGATAAACCTACTAATATTATAAATGCGAAACTTTGGATGGATGGATGTTTGTTTGTTACTCAATTAACGCAGAACGGCTGAACGGGTCTCGATAAAATTTGGCACAGAGATAGATTATAGTATGGAATAGCATATAGGCTATAATTTATAACACGTTTATAAACTTTCCCGTTGACATATAGCAATCATGGGCATATAAAAAAACAACTGGGGTCGTGGCTTGATAACCTTATTTCGACGTCTTGTGAGTTGGTCAAATTCATTGTTAATTGGATTTAATTAATGAGTTGAGAAAACCTAATTTTATTTGTAAGTACATTATTTGTAAGCAATTATTCTTGTACAGTACAACTATTTTCTTAATGTCCCTCGGCAATCATCGCATTCCCGAATACAAACGAATGCTTATTTCCATGTCCATCAATTATTAGATTTATTGTGTATAATAATTTGAATTCAGAACTAAGTACTTTATTGTTGTTTTGTTTTGATTTCCGTGTGAAATAAGTAAGTACTTTAGAATTCATAAGAAGTCTTCTGAATTCAAATTATTATACACAATTAAATCTAATAATTGATGGACATAGAAATAAGCATTCGTTTGTATTCGGAAATACGATGATTGCCGAGGGACGTTAAGAAAATAGTTGTACTGTAATTATTGGGTAAGTTAAGATTGGAATCATAAATACTGTATTAATATTGAGTCTCAGTTTTGAGAAAATGATTTTGAAAGAGACACGTTACTTGTATTCTGATTAGACACAGCATTCGCTCATAATCATTCTAATCTACCAAAGCAGTGGTGGCCTAGTGGCAATTTACCCCAAGCAGGCACTTTACTTTGTGTAAATTATTTCAACACCACTGCTCTCAAAACGGTGAACAAAAACTTCGTGAGGAACCGGCGGCATGTCCTAGAAACCAAAATTCGAAGACATGTGACATCCACCAACCCGCACTGGGCGCGCGTGGTGGATTACGGCCCGCCACTCACAGAGAGGCGACCTGTGTACCAGCAGTGGAATCATTTTAAACTGATTATGCTATAGCATTCGCAAATTATATTATTTTAGCATATTATTATAAAAACAGTCCATTATTTATCTTCACAAACAGAGAAGGCATGAGCTTTGATACTACTTTTCCTTCAACCCATGGAAGTATTACCTATACAAGAAAAACCGGCCGGCCAAGTGCGTGTAGGACTTCGTATATTTCGAGTTCGGTACTAAATGTATTTTTGACAATTTGTAAGGCTTTGGGTCAACAAGGTGCTTATACTGTAAAAATTTGAAGACTGTAGCTCCAACCGTTTGGCTGTAAAACTTGTGTGACAGACGACGGACAGACAGACACGTGAGTGACAGCAATAGGGCTCCGTTTGGACACTTTGGGTACGGAACCCTAAAAACGACTATACATATAAGGTCATCATAAAAAGACAAAATAAAGATGATGGCATGGTATCCAACTAGGCTCAGTAACATCTCACATGTAAATTGGAGAAAGTGGAGGTCACGCTCACGAGCTATAAGGAAGTTCAAGCATTAGAATACAATAGGGGGAAGTGCTGAACCGGCCAGTGCTTACCGAAATGGTAAGGAGAGGCGGGGTTGAAAATCTCACAAAGTCGCTGTCTGCGTATGTCTGTTTCTCCGCTTACTTCTTCTAAACCAGCTGCCCTACCATGACGACTTAACTCGCAATTATACGACTTTTAATGGTTTTTAATTGAACATCACGTCTAAACGACTTGTCTTATTTCTTTGAAACTTCTTGACTTTTTCTTTGACAATTTCCGTCGTAATTTGATCTGAGAATATCTGAAATTACATTTTTATAACATAGTGTAATTAATTTGTAAAGTTAAGTCTAACGCGGATAAAAAAATGAGAATCACGCAAAAACTATAAAGCGTATTTTTATGAAACCTTCACCATTTTAAAGATAATTTCATTATTTATAATTTAGTCTCAGTGTATTAGTTTAATACTTGTTGTTTTATGTGTAATAAATTAATAATGCGTCTTATTTCGGACAGCGCTCCTTGATGGGCGAGTCCTATTACTGGGTGTACATACGACGCGTTACGTGAGCTCTCTCTCTCACCGAAAAGATGATGGTTTTAAGACGTCATGGTATAGGGCTTTTTTTTTTTAGGTGGGAAATCATCCAATGACTTCTCCCGCTCTGGGTGGAGCGGGAGGGCGTGTCACACTCTTACTGACTAAAACCCACCCCTGTTCCTTCCTGCCCTTAGTGCCCGGGGGCGAGGTAACTCTGTTTTTAATTTATCCTCAACCCCCGGGCAGTCATGGTAGGGCTGACAACGGATTTTGAAACGGTTTTCAGTAATATGTTAATAACAACCCCAACGCTTAAAAGAAAAGCGAACATTTATAAAACACACAGTGACGACAACGACTGAATCGATTTTGATAAAACATGTCTAAGAACCATCGTTAGAAAACCTGCTTTCAAATAAAAAAAATCGGCCAAGTGCGTGTCGGACTTCGCACATTTAGGGTTCCGTACCAAATGTATTTTTGACTATTTTTATGGCTTTGGGTCAACAAGATAAGTTTGAAGACTGTAGCTCCAGCCATTTGATTGTAAAACCTGTGTGACAGACGACGGAAAGGCAGGCAGACGGACACGTGAATGACAGCAATAGGGCTCCGTTTGGACGTTTCTGGTACGGAACCCTAAAAAACTGCATTCGAATTGGTTCACCTGTTTAAGAGCTACGAAAAAAACAAAATAATATTCACTGCCGCGAAACCCATCAGTTACAAGCGACTAGTAAAGGGAATGATAGATGCGACTCAAACTCATCTAAATTTACAGTGGATCAAGAGACAGGACACCACGTTTTTTTTTCTCAAATAGGCCAATCCTCGTGGGTTTCTGTCGTCAGGTGACCCCTAGACACCAAGGTATACCCAAATATACCAAATCTGAGAGCTCTAGAGGGCGCTTAAATAAGGGTCAACACACACCGAAAGAGCGCCGAAGGGCAGCGAAGCGCAGTCGCACGACTTCGTTTATAGAATTCGCCGGAATTCCCGCGGCGCCGCGGGCATCCGCGCGACTTCTCATGCGATAATAAGTATTGTAGTAATGAAAATAAAGCTAAAATTCATATGACACTGAAATTGCGCTGCGCTTCGACGCTCTTTTGGTGTGAGTTGACCCTAATAGCGATATTGCTTGCCCTAACCTCAAGTAAGAACTGTCTTCTGCTAGTGTCGAAGGAGTGTCAGGAGTCGCCGCAGCCTTGGCACAAGCTACTGAAGGAACACGGATAGGTTTTAGTCAGTAAAAAAAAACTGGCCAAGCGCGTGTCGGATTTCGCACATTAAGGCGCTATTAGCTGCCAATGACCTTGAGTGATTAGCTTGCGTGTTTTGTGCTGAGCTCACGTAACGCGTCGTACGTCCACCCAGTAATAGGACTCGCCCATCAAGGAGCGCTTGCCGAAATTAGACGCATTATTAATTTATTACACATAAAAGAACAGGCATTAAAATAAAACACTGAGACTAAATTATAAATAATTATATTATCTTTAAAATGGTGAAGATTTCATAAAAATACGCTTTAGTTTTTGCGTGATTCTCAATTTTTTATCCGCGTTAGACGTATCTTCTTAAATTAATTACACTATGTTATAAAAATATAATTTCAAATATTCTTAGATCAAATTACGACGGAAATTGTCTAGAGTAACATATATTTTTTTCAAAGAAATAAGACTAGTAGTTTAGACGTGATGTTCAATTAAAAATCATTAAAAGTCGTATAACTGCGCCTTAAGGGTTCCGCACCAAATATTGGTGTTTGTTAGTAAAGTATACGTAATATTAAACATTATCACCAAATTTCAAGTTCATAGGTCAATGGGAAGTTAAAAATTTATTCGTAACAAAATATTGTGGCAGACGAAGGACGGACAGACAGACAGACGGACACGTGAATGACAACAATAAAAAGAACCGTTTTCTCGTTTTCGATCTGTCGTCGCGTGTATTTCGATAAAGCGCATTTTAAGCGTCGGCAAAGTTGATTCGATTCGGACATAATCGTATAAATTAGTATAAACAAATTAATGAGTCATGCGTCGTCAAGGTTATTTTAAACAAGCAAACGTACTCGAACGATTCGTACTGTTTGTTAAGCAAAGCTGTGACTGTGATGCAGTTGAGTGGTTAATCTTTTCCATTGAATGCTTATCGCCAGTGTCGCTACTAAACCAAGCTGGATGCAACTTTTATAAGAAAATATATTTTAAATAAATAAACAACAATAGTGAAATATCAAAAATTTCAGGAGGGCGTTAAGAACTTTACAACAATACATACAAACATTATCGAAAAACTAAGATCCCCAGTAGAACTACACTTAACATTGTTGATGAATTATGGCATGTTTAAAAACTTTGAGTTATGAACTTATGATTCAGGACACAAATAAGCCTTACTTATTATCTGGCTACAAGAGTCATGAATTGTTTTAGAAATACCGACCCGCTCCAGCTGCAGCAGAGTATAAATTAGTCAAATTACACCTAAACCTTCCTCATGAATCACTCTGTCTATTGGTGTAAAGCGCATGAAAATCCGTTCAGTAGTTTTTGAGTTTAACGCGAACAGACTGACATACGCGGCGAGGGACTTTGTTTTATAATATGTAGTGATTGTATGAGTCAAGAGTTGGTTTAAGGCGCTATTAACCCAATGACCTTGAGTGGTTAGCTTGCGTGTTCTGTGCTGAGCTCACGTAACGCGTCGTACGTCCACCCAGTAATCTGTCTCTTTTTTCCTCATTATTAATTTATTATATATATAATTTCAAATATTCACATATCAAATTACGACGAAAATGTCTAGAGTAACATACATTTTTTTTTTTTAAATAAATAAGAATAGTCGTTTAGACGTGATGTTCAATTAAAAACCATTAGCAGTCGTATAACTACGCCTTAAAAAAAATATAAGTCACAGTAGTAAGAAGAATTCACTGCCAGGAATAATATGAGAAGGTAAGTCCTGAATACAAGGTTTTTAGCGGGATTTTTTCGAGTGAACTTCAGTGGCTGTTTTAATTATTCGCAAATTGATTCTTAATATATATTATGATGTAATATTGGTGTAGTTTTGTGGCTCAAGTGTCTTCGCAACTGGGTAATATGTGGAATCATTGAAACAAGCGCTATATCGGTAAAATGAAGCTGACATTTTATTGTAGTGTTGACTACCTCAGCGATGCTTGCTGGGAAGGCTGACCCGACACATTTGCTGCAAAAACATTAAATGTGTTACATCTGCATTCTAATGCGGAAAAGTGACTGTATTCTGTATCTAAAAACTAAATACTTTCTAAACTCGACACTGGCTAAATGCACAAACCGTGCGAAGGCAAAATTAAAAAAATAATAATAATACGTGCTGAATTAAATCTGCAAACGTCAAGTTGTGCTACACTCTGATAGATAAGGCCTACTTCAACAGGTTAGGTCGATAGACTATTGATTTTGCAAGACTGCCTAGTTATCGGACAGATTTTGAGTTACAATTTTTTTTAAAGGTGTTCAATCATCGGTTTACTTCTCCCGCTTTGGGTGGAGCAGGAGAGCGTGTCAGACTCTTACTGACTAAAACCCACCCATGTTCCTTCAGCCTCCTGTGCCAGGGCAAGGTGACTCTTTCAAGCGCGCACTCTGTAGAGTATTGTGAATCACCCTGAAACACACACAGAATAATTCGATAGGCTGAGTTGATTAGTTGATTGAAGCTCATTTGAGCTTCAATCAACTAATCAACTCACGCTTCAGGCTTTTCCTGTGTGCCAAGGACCGACCTCTTTTTCGAATTTATCCACGACCCCAGGCAGGCATGGACCGTGACGGGCCCCGTCAGGTATTGCTGATATCTCTTTGAGGCGCGCGTGGAACACTACGCGCCGTCGACTCTCGGGCCTGGTCTTTTTCGGACGGTGAGCTACCCGCTACTCGCCGTCCACAAGCCCGCGCCTGCGGTGGCCGGAGATCGGCTTGCGACCCCCGACGCCCAGGGCGATTCCTGCGGCGGCTGCTGCTGGGGGCGTGAGGGCGACTTTGTTGAGTCTCCCTCACCCGTCCCGCCTCATCCGTCGCGAGCATTACTTATTCGCAGGAGGTGACTGCTTCTCATTCCCTCTCGCTCCGTATCATGTCCTGGACCAGGGCCGGGCGCGAGAGGTCGCTACCGCCGAGCGCCTCCACGAGGACACGGAGGTGCTCCGCCCAAGCGGGGAAGAACTCCACTGAATGCTCCACCGTGTCCTCTGGGTGATCCGCACAGTGGTGACACCCGGGCGTTTCCTCCCGCCCTATCAGACACAGGAACCTCCCGAAACCTGGAACCTGTGAGGACCTGCGTCAGGCGGAAAATGAGGACGCCGTGGCGCCTCTCCAGCCACTCCCTAAAAGAGGGGCCTTACCGCCGCAATTGTGGCGTGCCGACAGAATGCATGCTTAAAGTTATAAAGCTCAGTGTTCCAAATCTAGAGTGCCAAACGCATGGTAGTGTGTGTCATGTTTTTTTTTTTTTAATAATTTAATTTATTTCTATTGCATATTTTATAAAAATATTAGCTTTCTGCACTCCTTCTCCATATAAACTGTAACTGTGCCAGATTTTTAATTTTAATCTTAATTAGACTTTTTAATTTTCTTAATTTTTTTTAATCACTACATAATAATATATTGTTTTGTATAATAACAGCTCACAAGTTCTTAATTTCTATAAGGGTTTTTAGTGTCCAAGTGGCACTAGAAGACTGACTGCTAAGTCACAGGTATTCCTAGTTTTGGAGTTTGGGTTTCTGCTTTTGTGTGCCTTTAATTATTGTGAACTTTAGCTAGATATTAAGCTTATTGTTAGGAATTGAATTAATAAATTATTTTTTTATTATTATTATTTCGTACTCTTCCGTCCGCGTTATTTTCGTAAAAACGGAGTGGAAAGTTTTTCGTTCACATGTTAATATTATAATTATAATAAATTATCAGAAAGTATCATCATTTCATTTCAACCAAAAGTCGTGCTTACTACCTAAACAAAATTTCGCGTGGGATACGCGAAACGTACAATATTAATTCAGTCCAAAATTTATTGGTACCAACAAGAGCTAAGTACGGCGCGACCCCAACGTAATCGATACAGCACCTAATTGATTTTAAATGAATGTCATCAATATAAAGAAAATGGAAAAAACTACCAAATTACCTACTAACTTTGTTTTTGTACGGAAAAATATGATGAAGGTTTAATATAAAAGCTTGTGAATGATTGTGAATTCTGCCACACAAGAATAATTTACTTAACAATTTGCATAAATCTAAATTAATATTATAAAGAGGTAATCTCTGAGACTAGTGAACCGAAGCCGAGGGAAATATCTAGAAATTATTTAGTGTCATTAACACACAGAGAGTAAAAGAGCCACACAACTACATTTACCGCACTATTCTAGGGCTCTCAAAGTGCAACGTAAATAGATTAATTTGGAATGTGGGTTTCCCCATTTTTTCCCCATTTTGTCCCCACTTTTGGGATGCAAATAGGCAAATTAAAAAATAAAGTTTTTCAAACTGTACCGTGCGACATATCAAATGAAAGGGAATATTATGAGGGTCTCAAATATATATACTTTTTATTTGTTATTTGATATTTTAGTTATTTATACAGATAAAAATTGACCCTGCCAAGGACCTCCGAAGGTATTGAGTCTAAAATTTTGAAAAAAATACAGAAAATAGTCATTTACTTATAGATTACAGGAAACCCTTTAAGAAGAATTTGTTTCATAAAAATGTGTTAAAAATATGTTCTTTTTGTTTATTCAATCAATCATTTATTTATTTGCAAACATCGGTAATTGGTACATAGATGTTCTTTTTTACATAATAAAGTCCTCCATATTCTATCGTCGCATGGGCATGCAAATGATATTCAATTCTAAAATTAAAATCAAATTAAAAAAATACAATACGAATAAAGATAAATGTCAAATCATAAAAATTATAAATGTCAAATCAAATATAGTTAAATATATGTCAAATTTAGGTTACTACAAAAAAATATTTAAAAAAAAAACAGAAAAATGTCGGACTGGTTACGCTAGTAAAAATTATCACAATGATGTCAAAATAAAATAATAAGTATGTCAATCGGAATACTTAGTAGCAGCTATAACAATAACAAAAATAAGTCAATCAGCGATTAATCATCATCAAGGAAGTCGTCAATTATTGTGTAATAACTTTTCTCGGTTAATATTTCTATTATTGCTCTTTTAAATTTTATTACAGTCATTTTTTTATTACATTAGGTGCATAATACGTATGCAGATTTGCTAAGTTTTTTGCAAAGGACTACAATATGAAGTTGAAGGAATTCATTCTACCATCGATCGATTGGTGTAGTACAAACTATCGATCGATGTCGACCAATCTGTTCTACTATCGATCGATGGCATTGATCGACGATCGATCGATTAGTGTAACACCCTACTACGGGTGGTCACCGAGGGGGGGAAGGGCGGTATTTTTTTATAAAAAATGGGTCAGATAGTATGGGTACATTCCCTAAGGGAGAGGATGGTCAATTTGCATCTATTTTTAACTCAATTTCTCAATACGTCTCACAAACTCGTAATTAGAAAAAGCCAAAACGTCATCTATGTATACGTATTTTTCGTTTTTGTTCAGTTTATAAACGATAAAATTTATATCGGACCACCTCGGGAGTATATTCTTGCGAATATAAAAAGAATTTTGAAAATCGGTCCACAACTGACAGAGAAATCGGTGGACATACATACATACAGTCGAACATAGAACCTCCTCCTTTTTCGAAGTCGGTTAAAAAAAGATATACATAAATGACGTTATGGTTTTCTCCAATTATGTTCAAATTCCATGGTATTGGGCATAACTTTACTATTTAGTTTTAATTATGGGGTACAATAAAATAAAAACCGTGTTTATAGTTTCGTTTCTTCGATTCGAAGTCGGTGTCCAATACACCGACTGCCGAAATTAAAGTTATTTTGCAAGTGTTTTTATTTTGAAAGTCAATTAAAATAATAAATCCGCATAATTTCTTTGGAACCAACAACCTCTTTTAAAATCTACCATCCGGCCATATTTCAAAATCCGTACACTGCAACCGGTTTTCACATGCCTACAGTTAAAAATTTATCACGCAAGTAACTTTTGCCAGTGACTTCGCTCGCGTGGAAGTTGAAGACTTGAGCCACGGGAACGTATGTATGTAGTACCCGGGATAAAAATTCTCATTATCCTTACAAGCTTCTGCCAGCGTCTCCGCCTGCGTGTAATTAGTACCTACTTCCTTATAATATAAATTATAAATTATAGCTTTTGTGCTATTCCGGACTATAATCTATCTCTGTGCCAAATTTCATCCACATCCGTTTAGCCTTTTCGGCGTGATTGAGGGAGAAACATCCATGCAGCTTTTGCAGTTATCTTTATATACAGGGTGTAACAGAAATGTGTGGCCATATTTTAAGAACTGCATCTGTCCATCCATATGAACAACTTTCTTCAAGAAAACCTGTGGAAATTAAAAGAAAAAAGCTTGTCTCCCATACAAATATTGATCAGCAGATGATATTTTTTGTATGGAAAGTCAATTTTTTTTTTCTTAAAGAAAGTTGTTCATTTCCACGGGCAGAACTGGTTCTTAAAATATGACCACACCTTTTCGTTACACACCCTGTATAAAACAAAGTCGGGTTAGTTACACTATTTATAACTCAAGAACGGCTGTACTGATTTCAATGATTTTTGATTTTTTGGATTTGTCGCCACCCCGAATAGCAGAATAACTATTAAAACATTGGAAAATTTACGAAAAAGCAAATATATATGGAACGGCTTTTTTGATGATATCTCGAGAACGGTTTCTTTTATTGATATTAAGGCGCAGTTATACGACTTTTAAAGGTTTTTAATTGAACATCACGTCTCAACGACTAGTCTTATTTCTTTGAAAAAAATAGATGTTACTCTAGATAATTTCCGTCGTAATTTGATCTGAGAATATTTGAAATTATATTTTTAACCGACGAAAAAAAGGAGGAGGTTCTCAATTCGACCGTATATATATATTTTTTTTTTTTTTTTTGTGTATGTTCAGCCCTCACTCCGTCATTTATGAACCGATTTTGATTATTCTTTTTTTGTTAGATAGGGTATACCTCAAGGGTCGTCCCATGTGAAGGAAGTCAGGCTCTGACAGTGGAAACCTGATAAAATTGAGAGAAAACCTCGAAAATTGTGGGCACGTTTAGCGTTTCTGTATGTATGTTCGGCCCTCACTCCGTTATTTATGAACCGATTTTGATTATTCTTTTTTTGTTAGATAGGGTATATCTCAAGGGTGGTCCCATGTCAAGGAAGTCAGGATGTGACACTGGAATCCTGATAAAATTGAGAGAAAACCACGAAAATTGTGGATACGTTTAGCGTTTCTATATGTATGTTGTAACACCTAAAAATAGAATAAATTTAGTTTCGTGGAATGAAGCGTTGTTTTGCGAATTGACGGATGACAGATTGACGTATGACGTCTTTCTTTTTTCCAAGTTGATCTGCAACGAGTCTGTTTAAAAAAAAATTATTTATTGGAAAAAACTACATAAAAGCACCTATGATGTCTCGAAAGGTAGCTGGAACCAGAGTTAAGTTCAAATGCATTAAGCATTCGGATGTAGGACGATGTAAGTAGTCTTTTTGGGTTTTTTTCTGTGCTGATGCTAAGTCTTAAGCGCGTGGCATTCAGGAGTCTGATCAAATCTTTCTATTTGTTGGCAGGGTTCCTACGTTAGATTTAATTTAAGGATAAAAATATAAAAATGGTCGAATCATAGTCACGTCATATTTAGGAAGAATTGTGCAGTTTTGACAATAGCGAAGGGTTCTGAACATAAGCACCCACGTGTCCAGAAATGCCCAAGATTAGATGACCACGGCGTAGATGCCGTTTGAGGACCTCTGAACTGGACCCCTAATCTTCGAAAGATGTGGTAAAAGTGTTTCGACATAAATTGTAAGTTGAACATTTAATTTTCTGAGAACGGAGTGCTATATAGTGTATTGAAGTGCAATAAATAAACGTGATATATGTGTAGACCAAATCTAAGGACTCTTATTTACTGCATGCATACCTCATGTACAAAACCCGAAGATAGGTAACAGGGTCTCAGGCCAAAAGTATCTCTGACGCTAGCCGGTGGAAGAAATATTTTCTTTACAATGTACGCCCAACGTGATGCATGAGGTTTGTTTGTAGTAATATGATTAAGATTGATTAATAATCTTTAGTTAATTCTTTTAGGTCAAGTATTTTGACACAATTCTGGTTAAAAGGCACATTGTTGAAAATATATATTATAGTTTCCAATTTTAAGCCTTTGTTTATTAGTTAAAACTTAAATAGTGTTTAACTTACTTTGTAAACATGTTAAATATTAATTTATATTGCTGTGACAATTTTTTCACTGACTTTATAAGCACATGGCAAAATTTTAGGTTGCCTGTCTTATGCCTTATTAATTAAGGGTTAAACTTAAAATAGTGATTAACTTAATTATTGGAGTTGTTCAATACCTAATATTATTGTGAAGGTACTTAATTTGAGGTTATCAGCACATGGTCTGTTGAGCCTCATCCCTTGATATGTATTCTTGAATTTTATGATTGTAACAACTCATTTATATTAGATGCACCTATGAGTGTCTAATATTAGCTTCTTATGTTCACTTAGTGAAACTTAAACTATAATTTGTATTGATCACTATTGTTATAACTCATGGTAATTTTTTTTTACACTTATTATTATATACTATTGACTTGTTAATTTAACTTAAGTATAGAAACTTAAGATAGATTTCTTTTGTTCAGGATGTATAAATTGTGGATTGATTACCTTCTTAGGTAGGAATTAGTACATGAATTGAATTATTTTAATGTTTCAGTCAATCCAAATGTATCCTGGGATGAGATCTGCAAGCGGTATCTGGGTCTGTGTGGCAGTTTCAAGTAAGAGGACTATCTGGCACCTACGGTGGCCGATGAGGTACGCTTGTGTTCGGAACCAATTGCTGACCAATTTCTGACTTGTACCGTTTACTTGGATAGTTGACTGTGGATTGATAGTGAAATAGTCAAACGAATTTTAACTTGGTCTCAATATTTAATGAGAATTTCTCGGATGACTATAATACTTCACCGGAGTTATTAAAACTTTAAAATTTAAACTCACTTTACTTAATTACTTTATTAGTATAAAAAACCTCTCAATTCTCTTAGTAACTAGGGATACCAACTTTTATAAATGTGGGATATTTACTCAAATTTATTTATTGATGATCCCACAGGCGCCCAACTTAATTAAATAAAACTCAATTTAACTTTTACTTATTTAATCCTTTTAATTGGATTCACTTAAGGAATTATATGTTTAATTCATATATTGAATTGGTTATAGGACATCTTATGGTTTGTTCACTGAAAGATACATGATAAATGTATCTGGTATATTGAATATCCAAATTTGTTTAGATGGACAGTTGAACCCCAATTCGTTTATTTTATTAACAATTGGCTAGGATGCTCGTAAGTCTGTCCATTAAAAGATACACGATAAGTGTGTCTGGTATATTGAATACCCAAATTTGTTCAGGTGGGCAAATGGTCCTCAATTCACTCTTAGACAACTAAATTTAACTTTTATTTATTATATTTATAATTAACTTTTGGAATTGATTATAGGACATCTTAAGATTTGTTCACTAAAAGATACATGATAAATGTGTCTGGTATATTGAATATCCGAATTTGTTTAGATGGACAGTTGAACCCCAATTTGTTTATTTTAGTAACAATTGGCTAGGATGCTCGTAAGTCTGTCCATTAAAAGAAACACGATAAGTGTGTCTGGTATATAGAATACCCAAATTTGTTTAGATGGGCAAATAGTCCTCAATTCACTCTTAGATTTTGGGCTTGGGGTTCATGCTTAATTTGCTCCCAAGCCAATACTTATGAAATTTGATTAAACAGTTTCTGATAATCCTGTTTAATTAAATTATCCTTAATGCTTTTGAATTTCAAATATATAGAATATGACTTTTGTAAATTACTTAACTACAAAGTTAAACTCAATACATTGATAAATCACAATCACTTAGATTTGTGATGTGATATTACTTTCTTTAGGAACTTGTTGTTATGGTATTACTGTTACTTGCTAGGATTGGAGATTGAGGGTAATAAAATAAAACTTAATACTTACTCATTGAATCTCAATTACTTGAATAAGAGATTAATGTTGTCAAAACTAAATATTTATTTTTTATTAGTTTTGAAATAGTTTCTTGTGAATACTTGATACTTCTAGTATCTAGTAGTTATTTAGATTTAAAATTTATAGATACTTTGGAATAACAATACTCTGCGTTGAGGAGTATTGATTATTTAATTAAACTAAACTTGAAACTTTATTTAGATGTGTGCATACCTACATACAGACTTTTGTTAAGGTGTATTGGGGGTTATGCATACCTTCTCATCCTGTTTCATGATTTTATTTGATACTTAATACTTAATTGAAAACTTAAATTAGTACTTACTTATATAGTAGTAATTTAGTCATTGTGTCTGAGGAGAATCTTGATTCGGATTTGGTTCGAGATGCCTCAGCTTCTGCCGAGTGTTTTGGTGAGATTCTAAATGTACATGGCATTGTAGTCTTTAAAAAAAAAAAAATTTTTTTGAGTAAAAAAAAAAAATTTTTTTTTTTTTAACCGGGGTAAGGTGTATTGTAACACCTAAAAATAGAATAAATTTAGTTTCGTGGAATGAAGCGTTGTTTTGCGAATTGACGGATGACAGATTGACGTATGACGTCTTTCTTTTTTCCAAGTTGATCTGCAACGA
This sequence comes from Polia nebulosa, assembly GCA_951329385.1. Lineage (NCBI taxonomy): Eukaryota > Metazoa > Arthropoda > Insecta > Lepidoptera > Noctuidae > Polia > Polia nebulosa. The sequence continues at coordinate 7,406,012 of OX589598.1, forward strand.
GTCTGTTTAAAAAAAAATTATTTATTGGAAAAAACTACATAAAAGCACCTATGATGTCTCGAAAGGTAGCTGGAACCAGAGTTAAGTTCAAATGCATTAAGCATTCGGATGTAGGACGATGTAAGTAGTCTTTTTGGGTTTTTTTCTGTGCTGATGCTAAGTCTTAAGCGCGTGGCATTCAGGAGTCTGATCAAATCTTTCTATTTGTTGGCAGGGTTCCTACGTTAGATTTAATTTAAGGATAAAAATATAAAAATGGTCGAATCATAGTCACGTCATATTTAGGAAGAATTGTGCAGTTTTGACAATAGCGAAGGGTTCTGAACATAAGCACCCACGTGTCCAGAAATGCCCAAGATTAGATGACCACGGCGTAGATGCCGTTTGAGGACCTCTGAACTGGACCCCTAATCTTCGAAAGATGTGGTAAAAGTGTTTCGACATAAATTGTAAGTTGAACATTTAATTTTCTGAGAACGGAGTGCTATATAGTGTATTGAAGTGCAATAAATAAACGTGATATATGTGTAGACCAAATCTAAGGACTCTTATTTACTGCATGCATACCTCATGTACAAAACCCGAAGATAGGTAACAGGGTCTCAGGCCAAAAGTATCTCTGACGCTAGCCGGTGGAAGAAATATTTTCTTTACAATGTTCGGCCCTCACTCCGTTATTTATGAACCGATTTTGATGATTCTACTTTTCTTAGATAGGGTATACCTCAAGGGTGGTCCCATGTCAAGGACATTAGGATCTGATCATGGGATCCTGAAAAAATTGAGAGAGAACCTCAAAAATTGGGCACGAATATTGTTTCTGTTTACTTTTCGTAACTTAATCAGGTATCTGCCGCGACACCTCGCGGCTCGGCCGACAGAGCTCCGACAGGATTTCATGGTGACATGGAGAGAGCGACTTTCACAACCCAGCGCTGGGCATGCCACCATCGCGGCGGTAGTGCCCCTCTTTGAGGAGTGGCTGGAGAGGCGCCATGGCGCCCTCACCTTCCGCCTGACGCAGGTCCTCACCGGACATGGCTGTTTCGGGAGGTACCTGTGTCGGATCAAGGCGGAGGTGACCCCTAGGTGTTTCCACTGCGAGGATCGCCCAGAGGACACGGTGGAGCATACGGTGGAGGTTTGCCCCGCTTGGGCAGAGCACCGCCGTGTCCTCGTGGATGCGATAGGCGGCAGCGACCAATCGCGCCGTGCCCTGGTTCAGGCCATGGTACGGAGCGAGAGGGAATGGGAAGCCGTCTCCTCCTTCTGCGAAGCAGTAATGCTCGCGAAGAGGGAGGCGGCATACGTTAGGGAGACTCAACAACAGCCGAGTCGCCCTAGCGCCCTCAGCCGCAGCCGCCGCAGGAGACGCCAGGGGCCGCGAGACGATCTCCGGCCATCGTAGACCCGGGCCTGCGGACGGCGAGTAGTGGATAACTCGCCGACCGATCAGCACCGGGCCCGAGAGTCGACGGCGCGTAGTGTTCCACGCGCGCCTCAAAGAGTTGTCAGCAAAGGACGGGGCCTGCCACGGCCAATGCCTGCCCGGGGGTTGAGGATAAATTCGAAAGAGTTACCTCGCCCCTGGGCACGTAGGGCAGGGAGGAACAGGGGTGGGTTTTAGTTAGTAAGAGTCTGACACGCCCTTCCGCTCCACCCTAGAGCGGAAGAAGTCATAAGATGAATTCCCACCCCCAAAAAAAAAAATCAGGTATTTGCATTTAGGAATCATCACATCCTGAAACTGAGCTGATGATGGAAACCATACCCTTCCTACACAATATAAGTTAGATATCAAACTGGTTTTAGTGACAAATACCACATAATATGCTTTGAAAAAAGACGTCTTTACAATATTGGAGGTAACCTCAACTGGTCAATATCCTGGAAACTTCATGGAAGAATGGTTACATCATCAGCTCAGTGGCAAGAGGAATTATGGAGGATTAGAAATTAGCCTTAGAGTGTTAAAAGATGATGCGAGCCACAAAAAATCATAAAATAAAAAACTTTTTAACAAAAAAATTAACCGACGAAAAAGAACTAAAAAGCAAAAAATAAATAAACCTTTTAAAGTCTTGAGTAATGAGCATATTTATCTACATAAAATATCAAATTTTATATAAACTAATTTTGAGTCGGCGCCAATTATTAAAATGATTAATTACCTACTTACAGCCTTCTTCATTTGTAAGTACTTATAAAATTTAGATATTTAATAATCAGATTGTTGTTTGGCGCCGACTCAAAATTCGTTTATATAAAATTTGATATTTTATGTAGATAAATATGCTCATTACTCAAGACTTTAAAAGGTTTATTTATTTTTTGCTTTTTAGTTCTTTTTCGTCGGTTAATTTTTTTGTTAAAAAGTTTTGTTATAACATAGTGTAATTAATTTGTAAAGATATTATGACTAACGCGGATAAAAAATTGAGAATCACGCAAAAACTATAAAGTATATTTTTATGAAACCTTCACCATTTTAAAGACCATTTAATTATTTATAATTTAGTCTAAGTGTTTTAGTTTAATACCTGTTCTTTTATGTGTAATAAATTAATAATGCGTCTAATTTCGGACAGCGCTCTTTGATGGGCGAGTCCTATTACTGGGTGGACGTACGACACGTTACGTGAGCTCAGCACAGAACACGCAAGCTATCCACTCAAGGTCATCGGCAGTTAATAACGCCTTAAGGCGGTACGAGGTCAGCTAGTAATATTATAAAGTAGGATAGATAGGATTAGTAGGATCAAAGCCACAAATACCGTAGCCATGTTTCAAATTTCATGACAATTTGTTCAGCCGTTGAGTTGTGTTTGTTTAACAAACCTCTAAGCATGCAGAAGTAAAAGAATGAAAGGCAGATTCGATTCAGTCGCCCGTTGCATGTTCTGTAGGTAGTGTATGTATTAAAATTTATTGTTCTTTGGGTATGTATTTTCAAGTGTACCATAAAATGTATATAAATACAGACTCGCACATTTATAATATAAAGTAGGATGTTGCTACATTAATCGTAACACGTGCAAATTCTACTATATAGATTTTCAATTGCAATGTATAATTATTTGTTTATATTAGTGTCAAGCTTGATTTGCACAATGAGTTTGCATTATTTAATACTACCTGTGCCCCGCGATTTTACCCACGTAGACCTGGATAAAAAGTAGCCAATGTGTTAGTCCAGGGTATAAGCTATTTAGATATCAAATTTCATCTAAATCGGTAGAAGAAAGAAAGTAACAAACACACGAACACACACAGCTATATACTTTCGCCTTTATAATATTAGTGTGATAATATCGTCGTGTCCAGTAGGAACACAAAAATACTGCCGCACGGGTTGATCTCCAACGTTAAGCAACGCTTGCCGAGGTCGGTCTATGGATGGGTGACCATCTTAACATATCTAGTTCTCCGTACCTCGGAAAGCTAGTTAAGACGTTGGTCCCGCCAGTCATTTGTAGACCTTTGACAGTCTTTACGATTAGTCAGAAGCCAGGAAAACTGACACCAATCTTGCCAACGGGTATCATGGGTATCGTTGCCCGATTATTGGGTAGTGGATGGTGGTGGTCTTGGTGAATTGGATAAAGACACTAAATTACGCAGACACTTTGGCACTATTGCATCACGCAAAATGACATACACACATGCTCACACACACACACACACACACACACACACACCCATCCACTCACTCACCATCACACCAATACACTATTACACACATGCACACACCATCACACACACACACACACACACACACACACACAAATATACTGTTCATATCTAAAGTATTGAATAAATTATATATTACTGTGGAAGAGCGGAGTCTCCTAACACGGGAATTACTTGCTTAAAAGGAGGCTCCAATCACCAACTAACGCAAAACTTTTTGGTTCAGAAATAAAGATTTTGTACTTTTTTATATTCTCCTTTTCCATCGTATGGAAAAGTCTAGGCAGATTGAGATTGATTGATCGTCGTGTAGCATTGAACGTGTGCTTATCTCTTGATAGCCCCTAACAGTTTTAGTAAATACATAATAATAATACTACGAGTCTACCACTGTCCAACTACAGGGGAAAGGACTTTTCTCATACAGAGATGGCACGAGAATTAATCATCATGCTCGCTCAAGGCAGGTTGGAGATTACAGACTTACATTACTTAGGTACTATAAGATTATTTGATTATTTAAAAAAACGTTGCGACATAAGGAATTACTCCTGTATCGTGGGTGCGTTCACAAACATGTAAACTCACATACACAAGACCCGGAACAACTATCTGTAGGCGATACAAATATGTATTCCGTGTCGGAATCGAACCCGCGACACGCAAGTGCAGTAGCCAATCGCTCAACCCTAATTTCCTTACGATATTTTATCTCTCCTATGAATTGAAAAAGCCAAATTGGTACTTACGACGCAGCACTCAAGCATGAGAGGCGAGGTCATAATATCAAGTTCAAATTAGAAATAGGTCTTAAAAAATCCAAGCATATACTAACCTTTTCCTCTCCCCAATTTGGTCCAAAATCGTCTGCACCTTCTCGGCCTTATTATCCTCTTGTATCACCTTGGTCAGTTCATGGTGCACATAATACCATAGCTCCTTAGTGTTGGAGTATATCCTCCTTCTGAGATTCTCGTAGTCTTCTGTTGGCCCCTGTCCCCCGTCTAGGAACAGGGACCCTGTGTCTATGTCCTTCAGGTTCCCATTGAGGCTGGAATATTATATTGAATTAGTTTTTAGGGTTCCAAACGTCCGAATGAAAATACGGAACCCTTATAAGATCACTCGTATGTCTGTCACAGCCAATTTGCTTCGAATAGATTGGACCGATTGTGTTGAAATTTGGTACACATGGCGCATGATCTGATGGATCTTTGACCCAAACACGGACGTGTAACATAAATAAATCAATTTGGAATATGCAGGTCACTTTTGACAGATCAAATGAAAGGGCTTATTGTGAGTCTCAAATGTATTTTTTATTTTTTTATTTTAATTAACTATTTGATTCAATCGTAAGTTAGTAAAGGGCGGTTATGCTCATGTGGTCTCCATACATTTTTGGATCAGGAGACAAAACTAAAACACGAAAACGAAGCAAAACAGCGGGTTTTTTAGTCACATCATTCAGATCAAAACATGTATTTGAATAACCATTCATTTTGATTATTCTGTTAAAATAAAGCAAAAGATTTTTAGTTAGGTACCACCTCATTAAAATGGCAATAATATCAGTAAACGGATGTTTAAGAGGAAATAAGTAACAAAATACAATCCTAACTAATTAATAGATAACTTCCTTTACTATACTCACAATGGATACCTAATTAGTTAATCATAATAGGGAGCGTGCAGGAACTATAGATGGCGCCATGTAAATGTCAATGTTAAGTATTTCTACAGTACAAGTTGCGGATTTCACTCAATAGATGGCAGTCTACGTTACGCGTGCTGCATGTGTGCATGATGCGTGTGTGTATACATATATGACACGGAAATGTCAATGACAAGTTTTTAAAGGGTAAAAGTTTCGAATTTACTCCACTAGATGGCACAGACTGCGCCGTGCACGTTACCTATAGGCTAGTTTCCTAAAAGAATTTAATTGGTCCGTCAGTTAGATTATCAAAAAATATTGAACATGAATTTTTTCACGTAGTAGGTAAGGCCTCTTACTCACAACTTACTCACGTCATTTTTTCGCGTGTCATGTAAACAAAAAAAAACTGGCCAAGTGAAAGTCAGACTCGCGAATGAAGGCTTTCGTACCATCATACAAGATTTAATACTACGTAGTTATTGCCATTATTAACATCAACGAAAAAGCCAAAAAAAAACACGTTTCTAGTAAGGGAGCCCCCTTCAATTTTTAATTTATTTTTATTATTTGTTGTAAGAGAGGCAACAGAAATACCTACACATACTGTTAAAATTTCAACTGTCTATTACGGATCATGAGGACGGATAGACAGCGGAGGCTTAGTAATAGGGTCCCGTTGGTTACTTTTCTGGTACGGAACCCAAAAAATCAGGACGATACAGTGCGTTGAAATTTCGCATGACGTCACGCCGTGCTACACTTTTTTTACCACGAAGTGACGTAACAAGCCCCCCACTCGTGAACTTTGATACGTTTTACCTTTGTCTATTTTTATTGGTTTAGTAATGCAAAAACTACGTGTTCAGTATATTTTGGTAATCTACGGACTAAATAGAATTAATATTTTTATACCCAGGAAACATCCCTATATTCCCTATTAATTTTATTCTACTAACTTCCCCAAACTGTTTAGCAAAACCCTAAAAACAAACAGTTTTTTCTAAGGTGCGTAAATACTCCGTTTGGGCGAACGATAGGAACGACTTTTCTATAAGCACTATCGAAAACATGTAATACACAGAACATAGTTACAAATAAATACATTTGGTTACTAAATTCATTACAGTACACTCAAACAGCATGTTGTTATAGGTACAATAAAGAATATTCTATCTTTCTAAACAACTTTGAGGGCCTGTTTCAGTATCCAGATAGGTAATTAACCGTCAGGTAAATTATTAAACAGAACGTAAAGCAATCAAATCAAAAATCATTAATTAAAACTAACTGAGAATCACCATTTTTTGAACCAGCACTGCCCAGTTTTTTAGGTGCGAAGATTTTAAAGCAAACTATCTGCTACGATAAGTTAACTGAAACATATCCGGAGTCTATGAAACAGGCCAAAACACTATATTTTAGTAATTAGTTAAATTAGGATATCAAAAAGTTTTCAAAAACCTTTTGGCAGGCGATGAACTCATAAATAGCCACCCAGACGACACGCTACAAATTAAAATAAAATAAATTTATCTCTACATAGTATAAATAGCTCGTGGCTAAAGTAATAACAGCCGCACGGGTCGAACCATCAGGTTAAGCTACGCTTGCCGGGGTTGGTCCATGGATGGGTGCCCATCTTTACACACCGAGACTATTCCGTGCCTCGGAAAGCACGCTAAGCCGTTGGTCCCGGCTGTCGATTAACATACACACACACACACATCCACACACACGCACACACCACACCACTCACACCACACATCCACACACACGCACACACCACACCACTCACACCACACACACGCACCACACATTCCACACATTTGTTTTTTTATCTTTGACAGTCGTTACGGGTCGTCAGAAGCCCGAAATTCTGACAACCAGTCTTACCAAGGGGTATCGTATAACCCAGTAACTGGGTTGTGGAGGTCAGATAGGCAGTCGCTCCATTTAAAATACTGGTATTCAGCTGCGTCCGGCTAGACTGGAAGCCGACCCCAAGATAGTTGGGAAAAGGCGCGGGCAGATAGCAGATTGATAGTAGGTATAAATAAAAGTCGCTTTCCGCGTCTGTCTGTTTCTCTGCTCACCCCTCATAAACCACGCAACGGAATTTGATATGGTTTTCACTAATACAGGGTGTAAAAAGACACATCACAGAGCCGTTAACAACGCATACTGTACGTCTAACAAAGTAGTTTTGCGCAAAAATTATTGCTGGGAAACGACTTTTATTTTTAGGTATGAAAAATAAGAGTTCCACTTGAAAAATAGTTTTAAACCCCCGCCCCTTCGCTCTAAGCCACGTAGGTACTTGTCGGATACGTTTGATATTCATTGCGTTTTCGTAACTGCAAATTCGTAATTTCGATATATTGAAAAAAAAATCGAAAATTGAGGTAATGTTTGTTTGGAAAAAAGTTCAGTAATAACACATACAATTCATTTACGTAAAAAGTTAAAAAAAAAAAATTGCGACTTTGACCTTCAATATCTCCAAAACCAGTGCTTTCCCAGGTATAGTCTAGTGGAAAAAAGTAATCCAAATAATGGGTAGAATATGTGGCTTTCGGCTTCGGCAACTGTCTTTACACCCGATATAAAGACAAAGTGCGAAAACGAGGAAGGTTTTTGTCATAATGAGGATAAATATTATTGTAATAATGACAAAGGTCAAACTAAATACAATAAATAGTCCAATGAATGACAATGGGCTTCGAGAATAACACTTTTAAATACGGTACATACAGGGCGGATTATTGAGACGGGGCAGTAAGGGTAGGAGAAATAATTTCCACGTTTGTTACGTTAAAAAAATATCTTTTTTTTTATCTTTGATAGGCTCCCGTTTGACCACTATCTCACCTTATGGTAAGCGATGATCTGGTCGAAGATGAAGCAAGTATATCTATCATAGCTAAGATCATCATCATCATCTTCCTGCCCTTATCTCATGTTACTTGGGGTCGGCGCAACACGTTTTTTTCTTCCATTCTGTCATGTTAGTAGTCACGCTATCACTAACTCCCTTTTCTTTCATATCACTTCTCACACAATCCATCCATCTTTTCTTTGGCCTCCGTCTCCCTCTTCATCCATGCACATGTATATTCATAACTCTTTTAGTTACATGTGTTTCATCCCTCCTCTTCACATGACCATACCTAGATAAGCGGTTCCCTTTCAACTTTTCTGTCACTGGCGCCACTTTTAAACTACCTCTAATGTAATCATTACTCACTTTATCCATTCTCGTTACGCCACACATCCATCTCAACATTCTCATCTCCGCCACATCTCTTTTTTCATCCATCTTTTTCACAGCCCAACATTCTGATCCATACAGTACGACAGGTCTAATCACGGACTTATAGATTTTTTGCTTTAACTTGAGGGGCATCCGTCGGTCGCAAGTTGTTCCAGTGACCTGTCGCCATTTCATCCATCCTGGATTGATCGTGTGCGTTATGTCTCGGTCTATATCGCCAGACCCCTGAACAAGCGACCCGAGGTATCGAAAGTCGGAGCAGATCGGTATAGGCGTTCCGTTGAGAGCTACAGGCATAGGACTGGAGAGACCGCCGAAATCGCAGAACAGATATTCCGTTTTGGTTCTGCTCAATTTCAGGCCCACACCCTCCAGTCTTTGCCACCACGTCTCCAATTTGCTCTGGACCTCTAAGCCGCTTTAGGCAATCAGCACAATGTCATCAGCAAGCAGCATATACCAGGGAGCCTCTTCCTGGATGTCCGACATCAGAGCGTCTATTATCATCAGGAAGAGGTAAGGGCTGAGGGCCGACCCCTGGTGCAAACCGACTGCTACACTGAAGCTGTCAGTGGTGCAGACCGACTTGGGTACTGCATCGAGTGTACATCGCTCGGATCCACTGCACATACTTCCCAGGCACACCTTTCTCCTTAAGGGCCCACCACAAAACCTCTCGAGGCACGCGGTCATAATTATGCCTTTTCGAGGTCAACGAACACCATGTGCATGTTTTTATGTACAGCTCTGTATTTTTCGCACAGCTGGCGGATAGCAAAAATGGCATCCGCTGTACCCCGCCCAGGCATAAAACCGAACTGCTTCTGTGAGATTTTCTCTCTTCTCTCAACCGCTTTTCAATAACTTTTTCCCATGCTTTCATACTATTTGACATTAGCTTTACTCCTCTATAGTTGTTGCACTCCAGCACATCACCTTTGTTCTTGACGATGGGCACCAACGAACTGTTGCACCATTCATCAGTTACGGCTTCCTTCAGCAACAACTTATTGAAGAACAAAGCTTACCACGTCCATCCATCTACCCGTAATGACTTCCACACTTCAATTGGTATTCCGTCTGGACCAATTGCCTTACCATTCTTCACTCCATTCACTGCTATTCTAACTTCATCATAGCTAAGATATACAATATTATAAAGAGGTAAAGTTTGTAAGTTTGTGAGTTTGTTACTAACTTATACTATCTACGGATTCCTATTCTTGGCCAAGTCGGGCGGGATCACATAGTCAGTAGTAAACTACATAATTCTGTTGTCTTTTTACCTGACTGTCTTAGATGTAGGATATTTTTGGGAATTTAGTCATGAACAAAACGTTACTTACAGCATTTGTTTTGTTATTGGAGGCAAACCTTCAAAGGGCCTGGACTTTTGGGGAAAAGACCTGGGAGTGTAGGATTTAAAAATCCTATCCTATCCTCACTAAAACTTCCCCGTTGATCACCATCAGCACATAGAAGAGGGTCACGTGACCTCTTAAAACCTACATCCAGGACTTTAATCAACGACGCGTCGTCGATGCAAAACTACTCGAAACATTTCTTTTTCCTCCTAATATGCTTCACTAATGAGCACAGATAACGTATTACTACCACTACCGGTACATAATGGGCCACGTTAAATTTCAACGCCCTATTTCGCTAACAAGCAAAGATGATGATGCTTTATACATAAATAAATTAACAGGTTGAGGGTCATTAGGTAAATAGGTCAATTTTGGAGTAACATATTTATAGAGGACTAACATTAGCTTAGCATCGAGATTTGAGTAAACTCCTCATCATCATTTCATCCTAAAGACGTCCACTGCTGGACATACTGTCCCCCTTAAGATAAAGTGCCGTTATCTAACATTTGGCAGATTTTTGATGCCACGGTAAACAGCCACAAATTTTCTTTTGATTAAGGTACGAGTTTGTAGCCGACTGCAGACAGCAGCAGCAGGCGACCTATCGCCGCGCTATGCCGCAGCGACAAGTCGTGGCATCATGTCGCTGCAGTCATGTCACGAAGAGGATAGTGATTATTAGCGATTCAGTGTTTGTGTAAATAAGTTGAGTTAATAAAGGATATTTGGTTAATTAAATAGGTGTAAAATAATTTATACCATACCCAGTTCGTAACAATACTGGTCAATCATTATAACCATAAAGCATTTGAAAAGCGACGAAAAAGAATGAGAAGACAGTAGAGAAAAATTCTTCGGCGTCGGTGGGACTACTGGGGGGTAAGACATATTAATTTTCATGTAATATAATTCATATAATGTATGACAATGATGTCATTGTCATACATTTTGAGACGGAGAGAATTGTCACGTGACTCACGTTCATTGCCACACATTTTGTACTAAGCATCAGCGTAAACGCTAACAGAAAAGTAATTTGTCTCAAGCAACTGATCTACGGTCGGCAGACAGTGTCGCTTGCTATGGACGGTATTTCATAGAAATACATAGAAACCAGTAGTGTTGCGGCGACACCTCGCCTGCTGCTGCTGTCTGCACTTCTGCAGTCGGCTACGAACTCGTACCTCATACAGTTTTTTTCTATTACCAATAGATACCGAGATAAATAATAATTAAACCACCATTAAGTTCCGTTGATTTCTATATAATTCAATGCTTCTTTTTTGTGTGTAACTCAAAATGTGGATTATGTCAGATAACGGCATTATAAGTTGTGTACGGCAGCATAGGTCTCTCTACCAATGCGTCACCACTTCCACTGGGCCCTGTGCTTCACGCACCTATCGGATTCCCGCGACCTTCACCAAGTCATTGGACTAGATATACCACGTCATTCAACAGATACGAAGCACTCATTCTCAAAGTCACATGGCCCATTATGTGCATGTAGCACCACTCCAAGTCCTCTTACCTCGATGACTTCTTAATCTGTGATATAAGATTACTGTGCTGCTGCCTCAAGGTTTCCAGCTGCGACGACACCCTTTTTAACCTTTCCTGGAATTCTGATACCTCATCTTGGCTCCCATTGCATCTGAAAAACAAGAGATTGTGAGCATCGAAGTAGACAATATCTAGAGGGCTTGAACATGAACACAAAATATAGGAGTGGTTTTCATCTGGCGACTATGATAACACGTATGTGTAACTAATATTTATTATACTGAATAGAAGAATAATGTTTTGACATATTTGACAGCGCACCCGTGCTACGTCCATTTTAAATCGAGAGACAAATTGGATTTGCAGAGTGAGTTCCTCCTGCAAAACTAATTCTTCTGCCAAGAGTGATGATTATGACATAACCAGACATAGGGCCTTATTCATAAAAAAAAACCGGCCAAGTGCGAGTCGGACTCGCGCATGAACGGTTCCGTACCATCGTACAAAATAATACGCGTCTACTTGTTGTCATTATTAAGGTAGAGCAAAAAAAGCCAAAAAATACACGTTTCTAGTAGGGGAGAGGACTTTTAGAATTTATTATTAGTTCTCGTATAGCGGTAACAGAAATACACATTCTGTGAAAATTTCAAATGTCTACCTATTACGGAATATGAGATACAGCCCGCTGACAGACAAACGGACGGACGGAATGACAGCGGAGGCTTAGTAATAAGGTCCCGTTGGTTGCCCTTCGGGTACGGAATCCTAAAAATAACCAAGAGATTAGTAACACTGATAGCAGGTTCTGAATTCAAAATTTTCTACTCGAAAGAAGGTTGGATGTGGGGAAGTAGTCATCATCTGCCTAGCCTTTTCCCAACTATCTTGGGGTCGGCTTCCAGTCTAACCGGATGCAGCTGAATACCAGTATTTTAAATGGAGCGATTGCCTATCTGACCTCCACAACCCAATCACTGGGTAATACGATACCTCTTGGTAAGACTGGTTGTCACTTTCGGGCTTCTGACGACTCGTAACGACTGTCAAAGTTCCACGATTGACAGCCGGGACCAACGGCTTAACGTGCTTCCCGAAGCACAGAGGAGTCTCGGTATGTAAAGATGGTCACCCATCCATGGATCAACCCCGGCAAGCATGTGGGGAAGTAGAGTACTGACTAATAATTTAGAAGAGATTTGGCCCATAGACAGCTGGGTTGAGACGTATGCTATCTTGAATGTAGAATCCGGTAATCAGTAAGTAAGCATTATTGTTAGCGTTTTTATTATAAATAAGGTTGATAGTTTACGTCATAACCACGCCTACGCAATAGTTGAACTTATCATTAACATCAACTAGAATATGAAACTACATTTAGTGACACTCAAACCAACTTCAAAAGAACAACGAAGCGATTTAAATTAATTACACAGAAACAAAACAGCAACTGCACACAAGTTTTACTTGATATTCACTTACCTGTCCTTGACGCTGTAATGCAAAAAAAGAAAAAAAAAAATAAGAAAATTGTAAAAGGATCGGGAACTACACTACAAAAGTACTTACAAATTATGATCTACACTACATATTAGTAACACTACGTTTTTTGTTTTCAGTCTCAAAGATCTTAAACTTCGACATTGCATCAACCTTGGTTCAGTTTTCCTTAAAAGCATAGTTTGGTAAGCTGGTCAGTAGCTTCAAATCATCAAGAAAATCCTGCCGCGATGCGTCCAAGACAGTTCTTAGTAGACGACCTTCCACAAATCAACTCCACCCGTGCATGAAGGCAAAATCAGCACTAACACGAGAGCATTCTAGTACTGTGTCCTATACCTACATGAATTAACACCTTTGCCCCCATGTGGTTAGGGAGACCGCAGAACGCTACATGCTACGGTCCTTACACATATTCCTTTTAATTTAATAGGGTTATTCATGCATGCCGCCGCCGATAGCGAGTACAACGCACCTTCAGACTTATTCGCTAACCCAGTTGACATCAATTTAATAGGCACTATGCAGTACATTGCTCGGTGGACATCGATTTATAATAAGCACTACGGTTTTCCTATACGTCAAAGCAGCAATGTACGACAAAGTACCTATCAAATTGATGTCAACTGAGTTAGCGAATACGCTCAATCAATACAATCGATCAATTATGGTAGGTAATAATTTTTTTTGAGGATTTCTTCAGGTTTTCTTCAAGAAAGTTGTTCAAACCGATGGGCAGATGCAGTTCTTAAAATATAACCACACCTTTCCGTTACACCCTGTATATCTTTCTTTAGTTAAACAACTGTATATGTGTACAGAAACAAGCTTCTGCCGGCGGCTTCGCCCGCGTGGAATTAGTACTTCCCTCGTTATAAACTTTCAGCCCCCATTTCACCCTCTCAGGGGTGGAATTTTGAAAAACCCATTCTTAGAGGATACCTACGTTTTACAAAGAACACACCCTCCAAATGTCATGTCTCTAGGACCAGCGGCTTAGGCTGTGCGTTGATATATCAGTCAGTCAGGACTTTGAATTTTATATATACAGATACTATATATATATGTTTACAGAAAAACAACTGGAGTAAGACCACTAGGACCTAAGATCACTCACTTCTGCCTTGTAAATAGGTTCGCCAGTCTCCTTTTATTCATCCTCTCATAAGTATCATCATCTTTTCATTTCGGAATCACCCACTACTGAGTGCAGGTCTCCCCTTTCTTCTGCCATACTCTCCGATTCTATCCACATAGCACTGGAAATTATTTTCCTGATTTGTGTACGTACCTGAGCGGCGATATAACCAGGTAAGTGACAACGACCCAAATGAACAGCAACACAACAGCGGCGCGCTTCCATTTCGCTAGGTACATCATAAAGTAGTCATTTACTGTCACGGGGCCGCTGGAGTAGTGCTTCATTGCCGCGGCGGCATCTTGCGGCAGCCGTCAGTGCTGATGCATCATGAGAATCTGGGACAAGGAAAATAAACATTTAATGATAGTCTAAAGAACATACAAAACTTTTTGCTTGTCTCGGCGTGTTAAATGAGGGAGAGAATATTGCCATTGATTAGCAAAAATCCAGACAGGGCTGCTATTGGAAGAACTCAAGAACTCAGAAGCACTTTACCAGACCCAGGGATCGAAATGATCGAATCCAGTTTCAAACAAGCCTAAACTGTCCCACTCCTGGACAAAGGTGTCCTTCCGCTCCTTCCATCTCTTGCGAGCCCGTGATTGCTTCCTGCAGTGTAGAATAGTTATTTTACCTTGGTAAAATTTCTACCAAACATCGAACAGAGATCTCTTTAAGTTCTCTTATATCAGAGGCTAAGACACATACGTCGCTACAGCAACAGAGAAGGTAATCTGATGATTCTAGTAACAATTTTAGAACAAAACAAAAGCTAGCAAAACGATTGTTCTGCTCCGCTGGCTTATTTGGCGTCTCGCGCTTCCGTCGTCACATGCTGTCGGAACTGAGTAATAACACGGTACAGAGCGTAGGAAGACTGATGGTAAGAAGGGTCGACGACATAGCAATTATTTCGAGAAAAAGCTAGACGAAATTGGAAAGAACAGAACATGCGGAAGCAATGAATTAGCGATAAATTCTACCATAAAACACGTTCTGATAGCTACGTACATAAATTATGTAAGAAAAACAACATATTATGTCCATAAATTAGGTTCACGATACACACAAAAGTATTAAAGGAACATCTGTAGATCGATTGATGACACAACCATCGTAAAGTTTTGATTACCACTTCATACCCAACACATCGTACGAGGGTGGATTGATAAGTACTCGTGTTTGACCTGGCTGGAGGCTTTAATAATTTAGAGCCTTCACAGGCAAGCTCGGTTAAGCAGACGACAGCCTCCTAGGCTGACCTGCAAGACGTCACACAAAAAAAAAAAAAAAAAAAAAACTCGTGTTTGAAGACAAATAACGGCGCTAACGTAAAATCTATAAGTATGTCATTTTTTAGGCAGTTGTCTCACCGCCGGCGAGGAAGCGACTAACTCTCGGGTATTTTGACGCTCAAGAAACGTACAACAGATATACATTCCGTGTAAACAAAAGAGATGCATATATAAATAGTTGATCGCTGACTGTTCACACCGCCGGCGAGGACTCGCTCCACAAGTTTGTCACTGAGCGAAAAGAGCTATCAAAGCTTACTCGCTCAGCGTCACTCGCTCAGTGATGCTCGCTTGGCGGTCAGAACTCACACCGAGAGACCAACCCGAGCGAGTGGTGCGAGTAATCGCCCGTCGCACTCAAACTCACTTAAAGCCCAGCGACAAAAGTATCGGAACTACCACTCGCTACTCGCTGCTCGCCGACTCGTTTTTGTTTTGAAGCTCTACTCGCTACTCGCTCATCGCTGGCGGATGGCGGTGGGATAAGTGCCTAAGTGTCATCTTTGAAACAACTACTGTCGAAATTTCAAACAAATTAATTGATTAATTTTGTTGTGGTAGCTGTTGGAGATGAGCAACTGTAAGTTTTTTCTAATTATGGAAAAAGTGCAATACCGATCGATGATTAGATTCTTATTTTTGGATGGGAAGACGTGTAGGGAAATTAAAGACACCGTTTATGGGGACCTTTATCCTTCGATGACAACAATCCAATAATTCAATTAATTCAAGCGTGGTCTTACATCCGTCGTAGATGAAGAGCGTCCAGTTCGCCCAATTGAAGTGACTACGGATGAAATGGTTAACAAAATCCATGACATTGTTTTGGCAGACCGGCGATTGAAGATAAGAGAGATTGTTGAGATCATAGGCATCTCATTTGAACGTGTGCAGAATATATTGCATGAACATTTGGGCATGACAAAACTATCGGCAAGATGGGTGCTGCGTTATGCTCACCGTCGACAGCAAGCGGATTCAAATGACCACTTCACAGCAGAATTTGGACCTACTTAAGAGCAATCCGAAGGAGTTTCTACGCCGCCGCTATGTGACTGTTGGTGAGACTTGGATCCATCACTATACTAAGCTTAAAGTGATCATGTAATTGTATTTGTTTGGTATGTAATTTATGGAAAAAATAAATTATTATTATTATTATTATTATACGCCTGAATTGAAAGAACAGTCAAAACAGTGGACTGCACACGGAGAACATGCACCAAAGAAGGTGACAACAGTTCGATCAACCGGAAAGGTCACGGCCATCGTTTTTTGGGATTATCAGAGCATAATCTACATCGATTATTTGCAAAAGAGAAGAACAATTACTCGACAATATTATGCAGAATTATTGGGTTTAACGATGCATTGAAGAGAAAACGACCCCACTTGGCAAAGAAAAAATATTCCATCACTACAATGCACCGGTTCACTCGTGTCACGTCGCCGCGGCACAATTGGTGGAATTAGGCTAAGAATTACTGCCGCATCCACCGTAATCTTCAGATTTAACTCCATGCGATTTATTTTGTTTCCAAATATGAAATAATGGCTTAGTGGAAAGAGATTCACCACAAACGAGGAGGTCATTGCCGAAACTGGTGAACATCCCATCCACACGCACAAAACGTTTTGAGAACACATTCATTGTGCGTACAGCTAGGAAGTGGAATTCCCTGCCGGAGTCTGTTTCCTGATAGCTACAACCCGGGAGTCGAGTCAAGAGTGAATAGGTTACTTCTAGGCAAGCGTGCTCCATCGTCGACCACATCATCGCTTACCATCAGGTGAGACGGTAGTCAAACGCGTGCCTATCAACAACTTAAAAAAAAACTGAGTCATATATTTTGCAGAGTTTGACAAAACCTATCTTCCGGAGGGCTTTAAAAAGTTGGAATATCGTTGGGCTAAGTGTGTCGATGTAAAAGGAGACTATGTCGAAAAATAAAATAAGTCTCTATAATATTTTTTTTCTTGCCTAACAGGTACCTGTCAATCACGCCTCGTATACTATGTCGGAAGGCATACAGTGAAGGGTTATAGCTGATTGCGAAGTCAGTGTTCTTACCTTTTCACAGGTATTTCATTCGGCCAGGTCGAAATATTAAACAATACGTAAACACAACCCACGTTTTTGCGTCCGCTGTGTTCCCAAGAATTGCCGCATACGAAAGATATTAACGTTTGATCGTTTCTAAATCTTGATTATACAAAACGAAATTAGCTGTACCACGAACAGAGCTATTTTATTTATACACCAAGTTTCCTGTTTACAACTGTATGCAAAGCTTTAATGTCGTAAGCGTAAAGTCTAAGGAATAAACGTTTTTTTTTTTTTTTTTTTTTTTTTTATGTTTGATAGGCTCGCGTTTGACCACTATCTCACCTGATGTTAAGCGATGATGTGGTCGAAGATGGAGCACGCTTGCCTAGAAGTAACCTATTCACTCTTGACTTAAAGACTCCCAGGTTGTATCTTACAGGAAACACAGACTCCGGTAGAGAATTCCACTCTCTAGCTGTACGTGCAATGAATGTTTTCTCAAAACGCTTTGTGCGTATGGATGGGATGTCCACCATGAACCGATGGCACTTCGCCGTACGTCTTGTGGTCCTTAGATGAAACGGGCTTGGCGGAATCAGATCATGCAATTCCGTCGCACACTCCCCAAAATGTAATCGATAGAAAACCGACAGGCTAGCAACTCGGCGTCTATGTTCAAGACTTTGGAGTTTTGACTCAACGAGTCTATCATTGCCGATGATCCGCTTGGCTCGTTTCTCAATTGACTCAAGGGCATCAAGCTGGTATCTTGCAGATCCGTCCCAAAGATGAGAGCAGTACTCCATACACGATCGGACTTGCGCTTGATAGAGTTGGAGCAGCTGTTCCGGCGTGAAGTATCGTCTCACCTTTGCGAGGACCCCCAACTTTTTGGCAGCCACTTGAGCCTTAGCCTCTATGAAGGGACCAAAATTGAGGGTAGATGTTAAAGTAACACCAAGAAGATCAAGTCGGTCGGTTATCGGCACGGTTACACCTCGGAAAGATGGAGCCGGGTGAAATTGGCTCCTTTTAGCAGAAAAAAGACACGCCTGGGTCTTAGCAGCATTGAACTTAACCAGATTGGCATCGCCCCATTCTGAGACAGCCTGCAAGGACAAGTTCAAGCGCCCAACCATATCCTCTCGGAGAGACCGGACCTGAGACCCACTAACTCGTGCGTCCGGCACGTATCTCTCGGCAACAGTGCTGTCGTCTGCATACCCAAAGGTACCGGGTTTTAGCAGATCGTTAATATGCAGCAAAAACAATGTTGCCGAGAGCACCGACCCCTGAGGAACACCGGCATTAATAGCCAGCAGTCCGGACGAGCAGCCATCTATGACTACTCGGATAGACCGATCCCTCAGGAAATCTGCTATCCAATCACACAATCCAGCGGGCAGACCGAAGGAAGGAAGCTTGCCAATTAAGCTGTCGTGCCAGACCCGGTCGAAGGCCTTCGAGATATCAAGGGAGACCGCAAGGGCTTCCCCTTGTTTGTCGATGGCCTCACTCCAGATGTGAATGGCATACGCTAGAAGATCTCCTGTTGACCGATTTCGGCGGAAGCCGTATTGTCGGTCACTTAGGATATCGTTAGCTTCTAGGTATGCTAGGAGCTTACCATTCAGTATACGTTCCATACTCTTACAGAGAACGGAAGTTACCGAGATGGGCCTATAATTTGCTGGGTCAGCTCGACTACCCTTCTTGGGTACGGGTTGCACGTTAGCTTGCTTCCAAGCCATCGGCACTTTTCCAGTCTCAAACGAAAGGCGATATAGGCGTGTCAAGATCGGAGACAACTCAGGCGCACAAGTCCTCAGTACAATTGCCGGTATCCCGTCGGGACCACTAGCCTTGTTCACGTCCAGGTTACGCAGTACCCTCCGGACATCCTTCTGATGAATGCGAATGTCTGACATAATCGACTCGCATCCATCAAGAGTACCAGGGGGCCTCGCGCCACCAGGATCTAGACGCGAAGATTCCGCAAACAGAGAGGCAAACAAGCTTGCTTTCTCCTCAGCGGAGTGGGCCAGCGACCCGTCGGGTTTCAGCAGTGGAGGTAGTGAGGGGCGGCAGAAGTTCGATTCAACCGACTTAGCCAGGGACCAAAACGCCTTACTACCAGCTGGGTAAGAAGCAAGTTTGTTCCCAATTCGGCCAATGTGGTCAAACCGAGCCTTCCGCAACACCTTCTTGCAGAACTTGGCAGCCCTGTTGAAGGCTCTCTTCTTCTGACTCACGTCACTCGCTTTACGCGTCCGAGCGTCGACCCATGCTAGGTAGGCCGCGTGTTTAAGCGCATCAGCGCGATTGCACTCGGCACCAAACGTTATGCTGCAAGAAGAAGAAGTCTATGGATGGCATAAAAGCCGAATTACAAAGCCTATCGTCACACGATGAATGAATCACAAACACTTGCGCCTAGTCACAATTGAGAAATGAAGAAGAAATGAAATGAAGTATTATGCATTCTTACTAAAGTCACACTACTACACAAAAATTACAACACAAAAAAAATCTTTGATTGAATAGACGATGACGGAAAATATGATTCATAACAGCAGACGGATACAATTATATAAACATTTTGATCTTTTTTCTAAGCCGGATGGGTCTATATAAATATTAGCAAGAGAAGGACCAGATAAAATTCTCACGCAAATTGAATCAGCTGGGAAAATTGTATCGGTGCAGTGAAGCGTAGCAATAGCAACTATGATCCTAAATTAATCTTTGACCTCGTGAGAGCGGGGCCTTTGCCTCTTTAAGGAGGTACTAAAACTCGAACTCAGGCGTAAATTACTTTTACTAGTTCACTACCACCGTCTCCTGACGAACCGAGTGAATAATCCAACTACGCTAAACCGCTCCAGACCGCTAACCCGTGCTCCAGAGGGAGCGGGTGGGTTTAGCGGGGGTGCCGAGACTTTTCCTAGTCGGAGGTGAGGGCGTGGAAGGTCCTCGGTGTCGGAGAGAACTGTTCGCCTTGCCCCCAGAAGTGCGCACTCGTCGAGCTGCTGCTGCACCCACGGCCCGAGCTGTCATACTGCTGAACTCTTTGCTCACCCAGCACATAGGATCTGGATATCTTCCATAATCAGCCGTACCAAGTGTGTAACTATTTATATTTATTTCTAAGTAATTAGTATCATAAGTTAGTATAAGTTTTTTTTTATGTTTTCCTATGTATAGTTTTTAGCTTCTAAAACATAAGTGATTTGGTCTTGCACTGTAAACATGTTTTTTTTTTAATAAATAAATAAAGAGATTAGAGCCCTGTGCAACGAACGCCTTAGTTACTATTCTTCAATAATGTTGTTGGGATTTTTTACCCATATTCCCCAACTTAAACACCGGACAGGATAATGGGCCTTTTAATCCTGCTAATAAAAAAGTATTAATTCGAAAGTTTGTATGGATTTTTATTACTTATTCACGCCAGAACGAATGAATTAATCTGGACGAAATTTGGTACACACATAGATTATATTCTAGAATAGCATAATATAGGCTTTAATTTATACTAGAAGAAATTCTAATTCCACGCAGGCGAACCCGCTGGAAGAAACTAGTAATATTTTAAATGCAAAAGTTTGGATGGATGTTTGTAACTTAATCACGCCAAAACGGTTGAACGGATCTGGATGAAATTTGACACAGAGATTTGTACAGAGATAGGTTATAGTCTGGAGTAGCACATAGGTTATCATACTAATAATATTATAAATGTAAGTTTGTTTGTTACGCTTTCACGCGAAAACTACTTAACCGATCATCATGAAACTTTGTACACATATTCTTGGAGGTATTATATAAGTAACATAGGACATTTTTTAAGAAGAAAAAAAATATTTTTTACGAAAGATACATAAACTCGGGTGAAACCGCGGGCACAGCTAGTAATTTATAATGGAAAAAAAGAAAGAAAGAAACATTGTTTATTCTGCACAAATACAACGCACATTACAGAAAAACAGATTAAATAATATAAACATACAAGAATGCTAAAAGCCTCGTATCCCCCTCGTAATGGGCGAAATTCTTTTAAGAAGAAACTAAAATCGTGATTTTATTTTGTACCTAGTACTTTTTAAAAACGCCTCTCCGCCAAATACTGGGTGGCGCAAAAGTAGTGGCACTAAAGAAAATACCTTTTTTTTTTTTATATGACATTTTCTGTCATTCTGTTGTTGAAAATTGTGTAGTGAACAAATGTAAAATACACTGAAAATAAACATGGACCGTTTTACTCCCCAAGAACGTGGAATAATTGTGTCAATGTTCTTACGGAATAATTCATCAGTGATAAGAACACAACGTGAATTTCGTCGACGATTTCCCCACCGTCCGGCACCGATTGGTCGCACAATTCGACGCTTTGCCACACGCCTTGAAGCAACTGGCTCAACATTGGATAGACCTAAGTCTGGGAGACCAAGAACAGGCCGTTCAGCTGAAAATATCGATGCTGTGCGCGAAGATGTGGAAGAGTGTCCAGAAACATCAACGAGGCGACGTGCCACGCAATTGGGCATTTCCAGACGGACCCTGCAGCGTATTTTGGTGAAAGACTTAAAGATGTTCCCGTATAAAACTCAAATGACTCATCAGCTGCTGCCTGCTGACCACCGAGCTCGTCTAGATTACTGCCAGCGCGTCATAAACCTCAACCTTGAAGAGGATGATTTTCCTTCAAAATTGGTTATGAGTGACGAAGCGCATTTCCATCTCTCAGGGCATGTCAATAAGCAGAATACTCGGTTCTGGGGCACTGATAATCCGCGCATTATTCAAGAAACACCTCTACACCCACTAAAAGTTACTGTATGGTGTGGCATCTGTGTTGACAGAGTGATCGGACCCTATTTTTTCGAAGACGCTGGAGGCAATGCGATTACTGTCACTGGAGAACGCTACAGAACCATGTTACGTGAGTTTTTGATACCCAGTTTGGACGAATTGGGGCTGGAGCACATCTGGTTTCAACAAGACGGCGCTACGGCACACACAGCGCGCGACACTATGGACTTAGTGAGGGACGCTTTTCCAGGCCGAGTTATCTCTCGTTTTGGCGATTTGCCTTGGCCTGCAAGATCACCCGATCTGACCAGTCCAGACTTCTTTCTTTGGGGTTTTTTGAAATCTCGGGTGTATGTGAACAAGCCACAGACTCTCGCAGCTCTAAAAGAAAACATTCGTCAAGAAATAACGAACATATCGCAGGAAGTGTTACGGCAAGTTATGCAAAATGTCATAAATAGGGCTCAAATGTGTATCAACTCTGGAGGTCACCATTTAAAAGACATCATCTTTAAATCCTAATGGTACGAAATTTAATGGCACAAATATACATTTAAAAAAATCTAAATCTAGTTTTCTAATTTAGAAAAAATGTTATAGCTGAACCAAATAGGGTCTTTACTTTTGCGCCACCCAGTACATTAATAAAAATATGAAAGAACCATAATATTAAAAAAATCCTCAAAGTTTTTAGTTTTTATCTTCAACTAAATCGTTGCTCCTAATTTGTCGACTCGTAAACATGTGACTCCTGTGCCTTCGTCGTAAAATGCATCTCGAAGGCAGATTCCCGTCTCCAGTATTGCATTCTCAGCCGGGCGACCTGTCTGCACGTCCGAGCCACAGAAAGCCATTCGTAATTTATATAGATTCGAGCCAGATTTTTCACTTCAAGCTCTGCAGAATAGAAATGTCCACGTCTCACTCTGATTGGATTCAAGTCCTGAGAAGATTTAGGAGTTGCTGTATTTGTTTTCCTACTATGATTCTAGGACCAACATTCCGATATTTATTGCTCAATTTCTCTGTCAAATTAGTGACTACATTAATTAACCTTTCATGCGTCATACTTTTATCACGATCGGAATACTAAAAGCTATCTATATATATCACTCTAATATTATTGGTGTGTGTGTTTTTATGTATGTTACTTCTTCACGCTCAAACGCCTGGACCGATTTGGATGAAATTTGGTCCTATGTAGATAGCTTATACCCTGATTAACACATAGTCTACTTTTTATCCCAGTCTACGCGGGTGAAACCGCGGGGCGCAGCTAGTCTGATCATAAAAGTTTCGTAACAAATCGATAACCCATTTTTGAACATGAATGACACAACACTTCTCGTGTTTCATTTGAATGTTATCAATGGATATGATTTTATGACCATTTCGATAACTGATCAGCACATTGAACTCATTAAATTTCCCAGTTGTTATGTATAAAAAATGGTCAGGTTTACAATAGAGTAGATGACAAAAATGGTCAGGTTTACAATAGAGTAGATGACAAAAATGGTCAGGTTTAAAATAGGGTACCTATATGACAAAAATGGTCAGGTTTACAATAGAGTAGATGACAAAAATGGTCAGGTTTAAAATAGGGTATATGACAAAAATGGTCACGTTTACGATAAGAGTAGATAACAAAATGGTCAGGTTTACAATAGAGTAGATGCCAAAAATAGTCAGGTTTACAACAGAGTAGATGACAAAAATGGTCAGGTTTACAATAGGGTATATGACAAAAATGGTCAAGTTCGTCCGTCAGTTAGATAACAATAACATATTACACACGTATTTTTTCTTTTGTCGCGTACCCAAAAAATAAATTCAGTCGATACAGTGCGTTGAAATTTCGTGTGACGTCACACCTACGTCAAAAATGTGCTACTTATTACCTAGATGTGTAATCAAACTGGTGAACTACACAGATTTCTTACCGAGGAATCTTCCTTAGTAATTATTTACTTTTGGAAAGTATGAATAACGGCATAATTTCCATCCTGCCAAAATTAAGGTCAGCCAATGAAGTTGTTTTGTTAGATTAGGAGAAGCTTGAACCTCTCATGTACGAAAAAGAATAGCATGGAAGAGTCAAAACATTTATAAACACAGCAGACTGCTAAAATATTGCTTTCAAGCATCTCGTTAACACTCCCGCGGAATGGCATGCATTGAATACGAGTACACCGGTTCGTGGCGTTTTTCTTTCAGCCCCAGACGAGCATAAAAAGTGCAAAGACTTTTCACTATCTCTGAATATAAATGCTCTCTTTTACCTCTGCGAAAACTATATAGCACACAAGTCTATGTAAACATAATCTATTTGTACCAACTTCATAGCATCCTTGAATACGGAGTGGAAACAATTACTCCATGATAAACCCGAGCCATTTTACATTATCATACGCATTACTGAATACACAAATATCTCGTTTACGACAGCTTTATAAATTTCAACTTTATCACCGCACGATAAAGACTTATTGGAATGTTTCATGGAAGTTGGTGAATATTGTGATTATGCCCATCAGTCATGAGAGTGGAACATGTCATGCTTGGTGACACAGGTTACACAGGTACCGGCAAACACGTTGAAAGCAAATATTTCATGGTCTTATCTGGCACGTTATCAAAAATTGGAATGTTTGAACATAAAGAACAACCATTAAGGGTTTTAATACCTTTCGAAGTTTTGAAAAGCCTTGATATTCGGGCAATAATACCGCAATAACACGTATCACTTTTAATTAAAAACAAAGCTTCAAAGAACAATAGACACCACCCCGTCTGGTAGCGCCATTTTTCGTCTGGCACTCTGGCAGTCGTAGCTAGGGGGAGGTTTATTAGGGTTCCTTTCAATGCAATACGACACTATATATATTATTATGCATACGTAACATGGTGCTGCATATCTATATATAAAAGGAGAAACTGACTGACTGACATATCAACGCACAGCCAAAACTACTGGGACTAGGGACGTGAAATTTTGCGCACGGCTTCCTTTTATAATGTAGGGGAGCACTAAGAAGGGGTTTTTGGAAATTCGACCTTTAAGGAAGTGAAAAGGGGGATTTTGTTTTTATGAAAGTTCGTCATTCCACGCGGGCGGAGCCGCTGGCAGAAGCCCTTATAATCCCTCAGGCACCTATATGTCACGCACAGGGAATGGCCGAATCTCCTATTGATAATCAAGACCACACTGCTAAATAAATCTTACAACAAACGTGTTTGGGTTTTTTTTTTTTTTTTTTTTTTTGGGGGGTGGGAAATCATCCTATGACTTCTTCCGCTCTAGGGTGGAGCGGAAGGGTGTGTCAGACTCTTACTGACTAAAACCCACCCCTGTTCCTCCCTGCCTCGAGTGCCCGGGGGCGAGGTAACTCTTTCGAATTTATCCTCCACCCCCGGGCAGGCACCGGCCGTGGCAGGCCCCTTCCCTTGGCTGACAACTCTTTGAGGCGCGCGTGGAACACTACGCGCCGTCGACTCTCGGGCCTGGTGCTGATCGGACGGCGAGTTACCCACTACTCGCCGTCCGCAGGCCCGGGTAAACGTGTTTGGGTAAGAAATGGTCTTTCCAAGAATCGTTTATTTTGTCTCCAGCAAAGTCCAGTTTTGTTTTATACTCCTTATCCATACGTGAACAGAATTTCCTTCACCTAAATCCACTAATCCGTGTACATAAATTGACATGACTCCTCAATCCTACGAATCCCGGATTAACAAACTACGAAGTTAAAAGATTAACTAGTAATTCATGTCACCTTGAATTTACAGTGCTTTGATCAAAATGCTGAAATTGTTTGGAAACTGTGCCGTTTATCAACAGTTTCTGAAAACTTGCGTTACGTGATATTTTTACATGAGATACCTACGCAGCGAGAGCAATGGTGGCCCAGTGGTAACGGCCGCTGGCCGCGACATACAACTTGTAGGTCGTGAGTTCAAACCCAGGCTGGCGCTTTAGTTTGTGTATATTATTTCATCACCACTGCTCTCAAAACGGTGCGTGAAAACATCGTGAGAAACCGGCATGTCCTAGAGCCAAAAATTCGAAGACATGTGACATCCACCACCCCGCATTGGGTCCGCGTGGTGGATTACGGCCCACACCCTCTCACAGAGGCCTGTGCCCCAGCAGTGGGGACATTAAAAGGCTGATGATGATGACCTACGCATTCGGCAAAAGATTTACTAGAGACAGAACTGATCCTCCAAGGAATTATGCATAATCAGTGTAATTTACCAAAACTAGAATCTAATTACTCAGAACTCAGAGGCTCTCGAAAAACAGCAATAATGACCAGCAAAGCGTCCAAAACCAAGTGAATAGTAAATTTTATGACCGTTTGCAAGCAGCTTCCGGCCGTTAAAGCGTTCCGGTAAAACACCCGCTGTATAATGATATACGGACGCTATTTCCCACCTAAACAGCCGTTCCAGGCTAATGGGAACGTGGCCTAATTATCACGCAGGGCATAAACTACATATAGTTTAGTAGCTGCAGGTGCAGGTCGAATACGGCGCGCGTCAGGCTATTACGGCGGCGACTGGCATTCAATTATGGCTCGTCGGCTAAACAGATTGTTTTGTTTACAAAACGGTACTTTCAACAGATTCTCGATGCTATTTTTCTTGTTTACTCTTAACGGGGATAAAAGTCTTCTATGTTAAAGCTTTGAAAACCTCAATTTTCGATGGCAAAGTTACGAATACCGGTTGTTAAGTAATCAAGAATCGGTCAAACAGCATCTGCTTCTCGCACACGGTCGAGGTTTGTTTGAGCCACAGACAGTCCCTGTGTGTAATCTTTATAGCTCACCCTGGTTTCAGTCAGGCAAGGTGTGAAGGACGTGAATCTTTCAGAAAAAACACATCTAAAGCCCGAAGACGCGCCACGTTTCAGCATCTGTCAGTCCCCGTTGACAGGCGGCCATCGTGTAACTACAGACTTTGTCAGGTTCCGGGTGTATGAACCTTGTCACAGGTCTAAAGACCTTGGCTAATAGTGATAATAGCGGTTTAAAACTCGTGAATCGGGTTTTTGGTATTTTTTTTGGCAAGGCAACCTAGCGGTAAACTAGCGGCACACATGAGAGCCACTCGGGGTTTAAAGGTTAATCAAAATCCATCTATTCCTTCTGGTCCGGTCTGCGAATACACCGACGTATTTCTAGACAGAGATACACGAACTCTAAGATACCTCGTACTGTCGGTGCCTAACGAGTTAATCTCATATCATAGCGGGTCCAGTCAACTGCTGATTTGACGCCTACATTATTAATCAAACAAAGAGTAGGTAGCGATGTTATTATTGAGTTAATATTAGAACTACCGCGATTCTATTAGCATCCTGAGGGGACTTCGTAAATCATCTGGCCGGCTTTGGTTTGAACATAACGCTATTATTGGAACTGCAGTTCTCGGGTGTTGTAAAAAGCGAACAAGGGGTTTTGTCAGAGAACGGAGACTGATATCCTTTGATGATTGGATCCAAACGGAGCTCTATTGCTGTCACTCACGTGTCTGTCCGTCGTCTATCACAAAATTTTGTTCTGAAGAATTTTTTAACTTCCTATTGACCTATTAACTTCAAATTTGGCTTACGTAGGTATGTTTTACTAACAAATACCAATTTATTGATAAATCATTTTTTTTTCTTTGATGATTCCCTCCTTTGGTACGGAACCCTAAATGTGCGAACTCCGACATGCACTTGACCGGTATTTTTAAGTTTGAATTTGTTTGCGATTTTGTCCTCGTAATCGTTTTCTCGGATACCGTGTTGAGATTTGAGGGCTGGAGATGTAGGATACAAGAAGGCTGACTACGTCAACGATCAAATTAATTGTGATAAAAGCAGTAGCATGATGAGCAGTTTCCTAAAAAGGTTAATTTTTATCAATTACCTTTGCACACAACTAAAACTTTTGGCCTAGCCTTAACTGGTTTGAGACAGGCGTGCTGCCTATCTATTCTGCAAACACTGTTTTTCTATTTATTTGTTTGTACATGCCCGTCACACTATTCCCATCCATTACAACTCCTGAAAGCCAGAATCAACAGTGACGACCACCAGAAAAACGCCGAGGCAATGAAGACGATTGAACTGTGTTGGATCCCACAACGAAATTTATCAAAAAAGAACAGTGGACGAGTAGGAAAAAACATACAAAAATCGCCAGTTGGCACTACTATTATTCTACGAAAAACTCGACGAAACATGCAAACACCGCAACTTGCACCCAGTTACGAGTGCGCTCAGATTGTGTATGCAATTATGTGTCATTATTACAGCGAGAAGAAATTCAGGTAATACGAGATTCGAAGACACCGTTTTTGCTCACGATGACTGCGAGAGCGAACCCGACGCGCGACAATATAGTACGGTTTTATTCTTCGGTGAGAATAACAGCTAACTACAGATACATTACGGAAAAGCTAGTTCTGCCAGCGGCTTCGCCCGCATGGAACTAGAACTTCTCCCATTATAAACTAGCGACCCGCCCCAGCTTCGCTCGGGTACAAATTATACATATAAACCGTCCTCTTCAATCACTCTATCTATTAAAAAAAAACGCATTAAAATCCGTTGCGTAGTCAAAAAAGCAAAAGCAAAAGCATATATAGGGATATACGAGGGTCATTCAATAAATACTTAGCCTACAAAACGTAAACGAAAATTTTGGAAAAGTGGCAATTTATTTTTCAACATAGTCTCCTTTTAGTTCGATACACTTAGCCCAGCGATGCTCCAACTTTTTTAACCCGTCCGAAAAATAGTTTTTGTCAAACTCTGCAAAATAGGCCTCCGTGGCGGCGATAACCTCCTCATTCGATCCATATCTATTCCCGGCGAGTGATTTTTTCAGATTAGGAAACAGAAAGAAGTCACAAGGGGCCAAATCTGGAGAATACGGTGGATGGGGCAGCAATTCGTAGCGTAATTCGACCAATTTGGCCATGGCAACGGCAGACGTGTGAACCGGTGCGTTGTCGTGGTGAAACAGCACTTTTTTCTTCGCCAGATGGGGTCGTTTTTTCTTTAATTCGGCGTCGAATCGGCCCAATAAATCGGCATAGTAAAGCCCTGTAATTGTTTTACCCTTGTCGAGGTAATCGATGTAGATCACACCTTGTGAATCCCAGAAAACGGTGGCCATAACTTTTCCGGCCGATTTTACAGTTTTCGCCTTCTTTGGAGCACGTTCCCCGGTCTGGATCCATTGTTTTGATTGCTCCTTGGTCTCTGGTGTGTACCAGTGGATCCAGGTTTCATCGACGGTCACAAAACGACGCAAAAACTCCGCTGGATTCCGCTTAATCAGCGCCAAACACGTCTCCGATGTGGTCTCACGGTTGCGCTTGTTTTCTGGTGTGAGTAAACGCGGCACCCATCGCGCCGACAGCTTTCTCATGCCGAGTTCCTCGTGAAGAATATGATGCACTGTTCCTTCTGAAATGCCTACAGTCTCAGCTAGCTCCCGAACCTTCAATCGGCGATCTGCCAATACGAGATCATGGATTTTTTTAATGTTTTCCTCCGTAGCAGCTGTTTTCGGTGCACCTGGACGTGGTTCATCAAAAACCGACGTACGGCCACGTGCAAACTCGTTGAACCAATTCTTGACGGTGGCCATCGATGGAGAAGAGTCAGCGTACACAGCATCCAAGCGCTCTTTGATTTCGATGCGCGTTTTCCCTTCCAAAAATAGGAATCGAATCACCGAACGATATTGCTCTTTTTCCATTTTTGTAAAACCGATCGACACGTTCGCTTCCGTAAGTTGTCAAATTAAAACAAATGAAGGGATTGGAATGAAAATTTGAAAAAAGAATTAAAAAAGAATGTGCTACACTGTGGTAAAACTCTTTTGAAACTACAGCGCCCTCTGGCGATGAGGCTAGGTACTTATTGAATGCACCTCGTAGGGACAGAGAAAGCGACTTTGTTTTATACTATGTAGTGATGATTATAGCCAATGTGCAATTCCAGACAATAATCTATCTCTGTGCCGTCCAGCCAGTGTATTTGCTAACTCAGTTGACGTCAATTTGAAAGGCACTTTGCAGTACATTGCTGCTTTGACGTATAGGAAAACGAAAATGTATCACGTAGTGCCTATTACAATCGATGTCCACCGAGCAATGTACTGCAAAGTGCCTATCAAATTGATGTCTGATCAGCCGTTCTGACTTGATCGTGTAACCATGATCTATCCATTCATCTAAACTTTCGCATTTTATAATATTAGCAGGATGTAAAACCTATTAAACCTATTAATATAAATTTATATGGTGTACATAATAAAGAGTATTCTATTCTATTAAATCTTTATTGTTGTTTCTTCCAGGTTTCCACGTCACGTTTCGGACCAAACGAAGTCCAAAATAATGGAAGGTTTTCAACTTAGGGCCGATTTCACCATTCTCTATAACAAAAACTTTTTTACAAAAAAAACAACCGACTTCCAAAAAAAAAATACACTAAAAATTAATAAATAACTTTAATTTCGGCAGTCGGTGTTTGTATTTTACTTCTTCGTTATTTGACAGGGCACAGCGGCTAAACGCGCTTAAGCGAGCTTAAACGTCTAAAACTGGGCGTTTAGAATTGGTGAAATCGGCCCTTATTCGACTCGAGTTCGATGCGATAAGGGCTAGGTTTCGATTCTGAAACTTTTCGGGGATTCCTATGACAAGCACGTGTGTAAACGTTAAACTTGTGTGATTAAATAAATGTCCTATTCTTATACATATTATATCCCTTACTCGCTGGTGTACAACTGTCACAATTTTTTTTTAAACGTTGCCCCACACTAGGAATTCTCCTGTATCGTGGGTGCGTTCACAAACATGTTAACAACACAAGACATCTAGACCCGGAACAACTATCTGTAGGCCATAGAAATATTGAACCCGCGACATGCAGCGCCGCAGCCGAACGCTCAACCACAGCGCCAACCTTATCGTCAAAAAAATAGCGCCCTATTGGAGAGACCATACCTATCTAGCAGTGAACTAATCATTCCACCACCCTTGGTTATCTGGTTACATTTAAAAAAAAAAAAAAAAAAAATGTACTACATATAATGAGAAACGTCAAATCGGAGTGCCGCGATAACTTTGTACGAACGTCTACCTACGAAATCGGAAAATGAAATTCATAATTCTGATTAGTTACTCTGTTGTACCTGTGGATTGCATGAAGTGTGGTAATAAATCTGATAAGGACTATAATAATGAATTATTATGAATTATACTATCACCATTGGCTATGAAATATCGCAATTTGACCATTAATAGAATTAATAATTATTATATCAATGCAAAAATAAACTATCATCTATCATAAAATTGCCATGAATATGAAGAAACTAGCCATTTTTTGACGGCATCCATCTCAAGAGTATGTCAAGACACTTACCTAATTTTTGTTAATATTATAAATATAAATTAGTGACTTTCTGTCTGTAGTTTACCATCATCGGAAATACCTTTACCTAGTATAAAAAAGTACTTTTTTTATTTTTTCAAAAACTAGGCTCTTCAACTTTTTTTTTTTTAAACTTTGCCCCACACTAGGAATTACTCCTGTATCGTGGGTGCTTTCACAAACATGTATACTCACATACACAAGACACCCAGACCCGGAACAACTATCTGTAGGTCATAAAAATATTTGTTTCGTGCGGGCATCGAACCCGCGACATGCAGTGCAGAAGCCGAACGCACCAACCGTGTCGTCGACTTAATTGAATACTAACAACAAAAAATACCAGCACATAGTCTGATATTATATTACTCATATTTTATTATATTATACATAATTGGTTGCATGTTCTGTTAAGTAATTGCTGATATAATTTATTAGTGAACCAATGCCACACATAATATTGTTTGATTTACTGATAACTAATAACATTGCCATGATATGAGATTCCGTTCTTATAATGTTGAGTGCTATTTAAATGTAGACCTTGAATTTGAATATAGTTATTGTTGATATTTTAAGTTTTTACTTTGAATAATTAAGTATGCATGATAATGGTGGTGGAATTCCCTGGCGGAATCTGTGTTTCCTGATAGTTACAACCTAGGAGTCTTGTAAATCAAGAGTGAACAGGTTACTTCTAGGCAAGAATGCTCCATCGTTGACCAAATCATCACTAACCATCAGCAGGTGTTGGCCTTTTTAACTGACGAAAAAAAGGAGGAGGTTCTCAATTCGACCGTATGTATGTTTTTTTTTTTTTTTGTGTATGTTCAGCCCTCACTCCGTCATTTATGAACCGATCTTAATGATTATTTTTTTATTAGATAGGGTATACCTCAAGGGTGGTCCCATGTCAAGGACATCAGGATCTGATAATGGAATCCTGATAAAATTGAGAGAAAACCTCGAAAATTGTTGGCACGTTTAGCGTTTCTGTACGTATGTTCGGCCTTCACTCCGTTGTTTATGAACAGATTTCGATGATTCTTTTTTTCATAGATAGGGTATACCTTAAGGGTGGTCCCATATCAAGGACATTAGGATCTGATCATGGAATCCTGATAAGATTGAGAGAAAACCTCGAAATTTGTGGGCACGTTTAGCGTTTCTGTACGTATGTTCGGCTCTCACTCCGTTGTTTATGAACCGATTTTGACGATTCTTTTTTGCATAGATAGGGTATACCTCAAGGATGGTCCCATGTCAAGGACATTAGGATCTGATTATGGAATCCTGATAAAATTGAGAGAAAACCTCGAAAATTGGGCACGAATATTGTTTCTGTTTACTTTTCATAACTTTATCAGGTATTTGCATTTAGGAATCATCACATCATGAAACTGAGCTGATAATGGCAACCATACCTTTCCTTAACAATAGAAGTTAGTTATAAAAAAACTGGTTTTAGTGACAGATACCACTTAATATACTTTGAAGAAAAGACGTCTTTGGAATATTGGAGGTAACCTCAACTGGTCAATATCCTGGGAACCTTATGAAAGGATGGTTACATCATCAGCTCAGTGCCAAGAGGAATGATGAAGGATTAGAAATTAGCTTCAGAGTATTTACAGATGATGCGAGTCACAAAAAATCATAAAATAAAAAACTTTTTAACAAAAAATTCAACCGACGAAAAAGAACTAAAAAGCAAAAAATAAATTAACCTTTTAAGTCTTGAGTATTGAGCTTATTTACCTACATAAAATATCAAATTTTATATAAACTAATTTTGAGTCGGCGCCAAATAATAAAACGATTAATTACCTACGTCTAGCCTTCTTCATTTCTACGTACCTACATATAAAATTTAGATATTTAATAATCAGATTGTTGTTTGGCGCCGACTCAAAATTAGTTTATATAAAATTTGATATTTTATGTAGGTAAATAAGCTCAATACTCAAGACTTAAAAGGTTAATTAATTTTTGCTTTTTAGTTCTTTTTCGTCGGTTGAATTTTTTGTTAAAAAGTTTTTTTCAGTCTGCGGATCACTGGACTTTCTTCCTTTCTTCTGTACATTTTAGTATGTCGGTGAATTTACTTTTTGGCTGTGGTTATTTGTAGGTTGTGATGAAGTTGTTAATTTGTGACAAACCAAGGAGCATCGCATTCCACACATCCATCTCAACATTCTCATCTCCGCCACATGCAATCTTTTCTCATCCGTTTTTTTGACAGCCCAAAATTCGGAGCCATACATTACGACAGGTCTAACCATGGACTTATAGATTTTCCCGTTTATCTTGAGGCACATCCATGGGTCGCAAGTTGTTCCAGTGACCTGTCGCCATTTCATCCATCCTGAGTTGATCCTGTGCATTACGTCTCAGTTTATATTGCCATCCAGCCAAGCAGGACTTACTTATGTAGGGGAGGTAAAAAATGTTTTGGAATTTCATTGTTTTTTATTTCAATGAGAATTTCATTCCAGAATTCTTATACAAAGCGTACATAGCTTTCTATTGATAATGGCTTAACTAACTGGCAATATGAGTTTTGTTTTTACTTGTATTGTATGTATTAATAAATTATCAAGCTGGTTTTCTGCAACACCATGTTCAAGTTCATATTTTTTTGTTGTACCTTTTTGTGTTGTGATTAGATGTAATGAAATTTGACAGTTTCTAAATCCTGATCTCTTTGACTCAGTAATAAAAATACTGCTTCAGTTAGTGTGACAATATTTACTGTGGTGATAGGAACATAGCTTTATTTAACTTAATTTACATTAATTCATAATTCTATTACAGCGATAGGGATATCTTAGAACCATTTTATAAGTTTTTGTTTACTTTGAAATTAATACTAAAAGTAGGTAAGGCTTTTATTTTATAACAAATTCCAAAGTAAAAGTAAATCTGGTTCCAAAACCGGTTCAAAAATTCGACTCAATTATGCTTTTAACGTGACTTTTTGTTGAAAAATCAAAGATACATGACACAAGCACTACATGCATCTGTTGTTTACGAAAATGAAACTACCTCTACAAATGTTTGAAATACGCTTGACATGTAGCAGTCACAAATATTTATATAGCGGCTAATAGATTTTAGTCAACGACACGCCACCTCAATATTTATTACTCTATCACATTAAGTGGTAACGAACGGCGCAGAAACTTCCTACCTCGGCGGATATAGATGATTTAAATCAAATCTATCAATCGCACTACCAGACAACAATATAACTCCCGTTATATGCACATAAATCAAATAATATAGAGCCAGGTAACTTCTCAAATGCATAAAAACAAGAGTAAAATAAATCTGAGAAACATTTCGATCCCCAAAATTTTATGAATTTCTAAACATACCTATTTAAGAGCGTGAAGTTCGGTCAATCCACGTAAAACAATAATCACATAGGAGTTTCTTTAGCACTTTATTGTAACGAGAAATGTTTTTTGATCTATTACGATAAAATTAATTTTAAATTCACGCATTCAACACCGAAGCACCAACCCAATGACACAGACTGAAAAAAAAATAATTAAAAGACGAGAATCGAGATTCCGTCAAACTTGCTACGTCAGAAGAGTATTTCAAGTGCTAATATGCTAACAAAACGTATCTCGTAGCTTGACGGGCTTATCGATTAAACAAACTCGACTAATAAACAGTGATGCAGGTTCCACACACTCGGCCCTTTCTACAAACTAAAAAATCTTCCACAAACGCGCAAATATTGACTGAGGGTGAAGGTGCACGCACGAATGCAGTTGTTTTTTTTTTATATTGTACCTTTTAGTGGTTTACATTTTTTTTCCAAATATTCATAGTTGATTTTATTTGTTTCTCCGCTGATGAATACGCATGTCCAGTTTTGGTTGTTATTTTACTGTTGATAGTGTTGGAATTTTATCCGGATTCAAACCTGATAAATACTCATTTCCCACTTTTTTTTTATTGGGTGGGAAATTATAAAATAACTTTCCTGCTCTGGGTGGAACGGGAGGGTGTGTCAGACTCTTACTGACTGAAACCCACCCGTGTTCATTCAGTTGCCTGTGCTAGGCCCACGGTGACTCCTTCAATCACTCCCGCAACCTTGGCAGGTTTTGGCCCTAGCGGGCCCTGTCACTGCTTACTGACATCTCTTTGAGTTGCGCGTGGAACACTATGCGCCGCGCGCCGTCGACAAGGGCCTGTAGTGCTATTCTGTAAAATTTCACCATGAACACTTAGGTGCAGTGAACATAAAGTGAGCTGGCAACCCATACAATCATGGTGGAATGACAGTTCACTTGCCACTCACTTCACCTAATGGCTCAATTACACCTTCCGATTTCAAGGGACCCAATTTAGGAAACAGGAAGGTGTAATAGCAGTTAGAGCAGTTAGTATACGATTTAGTGAGATTGGGACGTCCCGATTTGACTTCCTAAATTGTGTACGATTTAGGACAGTGTAATCGCATCACCCCGATTTAGAGCTAAGTGTTGCCAATTTAGAGACTTTGTCGCTACAAATGGGGTAGTAGTATTTTGGTTTGTGTTTAAAATTAAATTAAATTTCACAAAGTCCCTTTCCCAGAAAAAAAATCTGAGTCCGCTCTTTTTATTTTTAAGTCTGCTCCTGGTAGAATCAGTTTTTAAGAGACTTTAGAGCGACTTTTGATATTCTGTTTAGGGACTCGAATTTGTAAGAGTTGGCAACACTGCCGACTTAGGAGTTCAATTTAGGATAGTGTAATTGCTCGCTTCCTGCTTCCTAGTTAGTTAGTTCCTAAATTGGGTCCCTTGAAATCGGAAGGTGTAATTGAGCCTTAAGTGTTCACGGTGAGCTCCATTAGGAGAATAATTATGTATTCTGTGACGGTGAGATGTTAACAGTAACGGACGGCGAGTAACTCAGTACTCGCCATCCGCAAGCTCACGCGTGTGGTGGCCGGGAATAATCGGCTTGCGACTCCCGACACCCATTTCCTACTTAATCATGGAGTTTATCTTCATTTATTTTATAAATTACTAGCTGACCCGGCGAACGTCGTACCGCCTGAGAATCAATAAATGTAGTGTTAGTTGAGTTAATTACATTGTAATTGCAACTGGAGGTGCTTTGGCCATTCTCTAGATGCATCGCCCAATGTACAACAGTGGGAGGATGTTCATAAATGGGGAATGAGAATGTACGACGAATCGCGTCATTGCAGCTCACAAATCGACCAATTTGATAGTGCGTGATTTCATCGTAAGTATTAGAAACCTGAATGCCAAAGCTGCCATAGATATCGCTACCTTTCGTGTCATTTTTGCAAATGCATTTGATGGCTAAAGTAATAACAGCCGCACGGGTCCATCCATCTGGTTAAGCTACTCTCGCCGGTGTGGGTCCATGGATGGGTGACCATCTTTACATACCGAGACTCCCTATTGCCTCGAAAAGCACGTTAAGCTGATAGTCCTGGCTGTCAATCGTGGATCTTTCACAGTCGTTACGGGTCGTCAGAAGCCCAAAATTCTGACAGCTAGTCTTACCAAGGGGTATCGTATTTATTACCCATTAACTGGGTTGTGAAGGTCAGATAGGTAGTCGCTCCATGTAAAATACTGGTATTCAGCTACATCCGTTTAGACTGGAAGCCGACCCCAAGATAGTTGAGAAAAGGCTACGCAGATTGAATGAATGAATGATAAATTATTTTATTTTTGTAAGTAGGTTTTAACAACACTTTTACACGTCAACATTTTTTTTTGTCAGGTTACGCTAGATAAGGCCGATGTTTCCTAGCTGACTACTCTGAGTAGAAACATCGAAACAAACTCAGAGATCAAAGTCTCTTTTAAAGTGATTATAATCCATACAATATGTACTGGTCAAATCATATGAGAACCACTTACGTTTATATCTGGAATGAGCTTTTGAAGAAAGCAACACGCAAATTCCAGTGGACCTGTCCAGACAGTGCAAGCATTTGTCAGTTATCGTGAAGCTCAACTCAGAACTTTGAGGAGCTCAACGAACCGACGAACAACACCAAAATAAGGACATTTGCTGCCGCAAAAATACTCAAACGGCTAGACAATCAGAAAATCTACATGAATATAACGACATACATAGTTCTCGCATTCACATTATGCTATAAGAGGACCATGCAGCTTAGTGTCTCGAATGGTCTTTTGAAGAAAGAACCACACATATTTGATTGGACCTGTCCAGTCAGTGCAAGCATTTGTCAATAGTCGAATAGCTCAACTTAAAACCACTAAAGATCTCAATGACTTGACGAACAATACCAAAGAAAGAACATTTGTGTATGCCGCAAAAGTACTCAAACTGTCAGAGAACGTTAAAAATTAATGTAAAAAGGAGGAGAAAAATAATAATAATAACCCACCTACTCCTCACATTTACAATAATTAAGTAATAAAAAAATATACATATATAAATTACTTTACAAAGTATTCATGTAAAAAAAGACAAAAATAATAATAACAAAATGTCAATAAAAAAAATTATTTATTATTACACAACTATTCATGTCAAAAAAGAATATAAAAAATAATAAAAAAATATCATGTGTTTATGAACTATAAAATACATACGAAAACAATGGCTCATGTATATATCATTGAAGCAGGTCAATCCCATGTCTTTTTATTCTCAACGTAGTCATCCATTGTGTAAAAAGCTTTCTGGCATAGCTTACGTTTAATAAATGAAAATTAAATTTATTTAGGTATGCTTAGTTCTTGAATTTGGCTATGAAGTTTATTAGAGAAACGTATACATTGGCATCTAAACGAACCACCTATTTTCTTCTTGAGCCTGGTTTTAGGTGCAACAAATTTGTGTTTTTTGCTAGTATTTATGATATGAATATCACTGTATCTTTTAAACAGATTATTATTTTTATGTGCTTACATGAAATTCTCATAAATATACTGAGAGGGAACAGTCATAATATTAATCTCTTTAAATTTGTCTCTGAGGGAGTGTGCACGAATACCCCTTTTCAGTAAAACAAAA
This sequence comes from Polia nebulosa, assembly GCA_951329385.1. Taxonomy (NCBI): domain Eukaryota; kingdom Metazoa; phylum Arthropoda; class Insecta; order Lepidoptera; family Noctuidae; genus Polia; species Polia nebulosa. The sequence continues at coordinate 7,444,778 of OX589598.1, forward strand.
ATTGTCTGAATATCGGCGACATTTAACCACAACAGAATGCCGTACTACATCACGTTATGAAAATAAATAAAGTATACTAAACGAGCTGTCTCTAAATCAGTAAGAAGATCCAGAGAGGCGCCCCAGACTCCGTAGTAGTGCAGCTTCCTGATCAGTGTATCATGGAGAACGCAATCGAAAGCCTTAGACAAATCACAAAAAATGCCCAACGCATCGCATTTATCTTCCCATGCATTATAAATGTGTCCCAAAAGTTGAACACCAGCAGCAGTTGTTGAACGACCCTTTGTGAAACCAAACTGTTTGTTATGTAATAATTTGTGTTTATTAAAATATCTTTGAATTTGATCTGAAATAATTTTCTCAAAAATTTTACTAAAAGTAGGTAGCACTAATAAAGGTCTGTAATTAGTAGGGTCTGATATACTACCCGATTTAAAAAATGGTATTATTGGAACGAAGTTCCTTATCGCGCGTTGTGAAAGGGGGCTAGACGGAAAAATTCTTACGAAAAGTTGTCACGACACTAATGAGGCTGTCCATCCAAAAAGATTGTGTTGGAAAAACAATCTAATAAAAACTTCTTGTATTTTTGGTGGGTAGGTACAAAGTTTGCAAGCAGAAGCTGAGCTTAGCTGAGCTGAGCTCAGCTGAGCTGAGCTTAGCTGATCTGAGCTGAGCTGAGCTGAGCTGAGCTGCGATGAGATGAGATGATGAAGTATAACTTCTTACGTGTGTGCGTAGTTAATAATAATAAAAAATTTATAAATTAAAAAAAATAAAATTATATTACAATTCCTTCACTAATTAATCGAAAGGAACTTTGTTCCATCCGGGTGTCCCTTGACACCCGGTAGTATTATAAGTTTTAATTATATCATTATAAGTGACATATTGCAAATTAAATTGAGATCATTGACATATAAATTATATGGACTGGACATGTTTGACTATAGAAAAAACAGTTATACAAATATGTGGCATATCGACGCCAAAATCATAAAAATACTGCTATCTCTTTTTAACTTAATTTTGCATAAGTGAAAAAGGCTAGTAGTATTTTTGACAGTTACTATAATGTCAACCCTTCATTCCTATCGTCATTGAAATACCTATTTGCGGCCAGTTCGCCATTTTATCCTCTCGGTGTTTGGTACCAAAGTTGGGTACCTACGTCAACAGTGTCAAGTGGTCGTAAACAATGGATATATTTTGTGAATTTTGGAGTAATTTTACTGTTATTGCGTTTGAACTCGGTTGTTTAGTGGAAGTCGTCAATAGCAAGATGCCTAATTGCAATATAATCGGATTTGGCATCAAAAGAAGCGGAAATAACCCGAACCACAGATAATATAATACTGACGTACAGATGCCTCATCCCATACAAAGAAACGGTACCGCCGTAATAACAGGTTTTCAACTTGCACAAGCAACTTTTGTTCTTCGTTCGGGCCCGTCCTCTACACCTCGCTAGATGGTGTTAGCAGCGACGGCTTGCAAGTTGAATTAATTTACTTAAAGCCTTACCAAAATTGTCTCTCACGTTGAGGAATTACTCTATAGTATTTTTGGCACTTGCTAACAGTTTTACTGTTTCAAAATATGTCACTATACAAATTGTAAAGAGGCGAATGGATAAACTCAAAAACTTCAAACAGCGCCATCTATTGGTACAAGAAATATAAATGCCTAAGAATTCGTTCGAATAAACATCTAAATTTTAATTATGAGCCAATCATTCCACAATTTCATGCTTAGGGTAGTTTATTAAATAAGAAAATACAGATTTTACAATGTTTATTTTCAAGATATCAATATTAGTTCAACTTCAATAAGAAATCAATGCATGTTACGCCATCTATTGACATTTATTTGAACTAAATTTTCTTTGTTCGAGATGAGACCCCGTGCCCGAACATAACTTTGCACCAGTACGTACACTTAATTTTAGCTAAAATATCTTTATATATAATTATTAAACAAAAGATTCTGTATTCGTTGAAGAGTTTATGTAAAAAGCATTCATAATTTTCCGTTTGCCTTTCTTTTTAACAGTTGTATTTCATGAAATCATTTTCTTGTTTTTGTAGGGATAGAGTAGTGCATGCATGACATTTTTGTTTATCGATAATGCTATATTATTATGGTTCTTTATTGTTTTTGCGTTTTACTTTCAAGGCTGCCTGCTAATAAACGAAAAAAGAAAATTTTGCTGGAAATAATCAGTGTTGTAAAAAAGCTTTCAACAAAAACAATTCTTAATATTCTGTTCCCTTCACTTTGAAGAGAATCATGTTTCAACCGGAGACTGAATAAAGTAACACTGCGTGACGATGCTTTACGTTCACGAACCATAATGGTAAGTAACATTGTTTGTTATAAAATGATGGCGTAGTGGGTGATAAATGATGGTGATAACTTCAAGTGCAACATTTGCCTAACGGGCACAAAGAGTGTGTTTGAGTGTAGTCCTAATATGATTAATTGCCAAAATAAGACAAACTTGTTTATTTGGTTGCACTAAGTACATGCGTACATATTCCTTTTAAAGGAGTTTTTTAATGTCACCAGTAGTCTGCTTTTTGTGTCAATGGACTTTTAAGTATATTAGCAGTGTTATTCTGTAAAAATCTCCCTGTGAAAACTTGGGTGAGGTGAACATTAAGTGAGCTTATGTACGATTATTTAGCTCATTATCCACTCGAGAGCTACTGAACTAGTGAGCTATTGAGCGAGTGAGTGAGAAGTGCACTCAACGACCGAACAAGAACTCTTCTCAACCTACAAATTAAATGAGCCCATTTAAAATAATAAGTAACAATCCTAATAATAAAATTGAGAAACATCAAACATATTAATAATTTTATTGCTTGTTTACAGCCTGCAATTCCATCAAATATGTCTGGCATTTTAATTGAAAGTGATCAAAATCAAGACGAACTCTCAACATCTGGATATGGTGCTCTGAATATGGTATTTAGTCTCCAGCACGTCCGCTGCGCCAGGTTTAGCCGCTAACGTCTCCGCTGCACCAGATTTGGCTGTTAGCACCTCCACTGCACTAGGTTTAGCCACTAGCACCTCTGCTGCGCCAGATTTATCGGTATGACTAGCTTCAGTTTTTCTTCCATCATTATTTGCGAATTTGATCTCAATGATAATATGTAATCGACTGAATTAAGACTGTGTGGGAGATATCTCTCGCTTGTCTTCAATATCTATTAAAGCTTACTTTTATTTTATTTGATTTCAGGTACACATTTAAAATGATTAAGAAATTAAAGGACAAATGTCAAAAACAGCCCAAGAAGAGAAGTCTAAAAAGAGACTTAATGAAAAAGTTAGAAAACAAACGAATAAAAAAATCTTCAGTAATAATTTCTTTCCCTTTTAAATCTTTGATAGATTTAAATAGGAAAGAAATTTATTAAATTCAAAACCCCAAGTTTTGGTTTATAAATTAAATGTGTAATAGACGTATACATGAATTTGAGATACAAATACTGTGGGAAGAACTACTACTACTCTACTGAAAGAATATCACACAGAAATTACCAGAACAAAATTGTATTGTTCAGAAATGAATGAGATTTATTTGTTTAATATAAAGACTATTATAATTATTGTTGACTTTTAATTAAAACCCAAAAATCATCTGCATGTTAGAAAAGATATATGTTGGAGATGTCCGTGCCTGGGAGCCCACTGCGGATTCAGCGTCATTTGTTTTCTTTGAACTTGTTGCCTCCGTCTCGGAGGTCTACTTAACGCAAGGTTCTAGAATAACACTAACACTGTTACTTTTACATTTCATTTTAATTGACACAAAATATTCGATGTACCTACTTACTGCATTTCATTTCTTGTAATAGCTAAAAGCGTATATTCCAAGACACTAAAACAAAACTGACTTCAAATAAAAAATTAAAAAAAAATATTAAAAAACCTGGCTGAAAAACAAGTTGGTGGGAGTTATTTTAGTTCAATTATTGATTTCATGCAACCAACTACATCATACTGCTTGAAAAGTGACTTGTATGGAACTTTTCATTTGATTTTTTAAGTCGGGTTTTTGAAAATGTTTTTTATTTTTATTGTATACACTTCAGTAAGTTAGATTTTTGGGATAGCCTCCTCGAACCCTTTATTTTGATACCCCACTTAATATAGTTAGTCGACTTTAATTTTTTTCTTTTTCACATTTTATGGCGTCTGGTGGTCGCCATAATTATTTTAGTTTGATTACTGTGATGTCATTAGTAGCACTCGCAAGATTGAAATAAATCGATTGACGTAAGAATTATCAAAATCGGCCTACGCTTTTGGTCTCTAAAACACCTCAAAGGAACAAATATACATACATTTAATCATAAATACATACATAGGCTGATAAACACATTACCCTCCCTTGTGTCGCGCAGTCGGGTAAAAAGGAAACTACGTATTGCGGGGTTCTGGAAAATCATGCCGCTTCTGACCTTCTGGTCGCGAGAAAACTAAACCTTAGTAGCGTTCTAGCGCTGCGTGTCTATACTGTTTTGTTAAGAAGACTAATTATTGTTTCAGCGCGAACATTAGTTACTCTTGTCAAAATGTAGCATTTCCTTTGCTTTTATGATAGCCTCTCTATTACGTAGTAACATATTACCTCAATGCCACTGGTAAAAATACCCGTTGATATTGTACCGTAACAATATGAAAACATTCTCACAATCTTTTATCGATGTTTTTAATAAAGAGATATCGATATGGGCTACTCTATTATCCGCCATTTTATCCTCTCAGTGAAGTGTAGGTATGGCACGTTTTTCTTGTAGGTATGCCCAGTCCATATAATTTATATGTCAATGATTGAGATTCACAAACTGGAACGTTTTTTTTAAGTACCTAATATTTCTGCAGCAGATGGTGACGAATTTAGAGATTTTATAGTCGATACGGGAATCTCTGCAAATAAATTTTCAAATGCTGCGGCGACTTGTGAATCTGATTTAATGATACTGTCATCAATAGCAAGGGTGTAATCACTACTTCGGTTGCAAGATCTATTCTATTATATAAGACCGTTTCGCTAGTAATAATATCCCAAGTCATTTGAATTACATTACTACTATTTTTAATTTTTGAACAGTAGCGGGATTTCGCAAATTAACAAACTTTATTAAATAATTCAGAATAATTCTTAACATATATTTATTTGTTGCAAATACATTTGAATGTTGTATAACTATATACCTTAGCGACATACTTTTTCCCATTACATGCAATGGAGTGTATCGGTTTTAATTTACGATGTCTTTTTTACTGTACACAATACAAATGCGACTCTTATTTTACTCCCAAATACAAATAAACATTATTATTTGTACTATCTTTACACTAGTAATAATTATACGCATCATTCGATAGCACAAATAATTTAATACAAAACATTGACCAGTTTAATATTTCTGCCCCTATTTCTTGCATACCGGAGGAATGCATCTCATATCTTCAACATCCTAAACAATATCTGAATATTCTACAACAGAATATACGTAGCATACTGGAAGTGTGCCCAAAAGACTGGCGGCATTGTCACGTTTTATGGCAATGCTTAACCTCTGGCCGAGGAAAAAGCCAGGCCTTGAGTCGCGCATAATAATAATAATAATACGACCCCACCTCCACCACCTACCTGCCCACCTACCTGCGTCCACTAAGGCTGGCAAAGCAAGACTTCGCATGAAATGGAGCAAAGAAGTTAACCTTTTTATCATGCGACCTTATCTATATACCTATTACTAAATTAGAGTCTGACACATAGGGCAACAGTCAACACGGGCCACCGGGTTGCTCTATGTTCTGACATGACCACTTACCGGAAACAACTGCATGAACTTTTTACACGCCAATATCCAGAAGTTACAGTTACAGAACAAAGAATTTCTAATCAAGAATGATGAAGAATTATAATAAAAAATAAACTCCTTTCCCAAGTAGAAATAGATCAGTTAAAAGAAGAAGTACGTTCACAACTCCAAGTAGATTCAGAAAATATTGAAAGTGATATCACTATGGCATTAAACACAAAATACAGTTGAGTACATTCAACAAGAACAGCAACAACTTTGCTGTGAATCACCACCTATCACGCAAACCCAAACACACTATCAATCGCAAGTAACCACAGGTATATCCACACAAACTGAAAGTATAAGTATAACGTTAGAAAATGAAATCGAAACGTTAAATATCAATATCGATCAAAATCAGCCGAATTCAAAACAGCCTTAACTCAATATTCCGGGATGAACCCAGCAGCTCGACCAAAGCTGCCGAAACTTGGTACACGCAACTCTTTCAGCTCGTTAATTTATTTAATGAAACAATACTTAATCCATATATTAGCGAAGAAACACAATTAATAGACGTACATACCCTGATATACAAGGTGTAACGGAAAGGTGTGGTCATATTTTAGGAGCCGGTTCTGCCCATGGAAATGAACAACTTTGAAAAAAAAAATTGGACTTTCCATACAAAGTTATCATCAGCTGATCAATATTTGTATGAAGAGTAAATTTTTTTTTTTTAATTTCCTCGATTTTTCTTGCAAAACGTTGTTCATATCGATGGGCAGATGCAGTTCTTAAAATATGACCACACCTTTCCGTTACATCCTGTATTGCACAGCAATAGTCATTTCCGAAGAACTTAATTTTAAAATCACAGAATACACAGGTAACACAAGAGTAATGCTCGCGAAGAGGGAGGCGGCATACGTTAGGGAGACTCAACAACAGCCGAGTCGCCCTAGCGCCCTCAGCCGCAGCCGCCGCAGGAGACGCCAGGGGCCGCGAGACGATCTCCGGCCACCGTAGACCCGGGCCTGCGGACGGCGAGTAGTGGGTAACTCGCCGCCCGATCAGCACCAGGCCCGAGAGTCGACGGCGCGTAGTGTTCCACGTGCGCCTCAAAGAGTTGTCAGCAAAGTACGGGGCCTGCCACGGCCAATGCCTGCCCGGGGGTTGAGGATAAATTCGAAAGAGTAACCTCGCCCCTGGGCATGTAGGGCAGGGAGGAACAGGGGTGGGTTTTAGTCAGTAAGAGTCTGACACGTCCTTCCGCTCCACCATAGAGCGGAAGAAGTCATAAGATGATTTCCACCCACCAAAAAAAAGGTATCACAAGACAAAGAAATATTAACAAACCTGCATGGCAGCAGAGGCTCGAAAAAGATATTGAAAAACTGAGAGCAGACTGCAGTAGAGTAACTCAATATATTCACAACAATAGATCAAACAAAGTAGTTAAAAAAAGAGTAGAAGCAATATTTAGAAACACTGTTACACACACTAGACACGAAAACGACAACAGAAAAGTCGGTTAAAAACCGGAAGAATTTTTGGATACACTTAAACAAAAATTAGCCCAAATAGTACACACTGGTTAAGGAGATATAAGAAGGCACAAGAACGAAAAAAATGATAACTCCTTGTTTGCCATGAACGAAAAAAACTTTTACAGAAACTCACAAAAACCACAAATTAACCGGACCAAAATGTTCTCATGAACAGGTCCAACATAATGAAACATCTGATTGGATAAAAGACGAAGAAATTAAATGGGGTTCACTAGAAGAAATGGAAAACGTTGAGTTAACTGAGTCCGACATAAGTAGTACCTAATACAGCAAGATTACACAATTGGGAATCTCCGGGAATTGATAAAGTACATAATTTTTGTTATAAAAAGTTAGAGTCATTACACAAAATTTTAGCTAAAAATCGAACAGAAATTATCTTAGGGAAACAAATCATTCCTGCATTTATTGCTACAGGAATAACCTACATGTTACCAAAAACACAATACTCACCACAACCTTCTCAATACAGACCGATTACATGCCTACTCACGATATACAAAATCCTAACATCAGCAATCACAACAAAAATTAATAAACACAGAACATCACAATATTATAGCTGAGGATCAAAAAGGATGTAGAAGTAAGGAGGATAAGTAAGGAGGAGGATGTAAGGAGCAACTAGTCATCAACTAGTCATAGATTCAATAATACACAAACATGCTGCCACAAAAAATAGAAACTCACATTGCCTAAACATAGATTATAAATATAAAGCATTCGATAGTATACCACACGGTTTTCTATTGTGTTACCTAACTTTTTTTTCCATAATCTAAAGTGCCATAATTTTTTTTTGTCTTAATCATCATTTGTCCGAATGATAATTTGCCCGAACTTAAATGTCACATAATATCACATGCCATAAAATTGAAATCCCTAAATATAATATGCCCTAAATCCGTTTTTCATAAATCTTACAATCAATATTATACAAAAGACTTAGAACCGTTTTCAATAAAAGTTATAAGTCCTAAATTCAAATTATACATCCTAATAATATTTTTTAAACTTTGTTTAACAAAGCTTTTGCTATGAACTTCTCTCAGGTGTTACGTAGATACGAGTTTATGCAATACGAGTTATGGAGCTATTCTCTTATAAAATTAGCTTAGAATTGGTCTACAAATTATTAATAAAGTAATTAATGTATCTACGTTTAAGTAACTTTTTTGTGTAATTAAATATTATCTGATTTGTATTACAATTGTTTATTATTTTACCAAATCCAACTGATACAATACATAAATAGTAAAGATAAAAAAGCAATAAATGGCTCTTGTTACGACTCCGGCGCCGCATGTATACATCACTCAATAAAACAGTTGATTGTGAACATGTGGTTTTTATTTCCCTATAAGAAGCATGCAAACAAGCATACACCATGCATGCAGCAAGCAAATGAGCATGCAAATAAGCACGCAGCATACAAGCAACCAGGCAAAATGCAGCATGCAAGCAAGCATCCATAATGTAAGCAAGCATGGAACATGTAGCAGGCAAGCAAGCATGCAGCATGCAAGCGAGCATGCAACATGCAGCAGGCATGGTTTCTGTCACGGCTCCAGCGCTGCGAGGCTCCGGCGGTCCCACGCGAGTTTTTCGTCGCAGATGGTTTAACGCTGACCACCGCAGCTTCGTCTTGCCTTGTCTTGCTTTGTCCTCAGCCGCGGCGGCGAGCGTTACAACCACCTACTCCTAAACTCGCGGGCCGCCTCGCCACTCCGCGCCTTCGCGATTCTAAATTACACTCTAGGGGTAGGGCAAAAAAGACTGCGTGGAGTCGGATTTACAGCAATTCGTTCCTGTCACTAAAACCTAATTTCTAGCAAATGTTTTAGGACTAACAATTTTATCATAAACGAACACTTGGGATAATACACATTGTATAATGCAATACTTAGGACATATGACTATATTTCATTCAAAATTAGGAGATTGAATTATTAAGTACTCGATATCATGACAGAATAGTTTTATAAGTAAAAATAATTATTTAAAACAAAATTTCGAATTTTTGAACATTATGGTTTATAAGTTTATAGCAAACGTGTTATGGATAATTATTTTCGGACAAACAATTTTAGGAGAAGAAAGGGAGTACCATACCATACTTCTGGTTGATTAAAATATTACAGATTTATAAAATTAATTAAAAAACTATAGACTTTTTACAGCTTATTATGTCCCGTTGGAAAAGTACTCTTCAATTAAATTGCCGACACAACGCTATCACAACTCGGCAGATATCCATAAAGAAGGGTATTTATCAGGAAGATTCTCTGAGTCCTTTATGGTTTTGTGTCGCCCTAAACCCTCTGTCCCACTCGGGTGCGTTACCTTACTTCGAAAAGTGTAACACCGAATAACACGTCCCCGTAAGTTTACTATAACGAAAAACTTAACAACGAATGCACGTTACCACGAAAAACTTAACGCCGTAGCCATGCGATCTCGAATAACAAAATCTCGAATTCACCAATTCAAATCACTTAACAATGAATGCACGCTACCACGAAAAACTTAACGCCGTAGCCATGCGATCTCGAATAACCAAATCTCTAATTCAGCAATTCGAATTACTTAACAACGAATGCACGCTACCACGAAAAACTTAACGCCGTAGCCATGCGATCTCGAATAACAAAATCTCTAATTCAGCAATTCGAATTACTTAACAACGAATGCACGCTACCACGAAAAACTTAACGCCGTAGCCATGCGATCTCGAATAACCAAATCTCTAATTCAGCAATTCGAATTACTTAACAACGAATGCACGCTACCACGAAAAACTTAACGCCGTAACCATGCGATCTCGAATAACCAAATCTCTAACGAAAAGTCAGCAAAAACAAAATTTAATCCATCAATTAAGAGCGCGATTATTTATTCAAAGAAAAGGCGCAATTATTACAAATAATTATACTGCTATAATTATTATTTGACACCGACTTCCGAAATTAAAGTTATGTTTAAATATTTAGTGTATGTTTTTTTCTTTTTTGGTATTCGGTTGTTTTTTTTTTTGCAAAAAAGTTTTTTATTAGTGCATTGAGTAATTACTAATTATGCCTAGTAATAACAGTAGTATAATTATTTGTAATAATTGCGCCTTTTCTTTGAATAAATAAGCGCTCTTAATAGGGAATATGCATGAAAAAAATATTAGTTATTTAACCGGTTTATCGATGAATATAATAGAGTAGAGTACGAACAGTGAAAGCAGAATCAAAATTGATGAAAAATTAAACGAATTATAACAATTTTAAATAAATATATCTGTCCCTCTCTCGAAAACGCTGATTTCTATGTCAGTTGTATCATATAGGCGTCATGCCCTTTGACATCAAAGAACACGTCGGACTTCTCTTTCTAATTATCAACTTTAAAGCTTCGTCGCTGATGCTGATATTTTGAATATTCCTTCTGTGAAGCCCCGCGACTCACTAGTGAGTCGGACAAAAAAAAAAAATTAAAGAGAAAAAAAAAAAAAATCGGCTGTCAACCCGGGTTGTCGTCGGGGTTCAATTTGACAACCCGGATTTGGCCGCGGGGGTTGAGGGGTATTTGTTCACTATAGTTAATAAGTCTTCAATTCAAAAAATAAAAAAAATATCATGCATATTCCCTATTGTTGGATTAAATATTTTTTTTGCTGACTTTTCGTTAGAGATTTGGTTATTCGAGATCGCATGGTTACGGCGTTAAGTTTTTTGTAGTAGCGTGCATTCGTTGTTAAGTAATTCGAATCGCTGAATTAGAGATTTGGTTATTCGAGATCGCATGGCTACGGCGTTAAGTTTTTCGTGGTAGCGTGTATTCGTTGTTAAGTGATTCGAATAGGTGAATTCGAGATTTTGTTATTCGAGATCGCATGGCTACGGCGTTAAGTTTTTTTTTTTTTTTTTTTTTTTTTTTTGTTTTTTTTTTTTTTTTTTTTGGGGGGTGGGAAATCATCCTATGACTTCTTCCGCTCTAGGGTGGAGCGGAAGGGTGTGTCAGACTCTTACTGACTAAAACCCACCCCTGTTCCTCCCTGCCTCGAGTGCCCGGGGGCGAGGTAACTCTTTCGAATTTATCCTCCACCCCCGGGCAAGTTTTTCGTGGTAGCATGCATTCGTTGTTAAGTGATTCGAATAGGTGAATTCGAGATTTTGTTATTCGAGATCGCATGGCTACGGCGTTAAGTTTTTCGTGGTAACGTGCATTCGTTGTTAAGCGTTTCGTTATAGTAAACTTACGGGGACGTGTTATTCGATGTTACACTTTTCGAAGTAAGGTAACGCACCCGTCCCACTCACCTACTGCACTGCTGTCAAACTGGATATTCGCTTAAACATACCGCAGAAGAAACTATCATCTCTCATCTTATTTATATGGACATTAAACTGTACGCAAAGTCTGAAAAAGATATGAAAAAATTAATAAACACTACGACAGAATTTAGTAAAGATATCAACATGCAATTTGGTTTAGATAAATGCAAAACACTTCATATAATAAAAGGCAAAATGAAACCGGGCGACTATCCTATTAACAATACAGATACAATCACAGCTATGGAACCAACAGAGTTATATAAATATTTAGGGTACAGGCAACAGGAATAGATCATTCAGCAATTAAACACACTTTAAACACAGAATCTATGAGGAGAGTGATCGCAGTATGTAAAACTCAACTCTCCGGAAAACATTTAATAAAGGCACTGAACACCTACGCGATTCCAATATTGACATACTCTTTTGGAGTGATTAAATGGTGTAATGTTAGATTTTAAAAGGATATCCTAATATTAATAATATTAGGATAGAAATCTGTTTATTTATTTGTTAATCAATCACACCTCAATTTATTGAATGGATTTGAATCAAATTAATTAGAATATTTATATTTTTTGTGGTTGCACAGGCATGCATATAACTGTGCGCAAAGCTACATAGTGGGTAGATACATAAAAAATGGAGCCTTCTACTAATCTATAAGTATTAGATCCATTTCCCCAATAACAAATGATAGAAAGTATTCTAGAGCAGATGAATTAATCATGGTTACATTTAAATGAACAAACCCAAAACATCTCGTCTCCCAGCAAGATTTTTCCAATAGGATTCTAATAGCATAAAATGTAGTTTTAATGTAAAAATTTACTAGTGCTGAAACTGGAAGAATGATAAAGCACAAAACAAATTGCCTATTTCTAATGAAGACTTAACAATTTTACAAGGTGTATTGGCAACAGCTGAGTTAAAAGTAGGTAGAATAATAATTGATCTTTCATTATTTTATAAATTTTAGCTTTCATGAAAGCAGGTTCGGAAACAATAGACAAAAACAGCAGTTACTACAACGTTTTAGAATGAACTGTGGTTAGTTGTTCCTTCTATAGCCAGACTTTGTAAGTGGAAACTTATTAGAATAACCAATTAATTAGGGCACATAGCATTCACGCCTTGACTCGCCGGTGTAAAACCACCTTTAATGTACAGCGAGCGCACGATAAGGTTAAGTGCGGTTAGAATCGGAACTAAACGTTTTAAATGTTATAATTTTATAATTATGCTAATGAATACATATTACATTAATTATACCTAGCTAGATATTGCTTTCAATAACAATTTGAGTTACGTAATATCGTTTTCGTTTTTAATAAAATAGATAGGCCTGCAATTTGAAGCAGCGCCACTTGAAGCGACGTATCGTGCGCGCACTTCTTAGATAATACACTATTGCTCACTTCCACTTTATTTATTTTGGAGGATACGGATAGAAGGCATATAGAAGGCAACAATTTACTGTCATATTAAAGAAAATAAATTTGACAGTTTTAGTTTAGTTTTATTTAGTAGCTATGGTTTTGACGGTGTCGACTGGCGGACGTTAGATTTTATTTTTAATCACTTTTTAATATACGAGGGAATTTTGGTCAATCGATTGTGACAGTGTGAAGTCAAAATGCCTAAAAAAGCTCCGAAAAATGCTTTTTTTTATTTTATGCAAGACTTTAAGGAGGAGCAGCAGAAAAAGGGAATAAATTACGGCAACTTAGCTGAGGTTTCAAAAGCTGCCGATCCTGAATGGCGGGTAACTATATTTTATTTTTAAGTTAATTTTCCTCGTGGTTGATTTACCAAATAAAGTGAAAGATATGTGCAATTAATTGGTTATTCTGATAAGTTTCCACTTACAAGGTCTGGTTACAGAAGGAACAACTAATCACAGTTCATTCTAGAACGTTGTAGTAACTGCTGTTTTTGTCTATTGTTTCCTAACCAAAATTGAACCTGCCTTCATGAAAGCTAAAATTGATAAATTAATGAAAGATCAATTATTATTCTACCTACATTTAACTCAACTGTTCCCAATACACCTTGTAAAATTGTTAAGTCTTCATCAGAAAAAGGCAATTTGTTTTGGGCTATCACTCTTCCAGTTTCAGCACTAGTAAATTTTTACTTATAAATTAAAACTACTTTCTAAGCTATTAGAATCCTATTGGAAAAATCTTGATGGGAGATGAGATATTTTGGGTTTGTTCATTTAAATGTAACCATGATTAATTCATCTGCTTTATAATACTTTCTACAATTTGTTTATTGGGGAAATGGATAATACCTATAGTTTAGTAGAAGGCTCCCATTTTTTTTTTATGTATCTACCCACTATGTAGCTTTGCAAACTGATATGCATGCCTGTGCAACCACAAAAAATATAAATATTCTAATTAATTTGATTTAAATCCATTCAATAAATTGAGGTGTGATTGTTTAACAAATAATTAAACAGACTTTTATCCTAAATTTTATAATATATTATTAGGATATCCTTAAAATCTAACAGGGCAATGGAGAATGTTCCACTTAGTATTTGTTTTATCTAATAGAATAAAAAATTAATTGAATTAATTTTAAATTGATAGAATATAATATAATGTAAAAAAAAATCCACTTATGATATTAGTGCATTTAATTACCAATATTTCTCTCTAATTCAGAATGCGTCAGTTCAAGTCAGGTCCCGTTACGAAGCTAAAGCAAAAAGTGAGAAATCGAAACATAATGTTCCTGTTGCAAGGTTCACGTCTACAGGGATCCCATTATCCGTCATTGAGCAAGAGCAGAAAGCGGTACAAGATGCCATTGAATTTGAGATCCAAGACATAATTAACATAGTGAAGACGTTAAAATTTAATAAAAGTAAGTTTCTGTTTATAAACTGTGGATTTAGTTGTAAACCAAAAATATGAATGTGATCCATGTCCTTTGCGTGGGTCACATTCATCCTATTTATCATTAGCATAGCTTTGTAGCACAATATTTTTAAAGCGCCTAAAAAAAAAATTTAAAAAAAGTTGTGAATATTTTGTCCTTTTCTTTTTTTGCAACTGAGCTGATGTTGATTGTTCTGCCAGCCTCATGGGGTAAGGTATAGAAGCCGGGCGCCCGAATAAGGGGGTGATGTAGAGTCGCCCCCCAACTAACCCCCCCTGCCAGAGGTGGTCGACGGAGTCTACTTCTGAATGGTTTAAAAAAAATAACCTCGAATGGGGTGGCAGGGTCTGTTCGCTCGCTTACTGGACCCTCCCATCCTCTTCTAACCTAACATGTCCGAGTCGGGGTGCCCCAAGTCCCGAGCTCGCTCTTATGCCCAATAAAACACCAAAACGTTAACTTTTAGGGAGTGCCTCCGCAGCCGGTGCCGCACCAAAAATTACGCTGTTGGGAACCGGCAGTACTTTTTTCCATTTTTTATTTCTATTATTTGGAGCGAGCGAAGCGAGCTCAGGCACTTAGGGCACCACAAGTCACTCACCTTCGTGATTAGTTCCTTTGAATCCTGACAAGACTAGCTGGCCTGGGCTCTGTCAGCTTTCCTTACTTATGACCGTCATTAGCACATTACGCCTCCCTATTTCAACTGCTCTGTAAGATTTGAGCATAGTCAAGTGGCTAAATCATTTGATATGTACGCTTGGTGATTCCAAGTTCAAATCTAGCTTGCACACATTTACTTTTTGGTTTTTTGGGACTTGTTTTTGAAGATTTAAGCAAAGAACAGTATTTTTTTAACCAACTTCAAAAGAAGGTTTTTTGCGAACCAGATGTTCCGCTTTTTTTTAGAACATTCACGTTAGCACTTGATACACTATTCAATTAATACAAGGGAGCAAATTTAGGCACACTGTAACTAGGAAGTTGGAAGCTAGCGATCACACACTAATCAGAATTCTGAATCGGAGTCCAGTGTGGCCAACTGCTACAAATTCGAGCCGCTAGACTGAATTATAGATTTTTGAAGAAGTGTCGAGTTAACAAAAAAATTATGTATTACTGGCCCTAAAATTGTTTGGATTTGTACTCCAAAAGTCATCACATAAGTCGCTAAACCATTTTTGTTGTCAAATCTAGGTAGCCCGCGAAATTAAAATTTTCTTACGTTTTTCGTAATTTGCAGGTAGAATTGCCAATTAAAAAAAAAAAAAAAAATATTTCGACGCTCTGGCAGCTAAAATTGCTTGCGCCTAAGACAAATCCCTTTGAACCTTTGTAGTCAAATCCGAAAATTTAAAAATCATTAAAATCGGACCAGCCGTTCTTGAGTTATAAATGTTGTAACCTTACAGTAGAAAGGGTTTACCTAACCCCTGCCAGAGTAACCACGCTCCTGTATAATCGGACAATTGAAGGAACAGGGGTGGGTTTTAGTTAGTAAAAGTCTGACACGCCCTCCCGCTCCACCTAGAGCGGGAGAAGTCAGTGGATGATTTCCCACACCCACAAAAAAAAAAAATATTATATATGGTTATGTGCTGTATACTTCAAGGTTGTTTATTATTTTGATGTACCTACATATTTCATTTCAGAAAATTTTAATGATTTTTTGGGTTCTGTACCGGAAGGGTTCAAACGGAGCTGTTACTCACGTGTCCGTCTGTCTGTCCGTCCGTCTGTCCGTCGTCTGTCACACAGCTTTTACAGCCAAACGGTACGAGCTAGTCTTCAAATTTTTACAGTATTAGTTAGCATCTTGTTGACCCAAAGCCATACAAATTGTCAAAAATACATTTGATAACACGCACTGGGCCGGTTTTAATAAGTTTCAATGAACATTACTAAAATCATTTGTATTGTTTGTAATATTTTGTGTATAATACCGCATTTACACATACGTGCTCGCCACTCGCGTCGTCGTTCGACGAAACATTCGTATACCCAGTGCCGTCGCGAACAAGGGCGGATCCAGGATTTTTTTCTGGGATTTTTTTTTAAGGGGCAGACGCAAAAATAACTGTCCAAAATAAACTTGTAGTATTTATATAAAGGTTTATTAAGGTGAAAGCGCCAGAGTAGCCCGCGAAATTTAAATTTTCTTACGTTTTTTACAATTTGCAGGTTAGTATCAGGTTGTATTTTAGTCAAAATATGATTCGCGGCCGTAGCAAGTACGTATTCACAGAACTGTAATCATTAAAATCATCAGTACAACTCTCTCAGTTAGAATTGATGCCAAATTTAGTATTTAATGAAATCATGACGATCATTGATGATTTTAATGATTACAGTTCTGTGCGATGTTATGTTGTGAAGTGGTGTAAACAATAAACAGACATGCAATTGCAGCAATTCTGGAAGGTGTTTGCTATCGTTTATTGAAGAGTTCCATTGTGTATCTCCGAAGTTCTACACCAGATCTTCACCAAATTTAAATGGGACCACATGAGAAGCACCAGCTTTCAAGTAAAAAAAAAATCATCAAAATAGGGTCACCGGTTCAAAAGTTCTGAGGTAAACACAAAAAAAAAAACTTGCAGACGAATTCAGAATCTCCTCCATTTTTTGAAGTCGGTTAAAAAAATAGTAGGCACATTATGACAGGCACAGGCACACTCGATAAACTAAAACTAATTGTATAAATTATTGGCAATAAAGGCTACTACTATACTAATAATTCAGTTTTACATTGGTGACGATTCTGATGAGCAAAAACTAAACTTTATTTAGGCTATTGCTATCTTTTTCTCTCTAATTAAACAAGAAAGAGACGGACGTAAATTAGAGCTGTCAAATTTAGTTGAACTAAAATTTCTATACTTACAAATTAAAGGTACACGTAAAACCATGTCGACTAAAAACATGGTAAAGCGCAAGGCGTAAACCAGTTTGACATCTCTAACTTAGTTCATAGCTATAGCCGTCCTTTTCTCGCACTGCTTTTTAGTAAAAGATAGCGATTCTCTAATTTTAGTATAGTTATTGAACAACAGAATCGGCACCATTGACTGCCACGGTCTGGTGGGCGCAAGTGTAACTGCTGTGAATTATCAGATTTATCGAAGTAAAAATAAACTAAAAAGGGGTGACTTGCTTAGCGCTTAGAGCCTAGCTAGTTAACTTGTAAAAAGTGATGTGAAACAAACATTTTAAAATAGTACATGTATATTTAAAGTAACAGTAAAAAGTAACTCATCATGACATGTCATACAAACTGGCAAGTTTTAAAGAATTTTAGCACACATACGCAAGGTCTAAATTGCCAAAAATAAGTAGGTACCTACTTGCCAGTTAAAATGAAATACCGTGAGCAGTAAACGCTCCTAACCGGCAGCAAACCGCGCTTGACGCATTAGCGATATGCTTCACACATGCAGCCATGGGATAGACGTTGTATTCTTAAATTGCTTTTTTTTTGTTTAACAGCCATTTATGACGAGTACATCTACCTAATAGATGTAAACTACTACTGCAAAACGTCGTCCAATTTTGTAATCGGTGAGAGTACTGTGCTACGCTTCAACTTGAAGAATGGCTTTCGAGACTTTTATCATGAAATGATAAACCCAGGTAAGCACACATGCTCAACAACAGAGTCGCCCTCACGCCCTCAGCAGCAGCCGCCGCAGGAGACGCCTGGGGCGTCGGACGTCGCGAGACGTTCTCCGGCCTGCGGACGGCGAGTAGTGGGCAGCTCGCCGTCCGATCAGCACCAAACCCGTGAGTCGACGGCGCGTAGTGGTCCACGCGCGCCTGAAAGAGAATTTGTCAGCCACCACTGACGGGGCCCATCCTGGCCGGTGCCTGCATGCCTAGGGGTAGCGGATAAATTCGTAACAGAGTTACCGCTCCCCTGGGCACTCAAGCAGGGAAGGAACAGGGGTGGGTTTTTAGTCAGTAAGAGTCTGACATGCCCAGCTCCACCCAGAGCGGGAGATGTCATTGGATGATTTTAAAAAAAAGGTAAGCACATATCCTCTGATATATATTAAACTTATGGAATGGTTCCACTGCTGGGAGTTGAGACTCAGACCTACTCTCTGTGAAAGAGAGTGGCATGGAATCCGCAACAGGTGCTTGTTGTTAGCTTAAGCATAGTCAGCCTATAATGTCCCCACTGCTGGGACACATGCCTCTTTGTGAGAAGGTGTAGGCTGCAGGCCTCCCTGTGAGAGGGTGTGGGCCGCAATCCACCACGTGGGCGCAATGCGGGTTGGTGGATCTCACATGTTTTCGAAGTTTTGGTTAAAAGACATACCGGCTTCCTCACGATGTTTTCCTTTACAGTTTTGAGAGCAGTGGTGGTAAAATAATTTACAAAAAGTAAGGCTGACTGAAGCTGGGCAAATGTTAAGGGTGCGTTTCCACTGAAGCGGAGCTGAGCGGAGCGGAGACGTGTATTAATCGACCAATCACAATGGTTGAAGTCCTCATCGCGTCACTCGTCTCGTCTGTGATTGGACAAAACAAACCTGCACGTCTCCGCTCCGCTACGCCCAGGTCAGCTTCAGTGGACAGGCAGTCTAAAGCGTCTACCTGAGTTCGAATCCACGACGTACTACTTGTAAGTTGCGGCTGTTACCACTGGGCCACCACTGCTTGTAGCTAACCCACTTGTAAGTTGCGGCTGTTACCACTGGGCCACCACTGCTTGTAGCTAACCCAGTGGGGGCAAAAATAGTTAATTTTTGTTATGAAAAAAAAAAAAATATATTACTTATTTTTTAGTAAAAATTTTTTACTTGTTTTTACCTAGTATTTTACGAAAAAAAAAAATATTATACATAATATTATTTATCAAAAAATTGTGCGTGGAGTCCCCACGCACAATTTTTTCCTCCGCGCGGAAATGTGGAAATGAAAATAGGAAGGGGTAGAAATTGATTTTTAGTGAAATCATATTATTTCTTTAAGACAAACTTTATTAACATTGCTTACAATTCACAATTGATCGCATCTTTTAATTATCACTCACTCTCTTTCTCTCTCCTATTTTCTACCTTTGTGTATCTTTCTTTCTCTGCCTCTTGCGTTGGAATATTGGACGCTACTCGTTGCTAACGCTCGCGCTGGCCTGTAATATATATACGTAGTATATATATTACAGGCCAGCGCGAGCGTTAGCAACGAGCATATACCTGGTATACTACGCGCATGCGTTCGAGTGCCACGCATTCACTCTCGCTCTCTCTTTCTATTCCTCCTAGAAGTTTCACTACAAAAATAGCGATCCGATTAGTGTTCTTTTTTTTTGAACTATTTACGTGATTTATCCACTCAATATTATTTCGCCATGTCCACTTGAAGATGGATTCAATTGATCAGTATTTATAAGTAACAACCATATTTTATCCTAACATAGGAGCTTTGATTATGAAATATCAAAGCATAGGAGGAAAACATCAAAATATGAGTTTCAGTGGTTTTCCTCATCTGTGCAAGAGTCGAAGGGTCACAATCACGTCATGTTTTTTTGTCAAAGAAACATGACATTGATGTGGTTAATTGCGAGATTTTACCCCATTTGTAGGATTGTGTAACAGTTAAATGATGTAGCAGCCCCAAACAAGGAAACTAGAGAGAAATTATTATTTCTGAAGGAATTATACATTATTTTCCCATTAGTGGCAGGTAGACAAACAATTCGAAGATAGAAAGTTCAAAAGAAGTTTTACATGGTAACTACCTACTTATTTTTTAAATATTGATTTGTTTTTAAAATATTTTATACTTTCAACTGATTAACGACGCACGTGCCATGTAATCTCTTCACCCACCACCCATGGTTGATTGGTAGATAATGCCATTTTTTAGGGTTCCGCACCTGAAGGGTAACCAACGGGACCCTATTACCAAGACTCCGCTGTCCGTCCGTCCGTCTGTCTGTCAGCGGGCTGTATCTCATGATCCGTAATAGGTAGACGGTTGAAATTTTCATAGAATGTGTATTTCTTTTGCCACTATAACAACATATAATAAAAATTTATATTAATTAAAAATTAAAGGAGGCTCCCCTGTTATAAACGTGTTTTTTTTTGCTCGATCTTAATAGTGGCAACAAGTAGACGCGTATAATTTTGTATGATGGTACGGAACCCTTTATGCGCGAGTCCGAGTCGCACATGGTCGGTTTTTTTCTTTTAAGGTTGGTTATTTATCGTTGACTTCACACCCCGCTCCACCCAGAGCGGTAGCTCTGACGGCGGGCTGCGGATCTGACTAAAACCCAGCGTTCCTTCAGTTGCCTGCGCCAGTGCGTTCTAGAGCCGCGGTACGTGACTCATGTAAACACTCCCGCAACTGGTTGAGAATGCCTAAGGCATTAAGCCTGCCTTTGTACCTTTGTGTATGAAGTTTCAATTTACAAATAAATATTTCCTTTAAGCTTGTTGCCTCGCCTTTATGTCGATGTTCTACACCTGATTGCGAACACGAACAATTCGCACATCATATCCTATGGGAGTGTACTCTTTGGCAAACTGAACGCAATATTATGTTGAATAGTATTCAGCCTACGTCTGGAGTTGTCTATTACACCTTGTGGAAACTAGAACGAATTTCGTTCGTGCGTTCAAGCGTTTTTGCCGTACCTATTATTTATTGAAATCAAGTGTAACAGAATAGCCAACAATTTTAGGACCCATTAATATTAGTGTTTTTAACCATTGGTGCTTGGCAACTGGGCTAACTTTGTTCTGTCTCCCGCTTGATTAGGAGGGAAGTGGAAATTATGTTTTTCTTACTCCTCCGCTGTCTTTTCTGATTAATTTCGTTGCGGGACCCAAGACCGTGTAATCGTTTCTCTGGTACTCGTCGAGCTTCGTTTCCTCGGCGTTTTTTCTGGTGGTCGCTACTGTTGATTCTGGCTTACAGAAGTTACAGTGGTTTGGGAATAGTGTAGCGGGCTTACCCCAAAAAAAAATAGTTATAAACAAATCTGCCAAACTGTAGAACACTTTTTCAGCAGCGTTGCACATTCTTTTGCCTCATCAATGTTCATACATCAGTTGTCAATATTAGCATTGTGAGTAGTTGTGTAATTTTATTTGTTACGCAACTACCCTGCTAGTCATAAACAAGCGCCGGTTTCGAAAACTATGCACCTTTTTTTTTGGAGGGTGTGAAATCATCCAATGACCTCGGGAGCTCTGGGTGGAGCGGGAGGGCGTGTCAGACTTTTACTGACTAAAACCCACCCTTGTTCCTTCAGTTGCATCTGTGCCAAGGGCCGCGGCACCTCATTGCGAATTTTTTCGCAACCCCAGCTAGCAGATACTATACGCACCTGATGCAGACATACCTACTGTATAATATAAAATAAGCCTTTATTTTATTTTCGTTGTTAAGATATAACCTATTTAAAGTAAACGTATAGCATTATTTATAAAACTCGCTAACGTTTGATGAGAGCGACCTCTCGCGCTCGGCCCTGGTCCAGGCCATGGTACGGAGCGAGAGGGAATGAGAACCAGTCTCTTCCTTCTGCGAAGCAGTAATGCTCGCGAAAGAGGAGGTGGAACGGGTGAGGGGGACTCAACAGAGTCGCCCTCTCGCCACCAGCAGCAGTCGCCACAGGAGATGCCCTGGGCGTCGGAGGCCGCAAGTCGATGTCCGGCCACCGTAGGCCTGCGAACGGCGAATATTGGGTAGTTCGCCGTCCGATCAGCACCAGGCCCGACAGCCGACGGCGCGTATTGCTCCACGCGCGCCTCAAAGAGATGTCAGCAATGCATGCGCACGGGTCGTGGATAAATTCGAAACTGAGTTACCGCGCCACTGGGCACTCAGGCAACTGAAGGAACAGGGGTGGGTTTTAGTCAGTAAAAGTCTGACAAGCCCTCCCGCTCCACCCAGAGCGGGAGAAGTCATAGGATGATTTCCCAACCCCAAAAAAAAAAGTTAGTAAATGTTGAAATAAGAACCTGCTGAGCTGCATGTTTAAACTAATCACATGGTTTATAAATTAGGACCATATTCTTTTTGTCTTTGGAATCGATGGTTCCCTAATTATTTAAAAACTGGATACTCAAGGTAGGATTTATGACTAAGCCTTATTTTAGTGGAGCAATATTTAACCCAGTTTGCTCGGAAAAATAATACGTGATATTTGCCGTGACTACCCCCCTAAACGCCTCACGTAATTAAGGCGTATATACCCACCAAGTGGCGCCCTCATTGAATAAAAAATCGTATCTTAGCATAGAATACAAAGATTAAAAAATCCTATGTTGCGTTTGTTACAAAGAGCTTAAGGTATTTTTATGTTGTTGAAACAGGACTCTTAAAGTGTTTCGTATCCAAAGTAGTAAGCAAAAGTGTCAAAAACGGCCGTTTTTGGTACTTTTGCTTACTACTTTTTTATTAACTATGCTAAGATACGAATTTTATTCAATGAGGGCGCCACTTACGGGGAGGCCCTTAATGGACGCCCCGTTATGTTCTGGACAGGTGCACTGCACTCACATTTGCCAATTGCCCCATTTTTCCAAGTTTTCACTGCTCTCCTTTAGCATTAAACCAATAATGTCCTGACACTTACCTAAATCTTAGACAATCTTAACAATACTCTAATCCTATCTACCTAATCTCTAATCCACTTATTTGACAAACAGGTAGTATACCCGTAGGCTATGCATCAGACGTCAAACAAGGCAGCATCGAACTCGGTCTAGACATGCCAGACGACACGGACAACAAGAGCAATTACATGCAGATCCTTGCCAACATAATCGACTATCTGAAGCAGAAGGACCCCAGTGTGAAGCGTCTGCCCCCGTTGTATACGATGCCAGAGAAGGTCATGGCTGTACAAGATTTTATTCTGCAGATGTGTCAGAAGTCGGGTAAGGTTTTTTTTTTTTTTTAATGTTAAGGTTGAAGCGGCGCGGGAGAAAAATGCTTAGGTCTTAGGCATTGGGGGATAGGCGCCGCTCATAGGGCCTAGGACTTGGTGGCCTTTGCCGAGCAGTGGGACAACAATGGTTAGATAAAAATAAACTTTAATACAAAAAAAAAAACAACCGACTTCCAAAAAAGAAAATATGTACACTAAAAAATTACTTTAATTTCAGAAGTCGGTGTTTGTATTATATATATGTATAATTCTTCGTTTTTTTGACACCGACTTCCGAAATTAAAGTAATTTTTTAATTTTTAGTGTATAAAGTTCCTTCTTGGAAGTCGGTTGTTTTTTTTTTTGTAAAAAGTTTTTATTTTTCACTTGTTAGTTTTTGTACCCCAGAACTAAAACCCCCAATAAAATGGAATGTAGAATTTAAACACTCTTAATTGGATAAACCCAAATAGTCGTCTTATGTATACGTATTTTTCGTTTTTGTTAAAATTTTCAAAAAGCACTGAAGCAATTTCGATAAAAATTATATGGCACCACCTCGGGAGAATTTGAAAATCGGTCCACAACTGATAGGGAAATCGGCGGACATAGATAACAAAAAAAAAAAGACGTACAGTCAGTACGACATACAGTCGAACATAGAACCTGCTCATTTTCCGAAGTCGGTTAAAAAAGAGTTACCCCCATAGATCCGATGCTTCGATAATCTATCCCATTGTACTCAAGGTCTATGAAGGCTAATAGCGTTCCAGGATTTTTACAGTTTGCGGAAAATAAATTGAACGTTACCGTAACTGTTCTTGAGGCGGCGACGGCTCGCCGGTTGAACGCGCCCCAAAGAGTCATGGCCATTCGCATGATCCGAGGATACCGCACGGTCTCCTGTAAGGCGGCGAGCCTCCTTGCCGGACTGTCGCCATGGTTCTGGAGGCAAATGTCCTCGCGCCACTCATAGAGGTGTGCGAGGACATTTGCCTCCAGAGGCGAAACGCCGGGGCGAAACTCCGCTGCCGCGACACCTCGCGGCTTGGCGGACAGAGCTCCGGCAGGATCTCATGGCGACATGGAGAGAGCGACTGTCGCAACCTAGCGCTAGGCACGCCTCCATTGCGGCGGTAGTGCCCCTCTTTGAGGAGTGGCTGGAGAGGCGCCACGGCGCCCTCACCTTCCGCATGACGCAGGTTCTCACCGGACACGACTGTTTCGGGAGGTCCCTGTTTCGCACAAAGCGGGAGGAAACGCCCGGATGTTTCCACTGCGCGGATCGCCCAGAGGACACGGTGGAGCATACGGTGGAGATCTGCTTCGCTTGAGCGGAGCACCGCCGTGTCCTTGTGGATGCGATAGGCGGCTGCGATCGCTCGCGCCCGGCCCTGGTTCAGGCCATTTTACGAAGCGAGAGGGAATGGGAAGCTGTCTCCTCTTTCTGCGAAGCAGTAATGCTCACGAAGACTGCGCGGATCGCCCAGAGGACACGGTGGAGCATACGGTGGAGATCTGCCCCGCTTGGGCGGAGCACCGCCGTGTCCTCGTGGATGCGATAGGCGGCTGCGATCTCTCGCGCCCGGCCCTGGTTCAGGCCATGGTACAGAGCGAGAGGGAATGGGAAGCTGTATCCTCCTTCTGCGAAGCAGTAATGCTCACGAAGAGGGAGGCGGCATGGGTGAGGGAGACTCAACAACAGAGTCGCCCTCACGCTTTCAGCAGCAGCCGGCGCAGGAGACGCCAGGGGCTTCCGGCGCCGCGAGATGATCTTCGGCTACCGTAGACCCGGGCCTGCGGACGGCGAGTAATGGGTAGCTCGCCGTCCGATCAGCACCAGGCCCGAGAGTCGGCGCGTAGTGTTCCACGCGCGCCTCAAAGAGTTGTCAGCATTCATGACGGGGCCTGTCAAGGCCGATGCCTGCCCAGGGGTTGAGGATAAATTCGAAACAGACTTACCTCGCCCCTGGGCACTCAGGGCAGGGAAGGAACAGGGGTGGGTTTTAGTCAGTAAGAGTCTGACACGCCCTCCCGCTCCACCCTAGAGCGGGCGATGTCATTGGACGATTTACCACCCACAAAAAAAAAAATCGTAACACGTCTACAGACTTGTGTCAGATAGCGAGGAGCAACACTCCCGAAACCGACGATTCTCATTTGTTTATAGTGTCTGATTTGTCTTATCAGTTTTTACTGATAACTATTGCTCAGTGCAATAAAAATTTCGGCAGTAACAGTTAATGTTTGCGTTTTCTCCCACATTGAGCTCATGAATTTTCTCATACTTTTAAGGAGATGAATATACTTTAATACAATCTTGGGTATATAATAAGATGAAAATGGTGTCAATTATTATCATAACTATATTACCCGTATCAACCAATCTCTGAAAATCCTGCGGATTTTATCAATCTGAAACCAGAGTTATAACAAATTGAGTTAATGTGAAGTTTTGCAACAAATCGGCCACAATCGGGTACAAAAAAGAAAAAAGATTTTACAAAAAATATACAACCGACTTTGATAAAAAACACTAAAAAATTCCCAATGAATTTGTAAATTAACTTTGTAAACAATAACAATAAGCAGGAAGAAAACCCGTAGAAGTACTAAAGTATTATTAAGAAGAACAGCCATCATCATGAGTCATCGCTCTGTATTTTGGGGACCTAAGACAGGGGAACTAGAAATCTTACTAGGGTGGTGGTTTATGATGGACTAATTTCGTGTTGGGTGTGCTACACATTGGGCACGCTACAATTGCAGCGGCAAGGCCCCTCTTTGAGGAGTGGCTGGAGAGGTGCCATGGCGTCCTCACCTTCCGCCTGACACAGGTCCTCCGGACACGGATGTTTCGGAAGGTTCCCGTTTCGCTTAAGGCGGGAGGAAACGCCCGGGTGTCACCATTGTGTGGATAGCCCAGAGGACACGGTGGAGGTCTGCCCCGCTTGTGCGGAGCACCGCCGTGTCCTCGAGGGGGCGATTGCCGGTAGCGACCTCTCGCGTCCAGCCCTGGTCCAGGCCATGGTACGGAGCGAGAGGGAATGGGAAGCTGTCACCTCCTTCTGTGAAGCAGTAATGCTCGCAAAGGAGGAGGCGGAACGCGTGAGGGAGACGCAACGAAGCCGCCGCAGGAGACGCCTTGGGCGTCGGGGGTCGCAAGCCGATCTCCGCCCACCGTAGGCGCGGGCTTGCGGACGGCGAGTAATGGGTAGCTCGCCGTCCGATAAGGACCAGGCCCGAGAGTCGACGGCGCGTAGTGTTCCACGCGATGCCTGCCCAGGGGTTGAGGATAAATTCGAAACAGAGTTACCTCGCCCCTGGGCACTCAGGGCAGGGAAGAAACAGGGGTGGGTTTTAGTCAGTAGAGAGTCTGACACGCCCTTCCGCTCCACCCAGAGCAGGAGAAGTCATAGGATAACATCCCAGCACCCAAAAAAAATAAAAATTTTGCTACACATGAGTGGGAGAAGTCATCTGCTGATTTCCCAACCACAAAAATAATAAAAACTTTTTTACAAAAAAAAATAGAACCGACTTCCAAAAAAAAGTGTAAAATAACTTTAATTTCGGAAGTTTCTGGTTTTTGTCTTCGTTTTTTGACACCGACTTCCAAAATTAAAGTTATTTTGTACTTTTTGGAAGTCTATCGCCGAAACTCATCATCAGATCTATAGGTTGCTCCAAATAAACGTGCAATAACGGTCATTGACCCACCTACATTTATTGACATTTTTAATTTGAACACGTAATTAATGACTCAAAGCTGTCCCGAATCAACATCTCTCGTGATCCTTAACATTGTCTAATAATGAAAAACGATTTATATTTAATTGTTCAGGTACCTACGAAGAGTTATTAGGTAAAGGTCAATGTACTTTATTGCAAATTTATCTGAAACATAGTATACAGAGTGTAACGGAAAGGTGTGGTCATATTTTAGGAGCCTGTTCTGCCCATGGAAATGAAAAACTTTCTCTAAGAAAAAATAAAAATTCCCAAAAAAAAAATTGGCCTTTCCATACAAATTTATCATCAGCTGATCAATATTTGTATGGGGAGTAAAAAATTTTTTTTAGAATTTCCTGAATAAAGTTGTTCATATCGATGGGCAGATGCAGATCCTAAAATATGACCACACCTTTCCGTTACACCCTGTATATGAAATTTAAATGGGTCCATTTCGGAATAAAGCCCTTTCGAACAAAAAAAGAATGTTGCAAATCCGTCTATACTGGGTGTAACGGAAAGGTGTGGTCATATTTTAAGAACTGCATCTGCCCATCGATATGAAAAGTTTCTTCAAGAAAACCTGAGGAAATCCTCAATTTTTTTTTTACCTCCCATACAAATATTGATCAGCTGATGATATCTTTGTATGGAAAGTACAATTTTTTTTTTGGAAATTTTCAATTTTTCCTTAGAGAAAGTTGATCACATCCATGGGCAGAACCGGTTCCTAAAATATGACCACACCTTTCCGTTACACCCTGTATATGACGGAGTTATGCCCGAATAAAAACATCCGAATTTATAACCTCCTTCTTTTTGCAGTCGATTAAAAAAGGTGTGATACAGACTTGTTCCCGGTAGGCATTTATCTGCATAACCGGGCGGCAAAATTCGAATATTATGTAGTAATTGGGTCGGCTTACCGCCGAATCGAATGTGCTGACCATAAATAGTGTGTAGAACCTTACGTAGTATAGTCCTTTCAGCTGTGCACTCATTGTTATTGATGTTTAACTACGTAGCCAACTAAATTTTGTTATAGACTAATCAACTTCTTAAATACAATGGGATGTTGTCTAATATCATTATCGCTACGGCTTGGCGAAATTTCCTACTAATAAACTGGTCATCAAAAAAGTCGACCCGATTTTTATTATTAAGGTGCTATTAACTGCCAATGACCTTGAGTGGTTAGCTTGCGTGTTCTGTGCTGAGCTCACGTAAATAACGCGTCGTACGGTCCACCCAGTAATAGGACTCGCCCATCAAGGAGCGCTGTCCGAAATTATTAATTTCATACACATAAAACAACAGGTATTAAAATAAAACACTGAGACTAAATTATAAATAATTAAATGATCTTTAAAGTGGTGTAGGTTTCATAAAAATACGCTTTATAGTTTTTGCGTGATTCTCAATTATTTATCCGCGTTAGATCTAACTTTACAAAATAATTACACTATGTTATAAAAATATAATTTAAAATATTCTGAGATCAAATTACGACGAAAAGTGTCTAGAGTAACATATATTTTTTTCAAAGAAATAAGACTAGTCGTTTAGACGTGATGTTCAATTAAAAACCATTAAAAGTCTTATAACTGCGCCTTAATTGTTTAGCGATTGTTTTTATAGATAAGCTGGTTCACATTTTGGTTTTTGTATAGCCTCACTTATTTTCTGATCTACAAATGTGTAGGGTTGAGTAGTATTAGTATGTACCTACTTTGAACGTACGCATACCTGCTTGGGCCGACGACGGCCCTTCGGCTTACTCAATTATTTTGAGAGATGGATATGATGTTTGACATCTTGTTTGTCGTAAATATTATTGCACTTGAAGATACTTAGGGGCCATTCATTAATGTCGACACGGTTGGCGCAGTGGTTGAGCGTTCGGCTGCTGCGCTGCGTGTCGCGGGTTCGATCCCCGCACGGAACAAATATTTGTATGGCCTACAGATGGTTGTTCCGGGTCTGGGTGTCTTGTGTATGTGAGTATACATGTTTGTGAACGCACCCACGATACAGGAGTAAATCCTAGTGTGGGGCAACGTTTCTAAGAAAAAAAAAAAAAAATAATTACGTAAGGATAATTTTGGCGATTTTGGCCCCCCCTCCCCCCACCCCTTGTAAGGTTACAAACCAGAGAGGGTTTGAGAAATCGTATGTAATCTTATCTCCCTCTTCTAACGAAAGATTCTAATAAGTGCTATTGTGACCGGAATTATTATTGAATAAGAAAATAATAATAATTCAATGCTATTGTTGCTTGAAAATAAAAGAATCATTTTTTATTTAAAATATGTACTTAGTTAAAATAAGATTAATATGCGGGAAGAATGTACTATACTTACTTAATTTTTATTTATAACATTTAAAATGGATAATTATGGAACACAGATTTTAAAATTTTAATAAACTATAAAAAATTGTAAAATAAGATGTAAATCGAAGTGTACATTATAGTACTTATGAAGAAAACCATTCGGCATCCAAAATGGACGTCTAGTTAGAAGACACAATAGATTTTTAATTGTTTACGGCAAGAGGTTAATATTAAATGGCCCCTAATACATTTTTATACAGAAATATTGTTGTTAAGTGCTGATTTGATAGTTTACATCGGAACAAATTCGAACCGTTCTGCTAGTTATTCACAATTGTAGGGGTTTCATGTTAGTTTTAATTGAATAATAAGAAAAATTGTAGTTATGATTAATTCTGTCTTAAATAGTGAAAACTGAAGCCGAGGCAGCCATAGTTGTGCTCGGATTTGGGTGAAACAGCTAACGGTAAACCATGACCTGGATTAGATTGAACGATACTTTTGTAGGGTTCCGCACCCGAAGGGTAACCAAGGGGACCCTGTTACTAAACCTCCGTTGTCCGTCCGTCCGTCTGTCTGTCAGCGGGCTGTATATCATGTTCAGTAATAAGTCTCACTGTTGCCGCTATTTAACGGGGGCTCCCCTACAATAAATATACAGGCTGTAAGGTACAAGATACCGTAAACTTCGCGAAAAGGTTACTTCACTACTTACCTATACTCGCACCGGCCGAACACGCCGCGCCGCCCGTAGGTATTTACGTATTAGGACGGCGACTCGAATGAACTCTAGCGAAACAGCTGTACCTACGTATTTTATTTACATTGCTGTTTTTAGTGTAATTAGCGATTTAATTATTTATTAACCGACTTCGAAAAAGGAGGAGGTTCTATGTTCGGCTTTATGTATGTCCGCCCATTTCTGTCAATTGAGGACCGATTTTCAAAATTCTTTTTTTATCCGATAGAATATACTCCCGAGGTGGTCCCATATAAATTTTATCGAAATTGCTTCAGCGCTTTTTGAAAAACTGAACAAAAACGAAAAATACGTATGCCTAGATGACGTTTTGGTGTTCTCCAATTACGACTACCTATGTTTAAATTCTACGTTCCATGTTATTGGGGTTTTTAATTCTAAGGTATAACAACTAAAAAGTGAAAAATAAAAAAACTTTTTTACAAAAACAAAACAACCGACTTCAAAAAAAAAATACACTAAAAATTAAAAAATAACTATCGGTGTCAAATAACGAAGAAATAAAATACAAACAGCGACTTCCGAATTTAATGTCATTTTTTAATTTTTAGTTTTTTTGGAAGTCGGTTGTTTTTTTTTTGTAAAAAAGTTTTTTTAATTAAATTCTCATTGGGTTGGATAGGAATAACGATTTTGAAGTCTAAAGTAAAAAAAATTGCTGAAAAAAATTTAAAATTGAGGAAAACGCCGACGAAAAATTCCAACGCTAGGGGGTCCAGAATCGTGTATGTAAATCACTGGTACACGTATGTGCGTTTATGTGCCTTACATGGTGTATAAGGCTTTTTTTGCTCGATCTTAATGTTTTTGCTGCCACTCCGCATTAAAATAGTTAAAAATCTATTGTTTTGTGCGGGGTTGGCAGCAAACTTCACATCGGCGGAGCCGCTGGTAGAAACTGATAAAATTATGAAAAAAGTACTTTACTATGTTACACTTATTTTACTTAATTTATTTATTTTTAGGGGAGGATGAATTTCTATTCCGGGTGTATAAACTCGACACCCTTTTCTTCCACCTTACCAACAATATCAAAAACCGTTCAAATGAGGGATTCCCTAAAGAGTCGTTGGCACTTGTTCAGCTGAAGAAGGACCCGTTCAAGTATAACACAGGGATGGGATGTGATGTAAGCTCTTAAGTAATACGATTTTAGATTATTGACATAATTAAGACCCAGTTAAAAAATCTCCAATACCCGCCATACACGGACTCCTTCAAGCGGTCGCTGTTGGGCAATCTGCAATTTCAATACTAAATTGACATTGTCCATACTTTAATTTATCTTTCTGTACTCATAATAGCCTAAGGCCGCGTTTCCAATAGCAAGTAAATTGCATGAAAGTTGCGTACCTCGCAACTTGCATGCAATTTGTTATTTGCTTACAGGTAAAACGCGGCCTTATGCAATAAAATCAATAGGTATATGAAAAGAATTCGTCTTAGCACCGGTCAAACGAAATGTTTGCGGGCGGATGCCCTAAGGACTTAAAGTATTTATTGTATAACTTTGTGACCCAGTAATAAAATTCCCCTTTTACCCAATAGCACCACGATGCCAACGACAAGGCGGTAGAATGTACCATTTCGCGCGCGAAGCGCTGGGCATTTACGATTCTGGACACCTGTTGCCCAGTTGTGGGCATCCCGCTCGTTCCTGGACAACACGTCCCCGCCGGATATGATATTGAGGTAAGCAGTGTACTGGTAAATCCCGAAAAAACCCAATAAATAACATTCGCCGACCGGTTGTTCAAACCCAGCTCAAGATTATATTTAAAAAAAAAGTACCAAAATAAACCTTTTTTTTTAATTGAAGATTTTAAACCTTTGAACTTTTTTTTAGATTAAATTGAAAACTTAAAAAAAAAAGAAATTGTGTACTTTAAAATAAGCGTATATTTTTGTCAGAGTTAAATAGCAAAATAATAGATTTTCTAGAATATTGGTTATGTTTGCGAAATTCCAATAATTTATTTCTTTTTTCAGGGTATCGCTAAATTAAAAGACTCTCGGAAACCTAGGCCTGGACCAACTATTGCTGGATTTGCGGTAACTATCATCCATACTATAATAATTATAATAATATAAATACAAAAGTGACTCTGTCTGTCTGTTACCTCTTCACGTCTTAACGGCTGAACGGATTTGGATGTAATTTGGACTACGGGTAGACCATCCTGGAATGGAACGTAGGATAAACATTTATCTATTATCCCGGGAGCATGTTGCCTTGGGATCGTTTTCACGCAGGCAAAGCGGCTGGCAGAAGCTTGTCAATGTGTAACCCTAAAACGTGGTTAATAAGAATGCAGGGATGAATAGGGACGGAACTATAAAAGGGATTTTAACGCAAGGACTTGAATATTTAAACTTAATTATAATTTAGTCTCCATGTTGGCGACAAACTATATTATTTCAACGTTGAAATCCCTTTTCAAGTTTCGTCCCGAATCACCCCTGCATCCCTATTCGCCACGTTTTACCGGAACCTCTTTAACTCGAACTCGAAATCATCTCTAAGACAAAGAAATTAATTATTCTCTTCCGTTGAAGTACAAAAAACCCTATAACAGAATTATATAGACTAGAGTATATAATAGAAAATACTTAAAATAGACTCTATAATAAAAACAAAAAGATGCCCGTTGCCGTCACGCTCAGTTTTACTCCGTGGTTTAAAATATTTAAAAATAGGTAATACCATCCTTTTCCGAATTTAATAAGTTAAAAAAACAACCGACTACCAAAAAAAAATACACTAAAAATTAATAAATAACTTAAATTTCGGAAGTCGGTGTTTGTATTTTACTTCTTCGTTATTTGACACCGACTTCCGAAATTAAAGTTATTTATTAATTTTTAGTGTATTTTTTTTTTGAAAGTCTGTTGTTTTTTTTGTAAAAAAGTTTTTTATTTTTCACTTTTTAGTTGTTATACCCCAGAACTAAAAACTGTTTTATTCCATCCATTCGCTTACATAATACTTGAACGGTCCCAACGCCATTTTGTCAAAAACTGTAGAGGTACAAAATATATCTTATTTATTTTCTTTAGGTACAAGATGTCTATGAAAAGCTACCACCTGTTGATAAATCTTGTTGGGTACTGCCAGATAGACTCACACGGAGTCGGCTGAGGTTATTATTTTAAACGGCAACGGGAACTAACTAGGTAAAAAAAATGAGATTCGGACACTTGCTTCTGAAATGGTTTTCGGAGTATACTTGGTGTTTAAAGTTTCATCTTTTACTTTTAATCGGATTTTGCTGCACGTGTAGCCAGCAGCTGAAATTACGCGTTCAGATTCAACGCTAGTGGGTGGAACGGACTTAACAAAGCTGTAAGTTGCTTCCAGATACTTCCCTCTGTTTCCTCCACATTCAAAGAGTCATTTCTCGTTTTATTATAAGACTAGCTGTGCTCGCGGTTTCACCCGCGGTTATGGTTACTGTGTCGTAGCGTGATTATATATAAAGTCTACAAACTTCCTCAATAAATAAGCTATACAGTGCAAAATGGTACCTCGCTATCCACATCCCTCATAATCGCCTGCCTTGCACATCATGAATGTGCGCGTGGTACTTGATTAACACTATGATATCTCCTAAGAATTAAATACTTATGATGAATAACGTATTTATTGGGATAAGGATTAATGTCATGTTTATAAAACACCTTCGCAAATATTGCATTATTTTAGAACGAATTTGATTACCATAAAAATGATTATAGTGAGTTAACTTTTTTTTTTTTTTTTGGGGGGTGGGAAATCATCTTATGACTTCTTCCACTCTAGGGTGGAGCGGAAGGGCGTGTCAGACTCTTACTGACTAAAACCCACCCCTGTTCCTCCCTGCCCTACGTGCCCGGGAGCGAGGTAACTCTTTCGAATTTATCCTCCACCCCCGGGTAGGCATTGGCCGTGGCAGGCCCCGTCCTTTGCTGACAACTCTTTGAGGCGCGCGTGGAACACTACGCGCCGTCGACTCTCGGGCCTGGTGCTGATCGGACGGCGAGTTACCCACTACTCGCCGTCCGCAGGCCCGGGTCTACGGTGGCCGGAGATCGTCTCGCAGCCCCTGGCGTCTCCTGCGACGGCTGCTGCTGAGGGCGCTAGGGCGACTCTGCCTCTGTTGAGTCTCCCTAACGTGTGCCGCCTCCCTCTTCGCGAGCATTACTGCTTCGCAGAAGGAGGAGACGGCCCCCCATTCCCTCTCGCTCCGTACCATGGCCTGAACCAGGGCACGGCGCGATAGTGAGTTAACCTTAAAAGATGGACATCTGCTGTCGCGGACTTTTTTTTTTTGAATTTTTAAAGGGGAACAATTACGTCATACATCATTTTTGCGTAACTTTAACCGTTTACGTAGCGCACGCAACGGAAGCTCTCAAAAGAATTTTTTTTTCCCCGTTTTACCACATTTTTCATTGATGCTCCGCTCCTATTAGTCACAGCGTGATGTTACATCCTTCCTCGATAAATGGACTATTCAACACAAAAATATTTTTTCAATTCGATACAGTAGTTCCTGAGATTAGCGCGTTCAAACGAACAAACAAACTCTTCAGCTTTATAATATTAGTATAGATTAAGTGATACCGCCGGCTGTTGAGTAGTTGAAGATGATCTTTGTATCCACTTTGTACGAATTATATGCTCTAATTCCTCTTCTAATCGCAGTTCGCACAAGGTAACATTAGCAGTTGATGTGGAACGAGATAAAGGTATATCGTCGTCATCATCTTCCTCATTAACTTGCTGTTTTTGTGATTGTGAGCGAAATCTTTAAGCATAAGCCTCATAGCTGACGTCTTCATTAGTTTCAGAACTATCTATTAAAAGCCTTTCTAGTAAGCTATTATCGTGCATTCGTGCCGTACATGATGTTATGCGAATTCAGGCTGGAAAAAATACCCGGGCCTGCGGACGGTGAGTAGTGGGTAACTCGCCGTTCGATCAGCACCAGGTCCGAGAGTCGACGGCGCGTAGTGCTCCACGCGCGCCTCAAAGAGTTGTCAGCAAACATGACGGGGCCCGTCATGGCCGATGCGTGCCCGGGGGTTGACGATAAATTCGAAAGAGTTACCTCGCCCCTAGGCATTCAGGGCAGGGTGAAACAGGGGTGGGTTTTAGTCAGTAAGAGTCTGACACGCCCTCCCGCTCCCCCCAGAGCGGGAGAAGTCATTGGATGATTTCTCAACCCACAAAAAAAAAAAAGGCTGGAAAAAATAAAATCTTGCGGATCCCGCACGTGTTATCCCGCTAATTTCATGCGGGTCCACGCATTTGCTGGATTGCGGATCCGCGGGATTGCATCCCCAACGCTTGACTATCGCATTAGGGCAACCTGTAAAATTAGTTTTTTTTTTAAATATATAATTGCACTACTGTAATTATAATACTCTTACAGCGGTTGCGCACTACGTCCGATACTGATCCGATACTTATCCGTAAAAATACGGTCCGGCGTGGTCGTAGAACAATTTGTATGGTAGGTTACGCACTACCGATCCGAGTTCGGTCCGAGTTTTCTATAGATCTGCATTTTGACGGATAAGTATCGGACGTAGTGCGCAACCGCTCTTAAGATTTAGACTTTAGATAACTCGAACTGAATATGATTTCCTGTGATGTACCTACTATTCATAAATATCACGCTCTACAAATCTAGCGGGCTTTATATCTTGAACAAGCAATATGTAAACTTTGCGGCCTCTAAATCGAAATTCTGTCCGTAAGACTCTTTTATCTCGATGTAATGAAATTTGAATCGTTCAAACGTTTCGTCGTCGTCAGTAACTAATTCTAAGAAATCATTTAGCTCACGGGGCGGTTTGTTGTGTCCTGCTGCGGAAGTTCTCACTTAGTAACAACTATTGTTTGAATGTACATTTTTGCATAATATGTTTATTTGCTTCAAATGCCTTTATAAGTCAAAATTGACAGTTACTCGAAATTGACAGTTTATCTTGAAGTCCTTATAAGTCTAAGATTCGTTAACTTGCAATTTGTAACCTTTCTCTTGAAGTTCGAGTTAAAGAAGCTGTAATAATTAACATGTGTGTAACTGTGCATGTCAACTGCCAAGGACAGACCTTTTAACAAATTCTCAAAACCCTCTTGAGGGTTTTTTTTTGTGGGGTGGGAAATTATCCAATGACACCTCCCACTCTGGGAGCGAGAAGGCGTATCAGTCTCTTACTGACTAAAACCCACCCCTGTTCCTTCCCTGCCTGAGTGCCCAGGGGTGCGGGGTAACTCATGTTGAGAATTTATTCACTACCCCTAGGCAGGGGTAGCGGATATGCCGCTACCCCTAGGCATCCTCTTCAGGGTCTGGTAATTTTTTGAAAAAATACGGTTATTTTTTTTTGTCCTAAAATCATTATGCAACGGCACGCCGTCGTCAGGGCAATTAAGTCACTTCTAATATCTCTTCTGGATCAATTATGATGAAATTTTAATATGGCTTCGTTTATCTTATGAACATCATAGGTTCTTCTGACACTCAACGGGCCCGTGTGGCTCTTTATAAAGTTCACAGAAAGCGCGGCGTCGCCTAGCCGTAGCCGAGTCGACGTACCGGAGCTGGTGATCCGCTTTGGTTACGTGCTTACATTAGGTTGACGCCTGTTTGACGACAAATGAAAGGCGATACGATGACGATCCCTTTACGACTTGATATGTGTGCTATGACCTTTAATTAACCTTTGAAGCCCCGCGACTCACTGGTGAGTCGGACAAAAAAAAAAAAAAATTAAAGAGAAAAAAAAAAAAATCGGCTGTCAACCCGGGTTGTCGTCGGGGTTCAATTTGACAACCCGGATTTGGCCGCGGGGGTTGAAGGGTACACCATTTCAAACCTAGATGCTCCTCATTCAATATTATCATATGTATGTACTTATGTAGAAAAAATGACTAGAAACAAAATAGTATTTCTTTTTTGTTTAAGTTTGATTATTCTGTTCTAATAAATATTTTTGGTTGCAGGGACCCTCGTCTTCTTGCAACACAACTGGCAATGAATCGTTGGATGAACATAATGTCAGCTTAGCTGGTTCCAGCTTATCGGAACGTAAGTTTCTTTGCCTTAGTAAATTCTACAAGGTGGAGACGCCAATACAAGCGATTGGCTGCTGCGTATGTCGCGGGTTCGATTCCCGCACGAACTAATATTTGTATGGCCTACAGATAAATGTTTCTGGTTTGGGTGTCTTGTGTATGTCAGCTTACTTGTTTGTGAACGCACCCACGGTAGAGGAATAATTCCTAGGGTGACGCAACGTTTTTTAAAAAAGAGAAAGGAGAAATAAGGAACTGGCAATACTCATCATAACAAAAAAGCAGCTCTTCAGTACATTTTGGTCGAGTAATGTACGAATTCCACCGAGCGGGCCGCGCCGTAGCGCAGTTTGAAATGTCAAAGGAAATTGAAGCAAGCTCTGCCTAGGTAGTAGTTACCGCACCCCTGGGCACTCAGGCAGGGAAAGAACTGGGGTCGGTTTTAGTCAGTAAGAGTCTGAGACGCCCTCCCGCTCCACCCAGAGCGGGAGAAGACATTGGCTGATTTCTCACCCCACAAAAAAAAATGGCAGTTAAACTTCATATTTGCATGGGGTTCATTTGTGTACATTTGCAAATTTGACATTTAACATCTTCACAATGGCTTCAATTTCCCTCAACACATTGTAAACTGCGCTCCTGTGCGGCCCCGTCGCGCCTGTGCAAATCGTCCATCATGAAAACGTAAATACGAGATGGGGTAGCAGATTTATTTTTCGCGATTTCAGGTTTGGTCCTAAAGTGAAAGTTGATGATGAGTATAGCTAGTGTTTTCCATTTATTTTTAACCGACTTTCGAAAAAGGAGGAGGTTCTATGTTCGACTCTATGTATGTTTTTTTTTTTTTTTATGTATGTCCGCGCATTTCTCCGTCAGTTGCGGACCGATTTTCAAAATTCTTTTTTTATCCGAAAGAATATACTCCCGAGTTGGTCCCATATAAATTTTATCGAAATTGCTTTAGCGCTTTTTGAGAAACTGAACAAAAACGAAAAATACGCATATCTTTATGACGTTTTTGTGTTCTCCAAATGTTTAAATTCCACGTTCTATGTTATTGGGGTTTTTAGTTCTGGGGTATAACAACTAAAAAGCGAAAAATAAAAAACTTTTTTACAAAAAAAACAACCGACTTCCAAAAAAAATACACTAAAAATTTAAAAATAACTTTAATTTCGGAAGTCGGTGTCAAATATCGAAGAAATAAAAAAATAAAATACAAACACCGACTTCCGAAATTAAAGTTATTTTTAAATTTTTAGTGTATTTTTTTTTGGAAGTCGGTTGTTTTTTTTGTAAAAAAGTTTTTTATTGCATCGTCGTCTCCACTTTGTGTATAGGATGACTGGTAATTAGTGACCGATACTTAAACACGTGATTGTACTCATGATAACAAACAACTTTTACTGTAGTAGTAGCCTACTGACCGGTCAAGATGTACTGTACTGCCTATTTTATTCGCGATTTCAGGTTTGGTCCCATAGTAAAAGTTGTTTGTTATTATAAGTACAAACACGTGTTAAAGTATTGGTCACTAATTAACAGTCACCCTATACAGGGTGTAACGGAAAGGTGTGGTCATATTTTAAGAATCAGTTCTGGCCATGGAAATGGATGGATGGATATAAACAACTTTCTCTAAGAAAAAATAGAAAATTCCCAAAAAAAAAATTGGACTTTCCATACAAAGTTTTCATTAGCTGATTAATATTTGTATGGGAGGTAAAAAAAAAATTTGAGAATTTCCTCAGGATTTCTTGA
Source organism: Polia nebulosa (assembly GCA_951329385.1). Lineage (NCBI taxonomy): Eukaryota > Metazoa > Arthropoda > Insecta > Lepidoptera > Noctuidae > Polia > Polia nebulosa. Next base: position 7,483,944 of record OX589598.1, read on the forward strand.
AGAAAGTTGTTCATATCGATGGGCAGATGCAGTTCTTAAAATATGACCACACCTTTGTTACACCCTGTATATTACATACATAATTGTAAATGATACGCCCTTTATAGGCTAGTAAAACGAAATGAGGTAGCATAATGTTACCTCATTTCACTTGTAAAGGGTGTTACTTTCATTTGTAAAGGTTGTTCTTCCTACCTGTCATACTGGGTAAACTTAAAATGAAATCCATTTCAGATTCTTAAAGACAAAAGAGTAGTTTCCTAAAAAAAATCTAATTGGTCCTTCAGTTAGATTACCTGTAATTTCGCGTGACGTCACGCAGTGCTACTATCTGACCACGAAGTGACGTAACAAGCCCCCGCTCCTGAACTTTGACGCGTATTATCTTTGTCAGTTTTTATTGGTTTGGTAAAGCAAAAAATACGTGGCCAATATTTTTTGGTAATCTTACGGACTAAATAGAATTATTATTTTTGGTAATCTTACGGACTAAATAGAATTATTATTTTTGGTAATCTTACGGACTAAATATAATTATTATTTTTGGTAATCTTACGGACTAAATAGAATTATTATTTTTGGTAATCTTAGTCCGTAAAAATACGTGTCCAACATTTTTTGGTAATCTTACGGACTAAATAGAATTATTATTTTTGGTAATCTTACGGACTAAATATAATTATTATTTTTGGTAATCTTACGGACTAAATAGAATTATTATTTTTGGTGATCTTACGGACTAAATAGAATTATTATTTTTAAACCCAGGAAACATCCCTATTGTTATTCACTGGTGCGGATTCTCTTGTTCAATAACTAAAATAAAATTAGAGAATTGCTATCTTTTACTAAAAGGCAGTGCCAGAAAAGGACGGCTATAGCTATAAACTAAGTTAGAGATGTCAAACTAGTTTACGCCTTGCGCTTCAACGTGTTTTTAGACGACATGTTTTTACGTGTACCCTTAATTTGTATAGAAATTTTAGTTCAACTAAATTTGACAGCTCTAATTTACGTCCGTCTCTTTCTTGTTTTATTAAAAAGAAAAAGATAGCTATAGCCTAAATTAAGTTTAGTTTGTGCACAACAAAATCAACACCATTACATTTCAAAATCATTATCTAACCTAAACCTAAATCGCGTTCATGAAACAGGCTTATAATAATTTGAGAAAATTCTATTTCGATCGGCATTGACTGATTAATCTTTTTATTCCAGACGTACGAAAAGAACAACGGACCCATGCTCCGCTACGTATGCCTCAAAGTGACTGTAAGTACATTCCATATCTATCTTTTATAACGCGCTTTTAAAATAATAATATTCTGTAGTTTAAAAAAACTGAAAAACACTTTTTTTTTAGTTTTTTCTCGGCAAACCTTTCATTTGACAGCCATTTCGTATGCATTCCCATGCATACAAAATATCTAGTCCGCCATCTTTGGGAGTCCGCCATATTGTATTTAGAATGACGTCACAATGTATTGTCATCCAAACTAAACATGTACGTAAAATTTTAGCTTAATCAGAAACCGGGAAGTGGGTCAAATTTAACTTCTACGATTTGTTTACATAGTTACAGGTGAAGCTAATAATAAGTGTGTTGAAAAGCAGGATATAAATTATACTAGCTTCGACCCGCGACTTCGTCCGCGTAGCGTGATGATATATATAGCCTATAGCCTTCCTCGATAAATGGGCTATCTAACACTGAAAGAATTTTTCAAATCGGACCAGTAGTTCCTGAGATTAGCGCGTTCAAGCAAACTCTTCAGCTTTATAATAATAGATAGATTAGTTAGTGACGGGCGAAAGTTTTTAGGGGACTGTCTTTATGAAGAATTTTGACGTTCTAAAAGGGCTAATTTCCACATTTCCAGCCTAATTTGAATAAATGACTTTTGATTTTGATATGATTAATTAACTATTGTAGAATATCATGAGGAGCTCGTGGCTAAAGTAATAACAGCCGCACGGATCGATCCATCAAGTTAAGCTACACATGCCGGGGATGGTCCATGGATGGGTGACCTTTACATATTGAGACTCCTCCGTGCCTCGGAAAGCACATTAAGCCGATGGTCCCGGTTGTCAATCGTGGATCTTTGACAGTCGTTACGGGTCGTCAGAAACCCGGAAGTCTGACAACCAGTCTTACCAAGGGGTATCGTATTACCCAGTAACTGGGTTGTGGAGGTCAGATAGGCAGTCGCTCCATGTAAAATACTGGTATTCAGCTGCACCCGGTTAGAGTGGAAGCCGACCCCAAGATAGTTTTATTAGTCAGATTTATTGATTGTAGAATATCATGACTTATTAAAAAAAAACAACATCTTTTCACAGACTCCAAGAACATACGTCCGGCTCCCGAGTTGACTGAAGACGAATTCCCTGTGCTAGGAGCAGGACGAGGTATGTACATTCCACATAGTATACATATAAGCGTAGTTAATAAAAACAAATTAGAGAATTACTTTAAGGCTTCGATTTGTTCACACGTCAACTGCAGCTTTGTTTGGCTATTTATAAACATGGTCCATGGGGGTGTACCAAAACATTAAAAATATACCATGCTTCCGGATACTTGAAGATTCCGCTTCCTCACAAGGTGGACTGATGACCTGGTAAGGGTCGCTGGATTCCGATGTATGCGAGACGCATAAAACCGGTCATTGTGGCGACATTTGGGGAGGTCTATGTCCAGCAGTGGACGTCTGAAATAATGATGATTATAAATATACAAATATAAATCTCAGAGAGCCTATCCGAGACAAGATGTTACAATTTTCGAGTTTCTTAAGTTCTCCAGCTTTTCTGTATGAGTCGATAAAGTTAATTCTGTTTCTGTATGAATGGGCAAAAGACAACTAATCAAGACGGGTTGGTCAAGATACACCTCCTTAAGGTGTAAGCTCCACCCTAGCCCGCGAAATTCAAATTTTCTTACGTTTTTTGCAATTTGCAGGTCAGTGTCAGGTTGTATCTTGGTAAAAATTTGATTCGCGAACGTAGCAAGTATTTATTTATAGAATTATAATCATTAAAATCATCAATACAACTGTTTCAGTTAGAATTAATGCCAAATGTCATGATTTCATGAAATTCTTAAATTAAATACTTGCTACGTTCGCGAATCAAATTTTTACCAAGATACAACCTGACACTGACCTGCAAATTGCAAAAAACGTAAGAAAATTTGAATTTCGCGGTCTACCCTGGCGCTTCCATCTTAAAAATACTTTTTACTTACGATTTGATCTACTGCAGGTGTATTCGCTAACTCAGTTGACACCAATTTGATAGGGAGCGTGCAGGAACTATAGATGGCGCCACATAAGTGTCAATGTCTAGTATTTATACAATACAAGTTGCGGATTTCACTCACTAGATGGCAGTCTACGTTACGCGTGCCGCATGTGTGCATGATACATGTGTGTATAAGACATATATGACAAGGAAATGTCAATGACAAGTTTTTAAAGGGTAAAAGTTTCGATTTTACTCCACTAGATGGCACAGACTACGTCGTGCACGTTTCCTATAGGCACTCTGCAGTACATTGCTGCTTTGCTTGGTGGACATTTATTCTACGTAGTACATTTTTGTTTCCCTATACATCAAAGCAGCAATGTACTGCATAGTACCTATCAAATTGATGTCAACTGAGTTAGAGAATACGTCTGCTGGTCATTAGGCAAATCCATTCTCACTGTTTTAATATCTATCGAGTGTCTTGAAATCGTGTTATTGACATATTTGTTTCCACTTCCAGGTCGCGGCTTAGCTGGCAGCTTCGGAAGGATGAATATCAGAAAGTAGACGTTTTCCGAGCCAATCATTTTTATTTTCTATTATTATTAAGGAATCTGACATTATAATTTATACAGATGGGCTGCATTTCGACTTACAAACAAATCGTTGTGCTTTTATATAAAGATTTGTGGTACACTGGTAAAGCTGAGACGCATTAAATTGTTCTAATAACAAAAAACAGCTGCTCCAAACATTTTATGTTCGCAAAATTAAAATTTTGAGAACAGCTGATTCTTTCTTTGCTATTCCATAGTAAAAGTGGTTCATAACGATGATTACAATCACCTTTTAAGAGGTTTCCAATGATTTAAATTAAATTTTGTATAGTCTAGGGCTGCCTATTATTGCGAAATGTTACCATTGCCACAGCTTGAAGCCAGTCTAACATGAGTCATCCCTAGGTGCTCCAGCAGTGAAGCTAGTTCATAGTTTCACAGAACTTGCAGTCTCGTCTGTTTAAAATATGCACTTGATATATTTTTTATAGTCAAAGGAGGGAGAAAATTAAATCCGTGTTTCCTTTATAATATTCTCTCAAAATTAATATATATTGAAAAACTTAAAAAAAACATGTCAGATACTATGTTTTTTATACTGTCCATAGTGTTTAGTAAATAACTTCATACAGGGACTGCCTTATAAGACTAGATTTAAGTATAATTTTGTATAAACTTTCTGATATTATCTGACAATTGGTTAGTACAGTTATTTGAATGTGTGAGATGTTCCTAATGATTGCGACGACAGGTACAGGTAGATTCAAACTTTAGGGGGCATGGAAGACTAGCAAATACACATGATAGCGGGGGTGGGGAGGTTGTACTGCGCAAAGAAAAGCGAACTTCAAAGCCGCCGTTAAGTTTGAATCGATCTGTAGTCCTCCTGTTACACCTTATGTCGAGACTTGTTTAATGATTCTACACACCAAACCCATCGGCCCGACGGCACACAGCCGCTTAGTATTGATGTCAAGTTTTTAGCACTGGTCTGACCACTCATTTTACTAAAATATTGCTGCCGACACTAACCCACCGGGATGTGAATAGAATCCTTAAAAAGCAGAGTTGTTCTCATACACCACAGCACGATAAACTGTCCTATACCATATCTCACAGTGCGTTTTAATAAACAACATTACTCACACCAGCTATGCGCCCTCATTCCATCTCTGCATAAATATTATCACGGGAACCGTGCGTTTTTTTAGAGCAGCGCGTTAGTGGCGCGTGTAGCGAAGAAGGAAGGTCTCGAAATCAAATCTGAATCAAACCTGTTACAAACATACATTATTTTCTGCCGACACGACCTAACCGAAACCGGAACGGTACCTTACTGAACGATTCTGTACCATAAGCAATAATATGGTTTTGGATGATAAATTAATAAATTAAATGTCTGTTCCATAAGTGAATCTAAATGGCCCGTAACAGCCCGTTCCCACTTGTCGGGTGTCGGGCCCGACAAAACATTTTATATGAAGCTATTCACACTTATCCGACGACGTTTTTTTTGTCGGCTCCAACAACAAATGTCGGGTGTTTGACCAGTCCTCTACGTCCGTAACAAATCGCGTCGAATCTCGTTCGCCTATGAGTAATTATGGCGCTGTTCACGTTATGACGGGTGTTGGGGCCTGATATTCGTGCCAATAGATATATTGTTGAATGTATTCGACATTCTAAAATAATTTAAAAACTTCACTACTTCACTTCTCAATTCAGTTCTGAAATGTTCCCAAAGTAAAGATTTATTTAATCTCTGGATTGGGTGCAATTTTCTTTGCTTTGTTTCCTTCTCAAATAATACATACTTAACAACAAAAGATTCGTCGATGTCCATCGTGTACAGTCGCCTCGCATAGACTGCCAAAACATGACTCCAATTTCAATAAGGTCCGACACACGACAAGTGGGAACGAGCTCTAAGTCCTAGTGTTAAAAAAAACCTTAGGTATTTGATCCGTATGAAATTTAATATAAACGTTTAAATGTACTGACTAGCATTTATCTATTAATAAATATTTGCCATATTCTAACATTCTAAATGTGACGTAGTTATGTGTGCTATTAGTGAGTATTTTAGCATTAGCTATAAACATGTATTCTGCTTTGACCAAATAACGCTTCAAGCACCTCTTAGCATATCTGTGCACTACGGAAAGAATGAACCGTCAAATTGGTTTAATGATTTTAGCCTGTAATTGCATCAATTATATTTTGCACAATGTTTGATTCTATCTTCGATGCCCAATTTTCCCCTATGATCAAGCGAGTCGCAGATAAATTTGAAATAGACTCACCTTGCACCTTGAACACGGGTGGATTTTAGTCAGACAGAGTCGCCCCACCCAGAGCGGGAGAAGTCATTTGATGATTTCCAAACCACGAGCGGAAGTAGAAAAAAAAAAAATAGGCTGGGCCGATTTTTCGATATTCACATAACTTTTAACAGAGGAATAAAAAGGCCCGTTTGACGGCTTTTGTATAGAAAATACGCCAAACTGCCATACTTATTCTACAGATCTAAATGATCTGAGTATTTGAAAATCAGCCTTTAGGTTCAAATAAGACTTAAGTTGTCATCAGTAACTTTATGTTCCAACAAGAAATTTCATTACAAACGCAAAGTTACCCGTCGATTTGTCAACAGCACTGGTATTAATTAATGTGTATTTTCTTTGTTACCTTAGTGCTCAAGTGTGTAAGATATTATAAATAATGAGACATGTTTTTTCGAAGTTTAAGGATGTTAACAAATTAAATAAGTAATCATAAATTATTTCACATAAATTGTACAGTACTAATTTTTTTGTTATTTTATTTCTTGGTATTTTCATTCGACATTTGTTAACATTCTCGACTCTATGAATGTATGTTTATACATTGTAGTTTTTAAGTAAGTACATAAATTTCACGAGTCATTAAAATTTAATGTAAGTAGTTATTGATCTGACTGCAGTTTTGAAAACTGCACAATGTGATAAACGACATTAGAATTACTTAATTTGTGATCGATTGACAATTAAATAATTATACTTGATTTTGGCTTTCATTTTTGATATCCCTGGCTGCCCACCATTGCCAATCGCTTCCAAATTTATTACTGGTAATGGAATCGGCAATTTTTTTTCTTGATTAATCTTATGTATGTGCACGAGTGTAGGTACATCTACTAAACAAATATGACGCCACTTCTTTAGCAATAGTTTTACCCGACTGCGCGACGCAACGAAGGGTAATGTGTTTATCAGCCTATGTATGTAGTATGCAGAGTAATAGTACTAGTTTGTTCCTTTGGAGACCAAACGCGTGGGCCGATTATGATAATTCTTACGTTAATTGATTCGTCTTAATCTTGCGAGTGCTATTAAAGACATGACAGTACCTAATCAAAATACAATATGGCGACAATCAGACGCTATATTGCGGAAAAGAAAGAAAATTAAGTCTACGAACTACGAGGTTGGATGTGAGGTATCAAAATAAAGGGTTCGAAGAGGCGATTCCAAAAATATGACTCTAAAATATACAAAATAAAAAAATGTTTATTTAAAAAAAAAACAACTAAAAAGGTGGTGGTATTAAATCAATAATTGAACTATAATAACTGCCACCAACTGCATCAGACTGCTTGAAAAGTGACTTGTGTGAACCAGCGGTTAGGTCAGGATGGTCACAGTAAGTTTTACTGTGACTGTGACCATCCTGACCTGACACATGTCATGTCATGTGGATGCTCCAGGGTAGCCCGCAAAATTCAAATTTTCGTGCGTTTTTTGCAATTTGCAGGTCAGTATCAGGTTGTATGTTGGTCAAAATATGATTCGCGGCCGTAGCAAGTGCGTATAATACGGAACTGTAATCATTAAAATCATCAATACAACTCTCTCAGAAGTGATGCGAAATATCATGATTTCGTCAAATACATTTGACATCAATTTTAGATGAAAGTCCGTCGATCCATGATTGTGTGTATAACTCCAGCTTCCTCATATGTGATAGAATAATCCTACCTATGCCAATATTGGCATATTAGCAGCAATCAAAGTTCCCAGTATTAAAGGAGTGTGTATGTACCTCTAAGGGTGTGTGTAAGAGTGAATGTGTGTGTATGGAAGGATAAGGGCTGGTAGATGAAGGAGTGATCGTGTATTGAATGTGAGTCGGTAATGATTTTAGGGATTATTCTATGTTTAGCAGCCACAAAAACTTCGTTAATATGAGTCGCTTAGTGTGTGTCAGCTGGAGTGACGTCACCCCAGCTTCCTCATTCAATACAGACAAACCAGTGAGGTTAGGGTTTCGGACTAAAGTTAAAAAAAATAAGGCATAATACCAGGACAAGGAAGAAAAGAACTTCAACGATAATACTTGAAAACTGTTGGAACTACGATCAAAAACGTGCTGTGTAAGCTGGAGTGACGTCACCCCAGCTGCTCATTCATATCTTCCAAACGCAAGAAGCTATGAGTACGTATTTTAGCCCAAAAATTAAGGCATAATAGTTGCCATAGGCTGCAAAATTTTCAAATCTCTGGTCAAAATACACTATGACTTATTAAACCGATAAGCATGTGTAAGCTGGAGTGACGGTAACCCAGTTGCTCATGTCATATCTTCCGAACGAATGAAGACATGATCATGTATTGTAGCTCAAAATTTAAAGCATAATAGCAGCCAAAGGCTCCAAAATTTTCAAATCTGTATGCCTTGTAGTTTCCACGTAATAAACAAAAAAACAGTTTACACATCCAATAAATTAATACTGGGAACTGTGATTGCTGCTATTATGCCTAAATATTGGCATAGGTAGGATTATTCTATCACATATGAGGAAGCTGGAGTTATACACATCTTCTATTATGTTTATCATGAGCCTCATGGCTTTTGTTTAATAGTATTCATTGTAAGGCCCACCGTGCGGCTCTCTTTTTTCAGGACTTCGAGCATTTTTCACAGTTTTGAAGATTTTTTTTTCTTTAAAAAAAACGCCTCACACTTGGAATTACTCCTGTATTGTGAGTGCGTTCACAAACATTTAAACTCACATACACATAGACACCCAGACCCGCAACTACGATCTGTAGGCCATACAAATATTTGTACCATGCGGGAATCGAACCCGCGACACTCAGCGCAGCAGCCAATCGCTCAACCACTGCGCCAACCGTGCCGTGAAAAAGACCACTAAGACTTTTTGCTGTAGCAAATGATATCATCCGCAAATTGTAAATGGCTTAATATTTCGCCGTTTATACTTATACCCAATCATGAGAAGGCACGGAAGACTTGTTACAAGACCACTGGTAATAGTTTTGACGATAGTGTATCGCCTTGGTGTACGCCTCTGTTTATTCAAATTTACTTCCCCTCTCTTTCTCTTTTCACTAAAGCTCTTTCCAATGAATATAATATACTCGTATTAGTTTATTTATCACTCCCACAAGAATGGTGGAATAGTTCGCTAGTTCCCATCTTCAAGAATAAAGGGGATATACAGAACTGCAACAATTATCGAGGGATAAAGCTCATGTCACATAGTATGAAAGTATGAGAGAAAGTGATAGAGAAAATATTGCGAGAGGAGAGTGAGATTACCCCGAATCAGTTTGGTTTTATGCCAGGTCGAGGGACAATGGACGCCACCTTTGCTCTCCGTCAATTGTGCGAGAAGTACAGACGTGTGCACAAGAACTTGCACATGGTGTTCATTGATCTTGAGAAAGCGTATGATAGGGTACCTCAGGATGTGTTGTGGTGGGCCTTGAAAGAGAAAGGTTTGCCTGGGAAGTATGTAGAGTTGATTCGTGCTATGTACAGTAAATCTAGTACCTACATCCGGTCGGCGCCTGACAACACCGACGAGCTTTAAGTCCTTACCTCTGCCTATTGATTATGGACGCTCGTACGTCGGAAATACAGGAGGTGGCACCCTGGTGCATGCTGTTTGCCGACGCCATTGTTGTGGTCGGTGAAGATGGACCCGAGATCCAGAGTAGATTGGAGAAATGGCAACAGAAGCTGGAGAAAGTTAGCTTGAAAATCAGCACAACCAAAGCTGAATACATGTTCTGCGATTTCGGCGGTGTCTCTAGTTCCGAAGCTGGATGGCGCGGTTCTCCCAGTCTGCTCTGATTTTCGGTATCTCGGTTCACTCGTGCAAAGCGATGGCGAAATAGATCGGACTGTTAAGCACAGATTTAAAACTAGATGGATGAAATGGCGGCAGGACACCGGAACTATCTGCGACTCCCGCATTCCCCTTAAACTTAAGACGAAGATTTATAAAACAATGGTCAAACCTGCTGTCTTGTATGGTTCAGAATGTTGGGCCACAAATGGGATGAATGAAAAGCAATTGTATGCAGCTGAGATGAGAATTCTAAGAGCGATGTGTAGTGTTACGCGCATGGATAGAATTAGGAATGAGTATATAAAAGGAAGTCTGAAAGTGGCAACGCTGACTGAAAAGTTGTATTGAAAACGGTTGTCGTGGTATGGGCATGTGATGCGGAAAAATTAAGAAAATGTCGTGAGGAAAGTCTTGTGTATGGATGTGAATATAAGAGTAGGGGAAGGCCAAAGAAACGATGGTTGGACTCTGTGAAAGAGGATATGGGTAAAAAGGGGGTGACTACAGAGATGACGACTGATAGCGGAGTATGGAAGAAAAAGACATGTTGCGCCGACCCCAAATAAATTATGTACAAAATCGTGGCAATAAACACATTATTTACAAGAGATTACGTAGACGACTATACACTGTGTCACAGTCGTCAGATGGTGTGGGTAAATTTTCTATAGTTCGATCACCATTATCCTTTTGAAGCGATTTCCGATGGTGGGTGGGTAGTCGCTGACATCTTTTTTGAAGAAAAGACTCAGAGTAATATAATATAGGGTGAAGAAAGACCCTACTGTCTAAAAGTAGTGTCAATTAATGCAAAGTTGTAGATACCTAGAGATACTTTTGAAAATTTTGAGGGTTTCTTAGAAACTTGTAGGTACCTACTTGTTTCAAACACTACAAAAAACTAAATGCAAGACAAAATAGCAAGGCTTAGGTACATTGTAATGGAAATGAAAAACCACACAAAAATCGAAATAAATATTTAATACACTAACTTCCTTAATCTTAATCTTAATCCTTTACATGAACTGTCTCGAAAGTCACTTCCTTAGGATGTTCATTGACTGTTTCGAGTTTGTCGTCGGGTTTCTTTTCTACTTCGACTTCGGTCTCCACCGGTACCGAGGCTTCCACATCGACTTCGACTTTCTCGTTTTCGAGCTTTTCCTTCTCTTTCTCGGCCTTTTCTTTGTCTTCCTGAATGAGGGTACTCATGACTAAAGTCCGTAGCTCCAGGTTCTTCTGTTCAAGTCTCATCTGCACGAGGATACTTCTCACCAAAATGAGGATGTATATTTGGAACACTGTAATATGAAATTAAATGTTACAACTTGTTTCACATTTGGAGAGTTCGATCCCCAAGTGGGGCAATTTTTTTAAGCTATTGCATAGCTTCTATCGCGGGCCTTGAGCGTGGAGACCGAATCCAGAAATTTCGTAACGAAAATGAAACCTAACACCCCTCACTCCGACCGGCACAGCGGTGATACTTTTTAGTTTTGCCATCTATCGATGAATAGTGATGATGAATAGTGATGATGATGATGATGACGATGACCATGACGATGACGATGACGATGACGATGACAATGACGATGATGATGACGATGACGATGACGATGACAATGACGATGACGATGACAATGACGATGATGATATTTATCTTCTTACGCCAAAGAAGTGTAACTTCTTACGTGCGTGTAAAAAGTGTAACTTGAATTAATATCAAAGAAAAAAAAAAACAAAGGAAAAAAAAACTGCATAAATAAATAATTATAATTGCATAACTTGATAAAAAATGCTATGCAATAGCTTTACCGCGGCAGTCTCCGAGTGCCACACGTCTTTTTTTTTTTACTTTTTCCCACCCTTGGCATTCCCGATCGTGGGTGCGTTTACAGACGTTAGACATATAAACTCACATAATAAAACTCACCCACTCACATACATACAATTATTGTTGGGTTTACCATTAAGGCGTATGTATCCGCCAAGTGGCGCCCTCATTGAATAAAAAATCGTAGCAAAGCGTAGAAAGCAAATATTAAAGAATCCTATGTTGCGTTTACTACAAAGAGTAAAAGGTATTTTTACGTTGTTAAAACAGGACTCAAAATGTTTCGTATCAAAAGTGTTAAAAACGCCCGTTTTTGGTACTTTTGCCTACTACTTTGGATACCAAACATTTTGAGTTCTGTTTTAACAACGTAAAAATACCTTTTCAACACATTTGCTCAAAAAATGCATTTACGAAGCCTGTATACATTGTTCGAAAGTTAAAAATTACTCACCCTATAATGGAACGGCGGTAAAATAGGTACTCACACCTAAGTACCTATTTTACCGTACGCTCCATTGTATAGCGTGCGGTAAAACCGTGCGTATCCTTTATGGTTTTTTTTTATTTCCATAAAAAAGCATAATATAAGAATTTCTATTTTGTTTTTTTTTGTGTTGTTATTGGTTGTGGTGGTTGTTGTTGTTGTTAGTTCTGGTTTTTTTTGTTGGTTGTTGTTGTTGCTTGTTGACGTTGTTTGTTGTTGGTTGTTGTTGGTTGTTGATGTTGTTTGTTGTTGGTTGTTGTAAATATTGTTGTTGGTGGTGGTGGTTGTTGTTGTTGGTAGTGTTGTTGTTGTTGTTGTCGGTGGTTGTGGTTGTTGGTTGTTGTAGGGTGTTGTTGTTATTGTTGTTGGTTGTTTTTGTTTGTTCTTGTTGGTGTTGTTTGTTGTTGTTAAGGTTGGTGTTACTTCTAGGCAAGCGTGCTCCATTGACTGGCCTGTTGGTCTAGTGGTTAGTGACCCTGACTGCTATGCCGGAGGTCGTGGGTTCGATTCCCACCCAGGACAAATGTTTGTGTAATGAGCACGATCATTTGTTCTGTGTCTGGGTGTAATTTATCTATAATATGTATGTATTTAGAAATATATAAGTATGTTTATCAGTTGTCTAGTACCCATAACACAAGCTCTGCTTAGCTTGGGACTAGATGGCGTTGTGTGATAGTTGTGGAATATTATTATTATTATTATTATCTTCGACCACATCATCGCTTACCATCAGGTGAGATAGTGGTCAAACGCGTGCCTATCAACAATAAAAAAAAGATGGCGGTGTAATCCACTAATTCATTTTTATTAATAGAGACTAATAAAAAAAACTTTTTACAAAAAAAAACAACCGACTTTCAAAAATAACACTAAAAATTAAAAAATAACTTTAATTTCGGAAGTCGGTGTTTGTAATTTACTTCATCGTTATTTGACACCGACTTCCGAAATTAAAGTTATTTTTTAATTTTTAGTGTTTTTTTTTGTAAAAAGTTTTTTATTTCTCACTTTTTAGTTGTTATACCTCACAACTAAAAACCCCAATAACATGGAACGTGGAATTTAAACATTTGGAGTACACCAAAACGTCATCGAGGTAAACGTATTTTTCGTTTTTGTTCAGTTTCTCAAAAAGCGCTTAAGCAATATCGATAAAATTTATATGGGACCACCTCGGGAGTATATTCTTTTGGATAAAAAAAGAATTTTGAAAATCGGTCCACAACTGACGGAGAAATCGGCGGACATACATAAAAAATAAAAAAAAACATATATTCAGTCGAACATAGAACCTCCTCCTTTTTCGAAAGTCGGTTAAAAATGAATGTTGGTAAGCGCATAACTCGAGAGTGGCTCGACCAATTCAGCTAATTTATTTTTTTGTATGTTGTTTAAGGCCCACGGAAGGTTTTAATACTAAAAAAAATATTAACTTTTGACAGAAAGAAGTCTGTCCGGGCAGCTAGTTTAGCATATAAATCTATCTATAAATTATCCCTGTTTCCCACAGCTTTTTTTTTGGGAGAGGGGGGGGGAAATCATCCAAAGATTTCTCCCGCTCTGGGTGGAGCGGGAGGGCGTTCACTAAATCCCACCCCTGTTCCTTCCCTGCCTGAGTACCCAGGGGTGCGGTAACTCATTTTCAGAATTTATCCACTACCCATAGGCATGCAGGCACCGGCCACGATGGGCCCCGTCAGTGGTGGCTGACACTTATCTCTTTGAGGCGCGCGTGGAACACTACGCGCCGTCGACTCACGGGCCTGGTGCTGATCGGACGGCGAGCTACCCAATGCTCGCCGTCCGCAGGGCCGGGTCTACGGTCGCCAGAGATCGTCTCGCGACGTCCTACGCCCAGTACCTCTCCTGCGGTGGTAGCGGCCGGGGCCGTGAGGGGCACTCCGTTGAGCTTCCCTCACGCTTCCCGCCTCCGCCTAAGCGAGCTACTGCTTCGCAAAAGGCTGAGACTGCTTCCCATTCCCTCTCGCTCCGTACTATGGCCTGAACCAGGGCCGGGCGCGAGAGGTCGCCGCCACCTATAATATCGTCGCCGCCACCTATAATATCGTCGCCGTCGCCGCCACCTATCTGTTTCCCACAGCTGGGACACTCTCTCTCCCAGTGCGGGTGGGTTGTCTTGCTCGTTTCTCACCAATTAGCATAAAAACATAGCTTACTAGCAAAATGCCACAGCTTCGCACGGGTACTAGTTATACACCTAAATCTTGAATCACTGTCTATACTGAAAACCGCATGAAAATCCGTTCAGTAGTTTTTGAGTTTATCGTGTACAGACAGACAGACGCGGCGGGGGACTTTCTTTACAATAATTATGAAGTGGTTATTTCTACTTACGTATGTTAAGCACCATAGCAATGGTGACGATGGCTCCTATGGCGGCCACGACCATAGAGTAGAACATTATTGACGCGATGATGGCTGCGATGCAGTACTTCATGTAAACCCGCATCAATGGGATGTCTCTCTGTAATTAAATTTAAATTAATTACTAAAAAAAGTAATATATTTTCAAAAAACCCGATTGAAAAAACAACTAAAGTAAAAAATTCCAAACAAGTTACTTTTCAAGCAGTCTGATGCAGTTGGTGGCAGTTATTTTAGTTCAATTATTGATTTCATGCCACCAACTGCATCTGACTGCTTGAAAGGTGACTTGTTTGGAACTTTTTAGTTGTTTTTTACAGTTGAGTTTTTTGAAAATATTTTTATTTTTTACATTTTATTTAGTCATATTTTTGGAATCGCCTCCTCGAACCCTTTATTTTGATACCCCACTTAATATAGTTCATCGACTTTATTTTTTTCCTTTTCACAATATGGCGTCTGGTGGTCGCCAAATTGTATTTTGATTACTGTCATGTTTTTAGTAGCAATTGACGTAAGAATTATCAAAATCAGACCACGCGTTTAGTCTCTAAAGCGCCACACAGGAACAAACATACCTACATACATAGGCTGAACACTCACAAACAATACCCTCCTTTGCGTCCTGCAGTCGGATAATAATGTCAGGACTGGGACGGACCCTGTCAGGATCTCAGCAGGGTGAGAAGCTAGCGCGGGTGCTAAAGGTCGCAGTACACGTATCAACTCGGCAAGAGATAGTCACCGTATTAACGAGCCGTTCAGTATTATTTTTTTATTACTTTACGATTCCGATTAGTGTGCGTCGCAGTAGGGATACTGCAACGCACACTAATCGGAATCGTAACGTAATCACCTCACCTCGGGACAAGCTCACGAACCGCGGTGCGGTGCGTGGTCGACTTGCAGTTCCCGCGCTTACGGCTCTCCGTACCCTAGCTTACGGCTCTCCGTACCCTAGCTTACGTCTCTTCGTCCACGCCCGATTCAAAATGATTGAACTAGTGCCGCCTAGCCGTCAACCAGCGGTCGGCGAGCCGTAGCCGAGTCGACGTATCGGAGCTTCTGCCCCCTTAGCCAAAATACATTTCTGTTAACGCTAACGCTTCGTGCAAAATGTATGGCAACGACATTACTGAGCGTGAGTCACGTGACAGTGCTCTCCGCAGGTAATGTCCTTATTTTGTCTAAAGGCTCTGCCCCCTTAGCCAAAATACATTTATGTTAACGTTAACGCTAACGCACGTGACCCACGCCCAGTAATGTCTTTGCCATACATTTTGCACGAAGCGTTAGACAGAGAACTGTCACGTGACTCACGCCCAGTAATGTCGTTGTCATACATTTTGCACGAAACGGTAGCGTTAACGAAAAGAAACAACTTCCTCTAAAAAAAAATAGAAAATTACCGTACGTAATTATTATTTTTAATTTTCACCATGTAACCACTATACGTCCCACATGATCCAGATTAGTTACTGATCGTCAACGGAACCCGGAGAGGAATAATGTCGTCTATGGGCCTCGATACCATAGACGGACTGCTTGGAGCAGACAGTGCCGACACCTTCAAGCGGTCGCTGTTGGGCGATCTGAAGTTTCAAAACAATATACAGGGTGTAAGAAAAACGCTTCCGAAAACGGAGACAGGTGATAAGGCCAGTGATTCTCGATACGATATTCTAGAAAAAAAAGTGTGTGTGTACTTATGTACGCACGTAAGAAGTTATACTTCTTTGGCGTAACAATATAAAAAGCCAAACTGTCACAAAGTTTACAAAAGCAAAACAATCATTCTTCATGAACCACAGACCATAGCTAACTCAGGGTGTCGGTTCTAGCTAACTTCAACCTGTGAATTTTGTGTGACAACGATGCGCGCGCATCTTAAAATTTCACTCTCATCATTTTTTCATAACGTGTTTAATAAGTATAATGTCAAAACAAAAAACTTTTTTTAGCATTTTGCGTACACTATGCTGTGAGAACAGTTAAATAAAATCGTTATTTGCAGTTAAATAGGTACACTCTTTTTGTTTACAATTTTAGCATGCAATGTTGCATGCATGCAAGCTGATATTTTACGAATATTCGTAAAATATCAGCTGACGCTCGCGTATTCCTCGAGTTAAAAGTGCGTACGCGCTCGCCGACAGCCACGCGGCCAGCGACCCCACGTCCACGCGACACCGAAATAAAGCGAAAGATTACTGGAATCCGTTTGCATTTAGGTTGTATATAATCTGCGTTCTGGCTTCGGAAGCGTTCCCTTTACACCCTGTGTTATACAAAATAATTGTTATTCGCTATACACGAATCGCTGAAGCAGTTCATATGCAGTCGCAGCTAAAAATGCCGTCGAATGTGCGGTTGAGTGTCGCCGTGTTGCCGGCAGCAAAGACCTGCTCGACCTGCAGTACACGGACGACCTGAAGTCTTGAAGCGGTTCGCTCCGACTGCTCGCCGCTTCCTCTATCCGTGCCCCGCCCAACCCAGCCAGCAACTGAATGAAGAGTCGTGTTGCGGTCAAACACAACTGCACAAGAACTGCTTACAGCCATCGGGTTGAAATCGAATCCAACCGCAACGCAACACGACTGCTCTCGTGCAGTTGGTCTCGATTCAAATTGTCTCGACTGCTCTAAGCAGTCCATCTATGGACGACCTAAGATATTACAAAGTCCATGTCAATCTTACCCGATATAAAGCGCATAGTAGAATGATGTTGAAAGCCAGTTCGACGCAGTACGCAATCATAGGCGCCGGTTTGGTGGCATTGTCGTCCAATATCGAGGCTTGTACTTGTACCAGAATCGGCGTGAAGCTGTCATCAGCTATACCTACTAGAGAAGTAATCTGAAAATTAAGAGTAAACAAAGTACGCTCAAAAAATTACTTTAATTAATAATAAATATAATATAAATAATAATAAATTTGCCCTGGTTCAGGCCATGGGTACGGAGCGAGAGCGAATGGCAAGCAGTCGCCTCCTTCTGCGAGGCAATAATGCTCGCGAAGGAGGAGGCGTAACGAGTGAGGGAGACTCAACAGAGTCGCCCTCAGGCCCCATCAGCAGCCGTTGCAGGAGACGCCCAGGGCGTCGGGGGTCGCGAGACGATCTGCGGCCACCGTAGACGCGGGCCTGCGGACGGCGAGTAATGGGTAGCTCGCCGTTCTATCAGGATCAGGCCCGAGAGACGACGGTGCGTAGTGTTCCACGCGCGGCGCAAAGAGACGTCAGTAATGCATGACGGGGCCCGATATGGCCGATGCCTGCCCAGGGTCGTGGATAAATTCGAAACGAAACAAAACGGGTTACCGCGCCCCTGGGCAGTCAGGGCAGGGAAGGAACAAGGGATGGGTTTTAGTCAGTAAAAATCTGACACGCCCTCTCGCTCCACCCAGAGCGGGAGAAGTCATAGGTTGATTTCCCACACCCACAAAAAAAAAAACAAAAAAAGGGCTGTATCGACATGGCTCGTAACAAAAAAAAAAAAAAAAAAAAAAAAAAAAAAAAAAAAAAAAAAAAAATATATATATACGGTCGAATTGAGAACCTCCTCCTTTTTTTCGTCGGTTAAAAAGTATAGACGGATTTGGGGGAGGCCTTTGCCCAGCAGTGGGGCATTATGGGCTAAAGTAAAAAAAAATACGCTTAATATAACTCAAAGCATTTATTTCAAAAAAAACCATTTACAGGCACGATTGTCAAGTCGGTCAGTCAGAAATATGAAGCTAATTGCACATTCCAAAGCGTAGACCTCTATGGAGAAGAACGTGTAAGAAACTCCATGGACACTTTTAAACCATGTTATTTATCACAAAAATTCTGGTATACTTATGATTTATGTAATGGAAATTCAATATACAAATGTAGCGAGTAGACAAGTTCAACAAATTTCGTACAAATCACGCCACCTTTTGGGCCCCCAAAAGGTGGCGGATAAGGATAAGGACTTCAAGATAAGGATTTCAATAATGTGTGCGTAGCGAAGCGCACACACGGACGACCGCCGCATACGATCGTGTTGTCTACCTGCTATTATAAATACTGTGTCCTAACGGTATTGAGATTCATTACGACTTTATACTTTGTAACTGCAATATAACTCTGTAGCTTTTGCCTGTAATTTTATTTCATTGCCTATGGCTAAATCGTTTCCGTAACTACCCGACTTTAATTAATAAAACATCGCAAGTAGTATAATAAAGGAGTACA
The DNA here is from genome assembly GCA_951329385.1 of Polia nebulosa. NCBI lineage: Eukaryota > Metazoa > Arthropoda > Insecta > Lepidoptera > Noctuidae > Polia > Polia nebulosa. The sequence continues at coordinate 7,502,817 of OX589598.1, forward strand.
ATACTACTTCACAAATTATTGTTACACACACACTGACTGGGAATCGAACCCGAGACAGCTGCACACGCAACTGTGAGTTTTTAATTTGCTGATAAAAAGGTAAATAAGGCTCAAACAGTGGATAGGAAAAAGCAGCTGAAGTTTGTAATAATAAAAAAATCACTTACCGCTAAAAATATATTAAAATATCCAATTATCATCAAACCAATTCTGACTGGAATGAAAAAGCAGCACCAATCGAACTTAAAGTTAACCACAAGATCCTTGACATAGTCGAAACTTTTCCCCATTTTGCACGTTTGTACCGGTGGACATTCAACTGAATTGTACCGAAAATGTCGCCGCAATGAAATTATTTGTTATAATTAGGATGTCAGTTAATTAGAAGGTCACTAGAAATTATTACGTGATAGTAATTGAGCTAATTCTATGTGGTAACGAACGGACGGTCTGGTGGTCAGTAGAAGAGCTGTATGAATATGAATGAGAGAGAGTATTATAAATACTACGGCTTAGATATGTCATCATAAAACATGCTAGTTTTGCAGACTAGCAACCGGCACCGCACGGGTGAAAATTATATACCTACACAAACTTTCCTTGTTTATCGCTCATTCTATTAGTGAAAAACTCAACATCAGTTGCGTGGTTTAGAAGTGAGCAAAGAAATGGACAGACGCAGACAGCGATTTTGTTTTATACTATTTGAATAGAAATAAGAGATGATAAAAAACTTTTTAACAAAAAATTCAACCGACGAAAAAGAACTAAAAAGCAAAAAATAAATAAACCTTTTAAGTATTGAGTATTGAGCTTATTTACCTACATAAAATATCAAATTTTATGTAAACTAATTTTGAGTCGGCGCCAAACAACCCAGGTAACACATAAGCAAGATAACAGTACACATTTAGAACATTTTACAGTTCAAAGATGAATATAGTTTTGTATAAGAGATTTGGGAATAGCTAAATGCTGAATTAGGTTGAGTTCGGACCCTTAAAATTCTTAACGCTTAATAAATTCTGTATTTCTGTCCTTCCCTTCTTTACGCTTAATAACCAAACACCGTAAGATTATTATGCAGACGTTATTTAGCATTACGCATTCCAGGTGGCTTGAAGCTGAAAAACAGCCCCGTCGGTAGCATTTGTCTGAATAACCATAATCTGTATTGTAATTATTAAAGCAGTATTAAGCTAGTAGCGTTTGAAACAGCTAATTGCTGAATTAAATATCACCTTCTGAATAATATTGCTACATAATTATATTATACAGCTTGATACTGAATAATTGTTTTTATTTTATCTTTAAACTGGATAAGATTCTATGTCTTACTAATTATTCAGCTGCTGAATAAACATTATTATTTATGTTTTTATTAAGCTTTTATCAGTATAATAGAGAGTTTCAAACTAACTTATTCAAATTAAAGAACATATTTGTATTGTTATAGCGCCCGTAGTTAATACCAGCTTAATTAAAATATTATTGTACGTATTTATTGTTTGCGTTAATGGATCGAAAGTCGTGGAAAAAACGTAAGAGAACCGGTCATACCAAAAGAAAATTGTTAAAAGAATATTTAAATATCAGCAGTAGTAAATGTCCTAGTGTTTCTGGTCATCAAAGGATTTGTGAAAATATTTTGAACAAAACTGAACCCGGTCCCAGCCAGCATGCGTGGTTGCCGTGCAATGAAGAGGGTTCCGTCCCCCAAAAAAGTCAAACAGCATTGCGATTCACGCAAGAAGAGAGTGCATCTGATGGCAGCTTTACAGATATCAAAGAAGAATAATATAGGTACTGAACACATGAAAAATTTAATATTTCGTGAAAAAATTAGAAAATGGGCTGTCGAAAAAACATCACACAAGGAGCACTAAAGGATTTGGCAGAAATATTATATCAAAGATTCCCAGAAATTTTACCTACTGATCCAAGAATAATTTTAAATACACCGAGACAAGTCTACTTATAGTCTATTGAGCAAGGTGAATACTAGCACAAATGACGTCATTGAGACACTTAAAAACGTATTGATTAACACAATCGTTGTGCCAGAAAACATATCACTGAATATAAACATGGATAGTCATCCAATTTTCAATAGTTACAAGAAAGAATTTTGGATAATATTGTGCAAACTGAAATAAATGAACTACCATTCGTCATCGGTATATTTATATTATGGGACTGGAAAACCGAAAGATTTAAAAATCTATTTAGAAGATTTCATTTCTGATTATTTTTTTAGTAGAAGGTATTACAGTACAAGAAAATAAAATTAACGTTGCGATAAGATGTTTTATTTGCGACTCTCCAGCTAAACCTTATATTTGAAATTTAAAACAGTATAAAAATGCGAAAGTAAATACTTTATTTCTTTCTTCTCTTGAGTCATGGAGTTATAATTTGGACCTGCAGCAGTAGCTGCAGGTCCAAATTATAACCGAATTCTACTGAATTCGGTTCTGAACGATAGAATATTAATTGTTGAACACAGCTGTTCTGATCAAGATCTGTGTCGGTGTCTGTTTTGTTCAGCATGTTTGCCAATTCTTCTCCAGCCTCTTCATAATTTTGAATTCTTTTCATTTTAAGGAAGAACTCATCGTAAGCCAATCTGCGCGAGGTTGGACCCTGCTGTCTTTAGTTAATAAATCCGCATTATATATCTTGGCCATCGAATTTGTTCTTTGTTTTCCCATACGGACGGTACAGTACACAATTCTGGGCGACCCTTACGAGCGACGTGTTGAAACTATGTTTAAGGATATTTTCCTGAAATGAAAAATAAATTATCGTTACGATGCAATGATACGAATTTTGATGTAGGTGCAACATAGTAAATGACCTAGCTAAATAACGGAAAACATACTGCAAAGTTTATCCTATCGCGTCATTACCAACCGTCGTTATTTTTATTGTTTACTATTCGGTGGGGACTCATATGACGCGTGTGCATACTGTGACCGAAAGCTAGCAACAGCCGAAGAGTATAATTATAATATTGCATGACGACGACGGGATTTGTTTGGAGGGAGGTGATCTGTGGTTTGGAGTACCTACAGAGCACATCAAGCTACTACAATCTGTCAAATTTCTTTAATGATTTTCATGTTTATCGCTAAAGCATTACGGTTTCAAGGTTGATTGGGAACATTTTACAGTTTCGGGTGACTTGATGTACTGGCGTCTGTACATAAAATAAATAACAAAACATGTGTGAGAATAAACTAGGGCCCACACACGAAATCTGCTATTTTTTTAAACATGAACGAGATTTTTTTTTCACGAAAAAAGTTCAATCAAGACGCTCTATTGTAATTAATTTAGTGAATGCCAGGCGGGACAATTCCACATTATAAAAGGTTTTTGTCCGTTCGATTAGAGAACCCTAAAAATCTGAGTAATGTAGGTATGTGATCAACTATAATAATTGTTATTCAGAAATTAGTGTAATGAGACTACTCTTTTTCAAGTTATAGCTTAGTAACAAGACATGTGTACACTTTTATTCAGCATTATGGAGCAAAACAATCGATCGCCATTAAAAATCTTTGTAATTTATACTTACAAGGAATTTACGAGATCACCAAAATGCGTAATCTTACAACTACAACATTTTCAACTCGATTCATGTTATTTTGTTTGATGAAAATTGCTAGTATTAACTATTTCATTACAAGTACTATTATCAGACCTAGTATGTATGTATGAAAATACTATTTACTAACTGTTATCTTGATTATTCACGCGGCGCGTCGTAAGTAATGAAAAAAAACATACTATATTCACGACAAAATTATTTTCGCACTAACAATTAGCAGACAGAATTCTTGTAAATTAAAATTTACTTACCGATTTTATAAGTTCACCATGTCAACAACATTTAAATTCGACATCGACATTGAATTAATTCTTTTCACATTTTTTATGAATATTGTTTGCAAAAATGGGAACAATAATTTAAATGCTTAATAAATTCTGAATACAATAACCAATTCGACTAAGCTGAATAACTCAGTTGTAAGAGCTTAATAAAAACAATGTGAGCTGCTATTCAAAAGTTATTAAGCTAACTGAAACGTTATTAAGCTCCTACTCAGATATTGCTCAGATGTTATTCAGCGTTAAGCATTCAAAAGTGGGGCCCTTTTTGCTTGAATAACAACTGAATAGACGGTACTCAGACGTTATTCAGCTTAGTATTCAGCTTTTGCTCTTGATGATTGCTCTTACTCAATCTTTATTCAGCACGTATGTGTTACTTGGGAACATTCTGATTATTAAATATCTAAATTTTATATGTACGTAGAAATGAAGAAGGCTAAATGTAGGTAATTAATCATTTTATTATGGCGCCGACTCAAAATTAGTTTATAATTCGACCGGAATTGAGAACCTCCTCCTTTTTTTTTCGTCGTCTAAAAATATTTGTGTTTAAAAAAATATCCCGGATAAGTTTGTCACCTTAGAATATAAGTTGTCACCTTAATAATAAAAAAAGAAAAGTACGTACACGAAATTTTGGCCGATTTCACTGATGTGATTTTACAGTTAAACTATTGCATTTCTATATAAGTTTTAATGCAGGCACAACATGAAATATCATTTCAATTATGATAATGAATAAGCTAGATTCTGAGATTTGGGTTGTTTTTTTTTTAAGTTTTTTTATTGCCAAAATGTTTGTATTTTTAACCGACTTTCGAAAAAGGAGGAGGTTCTATGTTCGACTGTATGTATGTTTTTTTTTTTTTATGTATTTCCGCGCATTTCTCCGTCAGTTGTGGACCGATTTTCAAAATTCTTTTTTTATCCGAAAGAATATACTCCCGAGGTGGTCCCATATAAATTTTATCGAAATTGCTTTAGCACTTTTTGAGAAACTGAACAAAAACGAAAAAAAAATACGCATATCTTGATGACGTTTTTGTGTTCTCCAAATGTTTAAATGCCACGTTCCATGTTATTGGGGTTTTTAGTTCTGGGGTATAACAACTAAAAAGCGAAAAATAAAAAACTTTTTTATAAAAAAAAAACTTTTTTTCTAAAAAAGTATTTTTTTTTACATTTTTTTCTCAAGCAATGAATTGATGGTGAACTGAAGTTTATTTTTGCTGTTTTAATTTTATGAACGAGAGTTCTAAACAGCCAAAATCAAAAGCAATGCTTTGCCCATTTTCTCTAAAATTTGACTTACTAAGTTAAATTTTTCTTTTCATTTTTTTTATATTAAAATGGTAAAAAGTGATTCATACATTATACAGGGTGTAACGGAAAGGTGTGGTCATATTTTAAGAGCCGGTTCTGCACATGGAAATGAACAAGTTAATCCAAGAATAAATAGAAAATTCCCAAAAAAAAATTTGGACTTTTCATACAAAGTTATCATCAGCTGATCAATATTAGTATGGGAGGTAAAATTTTTTTTTTACAGTTTCCTCGGCTTTTCTTGAAGAAAGTTGTTCATGTCGATGGGCAGATGCAGTTCTAAATAAGTAATAAATATGACCACACCTTTCCGTTACACCCTGTATAGCCGACTTTTGCAACAGTGCATTCTAATCTTTTTATACCGTTTAAACGTCAAAACGATTCGTTATTATGTGATATTCTAAACCCCTTACAGCAAAAATGCACAAAACCGTCGTCGATTTGTGGTCGATTAAATGTTATTGTAATAAAAATAAAAAAATCTAGCTCATACGATCATAATTGAAATGATCTTTCATGTTGTGCGTTAAGGGGCCTTTTACAGTCCACTAGCGCCTCCAATCGAAAAAATGTCATAACTCGTAAATAGAATCAAAAATACAAAATGTGGTCTATTATTAGTGTAGAAAAGGCAATAACGTAATTTTATAACACATTGTCAACACTTGAAATATAGCTGTTTAGCTAAATCGTGCATTTGTAACAAAAACGGCCGTTTATGTTTTGAATGCACGATTTAGCTAAACAGCTATATTTCAAGTGTTGATACGGTGTTATACAATTACGTTATTGCCTTTTCCACACTAATAATAGAACATATTTTGTATTTTTGATTCTATTTACGAGTTATGACATTTTTTCGATTGGCGGCGCTAGTGGACTGTAAGAGGCCTCTTAAAACTTTTAGAAATACATTATTTTAAGTATAAAATCAGGTAAATCAGCGAAATCGGCAAAATTTTGTGTACAAATGTTTTTCTAAGAGCATCACGCCTTTATTCTACGAAGGGGAAGACAGAGGAGTAAAGTATCGTGACGACTAAGGAGGTCGAGTGAGAATACCAACCTTATTAGCAGACAGGCTGCTCGATCAAATATACTTTGAAAGGTTGAAATAAATGCTTGAAAGGTTTTTTGGCGGGATTTTATCGAATGAAGTTCAGTGGCGGTTTTAATTATTCGTTTATTGATTCCTAGTGGATATTGTGATATAAAATTGGTGTAGTTTTGTGTCTCAAGTGTCAACACAAATGGACAATATGTGGAATCATTGAAACAGGCGCGATCTCGGTAAAATGGAGCTGAGAATTTTATTGTAGTAGGTATTGCAATGACTACCTCAGCGAAGTTTTCCGAGAAGGCTGACTCGACACATTTTTTGCCAAATACTGCAAAATACATTAGAATGTTTTACATCTGTATTATAATGGGTAAAAAAGTGACAGTATGCAAAATAAATACTTTCTTAACTTGACATTGGCTAAATGCACAAACCGTGCGAAGCCAAAACAAAAAAAAAAGGGTGATGCTTTAGACTATGTTTGGATTTAAAAAGAAAACAATTTTAAAGTCAGTATTGGGAATGTAATGTGAAAAATGTTAAGTATCAAATCTTGCGATTCTCTATTTCACACCAATATTTTTTTATGGTGGAAAATCATCAAATAACTTCTCCCGCTCGGGGTGGCGCGGGAGGGGCATGTCAGACTCTTACTGACTACTCCCACCCGTGTTTCTGCGGGCGAAGTCATTGGATGATTTCCCACCCTTTAAAAAAAACGGGTTCCTATTTGCCCTTGTGTTCCAGAGCCACGGCGACTTTCAAACACTCTCCCGCGACCCTGGCAGCTTTATTACACACTTCAACAACGTGAGAACAGTCTGCAAGAAGTACCTATACGTCGCTGAGTTACACCACTCTTGTAGTGTTCCCGTCGTCGTCGTCCAACACTACAGCAAAGAGAATATAATTTCCACTACAGTATTACACAGGCTTTAAACTTGGTGGAAGCGCCAGGGTAGCCCGCGAAATTCAAATTTTCTTAAGTTTTTTGCAATTTGCAGGTGAGTGTCAGGTTGTATCTTGGTCAAAATTTGATTCGCTTTGATTTTAGTTAGAATTGATGCCAAATGTAAGTATTTCATGAAATCTGACATTTGACATCAATACTAACTGAGAGAGATGTATTGATGATTTTAATGATTATAATTCTATAAATACATACTTGCTACGGCCACGAATCAAATTTTGACCAAAATACAACCTGAAACTGACCTGTAAATTACAAAAAAAAAACGTAAGAAAATTTGAATTTCGCGGGCTACCCTGGATCTTCCACCAAGAATGCTTTTACAATTCAAGAAACATTGTTCAGTTTGTGTTCTCTGTTTTATTGATTAATATGCCTTTGGATTTACAAACAGGGCCCAGGTCCACACACAGATAAATAAAAATCATTTAATAATAAGTATAATATTTTTATTTAAATTTTCTGTATTCATAATAAAATTGTTAACAGGTCTATAATGCCTTCGTGGTTCTTATTCGGCAAATCAACCTAGATAAAATGGCTTTTTGATATTTATATGGTTTTTAACTAGGTAGGGAATTGAAGCACCACATTTTTTTAAACTGATATTTGGTACCACTTTGAAAAAATCTCTTGTGAAAAATGTTAAGAGTATCAAATCTTGCAATTCTCTATTTCACACCAATATTTTTTTATGGTGGAAAATCATCAAATAACTTCTCCCGCTCGGGGTGGCGCGGGAGGGGCATGTCAGACTCTTACTGACTACTCCCACCCGTGTTTCTGCGGGCAAAGTCATTGGATGATTTCCCACCCCACAAAAAAAAACCGTGTTCCTACAATTACCCTTGCGTTCTAGAGCCGCGGTGACTTTCAAACACTCTCGCGACCCTGGCAGCTTTATTACTCACCTCAACAACGTGAGAACAGTCTGCAAGAAGTACCTATACGTCTCTCTATAGTTCTCTGTTTTATTGATTAATATGCCTTTGGATTTACAAACAGGGCCCAGGTCCACACACAGATAAATAAAAATCATTTACTAATAAGTATATTATTTTTATTTAAATTTTCTGTATTCATAATAAAATTGTTAACAGGTATGTAATGCCTTCGTGGTTCTTATTCGGCAAATCAACCTAGATAAAATGGTTTTTTGATATTTATATGGTTTTTAACTAGGTGGGGAATTGAAGCACCACATTTTTTTAAACTGATATTTGGTACCACTTTGAAAAAATCTCTTTAGCCATATTTGACCACAACATGCGTCCACTACCTAATAATGGAATAATAAATAAAATTTCATATACAATCATTATTGCCAAAATTATGCAATAGGAATGGTGTATATTTTTTATTAAGGGTAAACTATGATACCTACATACACGATTTTTAAAATAGGATTTAGTTTGTCGTTGAATTGGTTTCATAGCTTTTCAGCTATAACTTTAAGGCTATTATATATTATCTGTGGAAGATGACTTTTCTTATTCTTCTTCCTGATGCTCTAGATTTACTTAACTACAAAAGTTGTTTTTTTTTTCATGCTAGTTTTATAATTCCATACTAAGGGCCTTATTTATAAAAATAATAACCATGAGATTAGTTTTAACATTAGGTAGCAGAATTTAACAACTTTTCTACCCGGAAGAAGGGTAGAGGTGGGTGGTAAAATGCTGACTAATAATTTAAAGGAGGTTTTGTCCTTTATACAGTTGAATTTGATGGGTGAGACGTATGTTATCTTGAGTTTCGAATCTGCTTACGAAACTAAGAGCCGATTTCACCATTCGCTCTATAAACAAAGTTTTACTGAACTAAGCTTAGCGTAAACAATAAAAACCATAAAAAAGATTATAGTGACGCGGACTTTTTTTTATAACTTTAAAAGGAGAAAAATTCCGTCATACATAATTTTTGCGTAACTTTAACCGTTTACGCAGCGCATGCAACTGAAGCTCTCAAAAGGATTTTTTGTTCCCGTTTTTGCCACATTTTTCATTGATGCTCCGCTCCTGTTGGTCGCAGCAAGATGTTATATAGCCTTCGTCGATAAATGGACTATAAAACGCGTTTAAGCTCGCTTAAACGCGTTTAACTGGGCGTTTAGAATTGGTGAAATCGGCCCTAAGTATAAAACCTGCACTACACTTCTCGCGAAGTTGATCGAAGTTGAGCGAATACGATAGTGTAGAAGGGCACTTCGGTTCGCTTCGTGCAACCTCGGCTAGCATACTTACCTACATACTTCGGTCAACTTCGAAGAGTACTTCGTGAAGTAACTTCACGAGTAGTGTGGTGCCTGCTTAAGGTTACTGAGTTTTATAAATAAGTCTGTTAGTTTCGAATTATGCAAATTCTACACTATCATCCATCACTCCTTGATATTAATGATTTCATTTAAAAGCAGCTGTAAAAATGTTTAATATTGATTTTTTTCACCCAAAAAGGTAGAGGGCAGTGTTTTTCATGAAAAGCTAAACATGTTACAACTAAACCATCGTTCTCATGTAGGTAAGCAATACAAGGCACTCAAAATTAATGCTATTAATTTACTTTTTAGGGTTCCCTACCCGAAGAATCCAAACGAAGCCCTATCGTTGTTACTCATGTGTCCGTCTGTCAGTCTGTCCGTCGTCTGTCACAAAATTGTGTTCTGAAGAATTTCTTAACTTCCCATTGACCTATGAACTTGAAATTTGGTGATAATGTTACGTATATTTTACTAACGAATACCAAAATATTGATTTCCCTCATATGGTACCTACGGAACCCTAACTGTGCGAAGTCCGACACGCACTTGGCCGGTTTTTCTTTTTATTCTACGACAGGGATACTCAATCTTTATTTATGCTTGGACTCTTTCAAACGAAGCCATTATAAACGGGATTTTACGACAACGATTGAAAAATGTTTTGCACCACTGCCAAAACATTATTTGTTTTTTAGAATTCAAATTGGGCATAATAAGACATTTTTATTATTATTACATAATAATATGTCATGTATTAAAAAATATACTTTAATCAAAATCGAAAAAACATTTTCGAATCCGTTACAAATTAAGCTATAAACCTTTCAAATCTGATGGAAGGGGAAACTGTCAAGTCTGGTACTTGACAGTTTCCCCTTCCATCAGATAAAAAGGATGCACAAATTGAAATGTGACATCACCGCCATTGAGTTACGCGCGTTCAAAAGAGACAGCAAGATGTTCCCACCTCGCCCCCATACCCTTTTTTTTTTTGTGGGTTGGGAATCATCCAAGGACATCTCCCGCTCTGAGTGGAGCGGGAGGGCGTGTCAGGCTCTTACTGACTAAAACCCACCCCTGTTCCTTCCCTGCCTGAGTGCCCAGGGGTACGGTAACTCATGTTGAAAATTTATCCGCTACCCCTAGGCATGCCCTCATACCCTTTAATCAACAATGTATCGAATCTCATACCAATATTTGAAATGCTGATTGCTGCTTTTCTTAATACCCAATGTTGATGCTGTTTTCAGAAAAAGATTTCTTTTTAGTGTTATTTTTTGTTTCGTATAAAATATTGTTAAAAAATAAACACAAGAAAAATCCCAATTCTTTCAATAACAGAAAGTGTGTTGCATTTTCCGAAAAAAAATTGCCAAAAAATTCCGCTGAGAACTCGAGGAAAGTCGAGTGAAGTTCAGTGGCTGTTTTAATTATTCGCAAATTGATTCTTAGTGGATATTGTGATGTAAAATTTGTGTAGTTTTGTGTCCTAAGCGTCTACGCAACTAGACAATATGTGGAATCATTGAAACAGGCGCGATCTTGGTGAAATAAAGCTGAGAATTTTATCGTAGTATTGAATACCTCAGCGAAGCTTGCCGAGAAGGCTGACTCGGCTCATTTGCTGACAAATACTGCAAAAACATTAGAATGTGTTACACCTGCATTCTAATTAAATATGCGACAGTATTCTGTATCTAATACGAAATACTTTCTAAACTTGACACCTGGCTAAATGCACAAACCTGGCGAAACAAAAATTAAAAAAAAAGAGGAAGATTGAGTATATCTGCTTGTGCTATGCTGTATCTACTATAGTAAATTATAATAACAAGATTTTAGAATATAATATGGCGTGCACTTGTCATTAGAAATATAATTACCTATGTATTTGAGTGATAGATAAAATTACGCTTTTAGAAACTGGTAAAAACTGCTGAGTTGAATTATTTCTTCGAGATATAAACACTGAGTATTGTTAAATAGAATATAGAGAATAGTAACGAATATGTACTCTTTAGATCTATTGATATACATTCTTAGCAGTAAAGTATTCTAACTTGTCATTAGTACAAGGTGGGCCAGAAAGACGTACGATTTTAAAAATTGCTGAACGGTAAGTGGGAGGGGCGCGCGGGAGGTGGGGTTGTGTAGCTCGGTTCACAGATATTCAAAGGGTTCAAAATATATAGGGTTCGTCTATACTACCCTTATATTATTGTAGTCTTTGGTCTGTACCCTCGAATGTCTATTCGAGCCGCGATAGCGTTTCACGGGTTCGCAACCTGCGTTCTGCATTATGTATAAGTATGTACTAAGTTGCACCTGCCACATTCCGGAGCGTGTAATGGGACAGATGTTTGCAGTTTTTTTAACCTACACAAACAAAACACGCGCCGATCTAACTACGCAGGTGCACCTACAAAGGCATACCTCTCCGGTAAACCGTAACGTGTATGGCCGGCTTATGGTCGACTGGTAGAAATGACTAAGGCATTAAGTCCGCCTTTGTAAATGGTGATTCCTGCACTGTCTTTCAACGTTTATTTCGCTAAGAGTTACTGCACGAATTAAATTAATGTCCCAGTAACTGTCATTAGATCGTGGGTTAAGAATATATAGGGTGACTGGTAATTAGTGACCGATACTTAAACACGTGATTGTACTCATGATAACAAACAACTTTCCCAAAGAAACATATAGTGAGACAGGACGGCGCACGCGGCTAACAGCTGATAGGTCACAGCCCCGCGCGCGCGAATTTCATACGGCTATTGTGTCATTGTGATAAAAGTGAATGAGTATAAATAAAATGTTTCTTTGGAAAAGTTGTTTGTTATCATGAATACAATCACGTGTTTAAGTATCGGTCCCTAATTACCAGTCATCCTATATAGTATAATAGTCTATGGTCAAGTAGTTTGAATCCACAGGTATCACGATTAATCAAAAACCTGGCCCACCCTGTACTAAAGTTTAGGACTCGGTTGCACCAAATGCAGCCCTTGTTTTAGCTATCACATAAGATAAGCGGTGACAGGTATTTTCTATTCTTGTCTTGATCGCGCTGCACTTACAGTGTTCCTACCGCTAACGTGTTGCATTTGGTGTGACCAGGCGTTAAAAGTAAGCTTGCAAACTATTTATAAAGATTGATTTCATTCCTTATAGTATAATATTGATTTCTGTTTTGGGTACGGACTAGTCTGCACTAGATCTTGATAGCTATAAATATCTTCTATCTCTTTCTTGTTTCGTGTATTAGTAAGAGATAGTTGTAGTCAGAGAGTAGTCTGTACCAAATTTTTGCAATGTCCTTTATTTTCTTCAATTATTTCAAACAATTAGGTTTGCTTTCTTCATACCAAGTATTGTAAACAGTTTAATATAGTTATAAAATATAAAATTATTATAATAATATGACGTAGTACATAAAGCTATTTACTTTGCGATATCTTAAAATAATAATAATAAAGTATAACATTATTAGATACATACTGGAGCCCATATTTTCTTGTAATGTAAATTAAGTAAATAATAATAAATTCTATATTAAATTGACTTCAATACGTCATATTTATAATGTTCAGTAGTAATAAAAAATAATGATCGAGAATAAACATATATTTAGCTATGCTTAACTACATTATTAATAAATATTAACATGCTCTAAAAATATAATAACTTCTTATTACAAATAAATATAAACCCGCAGTATGCACAACAGCCCTGTAACATAACCCGAATAAAAACAAAAGGATAAGAAAATAACATTTATTTGTGAACATTATACCACATTGGTTGGAGGCAGGTTTCATTAATATACCAATTTTGTTAAAAAAAGTACTCCATACTTCATTTTTGATACTTATGTGTGCTGTTGGTAAGTTCAATACTTTAATAAATACTTCGAGACCAGTTTATTTAAGTCTTATAACTAATCTTCGAAAAAAAAAAAACAAATCATTTCAATCTAAATTCTAGCTTAATTACATACAATGTCAGCTGCAGTAAAATTTGTTTTAAATTACTGAATAAAAAAAAACAGGAGACACTTTGATAAATATAACACTCAAACAATATTCCATGAATCAAAGAAAAGGGTCTAACCCAAGCTCATAATGTATGACTATTTTAGCATCCCTTTGACATAGTTATAACATGCCAGAACAATTCTGAAACATGCTTATAAATCAACATTTTACTAACATATAACATAACATATGTATATTAAAAAAATTTGCACATGATTAGTTTCATCCGTCAGGCCCCGCGCGTCTCCAATGGGAGACGCTACAATAGGTTTTTAATTGTCTGCTATTCCGGGGCCTGTTTTTTGTGGGCGTGGGAAATCATCCAATGACTTCTCCCGCTCTAGGGTGGAGCGGGAGGGCGTGTCAGACTCTTACTGACTAAAACCCACCCCTGTTCCTTGCCTGAGTGTCCAGGGGCGCGGTAACTCTGTTACAAATTTACCCGCGACCCGCTATTCCGGGGCTCGACGGGCTGATTAGCAGATTCTTAACCCCTCAAACGTCTAGCGCACACCAAGTGTGCGGTAACTACTTCATAGTCACAGTTCTCATTGGACGATGGTATTTTACGTTTATTTTCACTTGCAACACAATCTGGCTGTATCATTCAACTAATCGATTCGTACTTGACCGTTTTTAGTTACATTTTAATGGGTCAGTTTTATTTGCTTATTGAATACTATGTTAGGTAAACTCAAAACGAAGCCAGGAAGGTATAATATATACCATGATAATGACTATAAATTGCCGATTTCTTAGTTTTTGTGAAGGCCTACTCAAAAAACCCAAATGTCCTCTAAACTAGCCTTACAAGACGCGTCGATAGTTGGGCCGGCCAAACATCATCATCTGCCTAGCCTTTTCCCAACTATCTTGGGGTCGGCTTCCAGTCTAACCAGATGCAGCTGAATACCAGTATTTTACATGGAGCGACTGCCTATTTGACCTCCACAACCCAGTTACTGGGTAATACGATACCTCTTGGTAAGACTGGTTGTCAGACTTTCGGGCTTCTGACGACCCGTAACGACTGTCAAAGATCCACGATTGACAGCCGGGACCAACGGCTTAACGTGCTTTCCGAGACACGGAGGAGTCTCGGTATGTAAAGATGGTCACCCATCCATGGACCAACCCCGGCAAGCGTAGCTTAACCTGATCGATCGACCCGTGCGGCTGTTATTACTTTAGCCACGAGCTCCTCTTGGACTTGGGCCGGCCAAACGCGGGGGGCTAATTCAACATTTTCTTTGAAGAATTTAGAATCCGCTAATCAGTGTAAAACTAAACATATGGTTAGCATGTTTTATAAACAAGGCTGATAAACTTAATAAAATTGCCATAAGACACACCAACAGCACACACAAATTCCTATCACCAACTACTTCATAAGAGCATGCACCACAGCATTAGCATTCAACGCTTTCAAATCTGTATAAGTCTGCCCAGTACCGACGAACACAATCGGCTGGCCTGTTATGTAAGTCATCGATATCGCGGCGCCAACCTTATCGTCGATAGTATCGAACTTGGTCAGCACTATGCCATCGATAACGTGCGGGTTGGTCGACGAGCTGTGGTCGGCTAAGGCTTGGTTGAACTTAACTAGTTGGTCCACGGCTTCGTTACCTACTAAGGCCTCGCCTACGAAGAGCACCATGTCCGGTTCGTTGACCTTGATGAGCTTGGCCAGGGCCCGCATGAGGGGCTCGTTGTCCTGCATGCGGCCGGCCGTGTCGATGAGGACGACGTCGATCTTAGAGTCGTTGGCGTAGCGGATGGCTTCCATCGCTATGCCGGCTGCGTCTTTGCCTGTGGAGGGAATGAGGTTTTAGTGATGTATTGATGAGAGTGAATGGAATGGCTTCTAAAATACTTGGTGGCTTTTGAGATCATCATCATAAGCCTTTTAATGTCCCCACTGCTGGGGCGCAGGCCTCCTCGAGAGGGTGTGGACATAATCCACCACGCGGGGGCCCAATGCGGATTGGTGGATGTGACGTGTCTTCGAATTGTTGGTTCTAGGACATTGTGATAAAGGGACAAAGTTCATCCTACTTCATCCTACTAATATGATAAAAATGAAAGTTTGTGAGTGTGTATGTTTGTTACTTCTTCACGCTCAAACGACTGGACCGATTTGGATGAAATTCGGTATGTAGATAGCTTATAGCCTAGATTAACATATAGGCTACCTTTATTCCGGTCTAGGCGGGTAAAACCGCGGGGCTCAGCTAGTCATATTATAAATGCGAAAGTTTGTTACTCAATCACGCCAGAACAGCAAAACAGATCTGGATGAATTTTGGCACAGAGGTAGATTATAGCCCGGAATAGCACATAGGCTATAATTTATTATGGGAAAAGTATTAATTCCACGCGAGCGAAGCTGCTGGCAGAAGCTAGTTATCGCATAAACAAGAGGACCGATCGGTCTGATGCCCACAACTCCACGTCCAAGCGCGTATTTTGCGTAAGGATACAAGTGGTAAGGAAATTTAAAAAAACATTTTTATGATGTAGCAGTTTATTTTATGACGTTCCGTGAGAGCCAGGCTCACGTTTGGGGTGACAAAAGATGCGCTAACGGACTGTACTAAAATATCAATTTCAGCGGAACAAAAATTTTGCACAGTGGGCCAAAAACCAGTTTTTTAAGGAAAAATTTGGAAAATTCGTACCAAAACCAGGACTCGGACACGCGAAACACGCACCGGGACACAGGAAAGTATTGCAGGAGTCCGATAGTGTAAATACCAGGTGATGGAGGGAGCTAATGTGATTCAGATTCATACAATATCCTCAAAAAAAAAATATTTCTTAGAACCTAATTTCTTGATCTTTGGATGAAACTTTACGCAAAAATCTTGAAAAGTGGAAGGTATCTGAAAATTAGTGATGCCTCACTTCCATGCAACAAGATTTTCACTTATGAATAACTTGCCTCATCATCGCTTATCAGCTGAGATAGCGGTCAAACGCGTGCCTATAAACGATAAAAAAAACTAGCTACCCACCTAGGCTTCGTACGGGTGAAAATTATACTGTCTCCCAAGATACAGGTTTTTTTTTTTTTTTTTTAATCTTTATTTGGAAAAAAGGCTTTAATCGCGAAGCGATTATGCCAGCCCCGTAGTTTTACAAAAAGACAAAATTAAATGGCTATGATCTTCACTTAATTAATTTTAGGATTAAATAATATAACTTAATAGCTAATTTGGATGTAGGTTTAGATAGGATCACATTACACATACCTACATCCCTTAAACATATATTAAACTCTACTTCTAAAGCTCTCCGTTCTGCACAAACCCGAGCACACTCCACCAAAGCGTGGTAGGTGTCCTCCCTTACATTGCAAATCAGACAGTTTGGGGTGTCAGTAACTTTCATAAGATGCCCAAACGCATTCAACGGAATGTGCCCGGATCGCAGGCGCATGCTTGTTACTAATAATCGTCTATTCAGCGGTACTTCAGTAAACCAAGGAATCCTTGGTGGCTCAGATTGGATTGTCTTGTACCATATACCCTTCTCTTCAGATCTTTTGTCAAAGTACTCTTTCCATAATATATTGCAAATAATTTTAGCATCTCTTAAAAAATCTGTGAAGAAAGGTAGATTACCGACAGAAGCTCCTTCATAGATTCCTGTTTTTGCCAACTTATCTACTATTTCGTTTCCTATCAGATCTACATGTGATGGGATCCACTGAAATTTAACAGTTTTGTCACTTTCCCTCAACCTTAAGTATGACTCTAATATGGAATAAGCTACAGGCAGGCCTCGTAAGCCCGAGGTGCACCGAGCTATATGTTGCAAAGCGCTCTTTGAATCACTAAGTATAACAAATTTTGTATATTTGCACGATAACAAATACGATAGACTCTCTGAAATGGCATACAATTCTGCTGCCATTACAGATGATTTGCAGTTTAATGTGAAACTGGCTCTCGTGTTACATTGGGGATCAAAAAATGCTGCTCCTGTTCCACTATCATCCTCATCATCGCTTATCAGCTGAGATAGCGGTCAAACGCGTGCCTATAAACGATAAAAAAACTAGCTACCCACCTAGGTTTCGTACGGGTGAAAATTATACTGTCTCCCAAGATACAGGTTTCTGGACCAGTTTGAGAATCAGTATCAGTAATATTGTAGTACATATCCAAAGACTGTGCCTATTTTAACACAAATGGATGAAATTTATGTGTCAATAGACAATTTTTATTTTATTTATATAGTACTGGTAATTAGTGACCGATACTTAAACACGTGATTTTACTCATGATTATAAACAACTTTCCCAAAGAAACTTTTTTTTAATACTCCGCTTACTTCTTCTAAACAATGTAACGGATTATGATACCGTTTTCACTAATAGAAAGAGCGATAGACGAGGAAGGTTTGTATATATAGGGTGACTGGTAATTAGTGACCGATACTTAAACATGTGATTTAACTCATGATTACAAACAACTTTCCCAAAGAAACTTTTTTTTTATGCGTATACACTTTTATCACAATAACAAGTTTGAAATACGCGCGCGTGCGAGGGCAGTGACCGACGCAATCAGCTGTTAGACGCGGTCTCGTACCGTACAGAGCACGGCTCGCAAACCCGCTTCCTTTGCCTCAATGCTAACAGCTGATCGCGGCGGTCACTGCCCTCACGCGCGCTCGAATTTCAAACTGTTGTTATTGTGAAAAAAGTGAATACGTATAAAAAAAAAAAAGTTTCTTTGGGAAAGATGTTTGTAATCATGAGTTAAATCACATGTTTAAGTATCGGTCACTAATTACCAGTCACCCTATATATACAAACCTTCCTCGTCTATCGCTCTTTCTATTAGTGAAAACGGTATCATGATCCGTTACATTGTTTAGAAGAAGTAAGCGGAGTGACAGACAGACAAACAAATAACGACTTTTTATACTATGTAGAGTCATTGCCATCCCGGGCCTGCGGACGGCGAGTAGTGGGGGTAATTCGCCGTCCGATCAGCACCAGGCCCGAGAGTCGGCGCGTAGTGTTCCACGCGCGCCTCAAAGAGTTGTCAGCAAACCATGACGGGGCCCGTCATGGCCGATGGCTGCCCATGGGTTGTGGATAAATTCGAAACACAGTTACCGCGACCCTGGGCATTCAGGGCAGGGAAGGAACAGGGGTGGGTTTTAATCAGTAAGAGTCCGCCACGGCAACAGTCTGTCTTTATTATCAGCCTAACGCCTGGAGATTCACCCTTATGGTAGATTATTAAATAAGAAAATACAGTTTTTACCACATTTTTTTTCAAAATATGAATATTACATAAACTTAAATAGAAAATCGAGCAATACTACGCCATCTGTAGAATTTTATTTGAACTAAATTTTCTTTGTTCGAGATGAGAACCCTTGGCTACACTACAGGGAGCGTGCAGGAACTATAGATGGCGCCACATAAATGTCAATGTCATTTATACAATACAAGTTGCGGATTTCACTCACTAGATGGCAGCCTACGTTACGCGTGCTGCATGTGTGCATGATACGTGTGTGTATACATTTATGGCACGGAAACGTCAATGACAAGTTTTTAAAGGGTAAAAGTTTCGAATTTACTCCACTACATGGCACAGACTACGTCGTGCACGTTCCCTATAGCACGGGGTCTCATCTCGAACAAAGAAAATTTAGTTAAAATAAATCTCAATAGATGGCGTAATATGCTTCGATTTCTTAAGTTGTGATAAGTAAAGTTTAAGCAATTTTTTAAACTTTGCCCCGCACTAGGATTATTCCTGTATAGTGGTTGCGTTCACAAACATGTAAATTCACATACACAAGACACCCAGACCCGGAACAACTATCTGCAGGTCATACAAATATTTGTTCCGTGCGGGGATCGAACCCGCGACACGCAGCGCAGCAGCCGAACGCTCAACCACTGCGCCAACCGTGCTGTCAAGTAATATTATTAATTTGAAAATAAAAATGGTAAAAACTGTATCTTCTTATTGAATTAACTACCCTAAGGATAAAATTGTGGAATAATTGGCTTGTAATTTGAATTAAGACGATTATGGGAACGAAACCTTAGACATCTATATTTCTTGTACCAATAGATGGCGCTGTTTGAAGTTTTATAGTTAGTTATACAGTAAAACTGCTATGAAGTGCTAAAAATACTATAAAATAATTCCTCAATATGTGAGAAAATATTGGTAAGACTTAAAGTAAATTTATTCAACTTGCAAGCCGTCGCTGCTAACACCATCTAGCGAGATATAGAGGACGGGCCCGAACGAAGAACAAAAGTTACTTGTGCTTGACGAAAACCCGTAGTTACGGCGGCACCGTTTCTTTGTATGGGATGAGGCATCTGTACGCTAGTATTATATTGGTACGGATTCTCTTATTCAATAACTAAACTATAATTAGAGAATTGCTATCTTTTACTAAAAGGCAGTGCGAGAAAAGGACGGCTATAGCTATGCACAAAGTTAGAGATGTCAAACTAGTTTACGCCTTGCGCTTCGCCGTGTTTTAGACGGCATGTTTTTACGTGTACCCTTAATTTGTATGGAAATATTAGTTCAAACTAAATTTGACAGCTCTAATTTACGTCCGTCTCTTTCTTGTTTTATTAGAGAGAAAAAGATAGCAATAGCCTAAATTAAGTTTAGTTTGTGCACAACAGAATCAACACCATTATCTGTGCCTATAGAGAAAAGCAGTAGTTGTGAAGATTAAACCAGAAACAAGTATAAACTTCATGTTCCTTCCCACCGTGTTCGTAGGGTTCATGGTTCGTTTGAGGGTCTCGGTATCGAATTTTACAATAAGCTACCCCGTTCTTTTCTTGACTTGCCTTTTAATGCATTTAAAACTAAAGTTAAATCTAGTCTCTGTTCGAAAGCATACTATTTCATCAACGACTACTTAGAAGATAATAATAGTTGGTCGCTGTGTTGAACGTAAGACAATGTTACACTTGATGTTCTTTCTCCATATTTAGCTTATGGTTATGACAGATTATATGAGTTCATATAATAATTGTCTACCAAATTTAGTGTGATGGCCCTAGTTCATCACTTGTGGCTTCGAATCACAGCCCTTTGATAGTTTCAATCTTTGTTCTTGTAAGCAGGCACACCAGTTATGTATGGAGGCTTCTTTAATTTGGTTTAGTGTTTATGCTTGAGTTTGTTTTTAATGGCATGATTGAGTGTGCTAGCTGGCAAGTGGCGGATTATTTAATTTTATGATTATATTTTAGACGACATATATTTATTTTTCTGTTTTACATAATGTTAAGATTGTTGCTTAGAATTATATAGATTCAAGTTCTTAAAACTTAACAGACAGATGTGTTGCTGGGGAGTTTGTTGGCCACTTCTTCTTCACAGCTAAAACACTAGGAAGTGGTGATGGGCGGGCGTTTTTTGGGGGACTGTCTTTATGTAGAACTTTGACGTTCAAAAAGTGCTGGTTCTCAGCCTAGTTTGAATAAATGACTTTTGATTTTTTAAACAAAGCTCACCATATCCCTTCTCGTACAGATGCACCATCTGGCGCCCCTTGTGTCGGGCCTGCGGGTGGAGCGCGTTGAGGTGCCGCGTGTGAGTGCGCAGCTGCTCCACGGCGCCGGCGCGGAACGTGTCGCAGGCGGCGATCAACACCGACATATCGTTCTCGATCAGCCAGAAGCAGATCTTCGCCAGGTTCGTCGACTTGCCCACACCGTTCACCTGGAAATATGAAATATATTGTCTGAATGTCTGACGATTTGCGAGAAGACTGAGTGAAAGGCACTGAATTAAGTATGCATAATTTTGTGCAATTGTAATATTTTTTATTTATTCTTAATGTGTTTTATACAATTTGTATGTTGGTTTTAATTTGTAATGTGTATGATCAGTGTAATTGGCATTTTGTCGTTCTGGTTAAATAAATAAATAAATAAAATTTTGAAGTTATACTTCTTTTGGCGCGTTCTTGGTATGGTCATGTAAAGAGGAGGGATGAAACACATGTAACTAAAAGAGTTATGAATATAAATTTGGATGGATGGAGAGGGAGAGGGAGGCCAAAGAAAGGATGGATGGATTGTGTGAGGAGTGATATGAAAGAAAAGGGAGTTAGTGATAGCGTGACGGCTAACAGGACAGAATGGATGAAAAAAACATGTTGCGCCGACCGCAAGTAACATGGGATAAAGACAGGAAGATGATGACTGCTTTTGGCGCGTTAGGGAAAAATGATGACTGTAAATTTTTACGATGCGCACGCACACCGTCACAAAAAACCTACAGCCTGAAGTTAGCTAGAACCGACACCCTTAAGTTAGCTATGGTATGTGGTTCATGAAGAACGGTTGTTTTCCTTTCGTAAACTTTGTGACAGTTTGTTTTTTATCTTGTTACGCCGAAGAAGTATAACTTCTTACGAGCGTACATAAGTACACACACACTTTTTTTTTATGTGTAACATCTTTGGATTGATTTCGAGAAATGGGACGGAAGTATGTAACAGGAAGCGGAGGAAGCGCGCGCTGTACGATTTGAGCAATGAGCGCGCGCGGAGGTAGAGTTGGCAGTCAGGTGGAACAAGTCACTGCTGGGCCTCCTCTCTGTGAGAGGGTGTGGGCCGTGATCCGCCACGCGGGCCCAGTGCGGGTTGGTGGATGTCACATGTCTTCGAAGTATTGGTTCTAGGACATGCCGGTTTCCTCACGATGTTTTCCTTCATCGTTTTGAGAGCAGTGGTGATGAAATAACTTACACAAAGTAAAGCGCCTGCCTGAGTTTGAATTCACGACCTACAACTTGTAAGTCGCGGCTGTTACCACTGGGCCACCACTGCTCTGCACCATTTGGATAATTTGATGTTTTTCTTAAAAAAACCGGCCAAGTGCGAGTTGGACTCGCGCATGATGGGTTCCGTACCATCGTACAAGATTATACCTTTACTTTAGTAAGATCGAGCAAAAATAAGCCAAAAAACACGTTTATAGTAGGGGGTTAATTTTTAATTTATTTTTATTATTTTTTGTTATAGCGGCAACAGAAATACACCATCTGTGAAAATTTTAACTATCTACCTCTTACGGATCATGAGATACAGCCCGCTGACAGATGGACGGACGGTAGGACTGCGGAGGCTTAGTAATAGGGTCCCGTTGGTTACCCTTTAGTTACGGAACCCTAAAAAAGATAGTTCTCTATTCAATGTTTTTAAACTTACTCCAATAAAACCGACTAGAAAAGACAACAGAATATTATGCTACTAAAATAAAACAAGCAGATACGAGAGAAATTGTTACATACCCCACAGAATGCTGCAACATAAGGTCTCCCCTGCGACTTAGCATGCATACAATCCCGCAGGATGTCCACGCGTCTCTTGGGCGACAGGATCTGCACCAGCGACTCCGTCAGCGTCGCCTTCACGGTCTTAGCCACGCTGTCGAATGTTCCCAGCACCTGTGCGAAAAAGAATTATGCAATCTGTTAGTAGTTGAATAAATTAAAAATGTATTTTTCAACACATTTGCTCAAAAAATGCATTTACGAAGCCCGTATTACATTGTTCGAAAGTTAATAAAAAAAACTTTTTTACAAAAAATACAACCGACTTCTAAATATCGCAAAATAACTGTATAATTTCGGAAGTCAGTGTTTGTATTTTTTTGTTTCTTCGTTATTTGACACCGACTTCCGAAATTATAAAGTTATTTTGCAATTTTTAGAAGTCGGTTGTATTTTTTGTATAAAAGTTTATTTTTTTTATTTTTCACTTTTTAGTTGTTGTAGGTACCCCAGAACAAAAACTAAATAATAAAGTTCTGCCCGAACGGATAACCCCAATAACATGGAATTAGAACATAATTGGAGACAACCAAAACGTCATCTATGTATAAATATTTTTTGTTTATGTTGATTTTTTCAAAAACTGCTGAATCAATTTCGATAAAATTTATATGGGACCACCCCGGAAGTATGACCTATCGAACAAAAAAGAGTCATCAAAAATGGCGGAGGTATCGCGTAACAAAAATAATAATAATAGGGACGAATTGAGAAAAATACGCACCATATAATGGAACGTGCGATAAAATAGGTACTCTCACCTCTAAGTACCTATTTTACCGCATGCTCCGATGTATAGCGCCGTGCGTATCCTTTACCTTTTTTTTTAATTCCCATAAAAAAAAATATAAGAATTCTACCAAGGAGTTTCACATCACGAGAATAAATAAGCTGAATGATCGAACCTCCTTGGAAGTGCTTTTATTCAATACGTCTGTCTCACTTTAATACTAAAGAGAAAATGAAACGAAAGATGTAGTTCTAATTTTCACATAACAAAACATTTTTTTTAAACAAGCGTGTACATAAAATGTCCCTGCTGTTTAGCATTAAAGAATTCCTTTATCTGGAGCTCATCCTGGATGTCGGTTCAGGTCATTATCGTAAAAATGCATTGTCACCAGAACTAAAGGTGTATGCAAAATTTCAGCTCAATCGGATACCAACAAATGGTCGAAAAATGGCTTTTATTGAACTTGCACCTGTTCGTATGTATGTTTGTACGTTGTCCGTCAAAATTTGCACACCATTTTTCGACCATTTGTTGGTATCCGATTGAGCTGAAATTTTGCATGTGGGTTCAGTTCCGATGACAATGCATTTTTATGGTAAGCATCACCTGTGTCGACATCCAGGATTGGCTCCGGATAAATAAAATAAAATCTTTTTATTTCAGACACATTTGGCCCATAACATTGTTAATTATACTATGAATTTTAATTCGATTTCAGATTTGACATTAGCTACTGTCATTTTGTGAAATAATGATACCACATATATTATAATAGTGTAGTGATGAACACAAAAATCGATAAACAATCAGTGTGTGTGCCATCAGTGTGCCAATTAAAGACTAAATTATTGATTTTTATTTAAATAAATACATAATTATTCATAATAATTATTTATTAATTAGTAATCGCTGCTCTATTTTATAAAAAGTTAACATTTTTGTTTTTATATTAAAAACAAAACTTATAATAAAAGAGCCTAGATAGTTTTCAGTATTGGCAACCCGTGCGCGCTCGTGCAGCTATCGCCATTTTGTTTATCGTGTCATTCGGCTTCATTCTCCCAGTCTGACTGCACGAATATCTTATTTCATTGCGAATCGATATTTTGTTATTTTATTGGGTTTTTGTTACGTTGTGTTTGTTGTTACGTTTATAGTTTTTTGTGAACTTTGAGTGAATCTATTTGTTTTGGTTTTCCATCAAAATGGACAATATCACAGACACATTTATAATAAATGTTACAGAAAGTGACAGCGATAGCGATAGCGACGACGGCGACAATTTATAAAATAAATTATTACCATAATACATCTGTTTTATTTGTCATGTTCCTTCATGATCACATTTTTTTATTTATTTCACACACAATTATAAAAGAAAAGTCTCAGATCGTTAATTAATCGTCAAAACTAAATTATCGGTTCAGAAATATTTAATTTCCTGATATACTTAGTTTACGAGAGTAAAATTATAAACGAGAAGAATCGATCTGGAAATATTCCATTTCCATATCGAATAATTTCGCAACGTCACTATTTAGTACTTGTCATAACGTTGCAACACTGAAATTGTCAAATCTGGAATCGAATTAAAATTCATAGTATAGTACACCTAGAATATTAAACTATGTTACATTTAAAAAATTAACTTAAATTAAATTCAAATTAAAACCAGATCCAAAATCAAAATCAAAATCAAATTAAATTCAAATTAAAATCAAAATCGAAATTAAAATCAAATACAAATACAAATCAAATTAAATTAAATTCATACCAAAATCAAATTCAAAATCAAAAATAAATCGAAATTAAAATCAAATACAAAAAAAAATCAAATCAAATTTAATTTAAGTATTTGCCGCCCTCTGGGATCCAGTGACCTAGAAGTGGGCTGTCCAACTTGTCGATGAAATATGTATAAACGAACTCTTCAATGCTCAACAGCATGGACACGAAATTTTGTGTAAACATTTAATTATGACAGCCGCTATAAAAGCTTATTTAACAAAAATATTTTTTATCACAGCTTGCCAAATATTTTGGTAGCTACACTCGCGGTAGGAATTGTAGAGTTTTAGTCGGAGAGTATCCACGAGTAATTCACCAGAAAAAAAAATTTGCTCTAATAACCAAAAACAGGTTTTTTTTTCACCTTTCCTTTCAGCTTGCTAGCGACAGAGTCGCACAGCTTGTTCGCAATGTCGGCGGCGACGTTCTTGCCGATCAGATGGTCTTGCAGCTTGTCCAGCACCGGCCGCATCGACTCCTCTGTTAGGGCTTTAGAGCCCACCAACCCTGGAACATAGGAGTTTAGAGTTATTATGTGTCAAAGTTGGCGAAACACGTCACCACTGCACTGTTAGCTTTCCTAAAAGACTGGCTTGTAAGAATTTGATCACCAATCGAAAATAAACTATTTATACTTTAAAGAAAAACAGCGGTTAAAGAATCGCCCCTATTCATTGGAATAGGGGCGATTCTTTACTAGCAAATAGGGTATTACACCCATTTTTGAAAAGTGTCTCAATTAGATTCTATAGTGTTAATATACCACTAAAAAAACACAAAAATTTTATTCAATCAATAAGTGCCCTAAAAATGCATTTAAATTTTACATTTTCAAATTTCGCGCGTAATTTGACGAAAACGCTGGACGCAGTGGACGCCATATTGCTCTAAGGTCATGACGTCAGTTGGCTGTATAAATAAAAGAACAAAGCATAAAAACGCTGATCAGTTGACAGTTGACACTTTATAATTTACATAGCCCTAGGACGTATAACGTGGCGGCTACTATTCCATGGTGTTAAAAAACAAATTAAAAAAAACTGAAAACTTTGAATTGAATTTTAAAATTTATTTTGTTATTTTATGAAATAAAACTAACATTTTCCGACTGCTTTTTGCCTATGCTATCTCAATAATATATTTTTAGTTTTTTTCTCATATACATA